>OX235276.1:78331958-79531958 GCA_944472155.2 Trichobilharzia szidati | reverse complement strand
ATTCCGAAAACATGGATCTCAGCAGTTGCCATTCCGTATAGAGCAGAGACGTCAAACGATATTAGAAGAGTACTCAATCAGCTCGACATTAGAGTTTTCTTCAAAACATCAAACACACTTCAAAGCAACCTTGTCCATGTAAAAGACCAAATCCCTAAAGATTCTCTATCTAATTGTGTCTATAAAATAAAATGCTTGCTCGGAATGTGATGCAATATACATCGGACAAACATCACCAGAGAGAAATCAAAATCAGAAGAAATGAACACCGTAAAGCATCTGTTCGACCACCGAGAAATCCAGTAAGTGAACTAGAAAAGCTTGAAAAATCATCAGCCATAGGTCTACATGCTATAGAGTCAGGCCACAAAATTGATTTTGACAGTATTGAAATAATCCAGAAAAACTTCAGAAATCATAAAGAACGTCTAATATCAGAAGCACTTCATATCAAGTGGAATCCAAATTGTCTGAATAGGACTGAATGATGGACTAAAACAGAATCTGACCTGGTTAAAACACCTCCCTCCCCCACCAAGTGACAAAATCAACACGAATATGATAAGCAAGTTCACTATGTACACACACACTGCCTTTATAATTTTAAACACTGATCAAATCCAACAATCTACTTTTGATTTTGTTATCTTTACCAAATGACCAATTTGACAACGAAAAATGCCCCCAGACTGACGAACGATGATCAAGTTAGTAAACTTTGTTTTGATAACATAACAGATGTACTATTGTGGTGAGAGCTGTCTACTAGCCAAATTGGTTGAGGTCAATGTTATGTATCAAATATTAGTCATGTTGTGGTGAGAGATGGTCGCTAGCCAAATTGGTTGACAGTAATTGAGGTCAAAGGTCAAGGTGGACAGGCGGTTACAGTTAACATATAGATGAACTGACACAGCCACAAGAGATGCAAGGTTAACTTTGTGTGAGAAACAACCAATCAACAGACTGTATTTTCTACTAACATTGACCTACAATAATGTACATAAAAATCTATAAATACGTGTTGATTTTTCGTAATAAACGATCTGTTGCCTGGCCCTTGTCTTCTGTTGTTACACTATTACCTTTGTTATTTGGTTTAGTGATCTTCATTGATATTTTGACTTTCAATATGTCCCTTTAACTTGATCTATGTCTATTTCCTCACCCCCTAACTGTTTGTTATATATATGCTGAGATTTTGTAAATTCCGGTTTAATAATACTTTGATAAAGCTATTAGCAGCAGCATTAAACAGCGAAACGTCAGTAAAAACAATATCGCTTTGTTTTTCATTCATTGGGAAATACAAAAGCTTTCACTATAATGAATATCATATACCCAATGCCTAAATTTTTCAAACTGTTAAAAGTGAACTTGATTTGGACATATATTCAACCAGTTAAGTTTGCAGTGTGATCACCATACTAGGTGTCTCGCCATGACAGGTCACTTTGAATCGTTGGTATTCGATGGTTGGAGGCGATATTGTCAGGAAGCCTTCAACGTAAGTTCCGTACTTGTTAGCACCCACAAATTGGCTAGGTGGATCTGCAACCTTGAGGAAATCCATGTCTCTTGTAAGATTCGAAACCGCATCACCCAGTGTGGTGAGAGCTGGTTACGAACAAGCCAACACTTTAGACAACAATTTACGTCAATGTTACGTCCCGAATCAGGGTCATGAGGAAAACAATAACAAAGCTTAACCCTGAGAAAATCACCAACCAATCACAACGGAGTTAACTTGTGGAAATATGATTCGCAGATATATGGCTTAATTTTCTGAGAAACGGTCACAAAGCTACACAGAATAACCTTCAGCAAGAAAACAACCAATCAGAAGACGCTTCTTCCCCACTGACAATAATGCACATAAAAATCTATAGATATCACTTGGTTTTCTCAATAAACAATCTGTTGCCTAGCCTTTGTCTTCTGTCGTTACACCGGTACTGCAGTCAGAGACGTTACCACTGAGCTGTTCAGACTTGAGACTGACCTCCTGTAAGACTGTATTAGATACTTAGTTTGGAGGCTAGTCAGCAACTAGAGTAAATTGTGCAGATACGTCTTACTGGCTGGTGAGTGCCAACTAGCACGAAACCTAGGTCGAAGGCTTCCTGCCCAGTAACTGCCTCCAACTGTCCAGTACCTGCAGTTTAGCCTATTTAACTGAGCTTAGAGAGTCGAATCAATTTAAAAAACACAAATTCTTCTTACAGCTATTTGGGTAAACTAGTAACGCCTTGAATCAAATTCACAATCTGCAAATTAATTCAGCAGCCTTACTGCCTAATATGACTGGTATTCAACTGCTTACATCAGAAAAAAGAAAACTACTAGTACACAGTTTCATACAACATATACTTGGTTTCTTGATTACCAAAGGAAACTCTGGTAAATATTCACCTCCTCGAACTGCGTAACCGGTAGATGATAAATTTCTTTGCAGTAAATCAGGAATTTGACCCCTAAGCATAGTGTATGCGACGTGTGCTACTGAGAAGTTTTATCAGTAGTATATACACGCAGATTGATTGGAAGCAGCCAAAATTGACAAATAACATTTCAAGGCAATGGATACAGAAGTAGGAGTGCTTATCCCTCAAATCTGGTCAGCGAGTAATCTCATTGGATAACTTTTCTTCGAAAGGTTTAACCTTCAGAAAACAACAACCAATCAGAACAGTTTATTATCCGTTGACCAAGCCAACCAAAAATGTTTTCGGCGATTTCATTTTCAAAAGTAGCTGTACAATCGCATTTGAATACACTATTTTACATCGATACGATTCTTGTTTGATTCCCCATAATTAGTTGAGATGTTGTGTAATTTCGTTTCTTAGGCTCTTGTAATCTATATTCATCACACCTCCTAACTCCCATCTCAGGTTGAAAATTATTATTTCAATTTTGTTTCCATGCTCATTTTTACACAATTGTCATCCCTTCTAATCCTGTGTAATTTTGTTCCTAAGCCTCTCGTAAAAACCATATCTAGTTGAAAACAATTGTCACCTGTTATTCGCCGTCGTAATTATGTGGAATCAAACAAGAATCGTATCCATGTAAAATTGTGTGTTCAAATGCGATTGTACAGCTACTTTTGAAAATGAAATCGCCGAAAAGATATCTTTGCTGACCTTCATGTTCTCTTCTTTCTAATGGGTGTTTTCCACGAACCAAAAATGTGACTGAAAATGTATTTAATATGGTGTGTTTTCCCCCTGATAAAAGGTTCCTTTAACAAGTCTCTTGTCTTCTCCCATTACAAATAGGGTCATTCAAAAACTGAGATGAAACCTCAGTGTACAGACTGCAATTCGCCAACGTGGAAAGATTTAGGCTGCTTGATTGGGGTCTTCAGGATGCTAAAAGCCAATTGTGATAGAATAATGGCTTGGAAACTCCCTCATGAATCATCTAATCACAATATTTATACAGTCAACGAAACTCTGAAAATTAAATGGTGAGACATTCTTTGCCGCAACACCATGCTAAACATCCACAATGCGTCGTATGATTCCAATGCAGGTGAAGGATAAGCTACCGAGTCTGGCCACCTCAGTATGCATCTATAAATTTAACTGTTCTTCTGGAAGAAACAGTTACGAAGGTAGAATGACCTGGAAAGCCTACCATCTCCTTCTTCAGCATTGCCCAACATGGCTAAGTGAAGGAGTTATAGAGTCAATCAGGAGTTCCATATTGGCACACCTTGTGGATACGGAGCACTATATTGATAAGAATATTCCAGCCATCACAATTCTATACAAGGTGCCACCTCAATTCCCTAAGTTGTTACGCTTTTTCTACTGCTAAGCATAGCTGAGGCAGCCTCCAGAAAACCATTGGTGTTGAAAATCCAAATCTTGTTCTTTATGCTGTGGAGTGCGGAAGATTTTCAAACTGATTTCAGAGTGATGAAGGTCTGTCTTGCCTTTCTCATTCTGAGTGGATTTGAAATCTCCATCCGTTCCACCTGTAGTTGGAACGATGCTTCCTAGATAAATGAAGGAGGTGACCTCTTTCGAATTTCTCCCACTGGTAGTGATTGGTGCTTGTTGCTGTTGGCTGGTTGGTTGGTTATTTTCACCACCTTCGTCTTCTCTATGTTCATCTGGAGTTCTCTCTCCGCTGCTTCTTCAGCCAATTTGTTGATTTTCGCCTGTAAGTCTTCTAGTTTGTGTGACATTAAACATAAATCATCCAAACGCGAAATCTAGATCTTCTAGAGTCTTCTTAATGATCCAAAATATTGCCGTCTTCGTGCTACCCATCATCTGGAGCACGATCCATTCCATCACAATTAGGTTTTGTAGGGAATTTTGCTTGATTGATTAGAGGATTTCATCATGAGCTGACATCAGTTAGAGAACCATTGGAAAACCAGTACCCGAGTACTGGACAGCTGTTTCTTCCTAGTTTGGGACTCTTCACAGCACGCACCCACCGGGGTTCGAACCCACGACCTTCTGGTTACAAGGTGAGCCAGCTCGTAGTTCATTGAGCCACTGGGACCCGATTCAATGGCCAGCCAGTGCATGAATTCTAACTTCTGTCAATTCATGACATAGCGCGACCACTTCACAATGTCTTCTTCGATGAGTCACTGCCTCACCTTCAGTCTGCTGTACGCTACTGGTCACGGCTTCCCACTAGAACCCTAGGTAACTGCTTGAATAGGGCCAGTGGCTAGTGAGTATCAGATTAATTTTCAAGTATTGGTTTTATAGGGTTTTCCAATAGTTCTCTAACTGATGTCAGTTCATGATGAAATCCTCCAACCAATTAAGAATATAACTGGTGATAGTAGTCAGCCTTGTCTTACTCCTGTATTTGCTTTAAATGCCTCAATGAGTTTCCCCTTGTGGATCACCTGACACGTGGTATTGTCATATAGCCACCTGTTTACTGAGGTTGGTAAAAATTTGGGGTACCTTCCAGATTACTTCACGTTCAGTGGTGTTGAAGGCCTTTTTGAATTCAATGAAGTTGAATTAGAGGTATGCCCGCTACTCTATGCTCTTTAAACAAAGCAAAAACAACAAATCTTTATGTAGAATAATTACATGAGGCCATCACTGATCGCGTCGGCGGATTCTCTTCAGCTGCTACTTTCCTAAAAGTTGATTGTGTAAATGTTATACATTCTTACAAGGATCAACATAATCTCTGCTAACAGAGACAAATATCAATAAACAGTGTTCAGAAGCTGCAGTTGTATAACAACTTATGAAGGAGGTCAAGGTTCAAACCAATTACAAATATGCAAAATTAAGGGTCTGATTTCCCACAAACTGGAAGATATGCAAGCGAAAAGCAACAAGTTGGTAGAAGAAGCATCAACGATATAACTCCAGGTGAACATACAGAAAACAGGGGTGATGAAGATTCCTGGGCAACACCACCAACAGCAATAACAACAGCAGACAACAATCAGCATAAATGGAAGGAACCTGAAAGAAACAACCTCCTTTACCTACCTACCTCAGAAGCATCGTTTCAACTACAGGCGGAACTGACGAGGATATCGAAGCAGCGAGGATCGGAAAAGCAAGACAAGCTTTCACTGCTCTCAAATCTGTGTGGAGGTCAACAGCACTCAGCATGAAAATGAAAATAAGATCCAGATTTTCAACTCCAATGTGAAGTCAGTCAGTGCTACTATACGGATCAGAGACTTGCACTGCGCGTCATAAAGAGCATCTCAAACAAACTACAGACCTTAATAAACAGCTGTCTTCGCTCAATACTACTGAGCAAGATCAGATGGCCGGCCAGAAAAGATCAGCAACAGGGATCTCTGGGAGCGAACCAACACAGCAGGAACCGATTGTGAAACAAATAGGAGGGAAGAAATCGAGTTAGGTGGATTGGCCATACTCTGAGGAAACCATCAAGTAACATCACACGCCAGGCCATTGCTCGAGTGGAACCCGAAAGGGAAGCGGCGAGTTGGTCGTCGGCGTGAAGGTGACTTGGAGGCGGTCATGTAAAGAGGAGATGAAAGCATATGGGCAGACTTGGAGCTAGGTGAAAACTTTATCAGAGAACCGAACGCAATGGAGACGCACGGCTGAATCCCTATGTTCCTCTAGGAATTAAAGGAAACAATAATAATGATAATAATATAAAAGAGTCAGATACATTGAAAGTTGAGTTGCACAGTCAAACGTGGAGAGGAGAGAAGTTGATGATGAGTAATAAATAGTGTAGTGATTTTAACTCAAGTCAGAGCGACAAGAAGAACTGAATTACACGAAGGCAAAAGTGGTGAGGGAGGGGGTGAAGGCAAAAGATTATGTAATCAATTGAAACAAAGTGAATAGACGCTGAGTCATCAAGGCAAAGAAAGTCTAATAAGTGAATCTTTCTGAACACATAAGTCAGGTTTCAAACGTTTGATTCGGCAAATTTGAGGAGAATTGAGCTGAATTGTCGATTAGTAATCTTGAAGGATTTCACACTGTCTACTTTATGGACCGTACCAACAAGGTGTCTGGCAATAGGACTGCTCAAAGCATTTGTTCCCTTGAGATGTAAACTTTTCGGTAATCGTTCAGAGAATTTGAGATGTGCCATATTCTTTGCTGAGTGACGATTCTTAGAGTTATAGTTTGATCTGTACATGATTTGATTTTCCTGAATGCAGCTTGTTCCGGTGGTGGGCGGAGTTCTGCCTCCAGAACATCTTTTATTCTCTCTAGAATGACACAGGTTAGTATTCAGCTTGCCGTCGACAAGAGCATGATTTTCTGCCAGTCCTTGCAGAGATCTAAGTCACCCTTCTTTGGAAGTCTGACAGGTCAGCCTTTCTTCCAATCAATAAGTAATTTTCCTTCCTTCAAAAGTTTCTGCAATAGTGACTTCGGCGTATCCACTGCCGGTTTTGCGTCAGCTGTAAGAGCTTGCAGAGGAATTACGTCTGGTCCTACTGCCTTCCTGGACTTCAGTAGCTTGATTGCATTTAAGATTTCTGTTTTTCTGGAGGGGGGATTGGTGTCCACTGGGAGTTCTATGCCTGGTGATGTTTCTAGACAAGTTGCTATTGGATGAGTTTGAGCTGTACGGTAAGTAGTACAGTATATTCATCGGCTGCGGCGCTGATTGATTTCTATCCCAGTAGCTGTGAGTAGTCAACTGGCACACGCTTACTAACTACCCTAAAGGTCCTGGGTGAGGGGAAGGGGTTATCGGCATATCGTAATGGCATAGAGACCTAAACTACACCGAAACAGTTGTCCACTACACCCTGGTTTCCTATGTTTCTCCAACTTCAAATATCATGTCAACGACTGAATATTTAGCTAAATTCAGGACAGAGACAACTAATCTTTCAAATTAGATCAATTCTCGTGTACACGCATACACACTTACTCTCCGTTAATTAAAATATCACCTCAACTTGTCTAATACTGACGTCAATTAGTCTCAATTATTCACATAATTTAATTGTATAGTCTATACACAACATCCTGTTATATGAAATCAATAATTTCGAATGTGTCATCATGAAACAATCAATATTTATTTATTTGATGAGTGTGTGTGTGTCATCTAGTGGTGACGCACACATACACCCACGCACACTCACGCGCACACACAAACAAGAATAAAAATGCATAAACACACAGACACTACTTGTTATTTTTTTTTGAAAATTTATAATCAATGGGAAATTGTATGCATGATTTGTCATCATTTATAATTTACTGAATGACATTGAGTTCTAATCAAAGGATTGGAATTGATTTTTTAACTAAATGAGTATTGATTTTTTAGGTTAACTAAAAGAGACGATGACAAATAATTTGGAAGCTAATTCAACACTATAACGTACAATGCCATATAGACGTTTGTAAATCTCGCTCAACAACCTTATGATGACACGTATGTTAAGTAACTCACACAAAGGAAAGTTTAGAGAAGCGTTTGAATTTAGAAGACAGGAGTAAAACAAGACTGGCTACTATTGCAACGATCGTCTTGACGACACCGAGGCAGGTAAATAGTGGGCCCACAAAAACACCTTAGATGATATGGTGGAATTCAGAGATAATATGTGTCTAATGTAGTATACACACTCGAAGATATCCAGAGGAAATCCTAAAGTTCGCAGTGGAAGAGGGCAAAGAAGATAGAGTTATTGAAGAAATCCATATTGTCTGACTGTCAACATTCTCTCTATTCTCAACTCGGCAAAGTTAAACTATCATAACCAAAACCACAGTGACCTTGAACAACCAATCAGAATTCAGATACAAAAAAGGCGAATCATCGTTGTAAAATACAGTAAAAAAACATTGCAAACATGATGTCACACACTGTATTTGTGGCTTACATATTGTAATAATGTCTTCCAGTCATACCATGCGCGATATATGCATTCATCCAGGTGACTGTAGGTCATGGTGTGGTGACAGCTGACTGCTAGCCAAAATTGGTAGACAGTAATTTACATCAATGTTTACGTCCCCAATATTGGTCATGAGAAAGAAAACAAAAATAAAGACTAACTCAACAACCAACCACAGCAGACTTTGCATAGGCCGATTCAATTTGCAGATAGATAATCTGAGCTTCAAGAAACGGCCACAGAGAGATGAAAGATTAACGTTCAACGAGAGACCACCAATCAGAAGACTGTGTTTGTTTGCTTATAATAATCTAAAATAATGTACATGAAAACCTATAAATATGTATTGATTTCCTAAATAAACGATCTGTTTCCCTTGCCCTTGTATTCTGTTTTTGCAATATTATTAACACTTTACCTCTCATTATTTGTCTGATTTCTTTATCAAGACGATTCCGAAACCTTTATCTGGTCGTGTGATGATCAAGTTTTTATTGTCCTTCAGTCGCGCATGTACAGCTTACCTAAAGTGCACAAACAAGACATCCCACTCCGCCCAATACTAGATATGACAGATTCCCCATACCATGCAATCGCGAAATGGCTGGTGGAGATTCTCGGGCCGGTGAAAGACAGGCTGTCAAGACACAACCTCCGTGACACATTCGACTTTGTTGATTCAATTAAGAATGTCAACGTGGCAGAAAAGAAAATGGTCTCCTTGGATGCCGTCCCTCTCTCTCTCTTCACCAACGTTCCACTGACAGAAACCGTATGTTTCCTTTGTGACAACATTCAGTCGAATAGCATTTAATATTTAATATTTTTAATATTTTTCATTACAGCTTGATGCCACACCGTATTTTCATTACAAGTATGGCATTTTCAGCATGGATATCGGTAGCCCAAATTTCGCAGGCCGACCATTGATATCGGGTGTGCGTCGGCAGGGGATCGAACCCTGGACCATGTGCATGGTCGGCGAGAGTCCTAACCACTGTGCCACCGATGTCGGTATACCGATCCATTACCTGAACTCCTGATTTATTAACCTTTGTTGCTTGTTTTGAATGATTATTATTATTATTATTATTATTATTATTATTATTATTATTATTATTATTATTATTATTATACCCACCAACCAACATTAACAAGCACCAGTCACTGTCATTGGGAGAATTGTAAAGGAAGTTATTTCATTTACTCGCCCACACAAACATCAGTGAATCAAACACAGGTTGCACAGATGAAGATGTATCAATCAGGCAGTCACGAAAACAGCACAGACAGGATTTCATTACAAGGAAGAAGCTGTAAAAATTTTTAACACCAATCAGGTCAGGTTAATCAATGCTTTGATTGTAGTCCAAAAACTTCACAAGACAAGAAAGACACCTCCAAGAGACTTCCATCAAAAACAACCTTCTATGGGTACATACGATCAGAAAGAGTAAACAGCAAGGGACTCTGGCAGATAATGAACCAATCAAGAACCTTTCGCCCAACGAACATGCAGAAGGAAATCTAGATGGATTGGACATACACTCTGGAAGACCGCTGAATGAAATCATGCGCCATACAATCTACTCCAGAGAAATCCAAACGGCAAATGAAAAGTTGAATGTTAGAGGATGACATAAAGGAGAATGTGTGTGTGTGTGTGAAGAGGAAATGAAGACTTGTAGGCAATTGTGGAGCCATTTGAAGAGTACCGCAGAGAACAAAGTGAAATAGATACGTGTTTTATTGAAGCCTTATGTTCCACTCCGAACTTGGACGAAAAATAATCAATAAAATAGAAGTTAATTGGTGGATGGTGACTAACAGTGGAATCCAGAATAACGTGCATTTCGTCCTACTTGGGACTCGTCATTTGGATGTACCTGCATTCCCCAGTGAGTAATGATGTTCCCACCAAGGCTCGAACCAAGTGGCCGTTGTATCAAACGCCAAAGCGTTATCCACTAGACCACTTGGGACACGAGAGCCACCTCTTGTGCAACGGGTCACATTAATATTTAATTCAATTATAGATTTTCCCGTCGATTGATTGGACGGAAGTGCTTGGTCTCAGGTTGACATGTCGGCTTCTTGTGCAGACGCTTCGATGATGTCTGGACATGTCAGCCTGAGACCAAGCACTTCCGTCCAATCTTTCGACGGGAAAATCTAAAATTCAATTAAATAATCAATAAAATAATTGCAAAGGAAGTATTTCTTTTTACTGTGTGCCAAAGTATTAATTCTCTAACATCATGATTGAAGTTAAACAAAAACCAGCGGACACTGAACGTCTTCTGGAAGGGCATCTTCAAGCTGTAATGAGGCACCGTAGCCAATAGGCTCCACCATGCTCATTGATAACAATGTTTAGTCGTTGTGCAATATCACAAATAGACAAAATAAGAATTCACGAACTGGCTGTTAAATTCAGGCCCAAGCAGCTAAATGGTCAACTACCTTGGCCTCCTAACCTCCCGGTTTCCATTTTAATCGGTGGTTGTGTCATGGTTAAGCACTGCTGACAAAGACTCCCAGACTAGGAAAAATCAGCTGCCTATTAGTGCTACTTGGTTTCCAATGGTTCTGTAACTGTTATTAGTTAGTTCGTAAGGAAGTCTACGTTGTTAGCAATCTTATTACATGGTTGCAGGTAATCAGCAGGAAGCCTTCTACACCCACCAGTTCGCAAGGCGGATCCGCAATCGTGAAGGAACTCATATCCCCTCTGGGATTCGAACCCGTGTCACCCAGTGAGTACTGCAGTCAGAGACGTTACCACTGTGCTATTCATGCTTGCGATTGACCTCCTGTAGGACTGTATTGGACACTTTGATTAGACACTAGCAACCAGTGTGATGTCTCTAGTCCTTTGTTTGGTGCAGACTAAATTCTATCAGTCAAGTTTGCAAAGTGGTCGCCGTGCTAGGTGATTCGCCATGACGGTGAACTTTGAATTGCTGATATTAGATGGTTGGAGACAATCGGCAGGAAGCTTTGCTTCAACCTAGGTTTCGTACTTGTTGGCAGTTGTAATAGTAATCCAAATTCCTACAAAAAAACCCACAATTTAAGCTGACAAGTGGTTTAAGTGATGGCAGGATTCTCCTAATTACGCCAGTTGGGTGCTCTAAAGATTAAGACTCATGGCTCATCTACTAACCGTGTCATTTTCTTCACAGAAATCGTCAATTTATACAGCTAATTTGATCGCTTCTTTGCTTTATCGAAAAAATGAGAAGAAAATATCTTTGAATTTTTAGACATGAGGGTTTTGTATGAAAAAAAGAAAAAAATCAATCAATAAGTTATTCTTTTATTATTAGATATATATTTCATATATTAAAAATAATGTTTGGTATTTTCTGAGAGAAATATATGTTTTATTTAGAACAAGTTACCATGGCGATTGACTGATTGATTGATTGATTGACTGACTGACTAATTAGACAGTTTGTCATACAATACTGACAACAATAAACTTGAGAGGATAAATCAAAAAGTGAGAAATTACGTCCTCTTTTTTTAAACTTTTGTAACAACAGAAGACAAGGGCCAGACAACAGATCGTTTATTAAGGAAAATCAACACATATTTATAGATTTTAATGTACATTATTGTAGATTATTGTTAGTAGAAAATACAGTCTGTTGATTGGTTGTTTCTCACAGAAAGTTAACCTTGCATCTCTTTGTGGCTGTGTCAGATCATCCATATGCTAACAGTATCCGCCTACGCAAAGCCTTTGTTCTCATTTTCTCACCACCAGTATTGGGGACATAAACATTGACGTCAATTACTGTCTACCAACTTTGGCTAGCAGCCAGCTCTCACCACACCAGCAGTGGATTACTGGACAGATGTTTCGTCCTCCCCCCCACCATCAGGTTAGGACTTTTTGTCGGTACGCTTCACTCACCGGGTC
Source organism: Trichobilharzia szidati (assembly GCA_944472155.2). Lineage (NCBI taxonomy): Eukaryota > Metazoa > Platyhelminthes > Trematoda > Strigeidida > Schistosomatidae > Trichobilharzia > Trichobilharzia szidati. The sequence continues at coordinate 79,519,668 of OX235276.1, read as the reverse complement.
GGGGGTTCAAACCCAGCACCTTCCGGTTACAAGACAAGCCCATAGAACATTCAGCCACTGGGACGTTACTGAATGGCCTACAAACGAACTCTTTTGGAGATTAGTTGGATATTCACTGGTGACTGGGTACAGGACGAAGTTGCCTGGTGACAGTTCTGCTGAGAATCAAAGCAAGTGATACAGTGAAGAGACTCTTTTCAACGAATTCATTATCAAGCTGTACAATCATATATATATATATATATATATATATATATATGCTTTTTAAGAAATTATATCCGGTGAGGGAAATGAATCATAGGTGTGAATGCATAAAATAATAATAATAGTATGAAATGCAATTAAAATGTTTGTGATTGTAATCATAGTTAAATGTCAAGTAGCAAAATAATTAATGTCACATATAGAATAATTCATAGGATGGATAAAACTTGTAAGGGGTGTGCATTTATCAATTCACCTGCTCGTGTGGAGCTAGGTATATCGGTCGTTCGACTCGAGTTTTGTCCAAGAGGGTGCAAGAACACTATCCTGCATGGTTACGAAGAGATGGAAGTGGAGCAATAAGAAGCGCAAACATTGAACAGCTGGTCGATAATGATCACCCTATCTCTATAACCTCCACGCCTTCAAAGTCATCAACAAGGTGAAAAGTAATTTACCGAAATCATTAAGTACCCGACTCATCTGTATTGCTGAAGCCATCTTTGGCCATCGAAACAGAAAAGCCACATCTCTGTATACAGAAAAAGTTCGTTCAACTCCTCTAACTTTCATGGTTTTAATCCTTCCTCTATGCTAAAGTATGGTAATCCCTAATCATATTTTGGCTGCACCAACTTTTTTTCATTTTGTCTATTCAATTTGTATACTCTTTCTTTATTACGTCAATTGTTACTATTATTATTATTATTACTATTCTCACTTTGAACTGTCCCCAGTATTATTTCACTTGTTCCACTTGTCATTCTAAATCAATTTTTCTTTTTTACAACGTTAAATTCTACTTTATCGATTTCCACACAATGTTACATAACGTTTTTATTTTATTCGATTTGCCTACTAATCCAATAATTGTGCACCTGTTACAAGTTCTATCCATCCTATGAATTACTCTAGTTGTGACGTTAATTGTTTTCCACTTGACATTTAACTATGATTATAATCACAAACATTTTAGTTTTAATTGCATTTCATATTATTATTATTATTATTATTATTATTATTATTATTATTATTATTATTATCATTTTATGCATTCACATCTATGATTCAGTTCCCTCACCGGATATAATTTCTCAAAAACCATATATATACAGTTGTACAGCTTGATAACAAATTCGTTGTTGAAAAGAGTCTCTTCGCTGAATCACCAATTGTTTTGATTTTCTACAGAGAAGTACCGACCAATTATTGGGATCCAGCCGGTTGGCAACAGGGACAAATACTTGCCGCCGGTGATAGTGGCTAGTGTCAATCGCGCTAAAACAATCATGAACTGGTAGAAGTTAGAATTCATGGCCTGGCCACTGAATCGGGTCCCGTTTTGGTTGAATGGCGTACGAGCTTGCCTTGTAACCGGAACGTCGTAGGTTAGAACCCTGGTGGTGGGTGAGTACTGATGAAGAGTCCCAAATTATGAGGAGACAGCTGTCCAGTACTCCATAACTGGTTTTAACTGGGTTTTTTAACTGATATCAGTCCGTAGTCAAACTTAGAAAACATTTTGTATGATTGCTTATCGTATCATGGGAACAGATAAATCCACATGAAGAGTTCCAAAGTGGGACGAAGTAATAATAATAATGTTAATCCTGAGAACCTGTCGAAGAGTCTGCACTAGGTCGGAGCGGACATGTCAACGAAGACTGAGCATTTCAGCGCAAAACAATCATCAATCCAAACTATTTCCCTTTTTCTGTTATGCTTGACAAACTGAACGTAGACACACCTAAACACCCCCCCACACACATACACACGAAGTAATGGCTGTATATGTGACGATACAGAAGACTTGATGAAATTGTCGAAAAGGAATGTCTTCTCTAGCCCATTAATTTTTCAAGTGTTGGCTTTCATGGATTTGATTAGTTAAAGGATTTTTATCATTAGCTGATATCGGTTAGAGAACCGTTGGGAAATCTGGGGGTAGTGGACAGCCGTTTATTCCTAGTTTGAGACTCCACTTCATCAGTACGCACCCACCAGCACGGTTAGAAACCGGGACCTTCCGCTAACAAGGCGAACTGGAAGACCATTCAGCCACTGTGACTCGATCCAGTGACCAGCCCATGAATTCTAACGTCTGCCATTTCACGATGTAGCTTTACTGGCACCAACCAACGTCATAGGCAAGTAACTCTTCTTTTACTTGATTTGATAGGTCATTGGACCGGGTTCCAGTGACTTATGGGTCTACGAGCTCGCCTTGCAACCGAAGAGTCCAGGATTCAAACTCCGGTGGATGAGTAAAGCTATTATGGAACAGTTGTCCTGTACTCCAGGAAGTCCGTGTAAGGAATATCGAGAAAATACAGTGCAATGATAAAAGTACTTTACTCGAATTCATGTAGCCAGGTGACAATATATGGAGAGTTATCATCTGAAGTGGTGACAACGAGTGGTGTCCGGCAGGGATGCCCACTATCCCCATTTCTATTCCATTTCATCAAAGATATTGTACTAATGGACTTAACCCTAACTAACTTCAGAGACTCAGGGATGGACTTGTTACTAGGGAATAATCTCGTTGACTTAAAATATGCAGATGATATAGTCCTTCTAGGTGAAAACGATGACAAAATGCAGAGTCTTCTGAACACCTTGAGGAGCAGCAATCTTCGAATGTTTGGCTTGACATTCACTGCTGTTCAGTGTAAGATGATTAGACTAGAAGACTGGACTACACCCACTCACTCCTAGCTTAAAGATAGCAAGGGAGTGAAGTGGCAGAGCGTGATGACCATTGCACTTATTTGGGAAGTTGCATCAGACGCAGCGAGTGAATCTCTGACGAAATCTCAGCACGGATACAGAAGAGTCGTTTGGTATACGCCAACTTACGCCATCTCTGGTTTGGACGTGATTTCTATCTGGCTGCCAAACGGAGGGCGTGCGTACTGCTCAGCACCAGTTCACTCCGTCCTCCTTTATCTCTGTGAATGAGACATGACCATTGAAAATGGAAAACATGAAAATTTCGGCTAACTGTCTTTGATCATAGGTGCCTGAGTTCTATCTCCCTTGTTAGGTGGTATAATAGAGTGAGTAATATTGAGGTTAGGCATCGGATGCGAGGTGAAGAGAGAAAATCAATCGACGAGGTTGTGAAGCAGCTGCATCGATTGAGATGGTTAGGACATGTGTTACGCATGCTTAGTCTAGCCTAGCCATCGCCTTCCTCGACGGGCGATGTTAGCTAACTGACATAGGATGGATCACGCTGGAAAGGAAAAGGCTAGTGTTGGTCAAACGAAAACATGGCTTCATCAGTCAATGAAATCCACAACCGTGAGTTTAAGCCAGACATGTAGGGAGGTGTAGACTGTCTGACTGACTGTTTGGGTTCCTCGGGATGGTGAAAACCAATGAAGGCTGGAGACAATCGGTGAAATGGCTGAAAATCGTTCTCAATGGCTGATATGGATGTATTGTTCTTTCATATTACTATTCTTTTTGCCTCATATTCCTGTTTATTATCTCTCTTTTGAATCTCTCATTACTCTGTTCTCTTGCTTTGTGTGATACATAGAGGCAGAGTGGTGACTCGAAAAAGTGCACATCTCTGCAAAGTCCTACGTTGAAACCAATCACTCAGTACTCCAGTGTTGAATTTTCAATGGTTTTCCAATCGATGTCAACTCATGATGAAATCCTGTAACCATTTATTTTCATTTCCATATCTTCCATTAAAAAGTGTGAAGTTTTGTGAGGTTTTTTGTATGTTTCTGTATGTTCTAGTGAAACTGCGTTGACAACCAATGGATCATGACTGGAGCAACTTCTCCCACTCCCAACTCCACCCCACCCCCCACAAAAACCTATGAGTCATTGAGACTGATTCACAATTTAGACTATTTTAAGATGAATACGTGACATAATCCTGAGTCATCCCTAATGGATTACATAATCCCTCATTAAATCGATACTAAAATAATACATGGGGAAATTATAGACCCGGATTGAATAAAAAACAAAAAAAGAAAGCGACGAAAGGTCGAAGGTCAAACCAACTAAATTATATACTCCATTATTTGAAGATAACATCAGTGTTTTAGTGTAACCTCAAATGGGGATCATAAAAGATTGTTACTCAAACATTTAGAATAACTAAGATGAATTATAGCATAGGAAAGTTTTATTGGGTCAAAACGCAGATTGATACAATATTACTTTCAATTCAAGTATTGGTTTGTAAGGATTTGTTTGATTGGTTACAGGATTTCATCATGAGCTGATATCAGCTGGAGAACCATCTGAGAACCTGGGAGTACTGGACAGCTTTCTCGTCCTAGTTTGGGACCCTTCATCAGTACGCACCCACTGGGGTTGGAATTGGCCCTAATCAGGTAGGTAGTTACCTGGGGTTTTACAGGGAATTTGTGACCAGTAGGGTACAACAGGTCGGAAGTGAGGGCAAATACTCCCCGATGATATTGGTTAGTGGTCACGCTATGTCGTCAATTGCCAGAAGTTGGAATTCATGGGTTGGCCATTGGATCGGGTCACAGTGACTTGATAGTCTGCGAGCTCGCTAGCCTCGTAACCAGAAGATCATGGCTTCTAACTCTGGTGGTGGGTGCATACTGATGAAGAGTCCCAAACTAGGCTGACGAAACAGCTGTCCAGTACTCCCAGCTGGTTTCCCAATGGTTCTCTAACTGATGTCAGTTCATGATGAAATCCTGTGACCCATTACTTTCAATAGTTAGATTTCATTAGGAATCAACGCATCAGTTAGATACAGCATTGAAAACAAGAGACCAGTGCTGGACAGCTTCCATTCGTCGTGGTGTTGAACTCTTCATCAGTACACACTGTGAAGAGGTATACTGAGAAGTTGTAACTGATGGGATCCACCAAGGTGAAGTGAATGGTCATCAAAGTCACTGGTTGAGGCTAGGGTCACATCATGAATTGACAAAGTAAGAATTCACTATATTCAAGTACCGGTTTGTAGGGATTTGATTGATTTCCCACAGGATTTCATCATGAGCTAGCATTGGTTAGAGAACCATTGGAAAACCAGCTTGGAGTACTGGACAGCTGTTTCGTCAGCCTAGTTTGGGACTCTTCGCAGTACGCACCCACCACCAGCGTTAGAACCCAGGATCTTCTGGTTACAAGTCTAGCGAGCTCGTAGACGATTGAACCACTGGGACCCAATCCAATGGCCAACCCATGAATTCTAACTTCTGCCAATCCACGACAGAGCGTTACCGCCAACCAATATCTTCGGTGATTATATGTCCTCACATCCGACCTGCTGCACCCTACTGGTCACGACTTCCCACTAGAACCCCAGGTAACTACCTACCTGAATAGGGCCAGTCGCCAATGGTTCTCTAATCAACGCCAGCTCATGATGAGATCCTGTAAGAATTCACTAGTCAATGAATTCCTATCCAAGTAGCTGAATGGTCAACGAGCTTTGTCTCTGAGGTGAAGGTTCAAGTTTTAATCCCTGATGGAGTTGTGGTGAAATCTGCCGTGAAAGTAATTCAAATCCCGATAAAATTGCATAATCTAAGTACCGTATTACCTTATTTAATGATAATATTTCAAGCACAATTAATTGCTCATAATCATATCAATGTACCTGCTCATTTAAGCTTCAAACTTTGTTTATGTAATTCTGTTATTTCTTATCTTTTGATTTTATTAGTAGTAATATTTTCCATAAAGTTGTCTAGCCGATCCCAAGACCGGGAAAAGAAGGTGGGTTGGGTGTGAGGTTAGAGACCCTACCGCAGAAAACCAATCAAACTGCTACAGAAACTTCAATACACAAGAAAAAATATTGACAAGAGGATGAAAGGAGCGATAAAGGGATGCTTCCCACCTGCAGCTAAGCTGGTGACGCTATACATCACTACATGCTATATAAGCCAACAATCGAAACTGGATAAGTACCCTACTGACGTTACCTCTAACTGCATTTATAAACTTACGTGCACCTACGGCAGCAAGTACATTGGAAGGACAGAACGAAGGGCTTCTATCCGCTGTTTTCAGAGCATATACTTATACTCCGGATTTTTTTTCCTTCACGTTCCCCAGTGAAACATAGGGCTTCAAGCAACTGGCTTGAAGTTTCTGTAGCAGTGTTTATTTTTACAGGATGGGGTTGCTAACCTAATGCCCAACCTTTCCTCTTCACCAGCATTATTTCTGCCTTAGCGAGGTAAAGGAATGCGTCGGCCGGGAATCAAGCCCCGGACCATGTGCATGGTCGGCGAGCGTCCTAACCGCTATGCCACTCCAGATGCGTTCATCTTATAATGTTTTCTCTGTTACCTTTCAAACACTGAAGTATGAAATGTTATTATTTATAGCCATTGTAATTTCAGGTAGTTTGCAGCAGCTGATGAGCACCTGTGAAATAGACTGATGATGTCATTTTATACTGCAAATTTAGTCTTTCTTTCTCTATCGAAATTTATCAAGGCAACCAAATGTATGAAATATTAAAAATATTTTAAAAAAATTATTCTTCGCTACATCTGGAGAGACGAAATGACGCGGGTTGATGAAAACCTTCGGGAAGTTAGTTAGTCAATGTGTTTCCCACCGATGACAGAAAAAATAACAATGAGTACGTGGAATGTTCGTACAGTGTATGAAGCCACGAAGGCTGTCCAGGTATCCAACGACATGAGAATATGTCGTATAGAAGTGCACGGATTCTGAGACAACAGATGGAATGGATATGAACCAAGAACCTATCTCTCAACAAATATGTAGGAGAAAGTGGACATGGATTGGACACATGCCACTCAGGAGACCGTCGAATGACATCTCGTGCCACCAAGGCCAACGCATGAATGGAACGCGGATGGGAAACGAAGAGTTGGCCGTGGGCCCAAGGTTAATATGGAAGAGACAGTGTGAAGAGGAAATGAGAGACTATGAAGATGTTGCATAGTAGGGCAATGAAGGTTTCGCAAACAAGCCATCCAGTGTTGAGAACACAACTACATCAAAATCATCCACCTGAGTTACAAGTCTCCATCATACCTGTAGTCTTACACCTGAAACTATATTTATACTTAATACAGTAAGAATTGTGGTGGCATTTAAACCTTCAAACGAACGTAGAGACAAACTCTGTAGGATAATGGATCCAGTTGACTCAATTAGGCAATCTACAAAATTCCTTACAATGACTGTGAGATTAAGGATATAGGTCAAACCAGTAGATCAGGGTTAGTTAGATTATCAGAACATAGGAATTTATCTAAGTGTAGAATGATTGACCTCAAAAAGATGAATAGCTTAAAAAAGAACTCAATAATCACAATGTATGTATGCATTAACACACAATCACACAATAAGGTGAGACAGAGCTGTAGTCACACAAAGTTATATGGTTAGGTGAAAGGAGAGAGGTTGATCAGTGAATCTTTGTTCACTGAATCTACACCTAACATGTGCAGTACGGATGACGCAACACCAATACCAGAGATATGGAATATATATAGTCAACGAAGGTATAGGTTTCAAGGGTGAGTACAGTCAGTGGTGTGTAAGACAATGTGAATATTTATTTCAGCCTAGACCACTGAGTGATATCAGTTAGAGAACCACTGAACAATAGGGAGTACTGGAAACCTAGCCGTTTTATCCTAGTTTGGGACTCATTGTCAGTAGATACACACTGGGTTTCGAACCCTGGACCTTCCGGTTACAAGGCAAACTGCCTCGTATACCAATCAGCAACTGGCACCAACAAATGTCATCGGCTGGAACTCCATCCTCAATCCCGAATGATGCTCACTGGTGACTGGCTGTAGGAAAAAGTTGCCTGGAGTTCTAGTGAGAAGTCGTGAACAGTGGGTTCATCCTATTGGGATTGAGGAAGGAGTTTCCGCAGATGACATTGGTTGGTGCCAGTCGCGCTACAATCACGTATTGGTAGACGTTAGAATTCATGACCTCGCCATTGAGTTGAGTTTCAGTGCTTAAATGGTATACGAAGGTCATGGGTTCGAAACCTAGTGGGTGCGTCCCAAACCAGGACGAAAGAGCTAGCTGTCCACTATTCTCTGAGGGATTCCAATGGCTCTCTAACTGATATCAATCAATCTATTGGCTAACGTGAAATAAATAGAATCCCTAGAAAACCCAATTCTTCAAAATATGAATATTACAAAGGAATAAACCAACATCAAGCAGGATACGCTAGACGTAAGTTCAAGAGTGAGAAATAACGATAGTAATAATAATGAAACACTAACGATGGTGTGGTATAAACACAAAAGTACTATCAAGGAACAATTATCAGGTAATAAAAGATTGCGTGAATACAATAACAAATTTTCGAAAGCATTACGTAAACTCTGGAGGCGAAAGATATAAGGTGAAAGGTCGCTAAATCGCAAAAATGTGTGAAATGAACATTTGTCATTGAAAAGAAGGGAAAAAGAAGAGAAAACAGAGATGAGATGGGGATTTAAAGGGTTAATTATCAATGTCTATGGATGATTTGTTGACCTTATTGTATACCAAGATAAACAAAACGGTTGGACATACTTCTTCTGGACACGGAGATCAAGTTTTCTGGTTCAAAATTGATTTCTGTTGCCATGAAATAAGACAGAAGTGAACGTATACATAGATTGCATGTGTCAGTAGGTTTTAGCGTCAAGATTCGAACTGGGAGAAAGTAAGAGCATTTATTTTTTTTCCGTTGATTAGTTGAACCGTAATGTTCGGCTTCTGTTGATATACTGGCTCCTGTATAGTGCGGACACTTCGACGGTATCCGAGGATTGAAACCGATGTCATTTGATTGATACTGATTAGTAGTGAAATCGTCCTATGTGTTATTCGTTGCACAAGAGGTGGTTGTCGTGTCCCGAAGCAGTATAATGGATAACATTGTTTTGGTGTTTGGAACAAGAGGTACTGGAATCGAGTATCAATCAGTGAGAACGCCATCACTCACTGACTAGGCAATGCAGGTAAATCCAGGTGACAAGCCCCAAACAGGATTCCATTGCTATTCATAATCATCATCATCCACTGTATAACTTTTGTAATGGACAAATTGTTTTTGGAGAATCCCTCCTGTACAGCGGTTAGGACTCTCACCGACCATATACATGGTTCTAGGTTCGATCTCCGGCTGACGCACACCCGATATCAACGGTCGGCGTGCTAAATTTGGTCTACCGATATCACATGCTGAAAATTCCATTGTTGTACCAAAATAATATTTAGAATCAAGCTCTAATATACAAATAATTTAAACGTTTCAACAAACTTTTAATTACTACACGTTTTTCACCTAGACTGTGTATCATTATTTTGACATTTGCATATCACAAGTTGACTTGATCCTCACTACTTTTCTTTGTCACTGTTTAATCCCTAATTCGAATGCTTCTCTTTGTAGTTATGTGTACATTGACAGTGAGTTGTTTGTTCAACTATATAAGTTTCTTTGAGTGAATGAAGGTCATTCTAACCTTGAACTGTCTTTGGGAAGTGTTGGTGTGCGTGTGTGTGATTTTTGTGAGCAGAGCTTTTGATCTCACCTTAAATGGGAATATCGTCCTCCTCCTCGATTCTAAGGTACTTTTTACAGGTGAACTTCGGTTAACTAATTCTGTCTTACAGTACTTGTTTTGTATTTATTTAGAAACCTGCATTGCCGATATAACTGGCTGCCTCACAGCACTGTTGAGGTAAATTTGAGTTTTTACGTCATTACTGTTTAATTGAACCGCTAAAATACTAAGGAGGAATAATTGTCTTTTCCCTGCGTTTGAAACGTTTCGTGATAGCGCGTATCTCAAGGAAGTTTTTTGTCAGCTATACAGTAGAACATGGAGATCGGTTTCTTGTACTTTGACAATAACAGAATAAATTTGGTAGTTACACAGGAAATGGCTGTCGTGGCATAGTTTTGGTGTTTGAAACAAAAGGTACTGCATTCCAGCATCATTGGGAACGCCTGTGGAGTAAGTAACAATATGGCTGTACATTTTTTTGTTAGATGTTGAAATTAGAGACATTGTGTACATGACTTTTCTTTAAAACGATTCATGCTGAAATACAGATAACCTCGGAGTACAATCTAAAATACAGTGTATTGTTGATCGCTTCGTCTTCTCAATGGTCTGCACTGTCTACTTGCTTCACTCACATAACTGTGTGGTATACTTTGGATTTTTGCAGGAACCTCTTGTCATCTTCCGAAGACGACTATTCAACAACTGGTACACAGCTTCTACCAGTAGACACGACTCCAGCAGTGAACGATTCTGTGGATTATATTCATAATTTGTAGCCGTGGAATTTAACTGTTTAATCAATATAACTCATTACAGTATTTTTGATAATATATTGTTACACTATCATCTCATTAACTTGGATTTTTATTCGCATACTTGTTATGTTGTTGAGCTCGCTAGACGGTCCCCTACACACCATCACTTACTTTCTGGGGATCGCACATACATCCAGCTAAAGAGTCCCAAATAGGACGAATGTGCATTCTGGATTCCACTACTAGTCATCATCTACCAAATGTTTAGAAGATGGCAATCATGAATACTACACAGCTGAATAGCTGAAAGTAAAGAACTTCAGGTGTCAGTAAGCTTGTTGGTATATATATTTACATAAAGAGGAATCAACGATCTCTGCAACTAAGCGATTCTGAGCCAATACTTCAGTGACTTCAGAAGTCAATAGGTATTAATCAACAAGGAACCTGATTGAAGTAAAATAGGATAGGGACTCCAAGGTTACCGCATGACTACGCCGTTAACATTATACGATAGCTAGCTACCTATTTTCTCCACACTCCGTCCTATTTAAGCCACAGAACACAACGACGTGAGACAGGAAGGTATGTCCTTCCGTGTAAAATAGTTAGAAGTGAGTCTACCGAAGGAAAAAATGACAAATATAGATGTATATATAGCCAGTGACCTTGAGAGAGTGAAGATAACCAATCCAGATATTTCCTAGCTAGATGACCTTGATCCAGTCTCACCATAAACATGTGACATGTCTAACTGCATATCAGTAGGATGCCGTGAAACTAATAATGGTGAAAGAGACAACCTAGCTCTTCAATGGAATAGTTAGTGTTTGAAACGCCCTAATACCCACCGGATAAAGTAGGTGGTGTCACTTCAAAAAAGAGACATGCCAATTTGACTGGCCACGATGAAGACGGTTAAACAACTTTTATGTGACTGAATGAAGGTGACCAACTTGTTGCTAGACGGTAACTACAAAGCACATTAGAATCCATGTTTCCAAATTCTAGTTCACACACTCATAAGCCAGCCTATGTCTTATAAATAACTTGCCAATATAATACCGTTTACCTTCTGTCCTTTTTTGGTGAGTGAACCCAGATACAATTTGTCTTCATATTAAACTTTGTTTTGAAACCAGAACAGATGTGTACTATTATCCTCACTTATTTGATTTATTATTGATCTCCATTATTCTATTTTGACCTTTAATATATTTATAGCCCTTTAACTTGACCACTTTATATCTATTCTCTCACGGCTTGACAGTTTACTGTTCTCATATACGATTGTACGACAAACAATTGTGTGTTGTGTGTGCGTGCGTATGTATGTGATCAGACTGTTAGAAATGTAGGGTGGATAATATATATATATATATATATATATATATACACGGTTCAGATACATCACATCTTGCGATAAATAAATAATTAAAGAAAGAAAGACGAGATTTCCAGTATAAAATGATGTTATCAATCTGCTTCACACGTATTGACATCAGCTACACACCACAACCTGAAATGACAGTGGTTATAAAAGAATGACACGAAATAAAATACTTCAATGCTTGAATGGTAGTAGAGAGAAGATTGTAAAATTAACGTATGCATAATAGAATCATCAAAATTTCTTGGTTTATTATTATTAGTTTTTTCTTACGAGTTGGTCACGGATTGATATCAGTTAGGGAGCCATTGGAAACCAGTATTGGAGTACTGGACAGCCGGCTGTTTCATCCTAGTTTTGGGAATCATCGACAGTACGCACCCACTGCCACGGTTAGAACCCAGGACCTTCCAGTCACAAGGCAAGCTGACTCGCATACCATTGAGCCACTGGGACCCGATTCAATGGCCAGCCAGCCCATGAATTCTAACTTCTACCAATTTGTGATTTAGCGCGACCCCAACCAATGTCATCAGTAGAACATCCATCTCCATACGTGCCTGGATGGACCTCACTGGTCACGACTTCTCACTAGAACTCACTCCAGGAAAATCCATCCTGTAGCATGTCACTAGCGAGCATCAGATTAAATTTCTATATTTGGTTTGTAAGCGTTAGTTTTGTTTTTACGAGTTGATCACCAAATGATTTCAATGATCCTCTAACTGATATCAATCCGTGATCAACTCGTAAAAAAACTAACCCTTACAAATCAAATATAGATGATATTATTATTATTATTATTGTTATTATTATTATTATTGTTATTATTATTATTGTTATTATTATTATTATTATTACTGTTCCCTTGGGTTCTGAGTGGAAGATAAGACTTAAACATCATGTCTCCACTTCGTAATCATTTGGCAGATGGTGACTAACAGTGGAATACACGATAACGTGCATTTCGTCCTATATGGCACTCGTCACTGGATGTACCTGCATCCCCCTGGTGAGTGAGTCAGTGATGGTGTTTCCACAGAAGCTCTAACCAAGTGTCCATTGTATTAAACGCCAAAGCGTTATCCACTAGACCGCTTGGGCCACCTCTTGTGTAATGGGTCTTATTAAGTACTGAATTCAATTTGGATTCTCCCGTCGATTGATTGGACCGAAGTGCTCGGTTTCAGGTTGACATGTTGGTAGGCAAATTCAGGTGACAAGTTCCGTACAGGACGAAGCGCGCGTTATTTTGGATTCCACTGCTTTAACAGCATGCACCAGTTGACTTCAAGTTAAATGACCAGAAATCGTAGAAGCATCTGCTTAAGGAGCTGACATGTCAGCCTCAGACCGAGCACTTCGGTTCAATCAATAGACGGAAAATCTAAAAGTGGATTAAATAATATCTGCACTTTGTTCTGTTTTATACTGTCCTCTTCTCGAGCTCCACAATTGCCCATAATCTCTCATCTCCTTCTCACCACACGATCTCCTCCATGTCACCCTAGGACGACCAACTCGAGGTCCTGGCCCGAGATTTCATTCGACGGTTTCCTCAATGCATCCCCAATCCATTTTCATTTTCCCTTACATGTTTGTTGAGCGGTCGGCTCTTGGATGGTTTGTTGACAGAGTTTTTTGGTACTGATTCTGTCTTGCCATTTGATCCTCAGTATGGAGTCAGCGAAGGCAGCTGTTGATGAAAGTCTTCAACCTGTTGGAAATCCTTTTCGTGACACGCAGTGCAAGTTTCTGATCCGTATGGAAGGACCGATTTGACATTGGTGTTGAAAATCTGAATCTTGTTTCTTATGCTGGCTGAGTGAGTGCAGACGATTTCCAAACTGGTTTCAGGCTGATGAAGGCGTATCTTGCCTTTCTGATCTTGACTGGATTTGACACCTTCATCCGTTCCGCCAGCCTTTGGTTGAAACGATGCTAGCTGCCCACATAAGTGAAGGCACGAAGTAACCTCTGTTAAATCTCTCCCGTTGATGGTGACTGGTGCTGGTTGTTGTTGTTGTTGCTGTTGATGGCGATTTGATATCTCCATCACCTCTGTCATCTCTATGTTCATGTGAAGTCCTGTCTTCGTTGCCTGTTTCTTCAGCAAGTTTGTTGCTTTCCGTCAGTAAGTCTTCGAGTTTGTGTGACATTAGACATGTATCATCTGCGAAATCCAGATCTTCTAGAGTCTCCCTATCGGCGGTCCAGAGTATTCCTGTCTTCTCGCTCCCCACAGTCTGATGCATAATAATTTAAGTTATCATCAGTTGATATGCTTCCAAGATTGAAAAGAAGACGGTGTTCATTTGTCTCACACTCAGAGAAGAAGCACTGCCACGGCTGACAAGAGATTGAGAGGAGCCATAAAAAAGATGTTTCCCTGCAGCTAACCTCGTAACCTACACACCACCACATGCTCTATATAGGCTATTCTCAGCTGGATAAGTACTCTACTGATATAACCTTCAACAGTGCTTATAAATTTACGTACATTTGCGCGAGCAAATACATCGAAAGGAAAGCAAGAAGAGCTTTCACCTGATTGTCTGAGCATATCCCAAGAAGCTGATCCCCATAATGGAAGCAGATATTCACAAATTGCAATTGCCAGACACCTCGTCAAGATTTCCAAATCCCTGAAAATATTAAACATACAAAGGACAGCAAATTTAATACGAATTGCTGAAGCAGTTGCAATCAAACCTTTCAAATCAAACTTATGCATATGCAGAAAGAGAGTGTAATCAATCTCTCACTTCCCACCTTGGTAAATGCAATTTGATAATATTGATTGGTCATCCATATTAGTTATTTCAGCTCACTGAAAAAGTTTTCAATCTTGTGAGCTACAATCTTCTTGAGTTGCTACGTAAACCTACAATCTAACACCACTTGTTAGATTTTTTGTGTTTCCTGTCTTCTCCTCTTCCTTCTCTACCCCCCTTCTTTTCTATTTTGAAAGCATATAAATTGATGGTAACTTAAACTAAAGCCAATTGTAATGCTTATATATATATATATGACGCATTATTGTTTGATAATGTTTTCTCTACTACCATTCTAACATTGAGGTAATTTGCAGCTGATGAGAATCTGTGAAAAATCAAGGAAGCCAAGTGTATGCAATTACATCTTCGCATTTTTTGTTGTTGTTGTTGCTCATAAAGGGAAATTACAGAAATATTCAAGGGTCAGGAATGGAAGTTGGCTATTCATTGGAATTGTAAGTCGCTGCCTTCTTCAGTGTACGTCGGCAGGATGCTCTGCAGCCACGTTTCACGTGGTCCGGTGTTCGCTCCCCAGCCGATACACTCCCTTACTTCGCTAAGCCATTAATAGGACTGGTAAAGGTGGAAGGTTGGATGTGAGGCTAGTAACTCCATCTGGTTAAAATAAACACCACTGCTACCGAAACTTCAAGCCTCTAGCTTGAAGTCCTATGTTCCTCTTTGAGAACGTAAAGGAATAAAAAAAGACAAAAAACCTTCTGTAGTGAGTGGTTATGCTCCTTTATATTAACTCTAACAAAACGTTTCTAAAACTAATTTATATACCTGTATTAGACTTTTATAGAAACTAATTTTATACACGTTTATTAAATACTTACTGTTGTGTCCTGCTACACATTGCTCAGTTAAGCACCGTTAATTTTGGTTTGCATAATTTAGACACTTAACTTTGCTATTAACACAATTATCAACAGAATAAAATTGAAAGATGTCACTTCCTTGACTTATCTGGCCAGGGAGTATCATTTCAACTACAGGTAGTCAGCACTCATGAGGATGTCAAAGCCATCCAGGAGTGGAAGGCGAAGACATACCTTCATCACTGTGAAATCAGTTTGGAAATCATCAACACTCAGTATAAAGAAGAAATCTTAAGTCAATCAGTGCCAGAGTCATGGAAAGCATTTCCAACAGGCCTATGGCAGACTTTCGTCAACAGCTGCCTTTATTGGCTCCATACTGAAGATCAAATATCTGGTCAGCAAGAATTATCAACAAGAAACTCTGGGAACAAACCAACCAAGAACCTACTTCTCAGGAAATGTTTGGAAGAAAATGGTGATGGATTGGGCACGTGTCACCGAGGAGACAGTTGAATGACATCGCACACCAGATCGGCACTTCAGTGAAAACTGTATGGGAGACCACAAATTGGCCGTGTTTCGGAGGGCGGTATGGAGGAGATCGTAGGAGGAGGAAATGAGAGGCTATGGCCAATCAGGAGACCAGCTAAGGGGACCACAGAGAGTGAGACGAAGTGAAGGTGTGCTATTGAAGCCTTATATTCCACTCGAAACCCAAGAGGGTTATAATGATGTCATAATAATCAATACAATTTCCAGGTTTTCACTTGTGTTTTCTTTTGATAATCACGTTATCGATGTTTAGTCGGACACAGCGTTTGTTATATGAGAGATCATGAAGACGTAGTTGGACTCCAGCATACAGATTGAAATCAGATCCTAGTAGGCAACAGTGTCACTATTCATCACTTAAGAGATAGTTACGACGAAATGGACGTTTAAAAATCATTTAAGATAACAAAAGTACAAGTTAGTTCCCAATCTACTATGCATCACCGAAGACTTAGACATTAAGCGAATCAAATCCAACATGTAGATTGAGGAAGAAATAGTTGTCAGCCTTTCCCTACCGTGGTGAAGATATGCAGAAAAAATTCGCTTTTAATGTTTCCACTTCAGTTAGTTTCGACGATTTCATTTCAACTAGTTCAATGAAGAAGTAGTTTCAGCGAATTCATTTTCTTCAGCTGTATAATCGCATTTATATATATATATACAATTTTTTTCCCGCTGTATACATTCAACTGGTTTTCGTCTATATGCTTGCATATAAAACAAATAGTTTCCGATAGAAGTGAATGCAGTTATGAGATACCCTAATCCTCCAAGAATGTGGTTAAGATACGTAGATGATAAACTTTGTCACTGTTAAATGCAATGTGCTCTGAATGAACTTTTTCCCTTGCTAAACAACATACCAAACTTCATCAAGTTTTCTGAGGGGGTTGAATCCGACGCCAATGATTTGGCTATTCTGGATTGTTTGATCAAAAGACAATCAGATGGTAAACTAAAGATCAACATCTTCAGAAAGTCTACATATTCGAACATATACCTGGATTACAATTCAGCACATCCCTTTACCACCAAAATAACTGTGGCCAAGAATCTGATTAACAGAACCAAACATCCAGTTACTGAGATGGAGGAGAAGAAGATAACCAAGGAATTAAAATTCATTCAGTACATTTTTCAATCAAATTATTATCCGAAAGTCGTTGTGTTCTCTGAGCTGGATAGTTAATTTGCGCAAATTAACTATCAAGCTCAGTGATAATTCCTTACTGCAAACAAACATCCGATAAGATAAAGCGAATCATTAACGACCATGACATCAGAGTGTATTTTCGTGCAACTAACACCTTACGCTCATCATTGGTGAAGGTTAAGGATGATAAAATATAAGAAGAAGAAAACCAACAGAATTGTGTGTACCAGATCAATTGTGGGGTCTGTGACGCCATATATGTAGAAGAAGCTTCCAGACAGGTAAATATAAGAGTGAAAGAGCATAAACAATAACTAAAGGTGGTTCCAAAGACCTCTGTAAACTTAAAGAAGCTAGAAAACAGATCAGCAATTGCACTGCATTCGACAGAAATGGGACACAAAATCGACTTTGATAGGACTTAGGTACTGCAGATAGGTTTTGCTTTGTATAAAGAAAGACTAGTTGCGGAAGCCCTACACATATATGGGTGAATCCCCACAGTTTGAACAGATGTGAAGGTGTGATGTTAGCTGATGTATGGCAAGTCTTGATTGATAAATAACAAAATGGATTTGTATCACTAATCAATCATACCTAGTCAAAATTCCCAATTGTCTATATCTCCTCATGGAGAGGCTAACAAATGTTTTACAACTGTTTACCCATACACACATGCACACATACACACACCGTTGTATACCACTTATACACATATATTTTCATATTCAGTTATCTACGACCATGAACTTTAGTCAAACGTAATCACTAAGATTCTGATGAAAAGTACTCACCGTTTACAGAGTTTTACAAAAAGTAGACTAATAGTAGAAAACTGTAGACAAAATTTGATTTTAGTTCATAAAAAGTTTCCGTTTTAATGGAAAGTTAGTGAAAAGTCATTCAGTGTCGAGGAAGACAGCATATTTTCAATTGAATTTTTGATTTTGCCGTCGATTGATTGTACCAAAGTGCTCGGTCTCAGGTTGACATGTCGGCTTCTTGTGCAGATGCTTCGACGACGTCTGGGCATTTAATAAGTATTTAATTGGTGGATGGTAACTAGCAGTGGAAACCAAGATAACGTGCATTTCGTCCTGCTTGTGACTCGCCAGCTGGATATACCTGCATTTCTCAGTGGGTGATGATGTTCCCACCCAGTCTCGAACCCAGTGCCCATAGTTTCAAACGCCAAAGAGTTATCCACTAAACCACTTGGGCCACGAGATCCAACCACCTCTTGTACAACGGGTCATATTAATTATTTAATTGAATTTTAGATCTTCCCGTCGATTGATTTGACTGAAATGCTTTGGCGTTTGAAACTATGGGCGCTGAGTTCGAGCCTCGGTGGTTCGAACATTATCACTCACTGGGGAATGCAGGTACAGCCAGTTAGCTGACGAGTTCCAAGTAGGACGAAATGCGCTTTATCCTGGATTCCACTGTTAGTCACCATACACCAATTAAGTACTTATTAAACAGCATATTTTTGTTATCAACGTTCAAATCTTGTATATAGTTGAAGAATTGAAAAGTGTCGCAATACGAATACATACGTACATGTTTCCTTACGTGTCCTAAGATATTAACTGGTCATTTTGCAATTGAATAAAAAGAGAAACCTCAGTCTGTATAGCTAATAAAGATGGATTTGTCGAAAAGAGCTTCTTCGCTGAACTACTTGTTTTTTTTCATTAATGCCTGGACGGAGATTATTCACGAATGTCATTTCACACTACTACTACTCTTGATCTGACTGATCTAGGTTTCGTGGGATTAGACACTCATCAGTCAGCAAGGCATATCTGCAGTCTTCAAGGAACTTATATTCCTTTTGAGGTTCGAACCCGTGTCACCCAGTGCTGTAGCCAGAGAGAGAGAGATAGAGGGACGTTACAACTGAGCTATTCGGACTCGCTTTTTCTAATCTCAGAGGGACATGAGTTCCTCCTAGATTGCGAATACGCCTTGCCGCCGACAGCCGACAAACATGCTAGGTTTCATTCCGACTGCCTTCAGCCATCTAATAAAAAATAGGAGGATATTGAATATCTCACAAGAAGACCTTAGTCAATAGCTTGTAAGAGTTAAAACACCTACGAACAACAACTAAGGCGTCGGTGGCACAACGGTAGAATGTTCACCTACAACTCATGTGGTCCAGAGTTCCAATTCCGGCCACAGACGCACTCCACTACCTCGCTAAGACTGGTAGACAGGGAAGGTTGGGCATATGATGCTAGCAACCTCATCACCATCAATGGGAGTGATTTGAAAGAGGTTACTTCATTCACCCAATTATCTAGGGAGCATTGTCTCAACTACAGGCAGGTGGAACGGACGAGGATGTCAAATCGACAATCGGGAATGCGAGAAACACATTCATCAACCTGAAACCAATCTGGAAATCTTCGTCACCCAGCCTGCATCAACAACAAAATTCGGATTTTCAATACAAACGTCAAGTCAGTCAGTTTTGCTATACGGATCAGAAACTTGGTGGGTCACAAAGAATATTTTCAACAGCCTGTTGCAGACCTTTATCAACAACAACTGTCTTCGTTCTATGCTGAAGATCAGATGGCCGAAAAGAATCATCAACAAGAAACTATGGGAACAAACAAAACAAGAACCAATCGCTCAACAAATATGTAGGAGAAAGTGGAGATGGATTGGACACTCGCTGAGGAGGCCGTTGGGTGACATCGCGCGTCAGGCCAGTGTTCGAGTGGAACCTGAAAGGGAAGCGGCGAGTGGGACGTGCAAGGGTGACATGGAGGAGACCGTGTGAAGACGAGTTGAAACAGTATGGATTAACATGGATGCAAGTGAAAAGTACAGCAGAAGACAGAAGCAAGTTGAGACGTGCAGTTGAAGCCCTATATTCCACTAGGAACCCAAGGGAACAATAACAATAACAATATAACCTCATCCTGTAAAAGTAATAAACACCACTGCTACAGAAACTTCAAGCCTCTTGCTTGAAGCCCCCTATGTTCCACTGGGAACGTGAAGGAATAAACAAAAAAACAGAACAACAACAACAGTTATCCAGCTAGCCGGGGCAAATGTACTAACCCTTCAAATTCCTATGTGATATGATATAGTTCCTTTTATTTTGCAGAAGCTGAGGGAAGAATAAGACGCAGTAATAAAGGAGAAGCATGGCAGAAGAAGCATCAAAGATAGGACTTCAGGTGAACATAGAGAAAACAGAGATAATGAAGATTCCTGGACAGGAACAACAACAACAGACAACGATCAGCATATATGGAAGGAACCTGAAAAAAACAACCTCCTTTACCTACCGACCTAAGAAGCATCGTTTCAACTACGAGCGGAACTGACGAGGATATCAAAGCAAGAATCGGAAAAGCAAGACAAGCTTTCACTACTCTCAAGCCTGTGTGGAGGTCAACAGCACTCAGCATCAAATATAAGATCCGGATTTTCAACTCCAATGTGAAGTCAGTGCTACTATACGAATCAGAGACTTGTACTGCGCGTCATAAAGAGCACATCAAACAAACTACAGACCTTCATTAACAGTTGTCTTCGCTCAATACTCAAGATCAGATGGCTGGCTAGAAAAGATCAACAACAGAGATCTTTGGGAGCGAACCAACCCAGTAGGAACCGATTATGCAACAAATATGCAGGAAGAAATGGAGATGGATTGGTCATACTCTGAGGAAACAAACCATCAAGTGACATCATTAGACAAGCCATCGCTCGAGTGGAACCCGAAAGGGGAGCGGCGAGTTGGTCGTCAGTGCAAGGGTGACTTGGAGGGGGTCATGTGAAGAGGAGATGAAAGCGTGTGGGCAGACTTGGAGCCAGGTGAAGACTGTAGCAGAGAACCGAACGCAATGGAGACGCGTGGCTGAAGCCCTATGTTCCTGTAGGAATTAAAGGAAATAATAATAATAACAATCATAATAATAAAGGAGAAGAATAGGGCAGACGAATTTTCTCAGAAATCAACAAAATATGCGACGATTAAACACCAATTTGTAAGCGAAAAATTGATGCCAAAATAGATACCATTCTCCTTCTTCCCTATCTTGGTACTATCGATTGAAAAAAACAAGAATCATACGTTTTACATAAGGAAAAAATGTATTCTGTGAATTGGCAATATTTGTTAAAACAGCTTATTAAAAAAAAAACAGTCACGTGATGCAAAACACAAAGGCATATTAATCACATGATTCAACTTTATCGTCAATCTTTTCCTTTTTGACATGAATGAATGAATAATTTTTTGTTTTTGAAAACTTATTGATTTTTTTGTTATAAATATCGATCGATAAGAAGATAAAAGGTTATTTATTTTCAAAATATTTTTCTATGCTAAACAAGTGTATTGAACATGAAATTATTTTAAATATAAAACTAATAGTGATAAAATGAATGGTCTTAAAAGGTAAGAATTCCTCTAAATGTTCGTCAGGCAGTCAGTCAGTCAGTTAGTCAGATTGTTAAATTTCCTATTGAGACATCAATAGGATTTCCATGAAATGGCTAGTTCCCGTGATTCCTGTGTCCTCGAAGGCGCTGAAGTTGACAAATAATTCGAATGTTAAAGTATCTTGGATTATTTCCCAAGTGTTATCTTCTAAAACTAATAGAAGAAGGTAAACTGCACACTAGCGACGTTTATAAAAATTCAACGCATTCTTCTAATAGATATTTAGACTTTAATTAGTCTCATCAGTTCGGTGTCTGTAAAGGCAGGCTTAGTGAAGTGACTAACAAACCGAGCAGTAGCACTAAGTAGAACAAAAAAGACCCAAATGATGAAATAAGACAGATAGAAGAAGTGTTGGTGTTGAATGACTATCCAATAAAATTCATCAGGAAGATCGAAAAAGCAAATTAAAAATAATGGTGAAACTAATAATGATAACATAAATAAGAGAGAATATCAGGCATCAACTGTTATACCATATAAGGAGGGGACATCTAAAACCCTTCCTACGTAGGATTCTTAATAAAGCAGGAATAAGGGTGGCATTCAAACCTACGAACTCACTCAGAGACAATCTCTGTAGGCTAAGAGGTGCGGTGGACCCAATTAAACAAAACAATATAATTTACAAAATACCCTGCAATGACTGTGAGGTCAACTACATAGGTCAAACTAGTACATCGGGGGTAATCAGATTGACGGTACATGAGAATTTGGGTAAGGTAAGAATGGTTGGGGCGAACCAAAAACCAAATTGACTTTATCACAATATCGAGGAAGTGGAGACGCAGCCTACTGGACACAAGAGCAAGAAGAGGAGCAGACGTTGGCTCAGACCACTACCTCGTACAAGGGACAATCCAAATCAAATTAAAAGCTTTCAGGGAAACAGGAGCTGCAGATAGACCACAAGCCAAGTTCAACACTCAAAAGCTGAAGGACCAGGCTACAAAGGACATCTTCATTGCAAACATAAGGGAAAAAGCCGAGACACAAATCAACACCAACGAAAAGGTCAGCGTCGAAAAGCACTGGAACAAATTGAAAACGGTGTGGAGTCAAACCTGCATGGAAGTCCTAGGCAGAAAAAAGAGACAGGACAAACAGTGGCTCTCTACGGACACTTGGAAACTAATAGAAGAGAGAAGGGTGGCGAAACAAAAGATTATCCAGTGCACCGACGAGCAACAGAAACAGGAGTTGAATGCAAGCTACAATGCACTGAACAAAAGAGTGAAGAAAAGTGGCAGGGAAGACAAAAGAAAATATTGTGAAACCATGGCAAACGAAGCAGAACAAGCTGCAGGCAAAGGAGACCTCGCTACACTATACCAAACAACTAGGCACCTTTCGGGCAAAAGTTCGACACAGATTAAGCCAATAAAGGACGACAATGGAAAGTCAATCACCAAAGAGGTGGAACAGAGGAAGCACTGGGCTGAACACTTCAAAAAACTTCTAAATCGTCCGCCACCTACAACGCGTCCAACAATACCAACAACGGAAGCAGAACTACCAATGAACATCGACCCTCCGACGAAATCCGAAGTCCTGAATGCCATCAAGATGCTAAAAGCTGGGAAAGCGCCAGGACCAGATGGAATCCCAGCAGAAGCTTTGAAAATAGACCCAGAGACAACAGCGGACTTGATGACGCCACTACTAGAGAAGGTGTGGAAAGAGGGCAAAGTACCCGAGGATTGGAAGAACGGATACTTATTCAAACTGCCAAAGAAAGGAGATTTGAGTCAATGTAAAAACTGGCGTGGAATTATGCTTCTGTCCATTCCAAGCAAGATACTATGTCGCATCATCCTGGAGAGAATTAAACAAGCCCTAGATGAAAAACTTCGTCCGGAACAGGCCGGATTCAGGAGGAACAAGTCATGCATTGACCAAATCGCCACCCTACGGATTATCATTGAACAAAGTTTGGAATGGCAGTCACCTCTCTATCTCAACTTCATCGATTTTGAGAAAGCCTTCGACAGCGTCGATCGAGAGGTGATTTGGTAACTACTTCGCTACTACGGGGTTCCGCCGACAATTATACATCTCATCCAACAGCTGTATGACAACGCTGCATGCCAAGTAATCCACAACGGGAGGCTCACGGAATCCTTCGAAGTGAGGACGGGAGTGAGACAAGGCTGTCTACTGTCACCAATGATCTTCCTGATTGCAGTTGATTGGATAATGCGGCAGACAACGGCAACCAACGAGGGAACAGGCATAAAATGGACCGACACAAAAGCCTTGGAGGATTTGGATTTCGCCGATGATATATGTCTGATTTCCCACAAACTGGAAGATATGCAAGTGAAAAGCAACAAATTGGCAGAAGAAGCAGCAAAGATAGGACTTCAAGTGAACATAGACAAAACAGAGGTAATGAAGATTCCTGGCCAACATCAACAGCAACAACCGACAACAATCAGCATAAATGGGAGGAACCTGAAGGAAACAACTTCTTTCACCTACTTGGGAAGCATCGTCTCAACTACAGGAGGAACTGATGAGGATATCAAAGCCAGAATCGGAAAAGCAAGACAAGTTTTCATTTCTCTCAAGTCTATGTGGAGGTCAACAGCATTCAGCGTCAAAAATAAGATCCGGATTTTCAACTCCAATGTGAAGTCAGTACTACTATACGGATCAGAGACTTGGCGTGTCACAAAGAGCAGCTCAAACAAGCTACAGACCTTCATTAACAAATGCCTTCGCTCAATACTCAAGATCAAATGGCCGGAGAGGATCAGCAACAAAGATCTCTGGGAGCGAACCAACCAGGAACCGATCGTGAAACAAATAGGCAGGAAGAAATGGAGATGGACTGGCCATACTCTGAGGAAACCATCAAGTGACATCACTAGACAAGCCATTGCTCGGGTGGAACCCGAAAGGGAAGCGGCGAGTTGGTCGTTCGAGGGTGACTTGGAGGAGTTCATGTGAAGAAGAGATGAAAACGTATGGACAGACTTGGAGCCAGGTGAAGACTCTAGCAGAGAACCGAAGGCAATGGAGACGCATGGCTGAAGCCCTATGTTCCTCTAGGAATTAAAGGAAATAATAATAATAAGAATGGTTGACCCCGGAAAGATGAGTAATTTAGAAAAAAGCTCATCAATTGCACTACATACATTAACACACAACCACACAATAGGGTGGGTGGGATAGGGTTAAAATTCTAAGAGGTAATCTATGTAGGTGGAGAGCAAGAGAGATTGATTACTGAATCCTTGTTCATTCAGTCTACACCCAACACAACACATGTAACAGAAATGACTCATCACATTGATACCAGAGATATGGAAGATATTATTACCGCCAGTCAGTCAAATCAAAGGAGGATAATAAATAATCTTAAAATTCTATTTCAATTCAAACACAACACAACATTCTAACAGGTTACTTATTTTGACTATAAAAACACTCGTCTTATTTCCCATCTGATTGTATTTGATTGATAACTCTCATATTATTATTTCTGAATGTACATCATCCTATGTTGATGTTTATTCAAATATTTGGTCAATTCCACACATGTATATAAATGAAGGAAAAAGTTGTATGAGTAACCTGATGTGATTATGAGCGGCAATAGTTTGTGCTCGAAACGCCGTCATCAGTAAATATTCCTGTATAACACTGTGTGATGTATCAAAATAAAATCTTACCCATAATGGATTTATACTGTACTACATTGCCCAAGTTTTATATTTATATCAATTATACACGTGAAAAGGATAAGATAATCTGGTTTCACTCATTTTGCTAACCCTCTGCGCCTCCCTCCCTTAATCTTTCCTGGACTAGTTAAGAAAGACTTTGTAACATTGCGAAAGTCACTCAAGGCTGTCAGTAGGGTGAGTGGCGGCTATAGTTAAATCAGCTTGTTAAAACTTTTCTGGATAGACACAATGGATGGGATTCGAAGGAAGGATGAAAGACTTTATACTCGGATAGCTGAGTATAAAAACTCTACGATAACTTATTTAGTCCGTACACATTTTTTATGTGATGAGAAAAGGGGCGTAGGTATGAAACTGTTATCTAACTGTAAATCAGTAGGTTTAACAGCCTATTCCATTATAAATAAGACTTCATTTTGATAAATCACACAGTGTTATACAGTTATATTAACTGATGACCACGTTTCGAGCACAAACTATTGCCACTCATAATCATATCAAGTTACTCACACAACTTCTTTCCTTCATTTATATACATGAGTAATAATTGATGATTAGACATTTGAATAAAAATCAACATAGGATAATGTACATTCAGAAATAATAATATGAGTGTTACTGGTCAAATACAATCAGATGGGAAATAAGACGAGTGTTTTTACAGTCATAATAAGTAACTTGTTAGAATGTTATAATGTATGTGAATTGAAATAGAATTTTAAGATTATTTATTATCCTCCTTTGATTTGACTGACTGGCGGTAATAATATCTTCCATATTTCTGGTATTTGCATTGAGTCATTTCTGTTGCATGTGTTGGGCGTAGACTCAATGAACCAGGATTCAGTAATCAACCTCTCTTGCTCTCCACCTACATAGATTACTTCTTAGAATTTTAACCCTCTCCCACCCACAACATTGTGTGGTTGTGTGTTATGCATGTAGTGCAGTTGCTGAGCTTTTTTCTAAATTACTCATCTTCTCTGGGTCAACCATTCTTACCTTGGCTAAATTCTTATGTTCCGCCAATTTGATTACCCCCGATGTACTAGTTTGACCTATGCAGTTGACCTCACAGTCATTGCAGGGTATTTTGTAAATGATATTATTTTGTTTAATTGGGTCAACCAACTTGGTCCTTTAGCCGACAGACCTTGTCCTACCTGAGTGAGTTTGTAGGTTTGAATGCCACCCTAATTCCTGCTTTATTAAGAATCCTACTTGAGGAGGGTTTCAGATGTCCCCTCCTTATATGGTATAACTGTAGATGACTTATATTCTCTCTTATTTATGTTGTCATTACTAGTTTCACCATTATTTTTAATTTGCTTTTGGCCTTTTTCGATCTTCCTAATGAATTTTATAGGATAGTTAGTTATTTAACACCAACGTCTCTTCTATCTGTTTTATTTCATCATTTAGTTCTTTTCTTGTACTACTTAGTGCTACTGCTCGGTTTGTTAGACACTTCACTAAGCCTGCCTTAACAGACAGATAAGGGATGAGACTAATTAAAGCCTAAATATCTATGAGTAGAATGCGTTGGTTTTTTTATAAACGCTAGTGTGCAGTTAACCTTGTTCTATTCGTTTTATTTTACATAACATACATAGCTTGTTCTCCTTGTTCATTTTCCTATTCAAATGTGAATTTTATTCCCTTTACTAGTGAGTTTATATGTGTCGAGAAGCTGGAGATATGTTCTCTTTTCAACACTGTGAGTGAAAGTGCAATCCACATGTCTCCACCATATTTTTGGATTAGGATTAAATGTATTAAGAGCAATAAGTTGTGTGAGTAACTCGATATGATTATGAGCGGCAATAGTTTGTGCTCAAAACGTCGTCATCAGTTAATATTACTGTATAATACTGTGTGACTTATCAAAATAGAGTCTTATCTATAATGGAGTTATACTCTACCACAGTGCCCAAGGTTTATACTTATATCAGTTAACAGCCTATTTTATTCTTTCTTTCATAAAGATACTGTTTCAAGTTCCATAATGAGTTGACATCAGTTAGACGACTATTGGAAACCAGAGAGAAATAGACAGAGATTTCAACCTAGTTAAGGACTCTTCAGCAATACTCATCCCTGACTCCACCTGGGATTGAACCCAGGACGTTTCATTTGCATGGACAGCTGGTCGACCATTCAGTCACTGGACCGAATGCAATGGCTCATAAACTTTAACTTCTAATAATTTGTGATCCCCATTCATTGACATTCATTGGCGAGTATTTGTCCCTACTTCCAGCTTGGTGAACTCAATTGGTGATGAAATTCTCACAAGAAGTCCAGCTAGTCTCGTCCTGTATCCAGTCTCTAGTGAGTATCAGATTAATTTTAAGGGTTTGTCTGTAACGACTTGATTTATTTGAGGATCAATCATGAGCTAATATCGATTCGAGCGTGAAGACAAGTACTAGTCGCCAATAACATTATCCACTAGACCACTTGAGCCACGAGAGCCACCTCCTGTGCAACGGGTCATATTAATTATTTAATTGAATTTTAGATTTTCCCGTCGATTGATTCGACCGAAATGCTTTGGCGTTTGAAACTATGGGTAATGGGTTCGAGCCTCGGTGGTTGGAACATCATCACTCACTGGGGAATGCAGGTACAGCCAGTTAGCTGACGAGTCCCAAATAGGACGAAAAGTGCGTTATCCTGGATTCCACTGCTAGTCACCATCCACCAATTAAATTCTTTTGTTATTATCATTATTATTTTGAATAAACCAAGAACAATGGTGGTTAGTGCAGAATAAGAAGATGGTACCATCATTCTCTATTCCGTTGGCATCTCATCATCTGAGTACAGCTCAAAGAAATTATCATTAAGTTTATCTACAGGACAATTTTTACATACTTGCGAATGTTACATGGTGTCAGTTAAAGATAGGAGACTCCAAAATTAATGAACAGTGCTCAGAAAATTACACTTTATATATTGTTTGTACCCAGAGAGTGAAAGTCTAATACTTAAATCCATATAGACATGCGATCATAGAGGAATTACGTAATGAAGATGAGATGTGAGTAAGATGATGAGTAACAATGTGGTGAGTTCAACTCAAATCATAGAAACAAGAGATAAACGAAGTGAAAGTCAGAAGTTACGTCATCAAATAAAAGCGAAAATAAAGACAACCAGTTACCAGGATGGGCAACAAAGACTGACTGATAACTGCTTCTTTCTGAATGCACACATCGGGTTTCAGGCGTTTAATAGAGATTGCTGATAATTTTGATAATTTTAAAGGATTTCACCGTGTCCTTCCCCTGATGACCCGTATTGATGAGATGTCTGGCACTGACACTATTGTAAGTACTTTTTCCCTTGAAACGTAGGCTTTTCGGTACATGTTCAGGAAATCGGAGGTGTGTCCTTCTTTCTATCCTCTCAATTCTTTTATTTTTTTCCTTCACGTTCCCAGTGGAACATAGGGCTTCAAGCCAGAGGCTTGAAGTTTCTGTAGCAGTGGTGTTTATTACTTTAACGGGGCGGGGTCTCTACCATAATATGCTCGACCTTCCCTCTTTACCAGCTTTATTTCTGGCTTAGCGAGGTAAAGGAGTGCGGCATCGGCCGGGGATCGAACCCCGGACCAAGTGTATGGTCAGCGAGAGTCCTCACCACTGTGCCACCGACGCACTAAAATCCTCCCAATGTAATTCATTATTATTATTATTATTATTATTATTATTATTATTATAATGATAACGATCATGGCTTGGCCGAATTATGAGGAGTTAATGTTTGTTCTTATTTCAAGGCACATACTACCTCCAAGCTAATTAGCTATCATATTGACCTTATTGACTGACACTAGTTGAGTTTCAGGAGAGAATTTTTCACAGGGAAGTGAAGTGAAGTGCCAGTTCAATTCGCCACACTCCATCCAGCACACAAAATCGCATTTATAAAAGAGAGAAAAAGGGATTTAAAAGCAGAAAACTGGGTGGTGTGGTGGTGGTGGTAGTATGGGGATTTAATATAAGTGTGGAACTTGGGAACTATTATTAATTATTTATTTAATTTATTACTTTACTCCTTTTGTAACAACAGAAGACAAGAGCCAAGCAACAGATCGTTTATTAAGGAAATCAACAGATATTTATAGGTTTTCATGTACATTATTATAGATTATTGTAAGCAAACAAACACAGTCTTCTTATTGGTGGTTTCTCGTTGAACGTTAATCTCTCATCTCTTTGTGGCCGTTTCTTGAAGTTCAGATTATCTATCTGCAAACTGTATCCGCCTACGCAAAGTCTGCTGTGATTGGTTGTTGAGTCAGTCTTTGTTCTAATTTTTCTCATGACCAATATTGGGGACGTAAACATTGACGTAAATTAGTGTCTACCAATTTTGGCTAGCAGCCAGCTCTTACCACACTTTGAGTTCCTACTGGAAAATAGGGCTTCAAGCTAGAGCTTTGAAGTTTCGGTAGCAGTGGTCTCATTTTTAAAAGGTGGGATTACTAGTCCCACGCCCAGTCTTCCCTCTTTGCCGGGCTTATTATTGTTATGAGGCCAAGTGAAGTTTGGTAGTGTGTCGGCCGGAGATCGAACCTCGGACCACCTGAGAAGCTGGCGGGCATTCTACCTCTCCACCATTGACCATGGTAGAATGCAATTCCATATTGGATAAGTTCATTTCAAAACATCATACAGTGTTGCAGTATTAGTAACTGGACGACGCTTCCAGAGTAAATTATTTTTCCTAATCATATAAATTCAAACTATTTCACAATTTGTCTTATATATATATAAGACAGCTGGACAGCTGTTTCGTCCTAGTTTGAGACTCTTCACAGTATGTACCCACCGGAGTTCGAACCCACGACCTTCTGATTACAAGGCTAGCGAGCTCGTAGACCATTGAGCCACTGGGACCCGATCCCTACAAAATCCCTACAAAACCAATACTTGAAAATTAATCTGATGCCCACTAGCGACTGGCCCTATTCGGGCAGTTAACCTGTGGTTCTAGCGGGAAGCCGTGACCGGTAGGGTAAAGCAGGTTGAAGATGAGGCAGTAACTCATCGAAGAAGATACTGCGAAGTGGTCGCGCTATGTCGTGAAATGGCAGAATTTAGAATTCATAGGCTGGCCATTGGATCGGGTCCCAGTGGCTCAATGGTCTTCGAGCTCGCCTTGTAACCAGAAGGTCATCGGTTCGAACGCCATTGGGTGTGTACTGTGAAGAGTCCCAAACTGGGACGAAACAGCTGTCCAGTACTCCCTAGTGGTTTTGCAATGGTTTTCTAACTGATGTCAGCTCATCATGAAATTCTCCATGCAATCAACCAAAATCCCTACAAAACCAATACTTGAAGATATATGGATTTCTTTAAGAAATTATATCTGTTGTGGGAATTGAATCAAAGGTGTGAATACATGAAATAGTTATAGTAGTAGTAGTAGTAGTAGTAGTAGTATGAAATGCACCTAGTCATTGTGACTACAATCATAACTTAATTGTTAAGTGCAAAACAATTAATTTCATATATAGAATAATTTATGAGGTGTACAAATGTTGGAAAGGGGTGTATAATTATAGGGTTAATAGGCCAATATTAATAAAACGTTCAGTAGCATGGTGTGAAATTTGATCAGGTAGAATTCAACATTGTAAAGACACTTTTGGATTTAAAATGACAAGTGGGACAAGTGGAAGCAATTCAAAGCGATAATAATAACAATAATAATAATCGTAGTAATGAGAGAAGGCTACATAGATTAACTAAATAAACAAAATAAATAAATGTCTGTCCGTTTATGGCCAAGGTAGAAGTCGGAATTGTACATACTTCTTTTGTACACAAAGATCTGACTTGAATTCATCAATGGACAGGGCCTCCACTGTCTTTAGAAGTCTGTAACGAAGAAAACACTGCGATTTATAGCAGATTCGATAGATGGTAGAGTGACGGCAGTCGATCAAATGTTTCCTAGAATAGAGCTTCTCACAGCCTTCTTTTCTCCTTGCTAAAACCCTACTGGAATATGTTCTCGTATAAGTGTGGAAAGCATTCTCTGGCTATGACTAATAAACCTTACTTCACAACAGCAGGTGAATTGATAGATACACATGGAGGCGGTCAGACGATATATTTTCACCCTGTTGCAGCCACTCTAATTATGTGATTACATTCAAGTGAATGCAGTGCAATGGGTGATCTTTTTTCTAGGTTATTTAACTTAGCAGAGTCAATCATTCTAGGTCTAGTTAAATTTTTATGTTCAATTAATCTGACTGACCCCTGTCTACTAGTTTTACCCACATTGCGAAGTGGTCGCGCTATGTCATCAAGTGGTAGAAGTTAGAATTAATGGGCTGGCCATTGGATCGGGTCCCAGTGGCTCAATGGTCTACGAGTCACCTTGTAACCAGAAGGTCCTGGGTTCTAACCCTGGCGGTGGGTGCGTATTGATGAAGAGTCCCGAGCTAGAACGAAACAGTTGTCCTGTACTCCCTACTGGCTTTCCAATGGTTCTCTAACTGATGTGCGCTCATGATGAGATCCTCCAACCAATATTCACAGTGATCTGGTGTCACCGTGAGAGGCAATTGTTTTAGTTTCGGGTTGATGGCCATGGAGAGCAGAGGGGCTGAGTAGACGTTTTATGAACATAGAGATTGGATTGAAAATCTTTTAAGATGGTTGCCTCAGCTATGCTTAGGAATCGAAAGGTGTACAAAATTAGAGAATTGAGATGGCACCTTGTATAGAATTGTGAAAGCTGGATTTTTTATCAATTTTATGCTCCGCATCCACAAAGTGTGCCAATATAGGACTCCTGATTGACTTTACGACTCCTCAACCTACCATGTTTGGGTAGTTCTTCAGCTTTCTTGGTGTATCATTCTCTGTGCATGACTACTGTTATTCTCCCTTTGTCAGCTGGTAGAATAACGATATGCATCCAATTCTTCGACTTTTTGAGGGCCTTTAGTTCTTGTGAGTTGAGTTGTTTGTGTTGCTTCTTCTGTTTGACCATTGGTACGATTGTTTGGCGTATCTCTTCCTGTGTTTCCCTGCTTCAAGTTTGATGATTTGAGTAATGATTCAAGGGCAGCGAAGAGATCAGAACAACAAGAATGCTAGAGAAATTTTAGAAGCCTACCTGGTATTCCAGTGAATCATCAATCAATAGACACATTGAGATAGACAAAATTTACCAACCGATAAGAAGGAAACCTCACACACAAAGGGTCGAATTTCAAGTCAAAGAAACAATCAATTCCAATACAAGCAGCCTAGAAGGTGTGAAAACACACAAAAACAACCAATTACGTTCAAGGTCACCAGGAGAGATGATTAATAAACTCGTGGAGAAATCTAGAAGCTCACTTCAAATTGAAGTATGAGCTAAAGCTGTTGCCTGGTAGGGCGATGAAAGCTTCACAAATTAAATATCCAGCTCTGAGAACACAGCCACATCATTATCATCCACCTCAGCTACAAATCTTGTCCATCATATATATATATATACCGACTAGCAGGAAACCTAGGTCGAAGGCTTCCTGCCGATCGCCTACAGTCATCTTATACCAACAATATATATGTGTATCTTCTGCACAGGTGTATGTCCTGAAGAATTTAACAAACTTTTCTGGATATCCGTTCTCATATCATTAGTTTTTCTATTTTCTTTTTCTTAGGTTTTTTCTCACCTTCATCATACTTGTCAAGTGGACACTCAATGACCTTTTTTCTCATCTTATAATAATTTTTACCTGATCAAATTTTAAACCCTTACTTCCATTGTATGGTTGATTATTACATAATCTCTTTTTAGGTTTAGAAACTACTATTGATTATTTGTACCTGGCTCTATGACTCCCTTGCAGGTAGTTGTTTCACCTTTAAATTGTATAGGTGAAAGACGAAAGACTTTAGTATCTCTATATAAAGCGAAATTATGTACCCCTTATCTTCAACGCACGCACCACTTGCACAGATCTTCTGTGTTGTGCTACTTCTAATCGTCTTCCTTCATATTGTCTTTCTTTGTGTTCCTTTCACGTCTCTCATGTATCTCCACAACACTGTATCATTTGCTTTCTCTGACATCGAAAGTATCTCCCTGCTATTTGATGTTTCTATGCTGATGAACGTCTCTTTATATATTACTAATAAATCTTCTCAGAAGTACACGCCACAATATCATCTCCTGCATGTTACCATCCGACGTCTTTCCTTCCGATTTCATTCGAGTACATTTGAGCATCACCTGATGTTCAAACCATCTTCCTTTTCTTTACTGAATATCTGTTGGGCAAGAGGTTCATAACCGACCCTTGACCAGAAGTCCATATTGATTATCCTTTCTAGTCATCTGATCTTCAGTATGGAATCCACCAAGACATCTTTGAATGCAAGTCTGTAATAGCCTGTTGGAAATGCTTTCAGCGACAGCTGCCTCAAGTTTTGGAACCATATTGAAGGACTGACTGTCTGACTGAATTTGCGTTAGTGTTTAAGACTCAAATGTTGTTACTTTATGTTGAGTGCTTTAGATCGCCACACTGAAGGTATATCTTAGTTTCCCAGTCCTATTCTAGCTGGCTCTGATATCTTCATCTGTGCCACTTGTAGTTGGGACAATCTTTTCCAACAAAGTAACTGAAAGAGATGACTTCGTTTAGATTTCATATTAACAAAGGCGAAGGTTAATTATACTCATTGCTACTAGTGTCTGAAGTATTGCATTTCTATCACTCTGGAAGAAAAGTTAGACCTTCTCAGAGGAATCTTCATCCAAATTGGATATTCATCAAGAATTATTGATACAAAGCATCAGACCGAATATTCAGACACATGAAATATCTTTCTTGCTGAAAGTGTGATGTTCTCCAGTTACCCATAGGTGTGAAGAAGCCTGAAACAGAAAATCTTGCACCTAACCCTAAAAACACTGATCTCTCCCTTAGTATAACCCCTAGTGGAAGTGAAGTATATCCTTCTGAGGACAGTGATCTTTCGTCTCCTTTACATTATAGAGGCTCTAGCTATCCAGAGTGAGATCAACTGGAATTCTATTTGAGAAAGAGAATTTGTAAACTACTTCAGTGAGAGAACCACAGCAAACCAAGAAGTTCTTGACGCCTGTTTCGTCCTTGTTTGAGACTCTTCAGCAACATGTGCCAATGCCTCAACCGATGGGAGCGGGTGATTTTCAGCTTACAAGAGCAGCTGGTTGTCTTTTCAGCCACTGAGACGTAACCCAGTGGCCTGTGAATTCAAACTTTTGTCAGCCAGTGTTATCAACGAGTATTATTTGTCCACAAACCCAACTTGATGGATCCTACTGGTTCCATACTTTGTGGTTTTCAGTGATTCTCTAATTGAAGTCATTTTGTAATCAAACTTAAAATCGATCAAATCTCTGTAAACCGATACTTGAAATACTTTTCAAAAATTTTGTTTTGTGATGAAATCTAAGTAGAAATTTTTCGGTTGCTTGAAAAAAAATCTTCAATTTATTCAAAGTATGAGTCAGTGGCTTCAACTGTTTGTTTTTTGCATGGAGGGTTTCATCATGAGCTGACATCAGTTAGAGAACCACTGGAAAACCAGCTGGGAGTACTGGACAGCTGTTTCGTCCTAGTTTGGGACTCTTCAGCAGTACGCGCCCAACGGGATTCGAACCCAGGACCTTCTGGTTACGAGGCGAGCTCGTAGACCATTGAGCCACTGGGACCCGATCCAATGGTCCTTGAATTCTAACTTCTGTTGGAAACAGTAAATTCACCACATCTTGATCGTTTTTTTTCTCCAATCGATTCTAAATCAATAAAAAGCTGAAACATGTATGTATATTTGAGTTGAAGTGAGTGCAACACGCTTTAATGACTGCCACACACACACACACACAAACAAACAAAGAAACATCAAACACACGAGTTTCAGCTCAACAATGAAAACCTTTAGAAGGGATTGAGAAATTTGAATGAACGAAATTGACTAATTTTATGTTTGTATGTGGAAAACCAAATCAAAAGGTAGACTGGAAAACGTTACATAATCAAAGTAAGATAGATAACGTGAGTAGTCTGGATGATAAGATAAAATTTGGATTTGAGATTAAATCGTTTTGATCGGATTTGTATCCATTTTAATGCGTAAATTTCATCACATATCAGAATCAATAGGAGGATCACTGAGTGTCAAAGAGTCCTGCTTTGGGACTCTTCAGTTTGTCTTTATCTTATATTCCCTTGCGTACCGAAGGGAACATAGGGCGCCTTCAAGCTAGAGTTTTGAAGTTTCCATAGCCGTGGTTTTATTCTTCCACTGTAGGGGGGGTTGCTAGCCTCACGCCCAACTCTGCCTCTTTACCGGGCTGTATCGACCGGGGATCGAACCCTAGACCACTAGTGATGTAGTGCAAATGTATAACCGAACTAAGAATTGAACCCGGGATGTTCTAGTTACAAATCAAGAATGTCTTAC
Source organism: Trichobilharzia szidati (assembly GCA_944472155.2). Lineage (NCBI taxonomy): Eukaryota > Metazoa > Platyhelminthes > Trematoda > Strigeidida > Schistosomatidae > Trichobilharzia > Trichobilharzia szidati. The sequence goes on along the minus strand of OX235276.1, from coordinate 79,483,836 downwards.
TGCTACTCATCAGCCAGTAGGCAAGAATCTAACGATGAATAAATTCTAACCTCTGTCAATATACACACAGATATATCACCGCTGCTAACTAATACCGTCGAAAATCTCCCACATTCTGACTAGAAATTCAAACTACTGGATATTTTCGAAGTAATTTGATAGATGGCGAGTAGTAGCAGAATCCACTAGATAGGTGTTTCGCCCTATATGGTACTCGTCCTCCGGATGTATTGGCATTCCTCAATGAGTTATAGTGTTCCCATTAAGCCTCGAATCCAGCGCCCATCATTTCAAACGCCATAACGATATTAACCACTTGGCAGCTTGGTGCCATGACAACCATCTCTTCTGTAATGAGTATCGAATAGAACGATTTCACTACTACTCATTATACACGAAAAAACAGTTTTAATCCTCGGACATCGTCGAAGTGTCCGTACTAGACAGGAGCCGACATGTCAACAGAAGCCGAAAATTCCGGTCCAACTGTAACAACAGAAGACAAGGGCCAGGCAACAGATCGTTTATTAAGGAAATCAACACATATTTATAGCTTTTCATGTACATTATTATAGATTATTGTAAGCAAACAAACACAGTCTTCTGATTGGTAGTTTTTCACTGAAAGTTAATCTTTCATCTTTTTGTGACTGTTTCTTGAATGTCAGATCATCTATCTGCTAATTGTATCCGCCTACGCAAAGTCTGCTATGGTTGGTTGTTGAATCAGTCTTTGTTCATATTTTTCTGTCACGACCAATATTGAGGACGTAAACATTGACGTAAATTACTGTCTACCAATTTGGCTAGCAGCCAGCTCACACCACACAACCAGTCGATGGAAAAGTCGAAACTGAATTCAACTGTAACAAAAGTAGGCAAGACACGGAAGCCAAGGTATATTTTCTATTGATCGGACCGCTGTTTCTCTACCTACCGTTTATATTCGTTAACCAATCACTGAGCGTGTAATTTCAGTTTGCACCAAAGGACATACAATGGAATGTTCAAATACATATAGTAATCTGTTTCTAATGCAGTATTGAATTGTGGGAATAACATTCCGACTCTAACATCCAGTAGAATGTTCAAATGGGTATATTGTATTTGGTTGTTAATGCTGAATTGAACTGTGGGAACATATGAGAATAATATTCCGTTGGCACACATTGTCGTTTGTATCACACCATCACAAATAATACTGTCTACTTTGTTTTAATAGGATAGTTAACTTTGCTGTAAGATTCTTCGTCAAGGATGATTAATGAAAGAAGAATGGACAGTGGATTTCTGCCACGTCTGATAAACGAGAAAGCCTGTGAGATGTTTGATTTAACGTCTGTGACCAAAAAACTGCCGTACATAAACCTTGGATTCAAAGGTGATTTAGCTGCCAATATCCTCAAAAGAAGGATCTCACAGTCCCTCAAAACATATTTCTACTGGTTGTGAAGCATCGTTGAGAATAACGTTTTATAACTGACCATTGCTGTTCACTAACCTGAAAGACAAAATCCCTCAGTTGACCAACTCTATATGTGCTTATAGCGTCGGTGGTATAGCTGTAAGGACGCTCGCAGACCATGCACATGGTCCGGGGTTCGATCCCCGGCCGACGCTGCACTCCTTTACCTCGCTAAGCCAGAAATAATGCTGGTGAAGAGGAAAGGTTGGGCATGAGGCTAGTAATCCCATCCTGTAAAATAAACACCACTGCTACAGAAACTTCAAGCCACTAGCTTGAAGCCCTATGTTCCACTGGGGAACGTGAACGAAAAACAATGTGTTTATGCATCCACCTGCTCTTGTAAAGCTAAGTATGTCAGTCAATCGATGCCAGTTTTGTCCAACAGGGTGTAAGAACACTATTTAGAACCATAGTAACTGAACATCTTGTCTATACCGGTCTCCTCTTCTCTATAGCCTCTTCTTTCAAAATTATCTACATGGCGTAAAATAACTTGCCCCAAATCATTACGTATCTGACCCTACATTTGTACTACTGAAATTTTTGATTTTCGAAGTAGAAAAGCCAGACTTTGTATGCAGAACAAGTTAGTTCAATCCCTCCAACTCTCATAGTCTTACCATATTAATTTGTTTATTAGATGATATATCACACAGTGAGGGAAACAGTATTATTTACTGGATGACGACGCCTTTTGAACACAATTTATTGTTCATAATCATAACATCAATTATAATCACACGACTTTGAAACTTGAGTTTTATAGTTTTCTTTGTCCTCTCCTATTTGCCATCGTGGGGGTAGTAGAATTTTCCAGATGTCCTGGTGGACAGGTGATGAATCATTCCTATTACACGTATTTGTAGTTGATTCGATAAACAAAGCCTCCGTCATCAATCTCTCCCTCCACCCTGTTATATTGGATTTTAAAACTGTCATCTTATCCCACCCGTCCTATTGTATGGTTGTGTGTAATTGCATGTAGTGAGTGGTATAGCTGAACTATTCTCTAGATTTCTTATCTTATTCGGGTCAACTAATCTAGATTTTGCCGCTAGGTTTTTATGTTCGGCTTGTCTGACTGCCCCTGTTCTACTACTTTGGCCTATGTATTTGACCTGACAATAATTCCAGTAGGGTATTAGATAAACTAAATTGTTTTGTTTTAAAGGCTCCACAGCAGGATCCTTTAACCGACAAGGCTTGTTTCTAATTGATTTTGTGTGTTTGAATACCAGCCACTTTTATTCCTGCCTTGTTAAGAATTCTGCGTAAGATTTCCGAACTTCTTCAGGGAAATTAAAATAGCAGAGGTTTATATATAAAAAGGGACATCTTGTAGTAACCCATTTTATTACTCATCATCGTAGTATACTTTCACTATGTAATTGAATTTTGATTTGTTTATCACTCTAAGGATTGTGTGTTAATAATTGATAAATTTGTACTCACTCAACTTTTGAATTTTGATTACTGCGATAATACACGTTCGTACTCCTTCTCAAGTGCCTTTTGATTTACGTTGTGGATGTCGAATAATCACAACGTTAGGACACAATAAAAAACGCTAAGAAGTACTAGGATATACGTGTAAGCTAGTTTGGTCAAATAGAGAACCACAACAATCTCTTGTTTTAAAAATTTGGTCCAATCATATGAGTCATGAATCAGGCATCAACTTGTATAATAAACCAAATTGCATGAACTGTGATCAAAATTGGACCCCAGACTTACATATATTATTAAAACAACTAATCTGTCTGTCTGTTTTCAACACAGAACTTTGCGCTGATATGCAGCAGTTCAAGTCACCACACTCCATGTAGCACACAAAGCAAGAGAAGAAAGTAGAAGAAATGCAAAATAGAGACAGTAGACAGGGATGTGAGACAAAAGGAATAGTAATAATGAAGAACAATGTAGTTTTATTGGAAATTATAAGTCACAAGGAGTGGATGCATCTTCACCAGCCATTGAGAACGATTTTGAGTCATATCACCGATTGTCTTCAACCATTGGTGTTTACCGTCCCGAGGACCCCAACCAATCAGGAAGTCTACACCTTCCTACGTGGCTTAAACTAACTGTTGTGGATTTCATTGACTGATGAAGCCATGTTTTGGTTTGACCACCGCTGGCTCTTTTCCAACCTGACCCTATATCACCTAACATTGCCCACTGTCGAGGAAGGCGATGGCGATGCGTAACACATGTCCTAACCATCTCAGTCGATGTAACTTCACAACCTCATCTGTTGATTTCCCCTCCTTACCTAGCACTCGACAGAGGCCTAACCTCAATATTGCTCACCCTATTATACCATTTCACACGGGAGATAGAACGCAGACACCTATGATCAAAGACAGATAGCTAGCCAGGCTTTTCATGTCTTCCACTCTCAGTGACCAGGTCTCACTCACAGGCATAAAGGAGGACGGAGCGTACTGCTGAGCAGTACACACGCCTTTTGGTCTATAGCCAGATATCACGTCTACGCCAGAGACGGCGTAAACTGGTATATTCGAAACTGGCCTTCTGTATCCGTGCTGAGATTTCGTCAGCGATCAACCCGCTGGGGCTGATGCAACTCCCCAAAGAAGTGAGGCGGTCAACGTGCTCCACCACTTCACTCCCTATTTCTAAGCTAGGAGTCAGCGTAGTTCAGTCCTGTAACATCATCTTAGCGGGAGCGAATCGCATGCTAAACATTCGAAGGTTGCAGCTCAAGGTGTTCAGAAGACTCTGCATTTTGTCAGCGTCTTCACCTAGAAGGACTATATCATGTGCATATTCTAAGTCAACGAGATTATACCCTGGTAACAACTAGTCCCTTTGATAAATTTGAATAAGACATGGTTTAAACCATGTTAGTTGTGAAAGGATTGTAGAGAAACTACCAAATGATATTAACTTGCAAAATTTGTCTTCTAAATGCCTTATTCAAATCACATATATTAGTCTACATTTTGTTAAACACTGTAAACAGTCTGTACTTTTGCATCAGATTTTAGTGATTACGTTCAACTAAAGTTCATGGTCGTAGATAACTGAATATGAAAAAATATGTGTACATGCAGTATACAATGGTGTGTATGTGTATATGGGTAAACAGTTGTAAAACATTTGTTAGCCTCTCGATAAGAAGATATAGACAATTGGGAATTTTGACCAGGTATGATTAATCAGTGATACAAATCCATTTTTTTCATTTATTAATGAGGACTTGCCATGCATCAGCTAACATCACACCTTCACGTCTGTTCAAACTGTTAGGATTCACCCATATATGTGTAGGGCTTCCGCAACTAGTCTTTCTTTATACGAACCAAAACCTATCTGCAGTACCTTAGTCCTATCAAAGTCGATTTTGTGTCCCATTTCTATCGAATGCAGTGCAATCGCTGATCTGATTTCTAGGTTCTTTAAGTTTGCAGAGGTCTTTGGAACCACCTTTAGACATTGTTTATGCTCTTTCACTCTTATATTTACCTGTCTGGAAGCTTCTCCTACATATACAGCGTCACAGTCCCCACAATTGATCTGGTACATACAATTCTGTTGGTTTTGTCCTTTTTTATTTTATCATCCTTAACCTTTACCAGTGATGAGCGTCGGTGGCACAGTGGTTAGGACTCTCGCCGACCATGCACATGGTCCGGGGTTCGATTCCATGCCGGCGCACACCCGATATCTATGGTCGGCCTGAATTTGGGCTACCGGTATCCATGCTGAAAATTCCACACTTGTACTGAAAATACAGTGTGGAATTAAGCTGTAAATAAAAAAAAAGTTAGTTGCACGAAAATACGCTCGTTTATGATTCACTTTATCTCATCGGATGTTTGTATGCGGTAAGAAATCATCGTTGTACTAACCCAATTCTTAGCAGCAGGTTTCGATCCATCCTTATCTTCCCATTTTAAATATCTTTTTATGAAGGCTTTAGGATAATTATTTGATTGAAGAGTGGATTGAACCAATTTTAGTTCCCTGCTAATCTCTTCCTCCACCTCAGTAACTAGACATTTGGCTCTGTAAATGGGATTCCTTGCCTCAGCTACTTTGATGGTAAAGGGGTGTGCTGAATAGTAGTCTGTCCGAATTTGTCGGCTTTCTGAAAATGTTTATTTTAAATTTACCATCTAGTTTTCTTTTCACTAAACAGTCCAGGAACGCCAAATCATTCTCGTCGGATTCAACCTCTTTGGAAAACTTTATGGTTTCTGACATATTGTTTATTAAGTGAAAAAGTTCATTCAACAAACTACGTCTGATTATGACGAAGGTATCATCCACGTATCTTAACCACATGTTTGGAGGACTAGAGCATCTCATAATTGTATTTGTTTCTAATGAGTGCATAAACAGATTGGTGACTAGCGGAGATACTGGTGTTCCCATAGCAATGCCCTCTGTTTGACGGTGAAGAACCCCTCTAAATGTAAATAACGTGGAATGTAGACACAATTTCAATGCCATCATAATTTCGTCTGGATTTCAAGGACAACGACCACTGAGTTCGTCGTCAGAACAAAATAAATTATAAATAATACAGGAACATTCGTGAATAATGAATAAACATCGAATCTTGCCATCTCTTCATCTCCTTCAATATGAGTCAAGTTGATTTTTCCCTTAAATTCATACGAATTCTTCAGTCCATGTTCTACTTTCATTTCATATGGGCTAAGCATTCGATAAATGTATTTAGAGAGTTTGTAGGTTGGGGAATTAGTAAAATCCACTACTGGACGTAATGGTACTTCTGGTTTGTGTATTTCTGGTAATCCATAAAATCTGCAGGGGCTACAACTTTTTGGAGTCAGAGTAAACCAAAGTGATACACCGAGTTTCTCTTTAACGATGCACCGAATTGAAATCAAATCATAGGAGGAATAGACAAGGAAAGTTAATCGGCAAGCATTAGTCTTTACTCCCAACCTGGTGTATCCCACTGGTCCTGACTTCTCACTAAGACTCCAGGCACCTTCATCCTGAATCCAATCACTGGCTAGCATCAGATTAATTGATAGAAGACAGAATTCATGTGCCAATTGATCGGGTCCCAGTAGCTGAATGGTCTAAGAGCTTTCTTTGTCACCGGAACGTCCTCAGTTCAAAATGCAATGGATGAGCACCGATGATGAGTCCAAAACTAGTACGAAACAGTTTATCCAGTACTGGTTTTCAGTGGTTCTCTAACTGATATCAATCAGTGACCAAACCTGAAGCAAATCAAATCCCTGCAAACATATTTTTGAATATCAAATTTAACTTAAGTCAATTTGTGAAGTAGAGAGAGTTCACCAGCGAAAATCATTGGTGAATATTTGTTCTCACACTCAATTTTGTAGACGCTTGTCATCACGACTTCCTACAAGAGCTTAGTGACCACTTCATTGTGTAGTCATTCACTCTAACTGAAATCAGTTCATGATCTGTCTTGAAATAGATCAGATCCCTGAAAATCCTCTGACCATCAACTTAATTGCCTAGAGGGGTGTCCTCCTGTAAATTTTTCATCAGACTGCATAACACAGGAAGGGGGTTGTTATTAACTGTTGGATAGGTGAAGCACCTAGGCCACAGATCCTATGTGATGTAGTACCGAGTGGTTTTGGGTGGGGCAGAATTCCATTGCATAATGTTAAGTGACAAAATAATTTAGGAATTATTGTCAACTATAACTTGATAACAGTTTAAGCCAAAGCTTTTCGAAAGGCGTTTGAACTCTTAGATGAATTTAAGTTTAAAGAACTCTACTCTACACATATCGGATCTCATCTAGAATAGTGTATATAGACGGCTAGTTCATGCTTCAAGAAGGAGTGGTGGAACAAGTCCTGGAAACAGTAAAAAGAGTAGATATTTGGTTAGTCAACGACCTCTCTCACAGCTTCCATATATAAGAAGAGGCTAGAACACGTAAACCACTTCTCATAATCATATCGAGGGGGGAGAGGTAACCTGATTTTGGTTAATCATTTGATGAAGGATGATTCAGATACTGATCCTTCTAATTCTCACATACAGTGGTCGATGATCAGTTGATATCAATGGCAATTGTCAACACTTTCAAAGATAAAGCGGATCTTCATAGGAATCATCACAGACCACACATTGAGTGATATCACATGCCAGGCAGGCTTTCGATTAGAACCCGAAAGGGAAAGAAATGTTGGGCATTGGTCCGTGGGTGATACGCAGGAGCAGATGAAAGCCTATGGGAAAACTAAGGACCAGAGAAAAAGGGAACTTCAGAAGAGAGGATGGAAAAAGGGATCTGCTGTTGAAGCCTTATTTTCCACTAGCAACCGAAAGGATAATTAACACAGAAAACTGACCCAGACACTGCGGCAGATATGCTCATGACATTATTGCAAAAGTTTTACAAGGAAGGAAGGAAGGAAAGGTAAAACTGGCTACCATGTCAAGCTACCAAAGAGGGGAGACTTAGGTCTCTCTCTCTGAAAGGAATGGCGTGGAATAATGCTCTTGTACACACCAAGTAAACTGCTTAGTCGCGTCATCCTGAAGTGAATAAAAGATGCACTTGATACTGAACTCCTTCCCTCATCCGAAATAGGCTGGATTTAAGGAAAGCAAATCATGTGCTGATCAAACTGCAACTCTATGCATCGTCAACGAACAAAGCATAGAGTGGCAGTCAAAGCTCTAATTCAGCTTCATTGAATTTAAAAGGGCCTTCAACACCACTGACAGCGAAGTAATTGAGAAGTTAACTGCTTCAGCACTATAGAGTTCAGTACTCCAAATCCTTATTAAGCTCATTGAAGAGATGGCTGTATGACAATGCCACATGTTAGGCAATCCACAACGGAAACCTCAGTGAGGCATTTGAAGTGGAGAAAGAAGTAAGACAAGCCTGACTACTGCCACCAATGATATTTCTAATTCCGGAGGACTGGATTATGCATCAGACTGTGAGTGGGAGTGAGAAGATAGGAATACTTTGGACAGATCTGGATTTCGAGCGTGGATTATTTATGTCTGGTGTCACACAAACTCGAAGACTTACAGGCGATAATCAACAAAAACTGGCTGAAGAAGCAGTGGAAACAGAACTCCAGATGAACATAGAGGAGACGATTGTTGAAAAGATGACCAACCAACCAACAACAACCAGCACCAATCACCATCAACGAGAGAGATTTAACAGAAGTAACCTCCTCCCTTCACTTATCTAGGAAGCATCGTTTCAACTACAGGCAGTCAGAACAGATGAAGATGTCAAGGTTAGCCAGAATCGGAAAGGCAAGATACGCCTTCATCAACCTGAAACCGGTATGGAAATCTTCTGCACTCCACAGAATAAAGAACAAGATTCAGATTTCCAACACCAAGTTTCAGTCGATCTTTCTATACGAGTCACAAACTTGCACTGAGTATCACGAAAAGGACTTTTATCATAGATGCCGCTTTCACTCGTTTCATACTGAAGATCAAATGGCTAGCTGGCCAGAAAGAATAAGTAACAAGAAACTCTGGCTGGCAACAAACCAACCAAGAGCCCACTGCTCATTAATGCCTGGATGGGGATTATCCATGAATTGAAACGTAGCAAGGACCCCTCGACAGTCAAGGAACTCAATGGGTTTCTGCGGTACACTGTCAGGCTTGCTGTGGGGAAAGCGAAAGTTGCCTTTTTCGAGGATTGCGTCTCTAATCATCAGTATCCAAAGTGGTTCTGGAAAGCACTTCGACGCAATCATATATATCCAAATACGAAGTCCCTTCAACGCTATGCAATGAATTGTGCTGATTCTATCAGATCACGTATGCCCGAACTGCAGCGGAATATCAACCAGAGGTCCTCTGCCTTATACGAATTGACTTCGAACGAATGTCAAAGATTCAATGAATATATCAACTTGGTTGCAAATAAACGATCGCAGTCCGTTGTAACCCAGCTCAACAACAGCCTAAAGCAGATGAAACCTCAAGGCAAATTTCCTGACGAACCCACGAAGTTTGTGTTCAATTATTCCTCAGTACCTTTAACCGACGTGCAACTGGAAGTTCTATCTCTGGGCCCTAAATTCTGCGATATAAATTTCAACGCCGACAAACTCCATACTCAGGTCCAGTTTGAAAATCTAATCAGCCAAACGCACGATCTCAGCCCAACTTCTGAAGACGAATTACAGAGATCCAAGTCAACAGTAATGGACTACTGCCATCAATACTTGAATACAAAATCAAAAGTCCGCAACCACCTGACGAAGCGGCACCGAGAGGAATTAAAACAGTTGAGAGATAGCAAAGATCTGCTTATAACTCTGCCCGATAAGGGTGCTGGTGTAGTGCTTCTGAATCGAAGAGACTACATCGAGAAAATGAACGATATACTGTCGAATGAAGACAAATTTTCCCAAGCTTCCAATGAAAGAAACAAGACGGAACAGATTGAGAAGCAGCTCACAGACGTCTTGAAGAGAATGAAGGCCAGTCAACTAATTAGTGGGGATATTTACGACCAGATCCGGCCAACAGGTTCAGTAATACCAAGACTTTATGGTCTACCAAAGGTACACAAGGTTGGTCTCCCACTTCGCCCAATTCTGGATATGTCAGGTTCCCCTTACCACTCTATTGCACAATGGCTAGCAGATATTCTGGAACCTGTAAGGAAGCAATTATGTACGCACTCACTCCGTGACACCTTCCAGTTCATCGAGTGCATACAAGACACGAATGTATCTAACCAAATTATGCTATCCTTCGACATCGAGTCACTCTTCACCAATGTCCCACTCACAGAAACGGTCTGCTTCATATGCAGATATATAGATGACAAACACCTCGATATTGGAATACCAACAACATACTTGAAAGAATTATTATTGAGATGCACTCTGAACGTCCAGTTCACATTCAACGACACCATCTACAGACAAAAGGATGGTATTGCAATGGGATCTCCGTTGGGTCCACTACTATCAGACTGCTTCGTGGCAAGCCTCGAGAGAGGTTCACTAAAGTCAAGTATCGACAATTTGCAACTGTATAAAAGATACGTGGATGACATTTTCATTATTTGTGACAACAACAACGACCCCAATCTACTACTGAAGACATTTAACGATTGCCATCCAGCAATAAAATTCACTCTTGAAATGGAAAACGAGTCAAAAATTCCGTTTCTTGATGTGGAACTGACAAGAAGAGCTGATGGGAGCCTAAGAAGATCAATCCATAAAAAACCTACGTGGAATGGTCAACTAACAAGCTTCTATAGCTGGGTGCCCATTCAACAAAAGCGGAATTTAATTAAATCACTTGCTTCCCGCATCCGACGCATCTGTAGTCCCGACGTTGTGGAAACAGAATTAGATATTCTGAGAGAAATATTCATCCAGAATGGTTACCCAATAAGATTTATCGACAAAAATATGAAACCAATAATTCGGAAAAACGAAACTTTGACTGCGCCTAAAAAGAAAATCTACATGAACTTGGATTTCAAGGGAGATTTAGCAAGCGATATTCTCAAGAGAAGGATCACATCATCTCTGAGAAGAACATTCTTTGCAGCAACGCTAAGAATAGTGTTCTCCAGTCGCCCACTAATCTGCAGAAGCCTCAAGGACAAGATCCCGCATCTGGCCACTTCTATGTGCATATACCAGTTCACCTGCTGCTGTGGAGCCAGGTACATCGGTCGTTCGACGCGCATCCTGTCCAAGAGGATTCAAGAACACTATCCAGCATGGTTGCGAAAAGGCAATACTGGTGCAATAAGGAGTGCGATAATTGAACACCTCGTCAGCACTGATCATTGCATTTCAACGAACGCCTCCTTCAAAGTAATCTACCGAGTCAAGAACAACATGTCAAAGGCAATACGGTTTCGTCTCCTCTGTATCGCTGAAGCTCTAGCCATTCACATGGAAAAACCGGAGCTGTGCATACGAAAGAAGATTACTCAACCACTTCTACTCTCATGGTAACAATGTTTTGATTTTTTTATTTTTATTTTATTTTATTCTGATAACTTAACTTTGTTTCTTTGCCTGTTCCTTAGTTGCTTATAATTCTTGTATTCACTTAGATCTCTTACGTAGTTTCGTATTATCTACTTTGTTTCTATGTGCATCCTGAGTAAAACTCACTCATCAAAATATTCATATTATTATTGCATAACTTCTTTTAACAACTGTTTGTGACAACTCATCACCTTTGTTACTATCCTAGCACTTAATTGCCTTGACTTATATTACCAACCTTTACCTGTTTAGTTAAAATAACCTTAAGCAATTGTAATTCTTGTATCCACTTAGATCTCTTACATAATTTCTACTTTGTTTCCATGTGCATCCTGAGTAAAACTCACTATTATTATTACAACTGTTTCTGACAACTCATCACCTTTGTTACTACCCTAGTTTTCTTGACCTGTATTACCAACCTTCACTTGTTTAGTTAAAATTAACCTTAACCAATTGTAACTTTGTTTGACAAACTTAATGTACACATACAAACAAAACAATGCATATATATTTGCGATTGTACAGCTAAGAAGATGAATTCGCCGAAAAGAGACTCTTCGCTGATCTACATGTTTTGTTTTCAACAAATATGTAGCAGAAAATGGAGATGGATAGGGCACACCCTGAAGAGGTCGTCGAATGACATCATGAGCCAAGCCCTAGAGGGGAATGAGAATGGGAAGTAACGAGTGGGTCGTCAGTGCGAGGGTGACATGGAGGAGATCGTGTGTCGAGGAGGAAATGAGAGATCATGGTCAGTCGTTGATCCAGCTGAAGAAGACAGCAGAAAATAGTACAGAGTGGAGATGTGTTGTTGAAGCCCTATGTTCTACTCAAGGGAATAGTAATAATAATAATATCATTAATACAAAAGACTACTATTCTTTATCCTCTGAATCTGACAATCTGCAATAGTTAGTAATCCGATATTTGTTTGACTTGCAATCCTCTCTCATGATCAGTCTGCTGAACCAAGAGTACCGGAGACATTCTTACACCCAGCTGCCTAATAGACACTTTATTAATGAAGGTAGATAAGACCTCTTAAAATAAGACTGATAATAAGATGAAGATCAGATGTCACTGTGTGGTGAGTGCTACTTATAATCAGATATAAGTAGTATATCAGTAAACAAATTCAGAAAAGTAACAATATGTGTTTTAGGACCTGGAAAAAGGCAATCGAAGAAGAGAACTGTGAGAAGATCATTACAATCACTGTGCAGATTCCAACAAGCTATCGAATGTGGTGATATTCGACCAATTAGCAAGTGATGTGCAAATAAATCACTGAAGATAAGGTATGCGAAATTGATTTACCTACAATATGTTTACCTTGTAAAAACATATTCACTCGAGCCTTAACGGTCTTTTCTTCTTCACTAATGAATTTATGGTGATTTACATCAATTTTAGATTTTCCCGGTCTTAGGTCGATATGTCGGTTTCTTGTGCAGATACTTCGACGATGTCTGAGCATGTCAACCTGAGACCAAGCACTTCAGTCCAATCAATCGACGGGAAAATCTAAAATTCAATTAAATAATTAATATGACCTGTTGCACAAGAGGTGGCTCTCGTGGCCCAAGTGGTCTAGTGGAAAATGCTTTGGCGTTTGAAACTATGGGCACTGAGTTCGAGCCTCGGTGGTGGGAACATCATCACTCACTGGGGAATGCAGGTACATCCAGTTAGCTGACGAGTCCCAAGTAGGACGAAATGGGTCTTATCCTGGATTCCACTGCTAGTCAACATCCACCAATTGAACTTATGGTGGTTACTTAGAAATGTACGTATCATATATCAATCGGTATACCATAGACAACAGAAATAGGCAAGTTATTAACGAAACGCATAATTTAGTCAGCTAAGAGATCTCATTTCATAACTTCTGTCTTCAGAGCTTTACAGTTATTTCGGTGTTTATATATATGGGCATTGTTAACAGACAACAAAGGTCAAAGGTTATTGTCAGTTAGTAATAAAGATACAATAATGTGTGAACACAAGGTAAATAATCCTACGTGATCGAAAGGGTTGACAACTAATCATTTCAGCGATAAATATCAGTTGCAGATAATTGATAAGAAAAAAGGGAACAAAGGATTAGAAGTGGGTTACAAAAATAAAAGGACTACATAGAGTTCAATAGACAACAATTAGGGAGAGTAAAATCGATACTAAGGTCATGGTAGTATAAAGGGGCTGAACACTTTTCTTTATGACTGTCTGATTGAGTTTCAACATAGAACTTTGCAGAGATGTGCACCACGTCAAGTTGTCACATTCCATGTAGTACAAAATGGAATAAAAAGAGGGATTCAAGAGGACTATGAAAGCAGAAAATCGAGGGAGAAAGGAGAGTGTCATGGAGAAACATTAGGGTCTAGTGGATGTAGGAGGTGGCAAACAGTGAATGCATCTGAGCCATTGACAGTGATTTTCAAACGCATCACCAATACTCTCCAACCACTGGTTCTTGTAATCCCGAAGACAGCAACCAGGAACCCTATACCTTGATATAAGAATAGAACTTCTGAACTGTGGTAGAGTATAATTCTATTGTGGATAAAATTTATTTTGATAAAGTCTCACAGTGTTTGTTGTACAGTAATATTTACTGATGACCACATTTCGAGCACAATTTATTACTCCAGCTCATAATCATATCAAGGTCCTACTCACACAACTTTCTAACTTCGTTCATATAATTCCATTATTTTCCATATTTCCGGTATGAGTGATGAGTCATTCTTATTGGGTGTCATCAACAACTGAACAAGGATTCAGTAATCAACCTTAACAGTTAAGACAGGCTTAGTTAAGTGTCTAACAAATCGACCAGTAGCACTATGTAGTACAAGAAAAGACCTAAATGATGAAATGAAACAGATAGAAGACGCGTTGATGTCAAATAACTATCCTATAAATTTCATTAGGAAGATCAGAAAAGTTAAAAATGAAAATAATGGTGAAACTAACAATCATAACATAAATAAGAAAGAATATAAGGCATCTACAGTATTTATACCATATAAGGAGGGGCATTGGAGACCCTCCCTACGTAGGATTCTTAATAAAGAAGGAATTAGGATGGCATTCAAACCTACAAACTCACTCAGGTAGGACAAGCTCTGTAGGTTAAAGGACCCAGACGGTTGACTCAATTAGACAAAATAATATAATTTACAAAATACCTTGCAATGACTGTGAGTTAAGTCAACTACATAGGTCAGTCAAACTAGTAGGTCGGGGGTAGTCAGATTGTTGGAACATAAGAATTTAGCTAAGGTTAGAATATTTGACCTCACCAGCGAAGATAAATAATTTAGAAAAAAAGCTCAGCGATTGCACTGCATGCATTAACACACAACCACACAATAGAATGGTGGGAGAGGGTTAAAATTCGAAGAAGTAATATAGGTAGGTAGGTGGACAGCAAGAGAGGTTGATTACTGAATCCTTGTTTATCGAGTCTACACCTAACATGTGCATCACTCATACCGAAAATATGGAAAATACTACTACCAATCATCAAATCAAGCGATGGAAAATAATGGAATTATATAAACGAAGTTAGAAAGTTGTGTGAGTAGGGCCTTGATATGATTATGAACATCAGTAAATATTACTGTACAACAAACACTGTGAGACTTTATCAAAATATATTCTACCCACAATGGAACCCTTACCTCCTTATCTGACTGACTGAAGTAACTGTCAAAGTTTTCATGAACTAATTCCAATTCTTAATTTGGTCACCACTAACTCTTTTCCAACCTGATTTTATGTCAACTAACATTGTCAGTCGAGGAAGTCGATGGTTAGGCATGCGAAAAACACGTCATAGCCATTTCAATCTATATGGCTGCACAAGTCCATTGACTGACATTCTCTTCTTATCTAACTCTCTACACCTAGTCCGAGTATTACTCACCATCTTATGCTACTTAACATGGGAGACAGAAAGCAAACATATGTGATCAAAGACACTTTTAATGGTCATGTCTCACAGCCATGAAGAACAACAGAGTGAACTGTTGAGCAGCCACACGTCTTTTAATCAATAGCGGGATATTATGTCCACACCAGAGCAGATGTTTGCCGATGCCAAGCGGAACGTTGGTAACCGTGCCTATATTTCGTCAGCAATCAGTAGTCCATTAGGGATGATGAAACTTCCCAAATAAGTGAAGTGGTTAACATACTCCACAACTTCACTCCTGCCCATCTTCAAACTAGGAGTCAATGTAGTCCAGTCCTGTAGCATCATCTTACATTTGACACGAGCAAATCACATGCCAAACATTCGAAGACCGCTCCTTATTGTATTCAAAAGACTGCATTTTAGCGGCGTCTTCATCTAGGAGGACAATATTATCCGCATATTCTAAGTCGACGAGATTATTCCCTGGTAATAAGTCAGTGAATACCTGAGTCGCTGAAGTCAGTTAGGGTTAAGTCCATTAGTACATCTATGATGAAATTGAATAGAAATGGGGATAGTGGACATCCCTGTTGGACACCACTGGTTGTCATCACTTCAGATGACAACTCTCCATGAGCTCTTACACGTGAGTTCGAGTAGAGTGCCTTGATTAGTATGACGTACTTTCTAAGCACTCATTTCACAGCCAAATATTGCCACAGCACCTGTCATTCGACGGAGTCAAGGAATATAGCAATTGATTAAAGATGTCCATTCGAAATTTCAAAAGATTGATTATTGAACAAAGAATATTCTTTTCGATAACCTCTTCTTCATCAAGTTCTACAGTTATATATCCAGAACAAAATAGTTAGAGCAAACAATTGTGGTTTCAATAAATTCTTCTTCAGGCTCTACAATTATAAATCCATTAATTTAAGCATACAATAGCCAGCCAGCCAGTAAAGGCAAATTAGAATCATATCAGAAAGTGTATTGTGGACCACAGCAAGTCAAGGATAAATTACCAAAGATGGTCTCATCAATGTGTATCTATGAATTCAACTGCTCATGTGGAGCTAGTTACATTGGCCGTACTCAGAGGGCTTTATCCATGCGCGCGTGAACATGTACCTATATGTATGGTTGAGTAAAGGGGTAACCAAATGCGTACATAGTGCAGTCTTAGCCCACTTGGTAGATACTGGACACTCAATAAAACTTGACCAGGCGTTCTCATTTACTTACCGCATTCCTAGTAATTTATCTAGAGGAGCTCGACTACGTCTTCTATCAGTAGCTGAAGCGGTTGTAATTATTGCCAGAAGACCAACTCTTTGTATACAGAAGAAGTATGTTCAACCTCTATGTTTACCTTGGCCTACAATAAAGCCAACAAATCCTTCATAAATATTAGCACTTTAAAATTCCTTTCACAATTTTCTTTTCTTTTCTTCTTCTTCTATTCCTCTGTTTCATTGACAATCGTTCATTTTCGACATTTATGATTTCATGACCTTTCTTATGATTTTATAACCTTAGATTTAAGTAGTGCATTTTTAACTTGTTATCGTATTTACAAAATCTTGTTCATTCTACTTCATTATATTCATTATTATTTTTTGACAATCATTAACCAATAGTACTTGTAATTTTGTGCGTCGGTGGCATAGTGGTTAGGACGCTCGCCGACCATGCACATGGTCCGGGGTTCGATCCCCGGCCGACGCACTCCTTTACCTCGCTAAGCCAGAAATAACGCTGGTGAAGAGGAAAGGTTGGGCATGAGGCTAGCAACCCCATCCTGTAAAATAATCACTGCTACAGAAACTTCAAGCTGGCTCTAGCTTGAAGCCCTATGTTCCACTGGGGAACGTGAAAGAAATAATAATAATAATAATAATACTTGTAATTTTACACCATATCATCGTTATTATTATTTTACAATCACTCTTATTGTCGTTATTTTCAATCTTGAACTTATGTCTACACGGCCCCATTCGTTGGTTTATTTTCATATCGTCTCACACAGCACTGACTACACTCACTCTCGAAACCTGTATTTTTCTGTTGACTATATTTATATACATACACACATCACTAGATTAAATTACTTCATCTCATTTTGTCCCATGTTCTCATTGACCATGCATATTAAAAAACTACTAAGCCGCATCATCCTGGAGAGAATCAAACATGCCCTGGATGAGAAACTTCAACCGGAACAGGCTGGGTTCAGGAGAAACAAGTCATGCATTGATCAAATTGCCACATTAAGGATCATCATTGAACAAAGCTTGGAATGGCAGTCACCTCTCTATCTCAACTTCATCGACTTTGAAAAGGCCTTTGACAGCGTCGATCGAGAGGTGATTTGGCAACTTCGTCGCTACTACGGGGTGCCACCGACAATTATACATCTCATCCAACAGCTGTACGACAATGCTGCATGCCAAGTAATTCACAACGGGAAACTCACGGAATCCTTCGAAGTGAGGACAGGAGTAAGACAAGCTGGCTGCCTACTATCGCCAATGATTTTCCTGATTTCAGTAGACTGGATAATGCGACAAACAGCGGGCAATGAGGAAGCAGGCATAAAATGGACTCACACAAAAAACTTGGAGGATCTGGACTTCGTCGATGATATATGTCTGATTTCCCACAAACTGGAAGATATGCAAGCGAAAAGCAACAAGTTGGCAGAAGAAGCATTGAGAGAAGATAGGACTTCAGGTGAACATAGAGAAAACAGATGTGGTAAAAAAATTCCTGGCCAACAGAGGCAGCAACAACAATCAGCCAGCATAAATGGGAGGCACCTGAAAGAAACAACCTCCTTTACCTATCTGGGAAACATCGTTTCAACTACAGGCGGAACTGACGAGGATATCAAAGCAAAGATCGGGAACCAAGACAAGCTTTCACTACTCTCAAGTCTGTGTGGAGGTCAACAGCACTCAGCATAAAAAATGAAAATAACATCCGGAGTTTCAACTCCAATATGAAATCAGTGCTACTGTACAGATCAGAGACTTGCACTGCTCGTCATAAAGAGCACCTCAAACAAACTACAGACCATCATTAACAGTTGTCTTCGCTCAATACTACTCAAGATCAGATGGCCAGAAAAGATCAGCAACAGGGATCTCTGGGAGCGAACCAACCAGGAACCGATTGTGAAACAAATATGCGGGAGGAAATGGAGATGGATTGGCCATACTCTGATGAAACCATCAAGTGACATCACAAGACAGGCCATTGCTCGAGTGGGACCGGAAAGGGAAGCGGCGAGTTGGTCGTCGGTGCAAGGGTGACTTTGAGGAGGTCGTGTGAAGAGGAGATGAAAGCGTGTGGGCAGATTTGGAGCCAAGTGAAGACTCTAGCAGAGAACCGAACGCAATGGAGACGCACGGCTGAAGCCATATGTTCCTATAGGAATTAAAGGAAATAATAATAATAAATTGAACTCCAATATTACAAACTAAATGATTATGAATGACAACGAATGTACAGTAATAAATTCTCATGAGTCATGCTCATATTGATGGTAAACCTCAGATGGATGAGTGATCATGTCAAGGTCAGGGGTAGTGAAAAGGGGGGTTTTGGGTGTTGAAATTTTTGTGCGTTGTGTTTGTTAGTGTGTAAATTAACAACTACATTTAACTACGAAAACAAAGGTTGAGTTAATGCAAGTGTAATGACAAGGGACAGGGGAATTTATATGTACAGGATGGAGGGTCATATAAAAAAAGGCCGATATATGTTAAAAACCACTAACGTAGTCAATACCAATCATTCTGTCATTACAATGGATGCAGATAACTGTAGAACCTGATGATGAAGTTATCGAAAAGAATATTAAAAACTAATATCAGTTAGAGAACCATTGAAAACCAGCATTGCAGTACTGGACAGCCGGCTGTTTCATCCTAGTTTTGGGAATCATCGCCAGTACGCACCCACTGCCACGGTTAGAACCCAGAACCTTCCGGTTACAAGGCAAGCTGGCTCGTATACCATTCAGACACTGGGACCCGATTCAATGGCTAGTCAGCCCATGAATTCTAACTTCTACCAATTCGTGATGCATTTAGCGCGACCACAACCAATGTCATCAGTGGGACATCCGTCCTCACACGTGACTGAATGGACCTCATCGGTCACGAATTCTCAGTAGAACTCCAGGAAACTGCATCCTGTAGCAAGTCACTAGCGAGCACCAGATTAATTTTCTGTATTTGGTTTGTAAGGGTTAGTTTTGTTTTTACGAGTTGGTCACGGATTGTTATCAGTTAGCGAACCACTGAAAGCCAGGGAGAACTGGACAGCTGTTTCATCCTCGTCAACAGCTAAATCTTACAGAGTAGATAATCGAACACCGGATTACTAAAACGAGGAATAATAATGTTTCCTCTTCACTTACAGTCATCATTGAACCACTCAAGTAAACTCTATCTAATCTCAAACTCATTATATCTCTGAATTTCAACGGTTATGAAATATAGACAGCGGCAGAATACGACCCATGATCTGTATTACAGCAATAGCTGATTTACTGTTATACTTGATCAAAAATGCCCATCAGAAATTTCCAAAGACTGAATACTGAACAAAGAATATTCTTTCCGGTAACTACCTCTTCAGGTTCTACAGTTATATATCCATCCATAATAATAAAAGATTTAGGGTTAATAACAACATTATTGCTGTTTGAATAATAAGTAAAGGTGTAGTTAAAACTATTAACAGCTCGATATTGGACCATCTGGTGCAAATCGGTCACAAAGCCAGCGTAGAAGAATCCTTCTCTATAATATACCGGGTGCCTAACAAACTACCAAAATCGTCGAAGCACCGCATGCTTCAAACAGCAGAGGCTATTGCAATTCGCCTCAGACAACCAGTGCTCTGTGTTCAAAAGAAACAAGTCCAGCACCCACTACTGCCCTGGCCCTCAGTAGAAACTATAAACTCATGAATTTTTACTATTATCTTTCCTAATTCTTCTGACATTCAGCTTATTTTATGTTGATGCTGTTCAGCTGTAATTTATCAATATTATTGATTCGATGTTATTTAAACATTAATGTCGTTCATAAGACTAATTCATTCATTCATTATAATGTTTATATAATTGTAGAAACTGATGATGGATTTATCGAAAAGAGTACTCTTTGCTCCGTGTCCATTCTTTTGAAAACAATAATAATACAGAATACATGAATTTACGGGATCCGCAGAAGGCCAGAACAGTAGTAATGGCTGGCTGGACCTGTTTCTTCTGCACACAGAGCACTGGTTATTTTCAGCCAGTGGCAATAGCCTCTGTTGTTTGGAGTATTAGGTGCCTGGATTCTTTCGACACTGTATCTCGTACCCAATAGATGATGGAGAAGGATTCTTCAATGCTAGTTTTGTGGCCAGTTGGTTTAGACCAGGTGGTCTAATATCAAGCAGTTGATGGTTTTCACTATCCTTTTATTTAGCTACGCTGGTTGGTTTTCCCGAGCACGAAAACTCGAGTTCCTGGAGCAACGGCGAATATAAATCACTCTAGAAGCTCATTTGAATTGGTAGTGGCTAATCTAAGTACGTCATCTTCCAATCGAGGAATCACCATCGGTCGTGTAGAAAATAGAACTTGTAGTTTACCAGCATCAAAAGCTGTTTGAATAGATTTCGTTAACTTGTTAATAACTGATTCACTCGGTACGTCACCCTTGAATTGTAGTCGTATATATAAAGCCTTCTTATTTACAGATACAGAATAGTTCTTTTCTACTTTCTTGGTCATGTGTTTCCTGATGAACTTTTCAGAATAGCTATTTTCAATTAAGGTGTCATGTCCAATCATAAGTTCATCTTCAGTTACGCCTTCTGCGCACATAGCTCTTACCCTGTAGCTGAGAGTCCTTAATTAACTTTCTATTGTACTGGAGAAGAAGGAAGCTATGAAAATGTGCTTTTCTTATGCAAATTTCTCTTTATGCTACCATCTGGTTTTCTTGTAAGGAGGGCATCTAGGAAGGCAATTCTATTTTCGCATTCCTCTTCACATGTGAATCTGATAGCGGAATGTACTCCATTGAATTCAGTCATTATTGTGTTCACCATCCTAACAAGAAAATTGTTCGTCATTTTATGAGAAACTTCACTGTCCAAGAGTTGATTTGTAAGGGTTAGATTTGTTTTTCGAGTTTAACTACAGATTGATATCAGTTAGAGAATCATTGAAAACCAGTACTGGACAGCTAGCTGTTTCGTCGGCCTAGTTTGGGACTCATCGTCAGTACGCACCCACTGACGGGGCTCAAACCCAGGACCTTTCGGTTACAAGACAAGCTCGTAGACCATTCAGCCACTGGGAGTCGATTCAGTGGCCAGTGCATGAATTCTAACTTCTATCAATACGGGATTTTTAGCGCAACCACCAGCCATTGTCATCATCGAGCATTTGTCTTCATTCCCGACCTGCTGTACCCCCCTGGTCTGGCGTGAGGACAAATACTCGCCGATGACATTCGCTAGTGGTCGTGCCATATCATGAATTGGCAGAAGTTAGAATTCATGGGCCATTGAATCGACTCCCAGTGACTGAATCGTCTACAAGCCTGCCTTGTAACCGGGAGGTCGTGGTTCTAAACCCTGGTGGTGGGTGCGTACTTCTGAAGAGTTACAAACTAGGAAGGAACAGTTAGCTGTCCAGTACTCCCTGGTTGGTTTTTCAGTGGTTCTTTAACTGATATCAGTCTGTGGTCAAAGTCGAAAAACTTCACTTTTATCATCCTCATGTTTTCCTTCAATATGACTTTCTTACAACAATCCTGGCTGGAAGACTCACTCATTGCTGTATGAAAAAGAATATTCTTTGTCCAGTAATCAGTCTTTTGTTACATATAGTTGATTTAATCTGTGGGATAAATAATGTGACCAGTGGATTCGACAGAAAACTGATGAATATACTATTAAGGGTTACCCAGGACCTTCGCTATATGTTGCTGATTGACATTGCTTAAAATGGATGAGTTTTTGGATTCCGTTCGAGTGTCTTAATGGTAAACGGAGGGTTGACGAGACATAGGCTGGAAGGAAACAGCTTTACAATACTCCTAGATGCTCTAAATGAAATATGTTCGTGATGAAACTCGTAAAATATTACCACATTAGTCAGTGCAATCAGAACTTAGTAACCTCAAACAGATTTTTCGCATATGAGGTTGATGATACTGTTCAATCGCCTTGCTTGTAGTAGGTAGGCAGGGGGGAATAAAGATCTGAGATCTACTGGTTGTTTAGTTGAGGGTTTAATCCAATCAGCCATATTAATGTTAGATGGCTGGAGCAGGCCAGACAAGAAGCCATTTAATAAGGATTTCTGGCTTACTGAAAGTCAGCAGAAAAGTATATCTTTGCAATATAAAATGATGTTATCATTCCATTTCACAGGATCTCATCAGCTGTACACCACTACCTGAAATTACAATGGTTATAGAAGAATGACGAGAAATAACACACTTCAATGTTTGAATGGTAACAGAGAAAACATTATCAAAAATTAACGCGTCCGAAATATATAAGTATTACAATTGGCTTTAGTTTAAGTTACCATCAATTTATATGCTTTCAAAATAGAAACGGAGGGGGGTAGAGAAGGAGGATGAGAAGACAGGAAACACAAAAAATCTAATAAGTGGTGTTAGATTGTAGGTTTACATAGCAACTCAAGAAGATTATAGTTCACAAGATTGAAAACTTGTTCAGTGAGCTGAAATCACTAATATGGATGACCAATCAATATTATCCAAATATAGTTGCCAAGGTAGTGATTGAAAGATTGGTTACACTCTCTTTCTGTATATACATAAGTATGGTTTTAAAGGTTTGATGGCAATTGCTTCAACAAATCGTAGTAAATTTGATATCCTTTGTATGTTTAATATTTTGAGGAATTTGGAAATCTTGACGACGTGTTTGGTAAGTGCACTTTGTGAATATCTGCTTCCACTATGAGATTAGTTTCTTGAGATATGCTCAGACAATCGGGTGAAAGCCCTTCTTGAGGTCCTTTGGATGTATTTACTCCCGCAAGTGTACGTAAATTTGTAAGCACAGTTGGGGAAGACATCAACAGGGCACTTATCCAGCTGAGATTGTCCTATATAGGGCATGTGGTGGTGTGTAGGTTACGAGATTAGCTGTAGGGAAGCACCTTTTTTATTGCTCCTTTCAATCTCTTGTCAATCGTTTGTGACAGTGCTTCTTCTTTGAGTGTGAGACAAATAAACACCGACTTCTTTCCAATGTTGGAAGCATATTAACTGATGATAACATAAATTATTATGCATTAGACTATGGGGAACGAGAAGACAGGAATACTCTGGATCACCGTTAAGAGGACTCTAGAAGACTTGGATTTCGCGGATGATATATGTCTAATGTCACACAAACTCGAAGACTTACAGGCAGAAAGTAACAAACTTGCTGAAGAAGCAGGCAACGAAGACAGGACTCCACGTGGACACAGAGAAGACGGAGGTGATGAAGATAACCAATCGCCACCAACAGCAACAGCAACAACAACCAGCACCAGTCACCAACAACGGGAGAGATTTAAGAGGTGACTTTCTGCCTTCACTTATCTAGGTAGCTAGCATCGTTTCAACCAAAGGCTGGCGGAACAAATGAAGATGTCAAATCCAGTCAAGATTGGAAAGCCAATATACTCCTTCATCAGCCTGAAACCAGTTTGGTAATAGTCTGCACTCACTCAGCCAGCATACACAACAAGATTCGGATTTTCAACACCAATGTCAAATCGGTCCTTCTATACGGATAAGAAACTTGCGCTGCGTGTCACGAAAACGATTTCCAACAGGTTGCAGACTTTCATCAACAACTGCCTTCGCTGACTCCATACTGAGGATCAAATGGCCAGAAAGAAGTAATAACAAGAAACCCTGGCGACGAACAAACCAAACAAGAGCCGATCGATCAAAAAACACGTAGGAGAAAATAGAGATGGATTGGGCATTTATTGAGGAAACCGTAGAATGAAATCGCGCGCCAGGCCCTCGAGTTGGTCGTCCTAGGTTGACATGAAGGAGATAATGTGGTGAGGAGGAGATGAGAGATTATCGGCAGTTGTGGAGCCAGAGAAGAGGACAGCAGAAAACAGAACAAAGTGCAGACATCATTTAATCCAATTTTAGATTTTCCGTTGATTGATTGAACCGAAGTGCTCAGTCTCAGACTGACACGCCGGCTCCTTAGGCAGATGCTTCTAATATGTCTGGTCATTTAACTTGAAGTCAACTGGTGCATTATGATTAGCACTGGAATCCAGAATAATGCGCATTTCGTCCTATTTGGGACTCGTCATCTGTATTTACCTACCAACATGTCAACCTGAAACCGAGCACTTCGGTCCAATCAATCGACGGGAGAATCCAAATTGAATTCATTACTTAATAAGACCTGTTACACAAGAGGTGGCCCAAGCGGTCTAGTGGATAACGTTTTGACGTTTAATACAATGGACACTTGGTTCGAGCCTCTGTGGAAACACCATCACTGACACACCGGGGGAATGACTGTACATCGATTGACGAGTGCCATATAGGATGAAATGCACGTTATCCTGGATTTCACTGCTAGTCACCATCTGCCAATTGATTGCGAAGTGGAGACATGATTTTGAAGACCTATCTTCCACTCGGAACCCAAGGGAACAGTATTTATAATAATAATAATAATAATATCTATGTTTGGTTTGTAAGGGTTAGTTTTGTTTTTTACGAGTTGATCACGGATTGATATCAGTTAGAGAACCATTGAAAACTAGCATCGGAGTACTGGACAGCCGGCTGTTTCATCCTAGTTTTTGGAATCATCGGCAGTCCGCACCCACTGCCAGGGTTAGAACACAAGAACTTCCGGTTACAAGGCAAGCTGGCTCGTATACCATTCAGCCACTGGGACCTGTTTCAATGGCCAACCAGCCCATGAATTCTAACTTCTACCAATTCGTGATTTTAGCGCGACCCCGACGAATGTCATCAGTGGGACATCCATCCTCACACGTGACATCTGGATGGACCTCACTGGTCACTACTTCTCACTAGAACTCAAGGAAACTCCGTCGTCCTGTAGCAAGTCACTAGCGAGCATCAGATTAATTTTCTATAGTTTTGGTTTGTAAGGATTAGATTTGTTTTTACGAGTTTGACTACGGATTGATTTCAATGGTTCTCTAACTGATATCCATCCTCTCTACTACCATTCAAGCATTGAAGTATGTCATTTCATGTCATTCTTTTATAACCACTGTAATTTCAGATAGTGGTGTGTAGCTGACGTGAATACGTGTGAAGCAGATTGATAACATCATTTTATACTGGAAATCTCGTCTTTCTTTCTTTATCTATTTATTTATCGCAAGATGTTATGTATCTGAACCGTGTATTACTATATTATCCGCCCTACATTTCTAACAGTCTGATCACATACACCTCCCCACACACACACACACACATAACACACAAGTGTTTGTCATACAATCGCATATGTGAACAGCAAACTGTCAAGGCGTGAGAGAATAGATGTAAAGTGGTCAGATTAAAGGGCTATATAATATAAAAGGTCAAAATAAAATAATGGAGATCAATAATAAATGAAATAAGTGAGGATAATAGTACACATCTGTCCTGATTTGAAAACAAAGTTTAATATGAAGACAAATTGTATCTGGGTTCACTCACCAAAAAAGGACAGAAGGTAAACGGTATTATATATTGGCAAGTTATTTATAAGACATAGGCTGGCTTATGAGTGTGTGAACTAGAATTTGGAAACATGGTTCCTAATGTATGTTTTAGTTACCGTCTAGCAACAAGTTGGTCACCTTTATTCAGTCACATAAAAGTTGGTTAACTCTCTTAATCGTAGGCGGTCAAATTGACATGTCTCCTTTTTGCAGTGACATTACCTACATTATCAAGTGGGTAGTAGGGCGTTTCACTATTCCACTGAAGAGCTAGGTTGTCTCTTTCACCATTATTAGTTCCACGGTATCCTACTGACAGGCAGTTAGAGATGTCACATGTTTATGGTGAGACTGGATCAAGGTCATCTAGCTAGGAAATATCTGGATTGGTTATCTGCACTCTCTCAAGGTCACTGACTATATATACATCAATACATATCACTGTTTTCTTCTATAGGCTCATTTCTAACTATTTTACACGGAAGGACATACCTGTCTCACGTCGTTGTGTTCTGTGGCTTAAACAGGATGGAGTGTAGGGAGAAAATAGGTTACTAGCTATCGTATAGTTTTATTGGCATAGTCATGCGGTATCCTTGGTCAGTGTGCCTGAGTCTAGCATTGGAGTCCCTATCCTATTTTACTTCAATCTAAATGTTATGGTACAATCGGGTTCCTTGTTCATGATACCTCTTGACTTCTGAAGTCACTTAATAATTCGCCCAGAATCCCTTTACTTGCAGAGGTCGATGATTCCTCTTTATGTAAACATATATACCAACCAGCTTACTGACACTTGAAGTTCTTTACTTTCACCTATTCACTTGTGTAATATTCATGATTGCCATCTTCTAAACATTTGGTAGATGATGACTAGTAGTGGAATCCAGAATGCACATTCGTCCTCTTTGGGACTCTTTAGCTGGATGTATGTGGGATCCCCAGAAAAGTAAGGGACCGTCTAGCAAGCTCAATAACATAACAAGTATGCGAATAAAAATCCAAGTTAATGAGATGATAGTGTAACAATGTATTATAAAAAATACTGTAATGAGTTATATTAGTTAAACGGTTACAAATTATGAATATAATCCACAGAAGCGTTCACTGCTGCACTCCTGTCTACTGGTAGAATCTGTGTACCAGTTGTTGAATAGTCTTCGGAAGATGATTAGAGGTTCCTGCAAAAATCCAAAGTATACAACACGGCTATGAGTGAAGCAAGTAGACAGTGCAGACCATTGAGAAGGCGAAGCAACCAACAGTACACTGCATTTTAGATTGTACTCCGAGGTTATCTGTATTTCGACATGAATCGTTTTAAACAGAAGCCATGTACACAATGTCTCTAATTTCAACATCTAACAAAAATGGGTACAATCATATTGTTACGTACTCCACAGGCGCTCCCTTGTGATGCTGGAATGCAGTACCTTTTGTTTCAAACGCCAAAACTATGCTATCCACTGGGGCACTTGGGGCCACGACAGCCATCTCTTGTGTAACGACCAAATTTATTCTGTTATTATCTAAGTACAAGAAACCGATCTCCATGTTCTACTGTATAGCTGACAAAAAACTTCGTTGAGACACACGCTGTCACGAAACATTCCAAACTCAGGGAAAAGACATTTATTCCTCGTCAGTATTTTAGCGGTTCAATTAAACAATAATGACATCAAAACTCGAATTTACCTCAACAGTGCTGTGAGGCAGCTAGTTATGCAGGCAATGCAGGTTTCTAAATATAGATAAAAAACAAGTACTGTAAGACAGAATTAGTTAACCGAAGTTCACCTGTAAAAAGTACCTTCGAATCGAGGAGGAGGAGGAGGATATTCCCATTTAAGGTGAGATCAAAAGCTCTGCTCACAAAAATCACACACACACACACCAACGCTTCCCAAAGACAGTTCAAGGTTGGAATGACCTTCATTCACTCAAAGAAACTCATATAGTTGAACAAACAACGCACTGTCAATGTACACATAACCACAAAGAGAAGCATTAAAATTTGAGATTAAACAGAGAGAAAGAAAGGTAATAAGGATCCAGTCAACTTGTGATATGCAAATGTCAAAATAATGATACACAGTCTAGGGGGAAAACTTGTAATAATTAAAAAGTTTCTTGAAACGTTTAAATTTTTTGTATTATAGCTTGTTTCCAAATAGTATTATGGTACAACTATAGAATTTTCAGCACGCCGACCGTTGATATCAGGTCTGCGTCGGCCGGGGATCGAACCTAGGACCAGGTACATGGTCGGTGAGAGTCCTAACCGCTGTGCAGGAGGGATTTTCCAAGAACAATTTGTCCATTACAAAATTTATTTAGTGGATGATGATGAACAGCAATGGAATCCTGTTTGGGACTCGTCACCTGGATTTACCTGCACTCTCCAGTTAGTGAGTGATGGCGTTCGCACTGATTGATACTCGAATCCAGTACCTCTTGTTCCAAACACCAAAACAATGTTATCCACTGAACTGCTTCGGGACACGACAACCATCTCCTGTGCGAAGAATAACACATAGGACGATTCCACTGCTAATCAGTATCAATCAAACAAGATCGGTATTAATCCTCGGATACCGTCGAAGTATCCGTACTAGGCAGGAGCCGATATATCAACTAATCAACGGAAAAAACAAAATTATCTTACTTTCTCCCAATTCGAATCTTGACGCTAACATCTACTGACCCATGCAACCTATGTATGCGTTAACTTCTGTCTCATTTAATGGAAACAATAATCGATTTCGGACCAGAAAACTTGATCTCCGTGTCCAGAAGAAGTATGTCCAACCGTTTTGTTTACTTGGGCTTACAATAAAGTCAACAAATCATCCATAGACGTTGATAATTAACACTTTAGATCCCCATCCGATTTCTGTTTTCTCTTCGTTTCAATGACAAATGATCAATTCATCCTCTTTACGACTTAGTGACGTTTCATGTTATATCTTTCGCCCCAAGGGTTTACGTAATGCTTTCGAAAATTCGGTATTTTATTTATACAATCCTTTATTACCTGATAATTGTTCATTAATAGTGCCTTTGTGTACACCACATCATCGTTAGTATCTCATCATTATAACTGTCGTTATTTCTCACTCTTCAACTTAAGTCTAGCGTATCCGATTTGTTGTTGGTTTATTCCTTTGTAACATTCATATTTTCAAGAATTGGGTTTTTTAGGGATTCTATTTATTTCAGGTTAGCCAACAGATTGATTGATATCAGTTAGAGAGCCATTGGAATCCCCAGGGAGTACTGGACAGCTAGCTGTTTCATCCTACTTTTAGAATCATCGGCAGTACTCACCCACTGGGTCTCGAACCCATGACCTTCTTACACCATTCAACCATTGGAACCAGACTCAATGGACATGTCATGAATTCTAACGTCTACCAATTCGTGATTATAGCGCGACTGGCACCAACCAATGTCATCCGCGGGAACCCCTTCCTCAATCCCAACAAGATGAACCCACTGGTCACGACTTCTCACTAGAACTCCAGGCAACTTTGTGATGCAGCCAGTCACCAGTGAGCATCAGTCAGGAGTTCCCGCCGATGATATTGGTTGGTGCCAGTCGCGCTAAAATCATGGACTGGCCATTCAGTCGGGTCCCAGTGGCTGAATGGTAAACGAGTTTGCCTTGTAACTGGAAGGTTCTGGGTTCGAAACCCAGTGTGTATCTACTGATGATGAGTCCAAACTAGGATGAAACAGCTAGCCTTCCAGTACTCCCTGTTGTTCAGTGGTTCTCTAACTGATATCACTCAGTGGTCTGCGTTGAAATAAATATTCATATTGTCTCACACACCGCTGACTGTACTCACCCTTGAAACTCGTACCTTTCTTGACTATATATATATATATATATATATATATATATTCCATATCTCTGGTACTAGTGTTGCGTCATCCGTATCGCACGTGTTAGGTGTAGATTCAATGAACAAAGACTCATTGATCAACCTCTCTCCTTCCACCTAACCATATAACTTTGTGCGACTACAGCTCTATCTCACCCTATTGTGTGATTGTGTGTCAGTGCATACATACATTGTGATTATTGAGTTCTTCTTTAAGCTACTCATCTTTTTGAGGTCAATCATTCTACACTGAGCTAAATTCCTATGTTCTGATGATCTAACTGAACCTGATCTACTGGTGTGACCTATATCCTTGATCTCAGTCATTGTAAGGAATTTAGTAGATTGCCTAATTGGGTCAATTATCCTACAGAGCTTGTCTCTAAGTTCGTTTGAAGGTTTAAATGCTACCACAATTCCTGCTTTATTAGAGATACTATTTAGAGTTTCGGAGGTAAGACTGTAGATGCCTTAAATTCATTTTTATTTGTGTTATGGTCAATAGTTTTCTACTACTATACCGATATCAGAGATATGGAAAGTATTTAATATTATTACTGTTCCTTTGGTTTCCTAGTGTAACATAGGGCTTCAAGAGAACATCTCCACTTTGCAGTCCTCTATAACTGGCCTAACGGTTTCCCAATTGTTGCTTACAATTCTATCAAGATGAGGTATCAACTGTAAGTAACGTTGTAAGGAGCAGCGACAGAAGCTGTGTGTTCTCACCCTTGTTACCATTATAACTCCCATAAGTCCCATTTGGAACATGTAGCTTCAATATCTAATATGGATTTCCCTCTATTGTCTGCAGTCCTTTGTGGTTGACTTCACAACTGACCATAGTTTCCCATCTCCCCTATGTCACCCTCGTCATTTCCCATGTGGGTCCCACTTGAGCGATGACCTGACAAGCAATGTCATTCGACAATCTACAGACAGTGGATGACCGAGATATCTCCATTCTCTACGGCATATTTGCTGAAGGACAGACCCTTGGCTGATTCGTAGTCGCTGGTTGGCCATCTCATCTTCATTGTAGAGAGAAGACATCTGTTGATAAAAGCTCGAAGACTGTTTGAAATACTTTTCTTGGCGTTCCAAGTCTCTGAACTATTTAGAAGCACTGATGGATTTGACAATGGTGTTGGAAATCTGAATCTTCTTCTTTATGCTGAATGCAGTATATTTCAACACTAGTGAGTTCAGAGTAGTGAAGGTCTGCCTTGTCTTTTCGATCATGTGATAAGAATAACAAAGGTAGTATATGTATATATGTAGACAATTCAATAAATAAATAAATTAGGTCAAATCTTAAAAGATGAAGTGGAACGATAATCAGAGTTTAAATAAATATCATAAAAGTACGAAGGAGATGGAAAATAAGAAAGGGTGGGAGGGTTTTGAATAAAATTCACCTGGGCTAAGCAAGGGAGAGACAAAGGTAGAACAAACTTCTTTTGTATGCAAAGACTAGGATTGTTCTCTCGAATTCCCATAGCTTCGGCTAGGTGTAAAAGACGGTTTCTGATTCCATTCGAAAGACTCGATGGAATACGATAGATAACTTTGAAAGCACTATTTTTGTCCACTTGGTGACCGCTATCAATCAAATGAGCCAAAATAGAACTTCCTATGGATTTTATTTGACCTTTTCCGAACCATGAAGGAAGATGCTCATTAATGCGTTTGTTAAGCTGTCTAGTTGTTCGCCACAGGAGCAGCTAAATTTAAAGATCGAAATAGCACAGCTAGGTGGCTTATCTTTCACTTGAGCAATGAAAATTGGTCAGCTGGAAAATGACAAACAAAGGGTGGCGGCAGTATAAGTCTGTTTTATCGCTCTCGATAATCTCAGATGTAAGACTTCACTAGCCATGTCCCCATGAAATTGAAGTTTCATAAACAGTTGTTTCTTTTTAACTGTTGTCAGTTTTTCTTTATTGTACCTGATATTCATGTGTCTCCTTACAAATCTACTAGGATAACCCATTTGGACCAACGTATTTTGGATGTATCCTAGCTCATTTTCTAGGGAGTCATCTGTACAGATACGTCTTGCTCTATTCGTGAAGCATCTGACCAAATTGATTTTATATCGGATTGGTACAAAACTGAGGAAATGTGTATATTGTCCTACAGATATAGGTTTTCTATAGACATCTCTCTTGAGTGAACCATCCTCTCTTCTGCTCAATTGGACGTCAAGGAAATGTAGTCTACCATCATGTTCTTCTTCACAGGTGAAGATGAGCGGTGGATGTGCATCATTAAACTTTTTTAACATATCATTCTTGTCAGCTTTCACATCAAGAATAATAAACGTATCATCAACATAACGAAAATATGAATCGGTTTTCTCTATTACTTGTCTCAATGGACCATTTTCAATCTTGGCAAGAAAGAAATCTGCCAAAATTGGCCCCAATGGAGAACCCATGACAATACCGTAGTAAAGGTTGTTGAATGTGGAGTGTACATTCATAGTACATCTTAAAAGCAACTGTTTCAGACTAATAACTGGAATACCGATGTCGGTCTGTTTTTCTAGTATCTGTTGGGATATGAATTCCACAGTCTCCATAAGTGGTACATTGGTAAACAGTGATGCTACATCTAAGGAAAGCATTTTCTTCCCATTTACACTGATGTCATCCACGTCAGCAATAAATTCAAAAATGTCTTTAACATTATGGTTTACTACCATCTTGTGTAACGGTTGGAGGAGTTCACTTACCCACTCCATGGTAGGTGAAGTTTGACATATCCAGGACTGGGCGAAGAGGAATTCCTGATCGAAGTATTACTTCGATCATGTCTTTGACATTTTCATCTGTGTCGCCTATAGTTGAAACGATGCTGTCTAGAGAAGAGACTTTCTTCAAATTTCTCCCATTGATGGCGGTCGGTGTTGTCGTCTCTATTTTCCTGTCTACGTTACTTCTTCTACCAAACTGTTGGTTCCCACCTATAAATCTTCGAGTTTTTCTGAGATTAGGCATAAATCTCCCAGTTAATCCATTATTCACATAATAGTAATCATACCCTCGATTTTCCTGGAATCCGTTAAGTGAATATTGCATAACAGAAGGTATAATTTGATTTGCTTATACAGTCGGTAACCTCTTTAATTGGTCATCGAAGTTCATGTACCTATGTGTCGTCTGCAATAATTTAACTCAATGCACTTTTACAAAAAACAAAAAACTTGAACAGAGAATATCCTTTTCGATAATTTCCTCTTCTGGCTCTAAAATTGTACTTCTGGCGAGTAAAGTTCTAACAGTAGTAAGTTGTTTCCTTCATATAACCAGCTGTATTGCTTCTCTGTGGGTAGGGATGGTTAAAAAAGGTTAACCATGAAAATAGTATATCCTGAATTACTTTGTGACGGTCCGTAGCCAGTGGTACGATCCTAATACGGTCACAACTACAGGAACCTATTCAACACAGTCTATATGTGTGTGTGTGAGTGTAACTTGCCTCCAAAGCACATTATCCCATGCTCCCTGTTATCACTCAACACTAATGCTTCTTCTGTTATAGGAACTCTAAGAAGAAATCAACTCCCACGAATTAAGCAGCCGGGAAGTAATCACTTCCCATACACTTTCATAAGTATACAGAGTATTCCTGATTATCACTCACTAGTCTGATGCGTCTATCAACAGGAATATGAAATAAATTGGTGCAGAATGATATGGTTGGTTGGTTTTCTTCAGCTGCGTGCAACCTACGATAATGATAAACATATATCATGCATGTGAGTCTTCCAGTAAAGATTGTTTTAAGGAAGTCACACAGAAGCAAAACATGAGGATAATGAGAATGGCGTTTCTCGTAATAAGGATGGTGATAAATCGGTGATAATCACGTAATTAGAGATTATAAAATACAGTGAACGGAACTCACAAGATCGATAAATCAAAATCGGGTATATACGAAGTCGAATAAAGAGATGATTATGTAATACGGTGAGTAGAATTCAAACGATCAATAGCAATAAAGTCTAATGTGAAAGTAAAGAGAAAAACCGGGGGTTGGGGTGGGAAGAACTGATGAAAACAAGATACGAAGAGTTACTAAGGTGAGATATATTAGGGTAATTGAAATCCCACAACGGACTCCTTTTAAACACACAGATCAGGCATCAGTCGTTTTACTGAGATAGCTTCAGCAAACCCAAGAAGACTTGAGTACCGAGTCGGATCCCTAGTGAGATCTTGGATGCACGGTGACGAAGAGTCTCAAACTAGGACGATACATATGTCTGGTGTCCACTGGTTTACAATGTTCTCTCTACACGATGCTGGTTCGTGAAGAAATTTACATGGAGACTAGTAATAGTGTTGCCGATGAGGTTTGATACAGTTAGGCAGTAAAGTAACTCACCCGAAGGCGGTATAAAAGATGCCAGTTTCCAGTCACTCCTGATGCTCAGATATAATGCTCCTAACCAAGTGAAAATTTCTGATCTTTATCCAATAAAAGTTAAGCCAGTGGATAAGTAATTTAGTTGGTTGCATAATTTAGGGGTGCAAGTGTTGATATTAGATGCTTGAAGACAATCGGCCACAGGAAGCCTTTGACCTAAGTTTCGTGCTTGTTGGCACTCACCAGTCGACAAGGTGTATCTGTAACCTTGAAGGAACTCAGGTCCCCTCTGAGATTTTAACCCATTTCCCACACTGCTGCAGTCAGACATTTTACCACTGAGCTATTCGGTCTCGTGACTGACCTCCTGTTGGACTGTATTGGACATTTTCGATTGGACACTAGTCTGAGCATCAGGAGTGACTGGAAACTGGCATCTTTTATACCGCCTTCGGGTGAGTTACTTTACTGCCTAACTGTATCAAACCTCATCGGCAACACTATTACTAGTCTCCATGTAAATTTCTTCACGAACCAGCATCGTGTAGAGAGAACATTGTAAACCAGTGGACACCAGACATATGTATCGTCCTAGTTTGAGACTCTTCGTCACCGTGCATCCAAGATCTCACTAGGGATCCGACTCGGTACTCAAGTCTTCTTGGGTTTGCTGAAGCTATCTCAGTAAAACGACTGATGCCTGATCTGTGTGTTTAAAAGGAGTCCGTTGTGGGATTTCAATTACCCTAATATATCTCACCTTAGTAACTCTTCGTATCTTGTTTTCATCAGTTCTTCCCACCCCAACCCCCGGTTTTTCTCTTTACTTTCACATTAGACTTTATTGCTATTGATCGTTTGAATTCTACTCACCGTATTACATAATCATCTCTTTATTCGACTTCGTATATACCCGATTTTGATTTATCGATCTTGTGAGTTCCGTTCACTGTATTTTATAATCTCTAATTACGTGATTATCACCGATTTATCACCATCCTTATTACGAGAAACGCCATTCTCATTATCCTCATGTTTTGCTTCTGTGTGACTTCCTTAAAACAATCTTTACTGGAAGACTCACATGCATGATATATGTTTATCATTATCGTAGGTTGTACGGAGCTGAAGAGAACCCACAGGGAAAAGGTGGATCCATATTATTCTGCACCAATTTATTTCATATTCCTGTTGATAGACGCATCTGACTAATGAGTGATAATCAGGAATGTTCTGTATATTTATGAAAGTGTATGGGAAGTGATTACTTCCCGGCTGCTTAATTCGTGGGAGTTGATTTCTTCTTAGAGTTCCTATAACAGAAGGAGCATTGGTGTTGAGTGATAACAGGGAGCATGGGATAATGTGCTTTGGAGGCAAGTTACACGCACACACACACAGACTCTTTGAATTGGTATCCGTAGTTGTGACCGTATTAGGATCGTACCACTGGCTACGGACCGTCACAAAGTAATTCAGGATATACTATTTTCGTGGTTAACCTTTTTTAACCATTCCTACCCACAGAGAAGCAATACAGCTAGTCATATGATGGAGACAACTAACTGCTGTTAAATCTTTACTCGCCAGAAGTACCACTTCACCCGCAGTCCACGAGCATAGTTTGAACGACTTACAATAAGTTATGGTAACTAGTTTTCCTGTAAGCGCTATCCAAATGACCTTACTGACATGATAAGAGCTACAAGAACATCAGTTGTAGGCCATATAGTTCACTGTGATATTCAAGTCGAACCATGACGGTGTCAATGTAACAACTACCGACTGAGATACACTTATCAATAAAAAATGAACGAAATATTCCCAAGCTGGGACATACAATACCAACCACTACATACATCCACTCGCCTTAAAGTCACCAGAGTAGCGTTCTTAACATCATTTTGCTTCACGTCAATTGGTGGATGGTGACTAGCAGTGGAGTGGAGGATAACGCGCATTTCGTTCTACCTGGGAATCGTCATCTGGATGTACCAGCATACCCCAGGTGGGTGGGTCATGGTGTCCCCTCTGAGGCTCAAACCCAGTGCCCACAGTCTCGAACGCCAAAACCACTTAGGCCACCTCTTGTGTAACGGGTCTTATTAATTATTTAATTCAATTTAATTTTTCCCGTCGACTGACTGGACGGAAGTGTTCAGCCTCAGGCTGACATGTCGGCAAGTACATGCAGTTGACGAGTCCCAAATAGGACGGAACGTGTATTCTGGATTCCACTGATAATGAACATCCCCCAATTGACTTCAAGTTACATGATCAGGCGTCGGTGAAGCATCTGCTTAAGGAGCTAACATGTCAACCTGAGACCGAACACTTCGATCCAATCAATCGACCGGAAAATATAGATGGAATCAAATAGATAATTTTGTTTCATTTTGTTGTGTTAGTTCACTATAACTATTATTATTTCATTATCGCTGTATTATTGTTTATTGATAAAACTGCATTTTCATCAAAAGATTTTTTGTACACACTTTAGCGTCTTTCCAATAGTATTTGTCCACTTTCATTTTCCACACTGATTACGTCATGTCGATTTCCCCCCCCCCCGTTTTTCTAGTCTCCACTTATTCAGCCCCTTCTAGATTACACTTCATATTATGTTATACATTTTCTAAAGCATAGGGTGGGTTACCAGTATCCGACTGATGTTACGAATTCTTTGTCAAACGTGAATACGACTACACAGCTCTTGAAGATGATTCATCGGAAAGGAAATTGTCTCCCTTGTTATGTCTTCTTTTGTTCCCGATCAATAATCGTGCTACTTCAAGTTTGATCAGGGATTAATATCAGTCACAGAACTATCAAAAAACCAACAGGGAGTACTGGACAGCTGTTTCGTCCCCATCTGGAACTCTTCATCCCTGCGCACAGCACGACCCTACTTGAATAGGAACTTCAGGTTACCAGGAGAGGTGGTTGATCATCCAGCTACTGGCAAGGAATCCAACTGCCCATGATTCCTGATCAAAATTGAGGTCAATGAAATTCCTAAAAGCCAACACTTAAGAATCCTGTTATTGAATAGCCAGGTAATCAGCTTCAGAGTTACTCTTAACTTTATTTGTTACTGAATGTACGTGACTATTGCAAAGTCGCTATTTATGTAGTGGGAGATTTGACGGGTTCAGAACCCCGTTTCAAGCACAAACCACGTCGCATCATCAGTCCGCAGTCAATAATGGTCTTAAGCCACTAGATCTTAGCATCCCTAGGATTATATTCAAGCAGCAAAGACAGGACTCCAGGTGAACATAGACAAGACGGAGGTTATGAAAATAACCAACCAACAACAACAGCAGCAGCAACATCCACCGCCAATCACCATCAACGGGAGGGATTTGAAAGAGGTTACTTCATTCACTTCACTTATCTAGGGAGCATTGTCTCAACTACAGGAGGAACGGACGAGGATGTCAAATCGACAATCGGGAAGGCGAGAAACACATTCATCAACCTGAAACCAATCTGGAAATCTTCGTCACTCAGCAACACTCAACAACAAAATTCGGATTTTCAATACAAACGTCAAGTCAGTCAGTTCTTCTATACGGATCAGAAACTTGGCGGCGGGTCACCAAGAATATTTTCAACAGCCTGTTGCAGACCTTTATCAGCAGCTGTCTCTGCTCTATACTGAAGATCAGATGGCCGTAAAGAATCACCAACAAGAAACTATGGGAAGAAACAAAACAAGAATCAATCGCTCAAGAAATATGCAGGAGAAAGTAGAGATGGATTGGACACTCGTTGGCTGAGGAGGCCGTTGGGTGACATCGCTCGTCAGGCCATTGCTCGAGTGGGACCCGAAAGGGAAGCGGTGAGTGGTTCGTCGGTGCAAGGGTGACATGGAGGAGATCGTGTGAAGAAGAGCTGATACAGTATGGACTAACATGGATGCAGGTGAAAAGTACAGTAGAAGGCAGAAGCAAGTGGAGAAGTGTAGTTGAAGCCCTATGTTCCACTAGGAACCCAAGCGAACAATGATAATAATATGAATAATAATAATAGTGTACACCTCCCTACCTGGATAGCTTAAATGAACATTCAAATACTTCATGGATCCATGCCAAGTTTTTATTCGACCATCCCAGGTAACTCCTTTCCAGCTTAATCTTGTGTCAGCTAGCATTGGTTGACGATAAACGTGATGGCTCCATATGCGTAATACATGTCTTAGCCATCCTCACACGATTTAACCGCACTACCTCATTGTTTGAAAAAACATCATTATATAACACTAGACGCTTAATCTGAGGATTACTCACCGTCTTATACCACTTAACAAGTGAGACAGAACCTAAAACATATGTGGTCAAAGACAGCTAACCTTTACAACATATCTTCTGCTTTCAGTAGTCATGTCTTACAGTCATAAAGAATGGCAGAGTGACCTGCTGAGAAGTACACACGTTCTTTCATTGATAGCCCCATACCAAGCCATTTGGCGAATACACGATTCTTTTGTATCAGTCCATCAGGTCTTATATAAATCCCCGAATAAGTGAAATGGTCAACACACTGTACCATTTCAATCACTATGTTTAAGCTAGGAATCGATGTAGTCCTGTCCTGCTGCCTCAACTTACATTTGATAGGAGCTGCTGCTCAAGGTGTTCAGAAGATTTTGCATTTTAACGAAGTCTTCACCTAAGAAGACGGTATTGTCAACATACTTTAGGTTGGCCAAACTGTGACGTGGTAACAAGTCTATCTTCAGATAGTTAAAGTCAGTTAGGGTTAATTCCATCTATGGTGAAATTAAACAAAAATGCGGACAGTGGGTATCACCGACGGACACCACTGGTTGTCATCACTTTAGATGACAACTCGGCGAAAGCTCTTATGTGGTTGAGTGAATTTGAGTAGAGTGCCTTGATTAGGACAACATATTTTTTCGGCACTCGCTTTACGGTAAAATATTGCCATAGCAACTCTTATTTGACGGAGTCGAGTTTCGCCTTCGTATCAAGGAATATGGCAATTGTTGAACGCCGGTAAATATGCCTATGTTCAAGAATCTGTTAAAGGGTGAAGATTTGATCAATACACCCTCTACCTAGTTTTCTAGTGTTTGTTTCTCTCCAGTATCACTACGCATAATTACGAAGCCTAGGACTTTAGATACCATATTGGTCCCCTTGAGACTATCACAAGAAGACTTGTCTCCCTTCTTGTATACTAGGATAATCAATAACTTACATCAGTTCAACGAGACTGTCTCTGATTCCTGGATGTTGTCTAGTAACTTAGTTATCTCAGACAGCAATATGTCAGCACCATCCTTAAACACCTCCGGAATCATTCCATCGTATTCTGCTGCTTTGCCTGGTTTCGAATTAGTGGCAACCTTTGTAACTTCAGTTACAGATGGAGGACCGGTGTCTGCGTCACACTCAGGTATGTGGTGGGCATGTTGAGTGTGGCTCTAGGCTATTAAAATTTCTCCTTAAAGTGTTTCTTTCAAAGTTCCAGCCGTTAATACTGAGAGCTAATTAAGGCGTCATTTTTCTCTGAGATTGTCTCACTTATCATATGCCTTTCGCCACATGTTTACTTGATAAGCCTGAACAGTTATCCGGTTTTAACTATCATCGATGCCAATTTCCATCTCTTTCGCTTTTGCTACCCAGTACTGTTCACGAAGACTTTTGTGCAGTTTTCACTCCTCATCACGTTCGGCACCTGCTGGAATCAGAAAGAATCCACCGGCATTTTCTAACCTTTGGTTTCAGGAATAGTGATATAAAGTATCAGTGTTTTACTGGCAGGTCACTTTTACCAAGTAGACTCCTAAAACAAATACTTTTCGTCCGGCTACTAGGCTCAACCTACGAATTACCGTCAAATCAAATGCC
Organism: Trichobilharzia szidati; assembly: GCA_944472155.2. NCBI lineage: Eukaryota > Metazoa > Platyhelminthes > Trematoda > Strigeidida > Schistosomatidae > Trichobilharzia > Trichobilharzia szidati. The sequence goes on along the minus strand of OX235276.1, from coordinate 79,443,522 downwards.
AGATTCTCAAGATGGCATCATTTCTTGAAATACCATCTTCACCATGTTCAAACACACGCCATTGAATCTCAGAATTACTTGGACAATAATACTGTTGGATGCAAACAATTCTATAGAAGCAGTGATAACCGAATACGTAGAGTGGCAGTACATTGCCAGCTCGGCTAGGTTAGGTCTCATGCTTACAGGAACACTGCGCTGACCTAAGCATTTTGAACTCGATATTTGTTGGCCATGTGGCTAAGATTAGCGTATGCAATCCCTGCTTCCACTACACGGTTAGAGATTTTATCCCTCACATCTCTTCCTGCACTTATACATTTATTTAGTTACCCGGACTTACCAACTAGTTCCAATGCCCCACCTACGTGGGTGAATGCTTTTGTAGGCTCCTGTCAATCCTCCAACAATATTTCGCAAAGTACATACCATACTTACAGACACTGGTCATCAACTGATTAAGTGGGATTTTTGGTATTCTGTAAGTTATGACAAATTAAGACAATATCGTGTGTATACTCAAAGTCTTCCTTCAGGAAACAGACCTACACCAGTACGACGCACACCCATCTAAACTGTCCCTGAAATGTCATCTATGGTATATCTAAAGAGAAATAGTGAGATTGAGCAACCTTGTCACACCCCTCTGTAGGTTAAGATATAAAGATGACAGCTAAGTGTGTGATGTTAGTCTGCCTCAGGTTTATCTCATTGTTAACAAATTCCTCAAGAACACTTCTGAGAGCCTATAAAACTAAGACAAACTGATGATCTAACCTTTATATAGCGAACTGAGAGAAGTCATCAGTTTCAGTATTTCTGGCTTCAACACAGAACTTCCTACAGCAGCAGTTCAAGTTGCCACACAAAGGCAGAAGAGAGGTAAAAGGAATTCAAAATGACTATATAAGCAGGAAATTGAGGGAGAAAGAATAGTGGCATGGGAAAATACTCGGTTTTAACGCACACACATCACAAAGATTGAATGCATCTGAGCCATTAAGAACGATTACGAGCCAATATCACTAACTGTCTCCAGTCATTGGGTCATAGAAACTCAACGACTCCAACAAGCAAGCCCATACCTCCCAATATGGTTGACCCAGACTAACTGTCAAAGATCTTATAGACTTATTCCATGTTTAAGCTAGCTCTTTTCCAACCTGATCCTATTATCAGCTATCACTGGCTGTCAAGGAAAGCGATGTCCAGGCATGAGCATAGTTTCACAGCATCATCGATTGATTTTCTCTTATTACTAAACACTTTACCTAACCTCGACATTACTCACGGGAGATAGAAGGCAAAAACTTATGATCAAAGACAGTTAGCCTTAACATGTCCTCCACTTACAATGACTATGTTTCATAAAGATCAAGGAGGACGGAGTAAACTGGTGCCGAATATCAGTGTGTAGCTCTACATCGTTTGATGTGGCTTAGATGTGTTATGCGGACTAAGCCACTAGCTTCCTTGTGGACTAACAGTGAGCAAAATGGGAATAAGTTGGAAGATGGTTGAGTTAAGCAGATAAAACACTGAACAATCATGTATTAAATGACACATGGTTTGATCGAGGTAGGAAAGCATTTGATGCACAGCTGAAGTCCTTCAATGACACACCGCAAAACTATCCACAAATGGCATAAATGCGTCACTACTAGCCATAAAAACACAATTGTGTTGTATTCTATGCCTTCCCACATTAGTTCACACTAATAGTAATGAAGTTCTTTAAGGATCCCGTGTCGCCTTTCCATCAGGCTCTTCAAAACCAACCCAATGTTAACCACCTAGATCCATCAAAACTTGACGCAAATAATTACATACCTAGACTGATTATTACTGTGTTGTTTCACCTAACACAACATTGGACAAAGCAATTTATGGTATCAATCTACTAACGTTTTCCCACCTTATGATATGATATTATAAGAGGTCTCGTCTCTTGAACCATCTAGGCATCGCATTAATCACACAGCTTAGTTCACTGCTATAAAGTTTTGTTCTGGTGGTCACCACTAACTTTCTCTTGACCTAATTCTATTTTGACCAATGTTACTCAGTTCTGGTGATTAGATTTGTTTTGGTTTATGCAAGCACTGGGAAGTATTGAATAGGCTTAGAGAAGTAAATAGTTCCAGCCACTTACTGTTATTAAATACTTGAATTGCCGAACGAAAGTCTCACAACAATCGACGTAATGCGCGTTACAACCACTCGGTTTATTGATCACAACTCAAGCATCACACTCCCTATTCCGTTACTAAACGCTCGCGCAAATTACAGACTGGTTTACATGCAGAACATCTGCTAGCTAACATTAAGTAAATCCATGACTGAGGACGAGTCGGAGGGATATCTTGACACAACTAACCGTTGTGCATAAACAATGCCTCAAACCACCTATACGGTCGCTTTTAATGTGATAGGACTAGGCACACTAAAAGGCGATACATATGGAGTCGATCTTTAATACACTATGCAGTACACATAGCAAAGATAACGAGTACCAAATATAACAACGTATCCTACACACCAAAGTGAGGTGGGAATGATAAGAAAACATGGCAGGACAATACTGTCTGGATTCAACATATAACTTGGCACCGAAGTGCAGCAGTTCGAGTTGCCACGTTCCAAATAGCACACAAAGGTAGACAAGAAAATGAGTGAAGAGAGCAGGACAATACAGCAATTTCTTATTACATTCATCCCATTAACAGAATCGACAAACATAGACTAATACAAATTCAAGGTCTATCATACACTGACAAAAGAATAACCACAGATGAAGCAAAAGTACCCATGAGAAACTACAAACCCACATTCACATATCGCACGAAACATCACAACATAAAACGGACATATGAAGACGACATCATATCAACCGACAAAACACTGAAAACAGTCAACAGTTCACAATTAAAGAAACCAAAACAAGATTCTCATGCTGAACATATACTGTGTAATAGTCTGACACAGAATACACAGCGATACCTCAGTAGGACATAAAAAAACACTCAATTCATGAATTAGTATATATGACAATAACAAGCACAAGTGTCAGTAAAATAATAACATATGCGACTCTGCTGAGCAGTACAAACCGATGGCGACAGCTAACCTACCAATACTCAGACACAAATCAATCACTTAAAGGCTATCAACTGAAGCCGAGTCCAAAAACCTCGAAATGGCAACGCCTTGAGAGGGGCAAAAACACATAACCCGTATATACAGCCAGGAACACAAAACTAACCGAGATCAATCAGATTCCAGCCTTGATAGCGGCTGCATCAGTGAAGAATACCTTGATTTCTTTCCAGCTGGTCAGGGTATTAGGCAAAGCACACCACTTTCACTCCTTGAGCAACTCGATTCACTTGCAAACTCCTTGGGGAGATGGAAAGTTCTTCTGGCTTTCAGCGCACTACAAAATCCTCATCATAAACAGACAGCTAGACCTCAAGATTTTCTCGTCTCCTCCTTGGTCAATAACCATCTCTAATCAACATCCTCCACTAATTAACGTTAACCCATACTGTTTGCTTACTGAGTAGTCAGCCCCTATCTCACTTCACTCTAAATTCTCAAGCTAGTCAGGTGGACCGTTGCTGACAAACCAACAGCCGTATTTGTGTACACCTTCTCAGAGCAGGCTAGACACAAGCCCAACATAGACATCTCAACTACCGGCCACTACACACCCCACCATTATGACTCATAGTAGTGGAAGAGACCTGACTATTTTCTACGAGAGGCATGACGAGCCACGGGCAGATGCAGAAGATTGACTGCATGCTGAGAGAAATGGGCCAGTTTCTAATTTTGAACACGATTTCAACTACTGATCCTCAACTCCCTAACCACACACTCTCACTTCGTCGGAGTACAATTACCAGACAGTTAATAACAGAACTTTTATGGTCACCAAACCAACACATCACACTAACCTCATCATCACTCACAATGAAACCCTACCACAAACTAACTGGCCTTACCCATGACGAGATACACAAATACAAGATCATTTGGTCCAACTATGCTACTGATCGTATGCACTCGTGACGCTCCAACCATACTCTTCCGCCTTATGCCTGAAAGCTCACAGTTGACATACACTTTAGTCAGCTTGCTCATCTGGATAAAAGACTCAGACTGGTACGCTATACGTTAAACACCATGCATAATATCCAACCTGCCCGCCCACTGATTGGGATACGATAAGGTCCACAAACAGACTAAGTACAGTAGCAACTAGTCCTTTGAGAAGCCAAAGAGTACTCTTGTCAAGGTTTATTGAAGGCGATTGGTCATGTCAACCGCGAAACTGTGACACTGGCAAAACATTCATGTACAAAGCTTTGCAATCAGATCTCAAGCAGCACACAGCCATAATAATTACAAATTCAGTCTTTGAACTGCTTTTACAAGGAACTAGATTACAAAGCTGAATATTTAAAGGGGGGAGAAGATGAGCATGAATAAGTAAAGACCAATGCTAATAGCCTTCAGGGAACCAAATGTTGACAAGGGAGAATACTTCTAATCCAAAAATCTGCTTCACTTGTGTTTTGAAAATTTATTTCAAGGAAGGAAACTCCTGGTCACTGTATATAGCTGGAGGCGGAATGTAATCCTCATTGGGCAAAACGCGACCAAACCCACGGCCTCGTCCGTCACCCCTTAGCTGACCTCTTCCACGACCTCCACGTTCGCCTCTTGGTCTTGCACCTCGTGCACCACCACGTCCGCGATCAAACCCTCTATTCTCAAATCCTCGACCGCCTCTTCTACGACCTGCAAACTCGTCTGTGAACGAGAAGTCAATATCTATCGGCTGTTGTGCCTAGAGCGAATCTAGTTTAAGTACATCAAAACAGAACATACCTCAGGCTCGTTTTCCTTCTCTTCGACCTCATCACCATCCTCATGAACCTCCTGTACTTTCCTGTGAGCCACCATGTTTGCGAACACATCTTTGCCGTCATTGGCCTTACGGAGATTCTTGTTGTTTATGATAACTGCCGGCTTAGCAGACTGGCGCATAGCCTTGTACTCTTCCAGCGTGTAGCTTTTAGGTTCCTCTTCAACAGGTGCTTCCACAACGCCGTCTGTAGCCTCTTCAGTCTCCACTGGGGCGCTATCCAACTGTTCGGCTACTTCAGTATGGTTCTCTTCCCAACGTACAGCTTCTTCTGTATCACCACTCTCGGGTGCTGCCTGAGCATCCATTTCCTGTGGGTTCCAGTTCCCATCTCTCCTACCATACTGTCTCGGACCTCTACAAATACAAAGGAAACTTGTTAGTTGTGACTCATTATTCGAAATGGGCATCAGATAATGTTTCCGCATGGAATAGGACAGGGATAACAATTCATCATTATTAACATGAAAACCTAATGAAAAAGCTACTCACTGGCGATCAGGACCACTCTGATGGTCGAAATCCCGATTTGAGTTGAACGGCATACCACGTCCGCGACCAAACATTCCTCTTCCTCGGCCTCTTCCACGTCCTCTTGATTCAAAACCAGACCCTCTTGTAAATCATCGTTGAGATCGAATTCCACTTACCTGGGCGCATTCACATCGCCTGCCAAGTCAAGGGGTGGCTCCGTTGGAGCCATCCGTGGACCCTGACCTCTGCCTCCGCGCATCCCACGCGGCGCTCCTCTGCCTGATCCGCGGCCACGAACGAAAGTACTGGTCAGTTCCTCTGTCTCCTTCACTGCGTAGTTCTGTGCATCCTCTGATGACACCGGTGGTAGATCTGTGGCACTTGGAGACTTTGGAGATCGGGGGGCAGCTAAAGCAGTTAGGATTGTTATTCCACCAACCTTTCGGGACTGTTGTATCAGCTCTCGCCTCGCTCTTGACTACCGTTTCAACCTTGGCAGGTGTAGCCTGCTGTTGTTGCTGTGGCTGAGCATGAGACTTCTCCTTCTTAGTTTTCTCTGCTCGTTTGGTTTGCAATTTGGATAGCAGGATATCCGGGTCCTCACTATTCAAGGTATCATCCAGAAATAGTGAGAACCTGCTCTTCACCTCGACTGAATACTGGTAGGCGTGGTCAACACCAGCCATGACTACAAACCACACCGTGTGAAAAGGTTCAACATGATCATTGCAGGTCAACGGAAATAGCGTATACTTATTCAGCAAAACACAAAACACATTGGCCAAAGTTGACCTAGTGAATAATGAATCATAAACACTTCTTCAATAAAAAGCCTCATAATTTATACCTCCTTAAATATATTTTTGTTGACAAAGTGGACTGCTCATTCTCTTTCTGTCATCCAATGATCAATGGACAATGACCCACAAACAAGTGAGTGGCCAAGCAGTGACAATGTTGTGACGGCTGAAAAGACTGACCAAACATTTTGTCATAATTATTATTGTCATTACTATTAGTCCCTTAGGTTCCAAGTGGGACATAGAGCCTCAACAGCACATCTCCACTCCATCATGTCCTCCGAAGTCGTCTTTTGCTAGCTCCAAGATTGCTCCTGGACTCTCATCTCCTCCTCACACGATCTTATCCACTTCAATCCTGGACACCCAACTCGTCGTTTCCCAATCGGGTTCTACTCGAAGGCCTGCCTAGTATGTGATGTCACTCAACGATCTCCTCAGAGGGTGATGGATGAGACATCCATCTCCATTTCCGTCGGCATATTTGTTGGGCGATAGGTTCTTGTTTGGTTGGTTGGCAGAGTTTCTTATTGTCAATCCTTTCTGACCGTCCGATCTTCGTTAGCGGGCCAGTGAAAGATGGTGGTGGTATAAGTCTGTAGCGCATTCGAAATGCTTTTGGTGACGCGCTAATTCTTTGGACCATATGCAAGAACTGACCAACTTGGCATTAGTGTTTTAAATCCGAATCTCGTTTTTATGCTTAGTGCCAAAGGTTTTCCGACTGGCTTCAGAGTAGTGTAGGTTTGTTTTGCCTTTGGCTTTGGCGTCTTCGTCTGTGCCGTCCATATTCGTTGCTTCCTCGAGTACCTGGATAGGTTGTCGATGAGAAACAGCCAGAGAAAGATGCTTCATGAGGGTAAGCTTGAGTCTCTTCCTCCGCATCGCGGGGCATTTGTGATCATGCGTGTACTGCCGACGAGAGAAACGACCTGGCTGAATCAGTGCTTGTCTGATTGTGATGGACTTAGCATGGCTGTATTTGGCTCCCGTTCAATTCAACAAAGTGTAAGACCAAGTAGAAAGCGGCATGATTCAGGAATAGAAAGTAATGTTATGGGAAATCTGTCTGTGCAAAGGAGGTAGAGAACAAACACGCCGGATATGACAGGCTGTGATGACAATGACGATGATTTGCGATGAAATTTGTGCAGTGGATGGTAATAAATGAGTAAGGAATGCCTTGATTTCTTTCCAGTTGGTCAGGGTATTAGGCAAAGCACACCACTTCCACTCCTTGAGCAACTCGATTCACTTGCAAACTCCTTGGGGAGATGGAAAGTTCTTCTGGCTTTCAGCGCACTACAAAATCCTCACCATAAACAGACAGCTAGACCTCAAGATTTTCTCGTCTCCTCCTTGGTCAATAACCATCTCTAATCAACATCCTCCACTAATTAACGTTAACCCATACTGTTTGCTTACTGAGTAGTCAGCCCCTATCTCACTTCACTCTAAATTCTCAAGCTAGTCAGGTGGACCGTTACTGACAAACCAACAGCCGTATTTGTGTACACCTTCTCAGAGCAGGCTAGACACAAGCCCAACATAGACATCTCAGCTACCGGCCATTACACACCCCACCATTATGACTCATAGTAGTGGAAGAGACCTGACTATTTTCTACGAGAGGCATGACGAGCCACGGGCAGATGCAGAAGATTGACTGCATGCTGAGAGAAATGGGCCAGTTTCTAATTTTGAACACGATTTCAACTACTGATCCTCAACTCCCTAACTACACACTCTCACTTCGTCGGAGTACAATTACCAGACAGTTAATAACAGAACTTTTATGGTCACCAAACCAACACATCACACTAACCTCATCATCACTCACAATGAAACCCTACCACAAACTAACTGGCCTTACCCATGACGAGATACACAAATACAAGATCATTTGGTCCAACTATGCTACTGATCGTATGCACTCGTGACGCTCCAACCATACTCTTCCGCCTTATGCCTGAAAGCTCACAGTTGACATACACTTTAGTCAGCTTGCTCATCTGGATAAAAGACTCAGACTGGTACGCTATACGTTAAACACCATGCATAATATCCAACCTGCCCGCCCACTGATTGGGATACGATAAGGTCCACAAACAGACTAAGTACAGTAGCAACTAGTCCTTTGAGAAGCCAAAGAGTACTCTTGTCAAGGTTTATTGAAGGCGATTGGTCATGTCAACCGCGAAACTGTGACACTGGCAAAACATTCATGTACAAAGCTTTGCAATCAGATCTCAAGCAGCACACAGCCATAATAATTACAAATTCAGTCTTTGAACTGCTTTTACAAGGAACTAGATTACAAAGCTGAATATTTAAAGGGGGGAGAAGATGAGCATGAATAAGTAAAGACCAATGCTAATAGCCTTCAGGGAACCAAATGTTGACAAGGGAGAATACTTCTAATCCAAAAATCTGCTTCACTTGTGTTTTGAAAATTTATTTCAAGGAAGGAAACTCCTGGTCACTGTATATAGCTGGAGGCGGAATGTAATCCTCATTGGGCAAAACGCGACCAAACCCACGGCCTCGTCCGTCACCCCTTAGCTGACCTCTTCCACGACCTCCACGTTCGCCTCTTGGTCTTGCACCTCGTGCACCACCACGTCCGCGATCAAACCCTCTATTCTCAAATCCTCGACCGCCTCTTCTACGACCTGCAAACTCGTCTGTGAACGAGAAGTCAATATCTATCGGCTGTTGTGCCTAGAGCGAATCTAGTTTAAGTACATCAAAACAGAACATACCTCAGGCTCGTTTTCCTTCTCTTCGACCTCATCACCATCCTCATGAACCTCCTGTACTTTCCTGTGAGCCACCATGTTTGCGAACACATCTTTGCCGTCATTGGCCTTACGGAGATTCTTGTTGTTTATGATAACTGCCGGCTTAGCAGACTGGCGCATAGCCTTGTACTCTTCCAGCGTGTAGCTTTTAGGTTCCTCTTCAACAGGTGCTTCCACAACGCCGTCTGTAGCCTCTTCAGTCTCCACTGGGGCGCTATCCAACTGTTCGGCTACTTCAGTATGGTTCTCTTCCCAACGTACAGCTTCTTCTGTATCACCACTCTCGGGTGCTGCCTGAGCATCCATTTCCTGTGGGTTCCAGTTCCCATCTCTCCTACCATACTGTCTCGGACCTCTACAAATACAAAGGAAACTTGTTAGTTGTGACTCATTATTCGAAATGGGCATCAGATAATGTTTCCGCATGAAATAGGACAGGGATAACAATTCATCATTATTAACATGAAAACCTAATGAAAAAGCTACTCACTGGCGATCAGGACCACTCTGATGGTCGAAATCCCGATTTGAGTTGAACGGCATACCACGTCCGCGACCAAACATTCCTCTTCCTCGGCCTCTTCCACGTCCTCTTGATTCAAAACCAGACCCTCTTGTAAATCATCGTTGAGATCGAATTCCACTTACCTGGGCGCATTCACATCGCCTGCCAAGTCAAGGGGTGGCTCCGTTGGAGCCATCCGTGGACCCTGACCTCTGCCTCCGCGCATCCCACGCGGCGCTCCTCTGCCTGATCCGCGGCCACGAACGAAAGTACTGGTCAGTTCCTCTGTCTCCTTCACTGCGTAGTTCTGTGCATCCTCTGATGACACCGGTGGTAGATCTGTGGCACTTGGAGACTTTGGAGATCGGGGGGCAGCTAAAGCAGTTAGGATTGTTATTCCACCAACCTTTCGGGACTGTTGTATCAGCTCTCGCCTCGCTCTTGACTACCGTTTCAACCTTGGCAGGTGTAGCCTGCTGTTGTTGCTGTGGCTGAGCATGAGACTTCTCCTTCTTAGTTTTCTCTGCTCGTTTGGTTTGCAATTTGGATAGCAGGATATCCGGGTCCTCACTATTCAAGGTATCATCCAGAAATAGTGAGAACCTGCTCTTCACCTCGACTGAATACTGGTAGGCGTGGTCAACACCAGCCATGACTACAAACCACACCGTGTGAAAAGGTTCAACATGATCATTGCAGGTCAACGGAAATAGCGTATACTTATTCAGCAAAACACAAAACACATTGGCCAAAGTTGACCTAGTGAATAATGAATCATAAACACTTCTTCAATAAAAAGCCTCATAATTTATACCTCCTTAAATATATTTTTGTTGACAAAGTGGACTGCTCATTCTCTTTCTGTCATCCAATGATCAATGGACAATGACCCACAAACAAGTGAGTGGCCAAGCAGTGACAATGTTGTGACGGCTGAAAAGACTGACCAAACATTTTGTCATAATTATTATTGTCATTACTATTAGTCCCTTAGGTTCCAAGTGGGACATAGAGCCTCAACAGCACATCTCCACTCCATCATGTCCTCCGAAGTCGTCTTTTGCTAGCTCCAAGATTGCTCCTGGACTCTCATCTCCTCCTCACACGATCTTATCCACTTCAATCCTGGACACCCAACTCGTCGTTTCCCAATCGGGTTCTACTCGAAGGCCTGCCTAGTATGTGATGTCACTCAACGATCTCCTCAGAGGGTGATGGATGAGACATCCATCTCCATTTCCGTCGGCATATTTGTTGGGCGATAGGTTCTTGTTTGGTTGGTTGGCAGAGTTTCTTATTGTCAATCCTTTCTGACCGTCCGATCTTCGTTAGCGGGCCAGTGAAAGATGGTGGTGGTATAAGTCTGTAGCGCATTCGAAATGCTTTTGGTGACGCGCTAATTCTTTGGACCATATGCAAGAACTGACCAACTTGGCATTAGTGTTTTAAATCCGAATCTCGTTTTTATGCTTAGTGCCAAAGGTTTTCCGACTGGCTTCAGAGTAGTGTAGGTTTGTTTTGCCTTTGGCTTTGGCGTCTTCGTCTGTGCCGTCCATATTCGTTGCTTCCTCGAGTACCTGGATAGGTTGTCGATGAGAAACAGCCAGAGAAAGATGCTTCATGAGGGTAAGCTTGAGTCTCTTCCCCCGCATCGCGGGGCATTTGTGATCATGCGTGTACTGCCGACGAGAGAAACGACCTGGCTGAATCAGTGCTTGTCTGATTGTGATGGACTTAGCATGGCTGTATTTGGCTCCCGTTCAATTCAACAAAGTGTAAGACCAAGTAGAAAGCGGCATGATTCAGGAATAGAAAGTAATGTTATGGGAAATCTGTCTGTGCAAAGGAGGTAGAGAACAAACACGCCGGATATGACAGGCTGTGATGACAATGACGATGATTTGCGATGAAATTTGTGCAGTGGATGGTAATAAATGAGTAAGGAATGCCTTGATTTCTTTCCAGTTGGTCAGGGTATTAGGCAAAGCACACCACTTCCACTCCTTGAGCAACTCGATTCACTTGCAAACTCCTTGGGGAGATGGAAAGTTCTTCTGGCTTTCAGCGCACTACAAAATCCTCACCATAAACAGACAGCTAGACCTCAAGATTTTCTCGTCTCCTCCTTGGTCAATAACCATCTCTAATCAACATCCTCCACTAATTAACGTTAACCCATACTGTTTGCTTACTGAGTAGTCAGCCCCTATCTCACTCCACTCTAAATTCTCAAGCTAGTCAGGTGGACTGTTGCTGACAAACCAACAGCCGTATTTGTGTACACCTTCTCAGAGCAGGCTAGACACAAGCCCAACATAGACATCTCAGCTACCGGCCATTACACATCCCACCATTATGACTCATAGTAGTGGAAGAGACCTGACTATTTTCTACGAGAGGCATGACGAGCCACGGGCAGATGCAGAAGATTGACTGCATGCTGAGAGAAATGGGCCAGTTTCTAATTTTGAACACGATTTCAACTACTGATCCTCAACTCCCTAACTACACACTCTCACTTCGTCGGAGTACAATTACCAGACAGTTAATAACAGAACTTTTATGGTCACCAAACCAACACATCACACTAACCTCATCATCACTCACAATGAAACCCTACCACAAACTAACTGGCCTTACCCATGACGAGATACACAAATACAAGATCATTTGGTCCAACTATGCTACTGATCGTATGCACTCGTGACGCTCCAACCATACTCTTCCGCCTTATGCCTGAAAGCTCACAGTTGACATACACTTTAGTCAGCTTGCTCATCTGGATAAAAGACTCAGACTGGTACGCTATACGTTAAACACCATGCATAATATCCAACCTGCCCGCCCACTGATTGGGATACGATAAGGTCCACAAACAGACTAAGTACAGTAGCAACTAGTCCTTTGAGAAGCCAAAGAGTACTCTTGTCAAGGTTTATTGAAGGCGATTGGTCATGTCAACCGCGAAACTGTGACACTGGCAAAACATTCATGTACAAAGCTTTGCAATCAGATCTCAAGCAGCACGCAGCCATAATAATTACAAATTCAGTCTTTGAACTGCTTTTACAAGGAACTAGATTACAAAGCTGAATATTTAAAGGGGGGAGAAGATGAGCATGAATAAATAAAGACCAATATGTTAAGACAGCCTGGCTACTGAATCTGAGAATTCAGCAGGCAAATGGGACCTTAGTACACTATATCAGTTAACCAAGTCTGGGAAGATATCGACACAGGTGAAACCTATAAACGACAGCCAATTGAACCCAATTACCAAGGAAGGAAGACAGGTTAAACAATGGTCGGACCACTTCAAAGGACTCTTGAATCGATCACCACATACAACCCGTCCAGTAATACCAACAACAGCACGTACACAACTGCAAGTTGACACCAATCCTCCAACGAAAACTGAAGTCATGAATGCAATCAAGCTTCTGAAAGCTGGAAAAGCAGCTGGACCAGATGGAATACCACCGGAAGTACTGAAAGCGGACCCAGAAACGACAGCAGATATGCTGACTCCATTATTGCAAAAGATCTGGAAAGAAGGGAAAGGTGCCTACTGACTGGAGGAAAGGTTACCTGGTGAAACTACCAAAGAAGGGCGACCTGGGACTCTGCAAGAACTGGCGAGGAATCATGCTCCTGTCGACGACAAGTAAAATCCTGAGTCGCATCATCCTGGAGAGAATCAAGGACGCACTGGATACAGAACTCCGACCAGAACAAGCTGGATTCAGGAAAGGCGAATTATGTTCTGACCAAATTACAACTCTACGCATCATCATCACAGAACAAAGCATGGAATGGCGATCAAACCTCCACCTCAACTTTATAGACTTTGAGAAGGCCTTCGACAGCGTTGACCACGAAGTAATTTGGAAACTACTCGAGTACTACGGCGTACCCCAAATATTGATCAACCTTATTCAACAGCTGTACGACAACGGCACATGTCAAGTGATCCACAACGGAAAACTCAGCGAAGCGTTTGGAGTAAACACAGGAGTCAGACAAGGGTGCTTATTATCACCAATGATATTCCTAATTGTGGTGGACTGGATTATGCGTCAGACAGTGGGAAACGAGAAGACAGGGATATCCTGGACCGACGTGAAGAACCTAGAAGACCTGGATTTCGCGCGTGGATGATTTATGTTTGATGTCACACAAAATCGAAGACTTACAAGCGAAAACCGACAAATTGGTTGAAGAAGCAGCCAGAGAAGACAGGACTCCAGGTGAACATAGACAAGACGGAGGTCATGAAAATAACCAACCAACCAACAAGAACAAGAACGGCAACATCCAGTGCCAATCACCATCAACGGGAGGGATTTGAAAGAGGTTACTTCATTCACTTCACTTATCTAGGGAGCATTGTCTCAACTACAGGAGGAACGGACGACGAGGATGTGAAATCGAGAATCGGGAAGGTGAGAAACACATTCATCAACCTGAAACCAATCTGGAAATCTTCGTCACTCACCATCAACAACAAAATTCGGATTTTCAATACAAACGTGAAGTCAATTTTGCTATACGGATCAGAAACTTGGCGGGTCACAAAGAATATTTTCATCAGGTTGCAGACCTTTATCAACAACTGTCTTCGCTCCATACTGAAGATTAGATGGCTGGAAAGAATCACAAACAAGAAACTATGGGAACAAATGAAACAGGAACCAATCGCTCAAGAAATATGCAGGAGGAAGTGGAGATGGATTGGACACTCGCTGAGGAGGCTGCTGGGTGACATCACGCGTCAGGCCAATGCTCGAGTGGAACCCGAAAGGGAAGCGGCGATTGGGAAGTTCAAGGGTGACATGGAGGAGACCGTGTGAAGACGAGTTGAAACAGTATGGATTAACATGGATGCAGGTGAAAAGTACAGCAGAAGACAGAAGCAAGTGGAGACGTGCAGTTGAAGCCCTATGTTCCACTAGGAACCCAAGGGAACAATAATAATAATGCTAATAGCCTTCAGGGAACCAAATGTTGACAAGGGAGAATACTTCTAATCCAAAAATCTGCTTCACTTGTGTTTTGAAAATTTATTTCAAGGAAGGAAACTCCTGGTCACTGTATATAGCTGGAGGCGGAATGTAATCCTCATTGGGCAAAACGCGACCAAACCCACGGCCTCGTCCGTCACCCCTTAGCTGACCTCTTCCACGACCTCCACGTTCGCCTCTTGGTCTTGCACCTCGTGCACCACCACGTCCGCGATCAAACCCTCTATTCTCAAATCCTCGACCGCCTCTTCTACGACCTGCAAACTCGTCTGTGAACGAGAAGTCAATATCGATCGGCTGTTGTGCCTAGAGCGAATCTAGTTTAAGTACATCAAAACAGAACATACCTCAGGCTCGTTTTCCTTCTCTTCGACCTCATCACCATCCTCATGAACCTCCTGTACTTTCCTGTGAGCCACCATGTTTGCGAACACATCTTTGCCGTCATTGGCCTTACGGAGATTCTTGTTGTTTATGATAACTGCCGGCTTAGCAGACTGGCGCATAGCCTTGTACTCTTCAATAGAGTTGCTTGTATTTTTATCTTCATGCTGTGTTTTTATTTTTTGGATTTTTTTACTGCATGTTTACGTTTCTTTATGTCATTTTTTGGGTATATCGGTTTTCTCCAATGTCGTAATTGATATTTCCCTACATCTTGTTTTAGTGTCAGGCCTGTGATATTTAATGTACGGAATTTTCCTATGTTTCTCATGTCTATAACCCCCACATTTACATTTTTTCACGAATTGATTTCGATAAATGTTTGTTTAATTAAAATAAGGAGGTGTTACTCGTGGTTACATTCTACGTACTTTTTCCTAAATTATGCACAATCAGTTATTAGAAGCATGAGGAAATTAGGCGTATTGGACCTAAATGATATGAAAAATCCGGCAGTCACTTCTCTGCATGTTTAACTAGATACTAACTGCTATGTTTAAATTATGCGTTAAAGTTTAAATTATTCGATTAGTGTACAAGCGATTAGAATAGGATCTTATAAATTTTAAATTATAAACCCTTCACTAAGGCCACTATCACAGTTGAGTGACAACCTAAACTTCGTTCCATTTCCCGCTGATAGTTACAGTCAACCAGTGAACAGCGTATATTTGAGTGAGTTCGATGCCGCCACTTGATTAAAAGCTATTTCCGGAAGAGAAGGACGTCTGGGAAGCTGTAAAATGGTATATAATACCACTCCTTATCCTAAAGAGTAAGACTGATATGAACCAGTGATACAATCGACGGGGGACTGGAGTGACTCAGACAAGTCCTTACGGAAAATGGATTTCTTCCACGATTCATCAAGAAAAACATGAAGTTGAAGCAAAATTCTGAAAGAGTTCCGACGGTGCCAAAAAACTGCTGTTAATGAATGCTAAATTCAAAGGTGCTACTGCAGCTGAAATCCTGAAAAATCGCTTATGCAGATCACTGAGGAAAGCCCTTTTTGCGGCTGAGCTATGGATCAATTTCTACAGCCGACAAATGATCAGTGGATGTGTGTATGATAAACTGCCGCTTTGGGCCACCTCAGTGTGTGTATATGAATTCGCTTGCTCGTGTGGAGCTGTTCATATTGACCGCACAAAGCACACACTTTCCAGGCGCACCCCTGAACATTATCTGGCATTGCTAGCAAAACGACAATTCAAGACAGTTACTAGCTTAACTCTCGAGCAATTGGTGGACTCAAGCCACGCAGCTCCACCAGAGTCGTCTTTCAGGATTATCTACAAGGTGAGTTAGGTTTCGGTATTTGTGTATGGCGGGGGTGTTCGTAGTTTGTCAGTACAACCCCGGACTCTGTATAAAGAAAAAGTTGTCCAGTCTCCTGCTGTACCATCGTCTTAACCTCTTTACCGGTCGTTTCCTGTAGAAAGAAATTTTTATCAATTTTAATTTTTAATTAATTTTCACTTTCACTTTTTATAATTAATTCCCTATTATCACCCTCATATGTTCCTTTTGTACACTTGCACACCTGTCAAATTGACACTCAACTACCTCTAACCTTATCAAATTTCTAACCCTTTCTTCCTTCGGGCCGTTGAGTACTACGTAAATTACAACTTTTATTCTCATTTCTAAAGCCACTTCTGGGTAATTATAACTTATTATGCCTTTCCTACCTGACCATCCAGACTATTAAATGAACGCGGTACGTTCAACGTTTGCGTTACATTTTTGCGTGATTCGTTACATAAAACTTATCTTGTTGTAATACTTGCACAAGTACTCTACTACCTCTATACCTATAACTAATAACTCTCATATCAAATAGTTATGGTTAACCAAAGTAAAAAGCAACGAACTCAATCCCCTGTAAATCTGATGACTAATTTTAAGTCGCTGATTGCTACATCAAGCAACACACTCCCTACAAATGGTTATAGTGAGCCACATAACCCACTTGTATGTCGTAAACGTCGAGCTGAAACTGAGGATAAAACTGCACTGACAGCTAGTATTAGCACTACTCCCAAAAATTAGTGAGGCGAAAATGCCCAACTCCAAGACTAAGTGCTACAGGCTGAAGAAGAGTCAACATGAAAAGTGTTGTCCTATTCGTCTTCAGTTCGAAACACCGGCTGAGGCCAGAAAATTTATCCACTCCCAACACACCCAATCGCAAGCCATAAATTACAAACTAATAAAGGTTGCGGTGGACAAGACCGTCATAGAAAGGCGCGTATATAGTTATCACACTGAGTCTAATTATGGAATAAACAATAGGACATGGCAAGCAGCAATTATACCCAACCCTTTGAGAGATACCATAGAATCCACCGCACCACCCCTCTCAAACCACACAGAATTATCTTCTCAGAGAGCGACACCAACCGAAAGGCCACTAAATTGTAATCAAATAGCCAATAAAACTATACCCCTATCACCGTAGATATAGACACGTCACTAAATAATCCCGGAAAAAAGTCAAAATCCCCCGAAAGTCGACCCTGCCCTCTCTTAGCCATAAGTCCATTGGAAAAAAAAGAAGAATATGACCCCAAATCATGCCAACAACAACAATGGCAGTATAAGTAAGCCCACATTCCCCACGGTCAATAGTATTGGCACCCACAACGTGCGAAATAGCACCATGGCCCACACTGATAACCAACGCCAAAACAATGCCACCCTCAAGAGTACAAGTGACAAAAGTCAGAACTCGACCACCAACAACTCAGGGCATTCACAGCATGGCACGCAAATAAATTTTGATCGGATATATGGTACAAGTCTGCTGGGAACTAACCCACAATGCAGTACACACGAAACCCTTAAAAGGGCACAACTAGTACCTAACAATAGGTGGAATAATAGACCATGGTCTTCACAAGGTCCCAATCATTTTTTATCCCCTGCGTCCCTGTCAGCGTTGAAAAAACAGCTGGTAGGGATGTTAACACTCCTAAACCGCTAGTGCTGGCTCCCCCTTTGCATGAATATAGGAACAGTCTAGTTCACCCGCATCCAGTAAGCACACTTGGTACATTCACAAGTTTAGGTCAAATAAAGATCCCTACCCCCGTTTCTAGCTTAACTAAAAATAAAAGTGGCTTAGCCTATAGAAAATCAAGTACTCCAACGCTTAATTCTTCACCGAAAACAGCACACACCAACTCGATAGACATAAGTGAGCATGATGCTGAAACTCCTCTTAACATAGGGTCATCATGTCAAACAGTACTGCTGGGTGCTGAACCACATTCGGGGCTGATTAACGAACTTAAATACTTCAAATGCTATTTCAAATCTCATCTTTACCTAATCCTCATAAATGCTAGATCTGTTCTAAATAAACTACCGATGCTCAGAGCACTCACAGTAATATACAAACCCCCTATAATTGTCATCACTGAATCTTGGTGTCATTCGAACATACTGGATGAAGAGATAAGCTTAGATAACTACACACACTTTCGGTGTGACAGGGAAGGTGGTAAGGGAGGGGGTTGTCTTATATACTTTCTGAATGCACTTACTGTATCACGGCTAGAAAGTAGTACACTTAACATGCCTGAGACTTTATGGGTTAACTTACACTTAAATAATGCAATGGTATTAATTGGATGCACCTACAGAGCACCTGGTACCTTTAGTAGTTACGAGACCCAACTTATTAATACTCTAGAACAATTATCCTCCCTACACTACGATCATAAGATCCTATGTGGAGACTTGAACTTACCAGAAATCAACTGGGATATACCCACAGGCCCAACTAAATTTGATAAGTTCTTAGGCACACTGGATGAAAACAGACTGTCACAACCCCTACAAGAGGTAATAACGTACTAGACTTAATCTTCTGCCACAATATAAGTCCCCTTTCTACCCTAGTAGGTTCTGAGTTTTCAGGGAGTGACCACAAAACAGTGCTTTGTGCACTGCCACTTCCGTCAAGTAGCAATGCAACCCATACCCCTACTTCACAACAAATAACTTACAGGAACTACAGTAAGGCAGACCGGACTCAAGTGAAATCAATGTTAAGATCCTCAGAATGGAGAGAGTACTTCTATACTGACGACCCCTCGAAAGCTCTAGACATCTTTTACCATAACAACATCTTTTACTATAATTCAAACACATGCTTAGATGCTGTCATCCCATTTCAAACACTAAAGTTTCCCCACATAGAAAGACATTCATAAAGCCAAAGGATCGTAGGAAACTGAAGAGACTGTCAACAAGTTACTTCAGGCGACACGACTTTAGTACACTAGGGTCAATACTTAGTACTCTTAGCTCCATCTCACAAGCTCATAACTTGCGTATGATAAATGAAGAATGCACCGCACTAGCCAGCACCACCAGAGTAGGTGCTCTCACAGAAATCCTAAAGAAACGAATGAATCTCCAAATCCATAAAATTTCTCTCCTTATAAACAAGGGCAAACTATACAGCAACCATGCAGACATGTGTAAACTGTTTAATGAGACGTTTGCAGCCAACTACCTTAAGCCTACAAGTCCACTTCTCGGTTTACAATTTACAATAGAACTCCCTTCATCTTCAACGCTGAAACAAATCACTACAGTTCATTTCACTTATTCTAATATTAACCAAGCCATTAATACTCTTAAAAGCTCTAGTAGTGCTGGTCTTGACGGTATACCATCGTATCTTTATAAACACGGTGGTTCTGACATTTCCGTTTTATTACTTAAGATTTTTACAATGTCCCTAGAAAGCCAAACCTATCCAGATAAATGGAAATGGAAGACGTCCGGACACAAACAAAATTAATCAACAGATAGAAGAGGGATGATACCAATTCATTATATACAACATGAACATATGTACAAAATAATACACCAAGTACGATTGACTGCTCTTCGACGTACTACCCTTGAAGAATTGTAGGACTGACAGCAGTACGCCTACAACTCTTCTCAGGTTGACGCCCTTAAGTTGGAAAATCGTCGTTGAGTTCATTTGCTGACCTCCTTCCATCATCTATATCCTCGACTCTGAATGGTAACACGCCTATGACATTGTATCGTGGAAGGTAGATGACTAACAAACATACGACGTATCTGACCAACCAAGCGAAGGCACAGAGTAATTTGCACCAAAGATGACAACATTCAAATAGTAGTTTGAAACCTGAAATGCCTTTATTCGTGCAAGTCAGTCTAACAGTTACCACCCTCTACACAGTTGGCTTATCGTCACTAAACTGGTCATTGACTTTCGTCCCTTCGAACGGACCGACACTAGCATAATCACTACATAAGACACGTGGGCTCATGGACGACACTTTTACTGCATGTGACAACACCAACGACGACTGGCTGACACCAGTTGATGAACTTAGCGGTGTATCAGAAGCTGTTGTTGTTAGACCCTTAGGAGGTTGTCTAACCACAGGATTACCACCACTGCTATCTTCTATTATTGGCTCCAGTTCAGCTTTAACATATGTCGATAGTTGGGCTACACCCGGTTCATTTACACTGACGGTCTCACTAGTATCCATACCTTCTGCAACCGCATTTGCCTTTAATTCTACTTTACGTTCAAGTTGTACAGAACCTTTGTTCAACTCAGTAGTAGAAGGCATTCCGATAATCTCATCATGATCAGCCACAGACAAACGTGAACTATCATGACCATTGTCACAAATACCCACTTTACCACCGTCTGTATGATCGGCTTCATCATTTTCAAACTCTTTAATAACAGCCGTAGATGACTTAGGTTCTTCCTCATGAATCCTTAAAGGCTTTGTTCCTTTACTCTGACTAGTAATACCTTGTAAACTCGTGGAATCAGAAATGGGCATTGAAACTGTAACCCTCTTCTCATGCACGAACTGCGGTGTCGTCTGAGACACTCTTTTCAACAATGGATTATCAGTTACGACTACAGGCTTCTTCACCGCACCATTATCGTCACACGATTCAGAGTCAGAACACGATGACGCTGACTTCACATTTAGCTTGCCACTAAACTTGCTCATTACTTCACAGTTCGCTTTAGTATGCACTTCTTGCAAACGGACGAAGCACAACCGTGTTTGTCTTGCAGCTTGTAACTTATCCGTTGGGGACGTCCCAATAAAGCTGTCACAATCATTAGGTTTACTAGAAACCATACAGCTTTCCCGGTATCCACTACGCTGAGACCCCTTTGTCATAAATGATCGCATTCTGCTCTCTGATTTCTCTATTCCAGGGGTGGGATACAGTATACTAGCAAACTTGCACAAAGCTTGGCTGACACTGTCTTTCACCAGGCTCACAATGTCATCCAACCTGGGCTCTAAACCCTCCTCCTCTAGACGTGAACAAACCTTTATGAACTTCCTTTGTAGACGAACAGGTAATCTCTTGGCAACAGTCTCAAGCACGGAACTTGAGCTCAATTCATCTACGCAGTTAAGAGACATGAGTGTATTTCTATATATCTTCAAATTATCCAAGAACTCTGCAAGTTCCTCTGGATTATCGTTCAACTGTGATCCGTTACCTTTCACTGTCTCGAAAATACTACGGGATATCATATATGGCTTTCCAAACCTTTGACGTAGTATCTTCATGGCCTCAGTATATCCTTCGTTCGAGGCATAAACTTACAGCACTGTATGGCTCTTGCAGCCACACCAGTGCAATATCTCAATAAATACATTAACTTCATTTCATCGTTTAATACAAAACCACTCAGCATGACCTCAAACTCTTTGATGAACCGTGGGTAGTCGGCTGGGTTTCCATCGAAGTATCGCGATTCAACCTTAGGCAATCTCAAACCCTTACTATCACTTAACTGTGAAGCGTGAACATCAAACTCAACATGCTGAGCATCATACATATCATTAAAATTAACAGGCAACTCATCGTTACTTACTTTTTTGTCTGCTTCCATGGTGCCACGTCCCTTTCTTGACCCAGGCATTATCCAACGTCACCAACGAATCCAAATTGCGCTGATAATCCTTGTCCAAAGAGAAGCTGGCTGCAGATCTAGTAAGTACACGCGGAAGATTTCCAGAAGACGCTCCAGAAGACGAAGAGATGAATAAAAACTGCCCCAGGTGGCAATCCAGAAGACGAACAGAAGAATAAAAACTGTCAAGGAACTTAGCCCTAAGTTCCTATTGTAATGAAGACTTTTTCGTTTTGAACCGATAAATACTATGTATGTGTCTCAATTTTAAATCCAAAACACCAGTATTCCTTGAACGAAATTATATTGTTTGGCAATTAAAGCGAGGCAAAATACAAAGTTTTTATTCGTATTTGCTCCTGTCTTCATTCAACTTGCAGGCGATCGAACCATTCGCGCCTTCAAGTTGCCCACCAATGGCTGCCAGTTCCAATAAACAAACGTTCAGTGTTCACGTCCATTGACAGACGGTATCCGAGATTTCTGTGTGAATAATCTCTTTTACCACTTCCCAGTGTTCATCCACAGATAACTCATCCCATGCTAAGGGCCATTCAGCGTCGGGCGAAAGCCTCCGCATTTCAGCACATTTCACCTTGTTATAGCAAGGGCATGGCTGGCTGGATTCAACATAGAACTTGTCACCGAAGTGCAGCAGTTTGTGTTGCCACGTTCCAAATAGCACACAAACGTAGACAAGAAAATGAGTGAAGAGAATCAATATAGTTTTGACAAGTATAA
Source organism: Trichobilharzia szidati (assembly GCA_944472155.2). Classification (NCBI taxonomy): domain Eukaryota; kingdom Metazoa; phylum Platyhelminthes; class Trematoda; order Strigeidida; family Schistosomatidae; genus Trichobilharzia; species Trichobilharzia szidati. The sequence continues at coordinate 79,420,845 of OX235276.1, read as the reverse complement.
GAGTGAAACAGAATGAGTAATGGTAGAAAGGAATATGAAAAGTTACAGAGACTGAATACATCTGCGTAAGCCATTGACAACGATTTTGAGCCATGTCACCTAGTGTCTCCAGCCATTGATTCTTAGAGTCCCGAGGGCCCCAACCCGGAAGTCTGCATCTCACTACCTGACTCAGTTTAACTGTCAAGGATTTCATGGATTGATGCCATGTTTTTGTTTGGCCACCACTAGCTAGCTCTTTTCCAACCTGCACCTATATTAGCTAGTAATGCCCGTCGGGGGAGGCGATGGTTAGCCATGCGCAGCACGTGACCATCTCAATCTATGGAACTTTATAGTCTCGTCGGTTGATTTTCCCTCTTTGCCCAACACCCTACGCCTAACGTCAACATTACTTACCTTATTATACCACCTAACGTGAGAAAGAGATCGTAGACATCTATGATCAAAAACAGTCAATCTTTTCATGTCCTCAACTCGTATTGGCCATGTTTCAGAGCCATAGAGAAGGAGGGAGCGAGCTGCTGAGCAGTACACGCGTCCCTTGGTTGATAGCCGGATGTCACGCTAACGCCAGAGACTGCGTAAGTTAGCGAAAGCAGCTCGAGCTTTTTGTATCGGTGCTGAGATTTCGTCACCAGTCAGTCCGTTGGCGCTGATACAACTTCCCAAATAGGTGAAGTGGTCAACAAGTTCTATCACTGCACTCCCTATCACTAAGCTAGGGATAGACGTAGTCCAGTCCTGTAGCAGCATCTTACATTTTACAGGGGCGAAACGCATGCCAAACATACGAAGATTGCTGCTCAAGGTGTTCAGAAGACTCTGCATTCCTAGAACGAATCAACTATCAGTCTACTACAGTACCTAAACGCGCTTAAATACCCTTACTTCTCTAAAGACTATAAATAAACTAGTAGCACAAATGCATAAAAAGACTTAGTAGAAATAAATATTTGTTCATCAAATTACAATGTACAACGAATATAAACATACATGTCCCAATCCACATACTTTTTCTCTGCCCTCTGGTACATTTCTGTTGTATTTGCCTTGTAGTACAAGTTGCATTGATCTACATTCCGACTGAAGCTGAGAAACAATTGAAGTCACTTACTCATATATCATCCCTCATGGTTTGGCTAGTAATGGCTTAGCATCCTTGATGAAATCCACTGTCACCATAACAAGACGCTGTACAGCATCTTATACAAGCACTGTCAACGATCTAAAATGGCTTTTATATGGCTTTCTACGTGTTAATCAACTTAGTCGTACGGAGTAACCATGCAGTGACAAATGGCGGCCTCTGGCTGACTTCGGTGCAGTAAAACAAATCTGCTAGACAATGACCAATATTAATCTGCATTCAGTTGAATTTACATCTGGTATTACTTGCAATAAAAATGATGTCAAAATCATAAAAATAAATCACTCACTTTAAATTAATACCCAATTTGAACATAAAACAAGATGCGATGCTGCACACAACAAAGTTATATGGAGGAATTGACTTCAAGCTTTATTTTTTCCCAAATATTTGTAATTCACCTAACACATACTTGGGTTCTTTCTGTTAATGCGAAGACAATATTTCTATATTTCTTTATGTGCTCCATTGAACGACTAACTATCAGAATGTACTCACTAACTGATGTCAGAGAGGACAGCAACCATGTAATTTCACTATAAATCAAATTCATGTAATTTAAATAATACTTATCCATGCCTGTACAACTGGTGTGTCGTACATAGATATGAAATATGTATATATAACAGGACTATGTCATCTGCATATTCTAAGTCCATAGGACTATTCCCTGGTAACAAGTCGATTCCTAAGTCGCTAAGTTCAGTTAAGGATACTTCCATTAGCAAATCTATGATGAAGTTAAACAGAAAAGGGAAAGTGGACATCCTTGACGGACACCACTGGTTGTTATCAGTTCAGATGACAGTTCCCCATAAGCCCTTACACGGCTACGTGAGTTTGAGTAGAGTGCCTTGATTAGTGCAATGTACTTTCTTGGCACTCCCTTCACAGTCAAACTTAGCCATAGTATCTCTCGATCCACGGAGTGCATGGTAGATATGGTAGACATGGCACAAAAGCCTGCACAGTAATAATAATATATATTTCGTATAAACGGGTAAGTTTACATGAAATGCATGCCATTTTTACAGGCACGATCAATTATGTTACGAATTACAATTGTGAATTAGCATACATTACCGCTTTTTTAAAGTTCAAAATGTTGAATTACAGTACAAGCAATCGGAACATATTCTTATAATTGTTAATTTGTAAATCTTTCACGAAGGTCCCCATCGAAGTTGAGCGACAACCCGTACTTCGCTCCATTTCCTGATGATAGTAATGACCCATCGATAAACGACATATATTTGAGTGAGTACTGTGACCCCACGTGCTTGAATGCTCTTTCAGGAATAGGAGAAAATCCTACACAGCTACAAAGTGGTATAAAATGCAATCATGAATAATACATTACTGGAAGTATATTTACAAGAAAAATACAAGAATAAGCTATACAGTACTTGATATGATAGTGCACATTTGCAATGTATGATGCTAACCATATTGGTCTTACCGTAGAAAACTATGACGTTTTCTATGAAAACAAAGTTATTCTCAAACATGAGTGCTGTTGTTATGTTTTTTACCATCAGAGCAACCGAACTTTATGCGAGAGAAGAGTGTGAATGAGAAAAAAGAAAAACAAAAGAGTAAATTTCAGCTTTACTAAAGGCCTAGGAAGTTGAGATAAAATAGAGTATAATATTAATAATAGTAATGTTCTATCAACTGAAAGTTATAGAAAATCCCCCAGACATCGGCCATAGACTACATTTAGCAAGCCAACAGAACCCACTCATAAATCCTATGCATCTAGTAGGGAGCATGTACCAATTTCTGCACAAAACTTACTATGGTCTGATGACTACCCGGAACATGTACAAACACTTCATTCTTGTACTGGCAACAAATTACCAAATACTCATATCCGTTATACCTTCGGGCGGGATTTTCACCAGCGCCAGTTAACAGAAACACCTGGCATCATGCATATAGCACGCATGATATCAGATCAGTTCCTTGCCGGCATAGCGAACAGTCTACAGCTAGGGCAAGGCACATTTCCTGGGAGATAGATGACACAGTGTCGACACCAAATGAGTCTAATAACATGCATATAGAGGATACTCATGGATTATTTTATCAAGATGTTATCCACTCACTGAAACCACATAACCAGTGTTTATCTGTTATCCTAGTAAATACTAGATCAGTCCTAAGGAAACGCTTAACACTAAGTACATTAGCTTCTACATGCAGACCGTCTTTGATTATGATCACTGAAGCCTGGTGCACAAGTGACATCTCCAATGATAGCCTAAGGATTGATAAATACAACCTTTTCCGAGGGGACACTAATTTACTGTGAACAATCCTTATATGCAACCCAGTTCAGTAACCCAATTCTGTCACAACTCAATGACTCGATCTGGGTTGAAATAAAAGTTGTCAGAAGTAAACCTATACTTGTGGGTTGTGTGTACCGACCCCCTTCATCCAACAGCGAATATGATAATATGCTCAGCAATATTTTTAATGTTACAGCCAATCTTCCCCACAGTTATAAAATTATCGGAGGTGATTTCAACATGCCAGAAGTATCATGGTCTTCACTCCGAGGACCCCAAAGGTATGATAATCTACTGAATACCATCGTCACAGGAGGGTGGACACAACACATAAATTCACCCACTAGATCCACAAATATCCTAGACCTTGTTTTCACGAACAACATAAAACCATTTACAGTACACGTGGGACATGAATTTCCAGGTAGTGACCATAAAATAGTAGTTTGTTCTTTTGACATCTTTCCTGAAACAAAGCGCAGAGATGAAGCTGGCCAGACACCTATGAGATTGTACACACATGCTGACTGGGAATTGTATCAGCACCTTATTAGATGTTCTAATTGGGACTCGTACTTTTCGAACGAGTCCTTAGAGGTAATTCTTAACAACTTTTATCAGAATTTTCAAGTATTGGTTTGGTAGGGATTTTTGTTTAATTGTATGGAGGATTTCATCATGAGCTGACATCAGTTAGAGAACCACTGGAAAACCTGGGAGTACTGGACAGCTGTTTCGTCCTAGTTTGGGACTCTTCATCAGTACGCGCCCACCGGGATTCGAACCCAGGACCTTCTGGTTACAAGGCGAGCTCGTAGACCATTGAGCCACTGGGACCCGATCCAATGGTCCTTGAATTCTAACTTCTGCCAATTCACGACATAGCGCGACCATTTCGCAATGTCTTCTTAGATGAGTTACTGTCACATCTTCAACCTTTATCAGAATATTAACTCAATTCATGACGTCATTGCACCTGAGAAGATTCTTAGCTTCAGATTCCCCCAAAGTGATTATATTCCGACATCGTTTAGGAGAAGTCTACGAAAGCACTCAAGAAAATACTACAGATATCATGACTTGTCATCACTAATTGCTATTAAGTCCCTTCTCAATAGAATTGAAGAGTTGAGAAATATAGGCCTCAGAAACAAAGAAATGCGAGCCATTCAGGCACCGCATGACTCAGGAGAAATAGCCAAACTTTTCGAAAGTAGGTTGACGAACCCCAAAACAGCTTACCCTAAAATATTATACTTAGACGGGATTGCTTACGAAAATCCTGAGGTGATATGTGAACTGTTTAGCAAGCACTTCGCCAGATTGTACACCGTAGAGAACGATGAGGTCGTGGATTTTTCACGTAAAACAGATGAATGTTTAAGTGATATACTTTTCGCCACACACGAGATTGATAAAGCTGTCGCAAATCTTAAACTTAGTAACACCATTGGTCCAGACGGTATATCTTCCATTCTGCTGAAAAAAGGTGGTAGTGACATGAATTTACTCCTACTCAAGTTATACTCAATTTCACTAAGCGATGGGATATACCCTACCTGCTGGAAGAAGTCTTATATTGTACCTATCCATAAGTGCGGGACTACAGCTGATATCAACAACTACCGCCCCATCAACATCACGTTTGTAGTTTCACGTGTAATGGAAAAGATAGTAAAGACTCAAATCATTTAGTACTTGCTGTCAAACGACCCACTATCCCCATCCCAATACGGTTTCTTAAGTAGAAGGTCGTGCATTACTTGCCACTTAGATTATTTCGACTACATCACACAATGCACTGATAATGGGCATTCGGTAACAACATTATTTCTCGACGTTAGCAAGGCCTTCGATAAAGTCCCACATATCAGACTCATAACAAAACTCCAATCCTACGGAATAACCGGGAAACTTCTCAAATGGATAAATTCTTTTCTCACAGAAAGAGAGCAATTAGTCAAAATCAACCACCAGCTGTCTTCATCAAAGCCGATAACTAGTGGTGTAATACAGGGTAGCGTTCTTGGCCCTATTCTATTCCTCTTATTCATGAATGACATAGTCTCCGTGATCAAGTATGGCGAGCCATACCTCTTTGCAGATGATCTCAAGATAGTATATGATTATGGGTACGATGATATGAGCGTCGAAAGCAAAATCCAACATGACTTGAACAATCTAGGCGATTGGAGCGAAAAGTGGCAACTGACTTTCAACCCAGACAAATGCGGTATAGCCCACCTTGGACGCTGTAAACCGAGAATGTGCCTATATATGTATGGTAAACTCCTCTCGAAACTGAACACTGTCACAGATCTCGGGATAACATACTCAGATCTAACCTTTTCCGATCATGCAAATAAGGTTGTATCCGACTGTAAACGACTTATTGGCTTTGTGCTGCGTAACTTCTACACCCAAGAAGCAAGATTAGCTATATATAGAACATGTATCCGCCCCAAACTTGAATATTGTGCTCTCCTGTATAGTAACCTAAGGTCTGCAGACCGAAAAAAATTCGAAAGTGTTCAGAGATTCCTAACGAAACGCATAATAGGGTTTGACCAACCAGTGGAATATGTTGATAGGTGTATGCGTCTGAATTTAGAACCTCTGTGGTTAAGGAGAGTGAAGTGCAACTTATTTCTACTATTCAAAGCCATAAGAAGACACTGTTATAGTAACTCATCCATAACGTGGGAAAATATTAAATTATATCGGCTGCGAAACCACAACTACCTTGTCAAGGTGGTTACCTACAGAAAATCCATTAGGGCAAACTTTTTTACCATTGAATATTACACTCTTTGGAACCAACTACCATCTGAAATTAGATGTTGTGAAAACCCCAATGGGTTCAAACGGAGCCTAGAGAGACACATTAACATGTCCACCCTAGCTTGTCTAAAAGACCACAAATGTTGGTAAAATGGTAAGTAAAAGCCGGTCCAGTCTTCAGCTCAGTCAGTTACATATAACTCGACTCTACTACTTACGCAGCGAACGTTTAACTAATTTACTGATTTTCCTTTCTGTATAGACTTCAATAAGTCATGTTAATATAAGTACTTCTAGAAACAACTATATTTGCAGCCACACCTTTTAATATTTTACATATGTATATACAGTTAATAATACAATGCTATTTTTTGTGTCTGAATGACTTTACTCAGCCAATAACCACCTTTTCTCATACACCTTCCTAAAAAGTATAATCTTTATAATATTCCGCAGTATTTTTAACATTATATAAGTTGAAGGGTTACTTTGCAATATCTAATGCGCACGGTATGAAAATCGGTCATGAAAATTTAGCATAACTAGCTCTGTTAACCGGCTGTTTTCTTCAGGATCATTATACATAATTTAATCACTAATTGTTCCACTACACTTTTTACTCTGCTAAATAGACTACAACTTAGTTGCTGCAATACTAGCTGCTTCTATACTTCATCTTCTTAAACACAACTTCCTAAGCGTCTGCTACAAATATATTATTAATATTAGTAGTACTATTTTTGAGTTGAAATGACTATCTTCAGTCAACAGTTACCCATATTCATATAATTTTCTAAAAAATTCATATTGTTGAAATTGTGTAGTATTTTTCCATTATGTAATTGATGAGTCACTTTGCAATGTGTAACGCACACCATATAAAATCGGTCGTGAAAATTTAGCATAACAAGTTCTCCTAACCAGTTGCCTTACTCAGGACCACTTTACATAACTTTATCACTAATTGTTCCACTACTCATATCACTCTGATAAATAGAATATAACTTAGTTGCTCTAAAATTAGCTACTTTTATCCTTCATAACTCTTAAGGGAAACCTAATTTCTTAATCTTTTGTAGTAATCCACTTGTTCACTAGTATGATGATAATACTGCTAACAATGTCCTCTGGTATTATTGTGCCATGTGATCTAATGGGAAGCACTTGCCATGAAAGCTGTTAATGTGCAGCATACTGTATGATTGGGACGGAGTCAAAGCAATCCAATATTACAACTGCAGTCATTGTAAAAGGTCTCAGACCTTAATGTCAAAAAAGGAGGGAGGGTAGCGCATGCTGATCAGCAGATTTGGTAGTGGTCACAAATGTGAATCGCTCCGATCTGTAGGACAGCAACATGTATTATGTTGGCAGCTCGAGAACCAAACATGAGTTTAGATACTGAAAGTATAAAAAAATTGACTTTATAAAAAAAATTTAAAAAAAACAAACAAACTAAAACAATAATGACTGTACAGTTTTAGCTTGTAAAAAAGTAATGCTTTCGCTCCTAACATCTACAAGCCTGCTCAGTTTCTTGTCAAGATGCTCCCCGATGGGCCATACACAAGTTCGCCAGACATCCTACAGGTCACCATATTCAACAGGTTCTAATCCTTCAGGCCACTTCTCTCTGAAATGTCACTTATATACTTCACGATAATCCTTCTACCTAATTACTATTATACTCTATTTTATCTCAACTTCCTAGGCCTTTAGTAAAGCTGAAATTTACTCTTTTGTTTTTCTTTTTTCTCATTCACACTCTTCTCTCGCATAAAGTTCGGTTGCTCTGATGGTAAAAAACATAACAACAGCACTCATGTTTGAGAATAACTTTGTTTTCATAGAAAACGTCATAGTTTTCTACGGTAAGACCAATATGGTTAGCATCATACATTGCAAATGTGCACTATCATATCAAGTACTGTATAGCTTATTCTTGTATTTTTCTTGTAAATATACTTCCAGTAATGTATTATTCATGATTGCATTTTATACCACTTTGTAGCTGTGTAGGATTTTCTCCTATTCCTGAAAGAGCGTTCAAGTACGTGGTTGTCGCTCAACTTCGATGGGGACCTTCGTGAAAGATTTACAAATTAACAATTATAAGAATCTGTTCTGATTGCTTGTACTATATAATTCAACAATTTGAACTTTTAAAAAAGTTATAATCTTACTATCCCTTGTAAACGTTGTACTTACCTCAATATTGGTTGGTTATTGTATGCCTACAACTACGGGTTGAAAACGAAACGAAGTCGATTTTCCTGCGCAACCTGGAGGACTGCTGTTTAATTCAATAATGATACGACATGGGTCAGACAATGAGTGTATTTATATGTATATATATCAAATATTTAGCTGTTCAAACATTACTAACTTGTAGACAATCTACTATTTGTCATTATATCATACTTGATCGTGCCTGTAAAAAGTGGCATGCATTTTCATTTAAATTTATGTTTATATGAAAAAAATATAAAATTAATTTACAATATTAAAGAAGGATTATCGTGAAGTATATAAGAGACATTTCAGAGAGAAGTGGCCTGAAGGATTAGAACCTGTTCGATGTGGTGACCTGTAGGATGTCTGGCGAACTTGTGTATGACCCATGGGATAGCATCTTGACAAGAAACTGAGCAGGCTTGTAGATGTTAGGAGCGAAAGCATAATTTTTTATAAGTTAAATCTGTACAGTCAAACATTGCCATAGTACCTCTCGATCCACGGAGTCGAAAGCCGCCTTCAAGTCAGGAAATATGGCAATTGTTGGACGCCTAAAAGTGTTTCTATGTTCTAGGATCTGTCGGAGAGTGGAAATATGATCTATGCACCCTCTACCTGGCCTAAAGCCCGCTTGATTTTCCCTCGTTTGTTCCTCCCGAGTTCGGCTTAGTCTGTGCATGATTACTGAGCCTAGGATTTTAGAGACTATGTTCGTTAGGCTGATTCCTCTATGATTATCACATGAGGACTTGTCTCCCTTCTTGAATACTGGTATAATAAGTGACTTACCCCAGTCTGATGGAACCGTCTCTGATTCCCAGACGTTACCTAGTACCTTAGTTAAACTATATACTAGTATGTCACCCCCATATTTAAACACCTCCGGAATAATTCCGTCGGGTCCTGCCGCTTTGCCTCGTTTCAGATTACAGATAGCTTTTGTGACCTCACTTACAGACGGCGGGCCAGTGTCTATATCCCATTCGGGTGTGTGCTGGATGGCGGGAAGGCTCAGTGTGGCTGTAGGCAAGTTAAATTGTTCCTCGAAGTGTTTTTTCCAGCGTTCGAGGCGTCTATCCTGAGAGCCAATTAAGGAGCCATTTTTCTCAGAAATAGTCTCACTTATGATTTGCCTTCTCCCACCCGTTTCCCTGATGAGTCTAAAGAGTTGCCTAGTGTTGCCTATCGCCGATGCTTTTTCCATCTCTTTCGCCTTTGTCAACCACCACTGTTCACGGTCCTTGCGGAGACTTTTCGTAAGTTTCCTTTTGCGCAGCTTTCTTTCCTTATTGAATTCAGAGCTCGCCGGAATAATAATAGTATATATTCTCATTTTTGTACATGAGGGACGCCAGTTTACTGGCATCATCAATTCGATAAATTACAGATACGAATAGTAAGTATAGTTAGTAATGATAATATAATAAGGTACATATTTATTCATACAAATGTAGGACACACAAGTTGTATAGGCATGGATAAGTATTATTTAAGTAACAAATTTAAATTACATGATTTACGGTTAAATAACATGGTTGCTGTCATTTTATCTTCAGTTTGTGGGAAAAATCGGATAACTGGTGATTCAATGGAACACATCAAGAAATATAGAGATATTGACTTCGCACTAACAAGAAAACCCAAGTATGCGTTGGATGGATTACAGATACTTGGGAAAGTAAATAAAGCTTGAATTCAAGTCCCTCATATAACAATAAAATGCATCTTATAATAATATATTCTCGCTTTATGCACATGAGGGAGTCCAGTTGACAGGCATCATCAATATGATAATAATGCACACATGGAGTAAACATGTTTAAAATTTTTTACTAACACAATATATATATACAAGGGGAGATAATGGAATATTGACCGTAAGTACACTCTGCATAAGTTAAAACAGTTTACATGGCATAATCCTAGGCACAATTATTGTTTGAATTTGTTGGACATAGGCGTAACAACTGAGTGTTGCGTTACATTCGGTCGATATGGTGGGCTACTCACAAAAGTGCGTCGGTGGCACAGTGGTTAGGACTCTCGCCGACCATGCACATGGTCCGAGGTTCGATCCCCTGCCGACGCACACCCGATATCTATGGTTGGCCTGTAAAATTTGGGCTACCGATATCCATGCTGAAAATGTCATACTTGTACTGAAAATACGGTGTGGCATCAAGCTGTAACCAAAATAAAAATAAAATAAAAAAATAAATAAAAATTGGCTTAAAAAACGTTAGTTAGTTTACCGTAAACGATGTTTTAAGCAATATAATCTGCAAGAGGCTCACCACAGCAGTTAGTATCAAGTTAAACATGCAGAGAAGTAGTAGTAATTCAGCAACCGGTGAATTTTTGATTCTCTTCGGTCTGGAACCAGAATAACTGCGAACCAATCCATACAAAAATGTCGAAAAAGGCATGCAGGAGCAGAATTTCGCCATCGAATGAGGCAGTGGGATCTGAAATGCAACTGTCAGCATATTTTCGTTATTTCGTAGATATCCAGGTTTATTGGCTCTGTATAGGTATTGATTTGGATTTGTCATCATGATCGTCATATGGATGAATATTCAAATATGTACTACAACTTGTTTGCCTTTCGGATTCAGTTAGTTACATTTCGTGTTGGGTTTGATCACTCTGCGATTTTGACATATTCGGCAGTGTCGCCGTGATGATGGGAAGTATGCATATGCTTTAAATGCATTACTTTGTTGGCTGCTACCTCCACTGAGTGTATACAGTGGGAACTGTGGATTTGTGTATTTCCTCACCACTGTGGATAAAATATTGCCACATTCATTTTGGAAAGGAGACCAGTTGGTGGATTATAAATGATGTCCAAGTAACTTATGTCCTTCCATGTGATGTTGTGGTAAGTCTAGACCTTGTTTTCTCATATTTCATTCGTATGTTGGTTATGGTTCACGCTTTGTATCAGGTAGACATAATTCGATCGACTCTTATTTGTATGGGTGTTATTGTCATGACTGCTGCTTTTTTTGTCTGAAATTATAGATAAAGGCAAAAGAAACAACAGGTGTAGTCTCTAAGTTCATACATTAAATGGGCCTATAATTTCTGAAGCTCTTACATGGGAATGAGCACTGGTATCACTTGCAAACCCACTTAGTGTGTCATTAAGAGCTTTTTCAAAGGACACCAGTGAGCTTGCTAGTTGCATTTCCTCAGGTAGTTTGTTCCATATTTGGGCATACCTAATCATGAAAAATATTTGCCTGGTGGCTGTTTTACATTGTTCAATAGCCACCGTACCTTTAGTGTGTCTAAGGTTATATCCAGTGTCTTCTGAAAACCGAGTACAATTAGTAGGGGTATACACTATGTGGTTAAGTAGTTTGTAGAAGAGTACCAGATTAAGTCGCAGTCGTCTTAACCATAATGTTTCTAGTCCTAGAATTTCACATCTGGTAGAGTAGTTTGTGCCGTTTTCGGTTCCGAGTACTTTTAGCGCGAAGTACCTCTGTACTCCTTCTACTTTCAGTTTGTCTTCTATGCGTATACTACTAAATATGAATAAGCAGTAATCTAGGAGTGGGTGCGCACAAATCTTGTACAGTAGTATTCTGGATTCACTTCTGTAGAAGTTCCTGAGTAGGAAACCAATAAGCCTGCGTGATTTCGATACTTGTTTCGAGATATGTTCAGAAAATGATAGATTGTGTGAATATGTCAGTCCTAGGTCTAGCACAGATTTGAGTCTGGGGATTTTGCGGCCCTGAATTGCTAGGTCGAGTTCTAGGCTGGGACAGCCTATGCAGAGCCAGCCACACTTTTCGACATTAAACTCAAGTCTCCAGGTGTCACACCATATATCCATTTTTGTTAATTCTTCATGTATGGAGTTCATAGTTGTACCGATATCTGTATTTGTGCAGGTATATGTCACTTTTAGGTCATCTGCATACAGCATTGGCTTGCCTATACTAAAGCACTCACATATACTGTTTATGTATATATATACACTTCCCTGGATGACACCACTGCTAATCGGACTAGGCCTGGAGGTCATCGAGCCAATTTTTGTTGTCTGATTTCTGTCACTGAGAAATGATTTTATCCAATTATGGAGGGGGTTGCGTATCCCTAGTGAGCGTAGCCTGCTGACTAACAGACTATGTGGGACTCTGTCGAAGGCTTTCCTTATATCGAAATAGAGGATAATTACTAGTTCTCTCCTATCTTTTCTATAGGTGACTTCGTTGAAAAAGTCTATATGGCAAGTGACGCAAGATCTTTTCTTAAGGAACCCGTGTTGTGACTGGTTGATGAGTTTGTGTTTTAGAAAGTAGTCTGACATTTGGTCTTTGATTACTTTCTCCATGATCCTTGATATGACAGGTGATGTATTGATGGGCCTATAATTACATGCACTAGTTTTGGCTCCTCCTTTATGCTTCGTTAGTATATACGTGTTTTTCCAAGTTTCAGGGTAGGTCCCAGTCACTAGTGAGGGGGTGAATATTCTAAGTAATAGTACTATCATATCCGAGCTACCGTTTTTGTATATCATAGATGGTATATCATCTATCCCACAACTACCGTTAGCTTTTAAAGTATTTACCGCTGATGCTATATTTTGTATATTAAAGTTGATTTCACATAACTCGTAGTTATTTTTGCAGGTTATGTAGAGAATTGGAGACGAATGCGCTTTGGTGTCGTTGGGCAACCACTGGCTAAGGAGTTCACTGATAATCTGGGGATGATCACAAATTATACCTTCATTCTCTAAGTGGCTAAAACTGTTGTCTTCAACCCCCTTCAGTCGTTTTTGCAAGATATTGCAGAGTTCCTGAGTTTTAGAGGTGCTCCCTAAGGCTTTATTTTACTTGAGTTGTGCCTTCATTTTATGTTTCTCCTCAAGATTTTTAAACGTTTCATGTATCTGGTGTAATGCACTAAATTCTTTATATAAATAAAATTTCCTTTTCAGTTTCCTTAGTTGTAATTGCGTTTTGCGGTCTATGAATAAAGTTGGTGTCTTTAAGGCAGATTTTAGGAGTGCGATTGTATCTCTTACCGAACTGACCGTCTTGTAGAAGATATCAAGTGTTACTTCTGAGTTATCATCCCAGTCAGAGCTTCTCAAGAGCGTTGGTAGGAATTCCCATTCTTCATTTCTATAGTCCCTATATTGATAGTGAACCGGGGAATTTCTAGGTGTGTGCTTAGTTGTTAGTTGAAGAGTTGGGTGCAGTACAGTATGTTGCGATCACTGTTGTCGAGTTTGTCCCCCAACTCTATCGAGATCGGCCCTATTTTGTGGCAGAGGACTAAGTCGAGAATATTGTTATGTCGTGTTGGGATCCGTACGCACAGCTTCCATCTTCCAGCATCTATCAGTTCGGATGAGGCAGTCGAAATCCAATGGTTTTTACTCACCTTTGGATTTACCTTATTCACAGCTTTTACAGCTGTATCTATGGCTGACTGAATATTCTTCCAGCCTTCTTCAGGGTGAGCACAGCTGTCGAACTCAGATATATGTTTAGCTAGTTCTTCCTCAAATAGGGACTTAGTTTCCCGATCGAGCTAGGGACGTGATGGTTTTACCGCTAGCTGTTTCCTACTTCCGTTCAGTCGTAGGCACACACGAGCGCGGACCAGTGCGTGATCGGTATCTACACACGTGTTGCAAAAGGAGCGACAATCTCCTACCGACCCACGCCAACGATAGCTTATTGCTATGTGGTCTATTTGCGTCCAGCGTTGGTTTGATGATGGGGGTCGCCAGGTCAAACAGTGTCTCTCCCTGTGTTTGCAGTTAGTGCCTACAATAAACAAATGATTATCTGAACACACAGGCATGGCCGGGTAGCGTCCCACTGCAAGTGCTCACGGAGAAAAAGGTCGAATCCTATAAGTGCATGGTCACTACTTCCTAGTGGAGTCATAATCTGGACGAGTAGTTGGTCACTAGTAAGAATGTAGTCTACTCTCGACGAATTTCCACTAGGGCCCCACCTAGTATCGTCTCTAACATTCTCAGCCAGTCCTGTATTTCGAATGGTTTGCAGTAGATTTTGGCTGAATTTTCCCTTAGCATACCCCGAACCAAAGTTCAGCGATGGGGCATTGAAATTTTCAGCAATGGTGATTTGGTCATAGCCAAAGTCCCGTATCCATGTGATGGTGCTGAACAGTAGCTGGTTGTGCTCTGCCCCATAGGTGGGCGATCGGTAGATGCCACCCGGTAAATGCTTGTTGTGGCCTACGGTGAAATGACACCATATAAAGTCCGGGAGTTCAGTACGTATACATTTAAGTTGCCTGTCAAAGTATATGACAATCCCCCTTCCTTGTTGTCCCTGTCTCTCCTGACCAGAACCATATCACTTACACTAATTTCGTTGTCGGCGATAGTCGGGGTTAAACAAGTATCAGTAAGAATGATTATTTTAAGGTGAGATGTGACTGGAGGTTCCTGAGTTCACCGAATTTCCCTCTCAGTCCTCTCACATTGCTATAAAGACAGCTGACAGTGAGTCTCACAACCTCAGCTTGTTGTGTGGTAGTTAACGTCACGCTATCTGCTGGTAGGAGACTTAATATTTGTACTAGTTGGCCGATTCCGATAGAACCGGCCCGTTGTCGTTTTTTCCATGGATTAAGGTAGGACACTTGAATGACACTGACTGTCATTCACAGCACTGCATCGCTTAAAACCTCAGTTTGCTACCTCCTTATGGTTCGAGGTCTGTTTTCGCAGCATCGGATGTGTCCTCCCAATTTATCCCTTGTCTCGTACCACCGTTTAAGTACTAAAGCCAAATGTTCCTGAGAGTTGAATTTTGCACTTAGAAGCCTTGAGGGGCTAACCAATGTGAGATAAGCTGGGCGAGGTAGTCCGAAAATCGAGACTGCTCCAGAATAATCGAAGGCCATCTGAGTTGACAGCCACCTCCATTTCTATACGTTATGCATGCGTTTTTCTCAAGGAGTGCCAGTTTCCAGCTCCGGAACACCTTGCACCACCATAGAGGTAGAAGGCATCAGTTCCGGTGACTCCCTCGCCTTTTATCTGTTAGCCCATGGACCATCATTTCCTACTCTTATACTAGAATTCCTGTCGATAGCTAATACTTGAGGCAGTAATAGTATCCTTTCAGCCTTTTCTGTAGAGCCCAGTGCCACCCTAAATTGAAGTGGCTTACCCTGAGGCGCATGGACATCCCTGTACAGCCTGCATAATTTTGCTGAACTGATGTTCAGACCTAATTGGTTGCAAAAAGTGGACCATTGCTCCTGATCAAACACAGCCTTTCGTTCAAGATAACAGTCACTACACACTGGTACATTAAACAGAATGAAGGAATTAGACCGACTGACCTCAGACTTAGGTTTGGTCCTTAGCTGCTTGTCCTCCTTTGTAGGGTCGGTCACTTTAGATTTCATCAGGTTATGACTAGTCTTTGCTATGTTGCCTTGCTTGCTCGCGGACGCAAGTGAAGATTGACATTTCCGGTTGGTTGGTCTGGAGTATCCTTTCAGTGGTTTTTACTAAGTTTTGGTGGTGTGGTGTACTCAGGGTGAGTATTGTATGAAACCGTGTCGAGACAGAAAAGTGGCGTACTGTTTCTGTTATCCAGAGGCACGCTGTGTGAGACTGTGCCGGGGCGACAAAGCGGGTAAATGCACCAGAACCATAGGCACGGGTTATTTCGCATAAACTTATAATATGGTTTTGGCACCCCTTTGCGACAACGGTAATAATAATAATGACACATTCTCATTTTTGTACGTGAGGGATGCTAGTTTACAGGCATCATCAATTCGATAAATTACACATGCAATCAGTAAGCATAGTAAGTAATGATAATATAATAAGGTACATATTTGTTCCTATCTATGTAGTGCACCAATCATTTGCAAAAATTGCATTCAAATGCTGAATCAGTTTAGGAAACAACGGCACTACCCGCCTGGTATTCGTCTCCTTTTCTAGATGACGTTTTTGAGGTCTTATGATGCCTTGAGCGTCTCTTTTTTGTTTTCGTTGTGTGACACACTAGCTTCCAACGGATATAAGTGTAGTATCATGCCCTCTGGGCTTTGCCTGTCCTGTTTCAGTGCTAGACTGAGGCAATATAGGCATGATGCCAAGAGAAGGGATGTATACATGGGTCTTTAGAACCGGTATGTGTGATGGGGTTGATGTCTATGGATTATCTCCTCCTCTGACCGAAGCCCTTGTGACTACACTATATGGTGTCGTAGTGCTTTTTTAAGCCTAATTTCAACAGCCATATTAACAATCACCATAACCCGTACTTATATGTGAATAAGAGACAGCAACAGTATCTGCCCAGTAGAACGAGAACAAAAAGACTGATAAAGTACAAGATAAGGAAAAGAAAAGGTTTTCGACTTTACCTAGTACTTTTTGGTTACTCGGCTTGACAGTAATCACATGGAAGACCAACAAGTCTTGTTTGCCTGAATGAGTGGGAGAGCTGATGCTACAGATATTGCACCTGATGCTTTGGCAGCAGTTCGAGACAGCTGAACTTACCACACAGAGATTTGACTTGGAATTAATGGTGGAATTTGTTTCACCGGCTAGGAAGATCGGGTTTCCCAGCGGATAATTAACAAAATAGGTATTTTTCGGTTAGAGAGGATGTGGTTCATTTTCGTTTAAATTAGATTTCCTCACAACATATCAGGTGTTTTCTAATCTGAAAATAGGCACATATGTGCTATGATCATCTTCCGGAAAAAATTCGGAGGTTCTTCAACTTCAGCCCACGTTCTAAATTATGTGGGTCTAATATGTGCTTCGAAAACCTTACTAGTATCAACTATAACTGGGCTTTCTTCATTAGATTGGCTTGTAGATTGTTGTGTGCTACAAACATCAACAAGAAAGACATTATTTTCTCCAGATTTTCACAAATAAAGTATTCATCTGACTTAGAAAGAGTAACGGCAACCAACAGAAGTGCTGGAAACAACAGTTTATGGAACTAAAACATGTCCATATGCATAACTTCCAAAATTTCTATATTGTAATATTTCATTAACAGATGAAAAATAACTGAAACACTGCAACAAAGCATGAACTCAACATATGGAGTCAATGAACTGACCTGGTCGCAGTAAACGAAATAACTGATTTTAATGGCAACGAAAACCAGAAGGATGTAAAACGCAAAACTAATGAATAATCCACATTTAGATTGTTTGCAAATAACTAGAGGATAAACATAAGGCGAGTGTATGGAAAAATAGCCAGTGAACGACACCAGAATGTGGCCGACGGAAAAGACCTCAAAGTCCACCATCCATCGAATGACTTTGAGTATGCTGGTTAATTTCAGCCGAAAAGTGGTATTACGAATCTCAAGGTCATGAATGCTGGTTGTACTTTACCATCCGTTAGTTTCCTGTCGTTTTTGAAGTTTTGTATGTTTTTATGTGACTAAATCAATTTATTACACTGGAGAACTAGTGAGTCTACATGATAGCTGTATAAACAGTTTTCACAGATTTTTGAAAATTAAAATGTAATTTGCACGGTTAAGCACACCAGATATTATTATCGTTTAGCACTTTACTACAAAATTTAGTACGCTATTAGTGGTCATGTTTAATTTCAGTGCCTTTTATTTATAAAAAATCGAAGTAATCAAATCAAGAGTTAACTCTTATTAAATTAATTAATTTAATTACTAACAATAATGCTGAATTAAATTTCAGTAATTCTTAAATAATTCTAGCATTCTATAGTGAGTAAGTTCTGAATCTTTTCTGAAATGGACTGTTTAATGGCAAAGACTAGAACTCAGTGCTGGTCTTCAGCATGATTAGAACTAATTCAACACCGTGTTCTTTTTCTAGGCATTTTCAAGAGTAGATCAGAACCTACTGGGTTAGCTTTTCAGCTTTATTTAAGATCACTTTCAGCACTGAATAGCATTACTCCAGAACGAAAAGACTCAATTCAGCACATAGTGGCAATTTTTTCAGCTTAATTCTAGCCTTCTCAGCACATATTCAGCACTGACTGGCATTACTTCAGAACAAAAAGACTGCTACATATTATCATCACCTGTGTCTTACGCCAGCGCAAATCATTTAGTTACAGAAAGAAATCGGATTTTATAATTGAGAGAATTTTGTATTTAATAAACTGTAGTACAATGTCACTGCAAATCCGTCAAGTGAGATCCATTGGTAGCATCTTGTAAATAAGCAAAATAAAAGATTAGTTGATGAAAAATTGTGCTCAGCACATTCTGAGCATTTACATTTATAAAAGTTTACTTACATAACTGCCACTGTTATAGCCCCTGGTATCTTTTTCATTTGCCTAAAAATGAAAACAATGTTGTGATTAATACATGTTGACTTATGAAAGTAAGCAGGCGTTTCGCGATATTACCTGAATTCCTTTCTTCAGCTTACTCCTCTGGACACGATCTTTCAAATTATGAAAGTACGATTTCGTGGCCTTATCCATTATGTCACCAACCTCTCTTGACGTCATTAGTTGGCCGGAGAATTGCGCCATAATTACGTCTAAAGAACTAAGTACTTCATTAATGAACCTTACATCTCATTATTTTATAAAAGGTATAAGGCACAATGTTGGACTTTGTCAAAGTCCCCTGAAATGTAAACTTCAAAGCCACTTCAGGTTTTAGAACATGGTGCATCATGACCTTAAGTGATAACTTTGGATCACTCTGAAGGCAGCTAACCATCTTAGCAGTCTACAAGTAATAAGAATTAAATATTTCAACTCACATATTGCTGTTTGTACTTTTTGTCTCTTAAAGATGCTTCCAGCATCTCTAAGTGGTCTTCATTCTCGACCGAAAACTCCAGTGTGAAGTTGTCGTTTGCTGGAAGGTTGGTTTGCAGTCAAGATTTGTGGTTAATTGTAACAATGTTCAGGATTTTTGTAGACAAATTGATAAGTTCCATTACAGCATCTTTAAATAAATAATTATTTTAAAGTAATTACTGAGTATTTTTTTATTTGTGGATTCAGTGGCATCTTCGTTAGATGGCAATCTAAAGCACGAATAAAAATTGTAACAATTATTCCTACCGGTCAGACGCAGTTGTCATTTTGCCAATAGGATATGAGGAATGGAATATGGGAGCACTCGAAGTACTGAAAATGAGGGGCTTTCAATTATGTTAATACCTTGGAATCGGGGCTACGGAGTCATCAAATGTATTATAATCTGGATATTGTGGTTTGATGCAACCAACTTCACTGGCGGCTACAACAGTGATGGTCTCACTAGTACTAGGTATATCCACTGTTCCCTGTATAGCTGAACTTGAAGGCAAAGGTACTGTTTTATCGATTGCCACCTCTTCTCTAGATGAGCAGTAACGTTTCCAGAAGTCCCATTCACTAAATGCTGCATCACGTAACCGTTTTCGACAGCGATAAAATGTGCAGTAGCTGTATCCAAGGCTTTCATGCAGTCTGCCAGAAGATATTCTTCTCTTACGACTTGTTGCAAAATGTTGAATATCCGTTTCTAACACATTATCTGAGTTGTTTTCCTTATAATAGAAATGGACAAATATACACCCAAAATCTAACTCACCTGCATGATTTATAAATCCTGTAAGAATGGTCTCTGTATATAAGGAGTACCGCTTATATACCTATAGGCAAACATCCACTTTTTAAATATGAAAAGCGATGACAGGTGAACTGCATTCACAACTGTTAACGCTTTACTTACAGCAAGTATATGTTTTCATCTGTGAATCAACACAATTTCGCCCCGCCCCACGCACCTTGTTTCGTTTCGATTCCAAAGGTTTTAACATATGACCTCGTAAACAGTGTACAGCAATCGAAACAATTTACACTCCACTCGCGACAAGTATCCTTTTTCATCTGTGGGATTTCAGTTAGCACCCCCATCCCACCCTCAGTTCGTTTTAAAATTTTTGTGTTTCATATTTCGTTATATTTCATTCATGATAAGTATATAATTTCATCTGTTGTAGTTAACCCATTTTTTGTTCTAATGTTTTTGGACTTTTCAATAGTGGGCCTGTCAAAAGTGAACCGTTATCAGTAATACTTACATATAAATCATGACAATTGTATTCGCTCGACTGTTTAATGTGCATTAAACATGGTCCAATATGTTCTCTTAAAATTGTTTCCGTTTTCCATTTTTGACCTCATTTTTATTGAGCTGTTATCAAATTTCGAAATGATACACAAAAAATTTTTTTCCCATAGCTGGTAAAATACTTATTAGACACAACCTACCTGGCTTATAATTTTTTTCATTTGTGACTTCGTCTCAACTGAATTGTAATCAAATTCAAGGACGTTCCACAAACGAAATACATTATTCACTACAATCTTCACATGTGATCAATTCACATTCCTCTACCCCCTGTTGAATTTTTTTTCGTTGTGATCTTATCTACTGTCACACCTCTGGTCAAATAGACCAATCACATTATATGTAATTCATGAATAATTCCCATTCGGACATTAGTAGACAAAAGACAAGTAGATCAGCAAAGAGTCTCTTTTCGGCGGATTCATTTTCAAAGCTGTACAATCGCAAATATATATGGTTATTTTGTGTGTGTGTGTGTATACATTAAATTTGTCAAACAAATACGGTTAGTAAGTTCAAATGAATTGGATGTTGATGAGAGGGTAGCAACAAAAGTGATGAGTTGTCAAAAACGATTGTTAAAGAGGAGTAAGTTCAGGTGAATTGGATGTTCATGTAAGAGGGTAGTAACAAACGTGATGAGTTGTCATAAATGATTGTTAAATAAGAGTTACGTAATGGCATGAATAGTTTGATGAATGAGTTGTACTCAAAGGGTGAGCATGGAAACAAAATAATATACAGAGTTACACAAGGGTTGTAAGTTAGAAAAATAAGCATACAAACAGAAGTAAGGTCAAATCAAACAAACAAAGAAGAGTTGGGTCAAGTCAACGGAGTTGTTACCATGCGAGTAGAAGTGGTTGGATAATTTTCTTTTGTATACATAGTTCTGGTTCCACCAACTGGATGGCTAGGGCTTCTGCGATGCAAAGAAGACGAAATCGTATTGTCTTTGGGAGGTTGTTCTTCACTTTGTAGATCACTTTGAAGGAGGCGTTCGTTGAGATGGAATGACCAGTGTTGACTAGATGTTCGATTATTGCACTCCTTACATGGCCATTATTTCCTTTCTGTAGCCACGCTGGGTAGTGTTCTTTGACCCTTTTTGACAGGATGCGCGTCGAACGACCGATGTACCTGGCTCCACAGCAACAGGTGAACTGATATATACACATAGAAGTGGTCATGTGCGGAATCTTGTCCTTTGGGTTTCTGCAGATCAGCGGGCGACTGGAGAACACTATTCTTAGTGTTGCCGCAGGGAAAGTTCTTCCTAAAGAGGTGGAAATTCTCCTTCTGAGGACGTCGCTAAGTAGGTCTCCTTTGAAGTCTAGGTTCATATAAAGTATCTTTTTTGGCACGGATTGTGTCTCTTGCTTTTGGTTTTTCTGTTTGATGTTTCTGTCTACAAATCTTGGTGGGTAGCCATTTTGTATGAAGATTTCCCTCAGGAAGTTTAATTCTTTCAGTATTACCCGCAGCAGTTAACGCATGCAGTGCTTATTTTCAGCACTAAAGGCATTATTTCAGATGCTGATCTTATTTTTAAGATTTTGTCACATTAATTAAGCACCCAGCTCTATTTTTAAGCACGACCAGCGCTATTTGAGAACATAGTGGGTAAATAAAACATTCATTTACCATAAAAAGGCATTATCGACGCATAGGTTAGAATAAGTTTAGAATTATTGTAAGCTTGTTACTATAGTAACAAGAAATTCGGATGATTCAGTTAAACGTGACATTTCAGCATTATGTTGACACGCGAAGGCACATATTTATATAATTTGAAGCCTAAAAGCCTTTTAAAATATCCAAAGTATCTTCACTAATATATATTCTTAAACGTTGTAATTCCTCCTTGTTTTGCAGATATTTCGGGAACATTCTCGAAGTTGTTTCCATTTTTTTCAAATAAAGTTTCGTAAAAATAAACTGATGATCTATAAAATGTTGGTGATTAGTGCCGAAGCTTAACTGGCGAGGCCTTTGTACTTGTACAAGTTTCTGTAAATTTTTCGGCTAAACGTCATTAAGTTGTACACTTTGATGAGTGCGTGAAACTTATGATTATTGGGCTACTTTACATGCAGTAGGTTAAGCTGGTAAACTTTTTACTAAATGACAGCATTGTAATTGCAATCGAATGAATCCTTTAAGTGGTTGTACGGAAGTAGTGTTGGATCCTAAGAGTTACGTTTATTTAGCAATATGCTGGGGACCAGTAAGCTTCACCAGATAATGTGTAATAAATAAGACGCATATCGCCTTCATTTTTAATTGTCAGTTCTTCTATACGGATCAGAAACTTGGCGGGTCACAAAGAATATTTCCAACAGGTTGCAGACATTTATCAACAACTGTCTTCGCTCTATACTGAAGATCACATGGCCGGTAAGAATCACCAACAAGAAACAATAAGAACAAACAAAACAAGATCCAATCGCCCAATAAATATGCAGGAGAAAGTGGAGATGGATTGGACACTCGCTGAGGAGGCCGTTGAGTGACATCGCGCGTCAGGCCCTCGAGTGGAACCCGAAAGGGAAGCGGCGAGTGGGACGTCCAAGGGTGACATGGAGGAGGACGTGCGAAGAGGAAGTGAAACAGTATGGATTAACACGGACGCAGGTGAAAAGTACAGCAGAAGACCGAAGCAAGTGGAGACGTGTAGTTGAAGCCCTATGTTCCACTAGGAACTCAAGGGAACAATAATAATAATAATATCTCCTTCATTTTTTAATTGCCTCCCAACCTACTTTCTCGTGTAAACAACTGATCTCAATCTACTTGAGACTTTCATTCTTAAAAGTGCGAATGAAAATAAAGTATGACAAAATTGTGGCACACGGAAAAAAATTACGAATGCACACAGAAGTGAAATAAGAACAAGAAAAGTTTTACAGTAAAAAACAATTAATAGAAGACTTTTGGATTCGTAGTGTATTTTATGGTACACCTTGTAACAGACTGTTATATCTCCTGATAATATCGTCCATTTTTTAAACCACTTGCATCTGCATTTTTTTGGTGAGGTCGCACAATACGAGTTCGAGGGAGGTGATGCAGATTGCATGGTTGTAGTGTTAAGCGGTTGGCACCCGGTATGTTGTTTCATTAGTGGTATATATTCATGAGACAACCTTTTACTGTTTCTCAGGAAATCCAAGAGTGATAGTCAAGAACAAGAAATAAACGACAGAATAGATGCAACTGTAAAAAGGCAGTAACTACGTGTGTACATGGTAAAGTATATGCACTACAGCTCCGACATGTGTGCTCAGCCTGTCTCCTGTCTACAAAGAAGGTATGAACACTCATGCCTATGATTGAACTAGGTAATCGACAAGAATCTTATTTACAGCAAAGTGTGTGAGACGCTTTAATGTCGATCTCAGCGTGGAAGGTACCTGGGGAAAACTATGCATTATCTGAAACATTGCATTATAATTATAGTGTCTGCGGAGCATCCACTGGCAATGACGTTCTTTGCGTATGGATGTGTCGTCAGTCCACCTCCACATCTTCCATATAGTCAGTCAGTTTGAGTGGACCGCCTTTCCACAAATATCTCTTCAGTTGCCTATGCGCATTCTCCACCCTATTGTTTGTGTTGTTGTCCATACTGACAGTGAAGCCATTATACGACGCAGTCCAGTATTTCCCTGTCCTGAGCCAAAACTGTAAGACATATGCGCCAGCTGATAGATCTATCAGGTATATGATTTAACGTAACTCCTAAACCTAGGGAGTGTAATGTGAATCGTTAACTTACTGTGTACAACTGCATGTATGTACCATTCACTATAACCATTTCTTCAGACATCGATTTAGGAACTACAATGGCTATGTTAATTATTCAAAATGAAACTTATCTTTCTCCGGAAGGCCTGGTAAACATGGAAAAGTGTGGTGATTGACAACTTCTATCTTTGTATTGTTTAAATACTTACTGTTGTTTGTTAATATATTTATCATTTTGATTTGAAATATAATTCTGCCAAATACAAATTCCTAAATTCATCCCTCTCTGTGTTTTGGTTGAATTCCTGTAATCCAGTCATTACGAAATACAAATACTACTATTACAAATAATTATCACAAAAAGACACAAAACAATACTGAATAGCTGAAATTCTTCCTTTAGAGTATTCAAATTCAGATTTGTTGATTGATGATAGAAGGCTTGAAGCCGACGTTAATCCCTTCCTAGTAAATTTCTGTGGTTATCCTAACCCTTCTTGAATGAGTAAGTTGATGACTCTGACACTATTTCTTCTGGGAGCCACTTCCAAGAGTTGATGACTCTATGTGAGAACCAGTACACCACAGCGATATAGTTTCTCCTTGACTTTTGAACTCTCCTGCTATGTCCTCTAAGGTGTTCCGATCTGGTGGGAAGGAAAAGAGAGAACAGACCATTTCCGTAGTGATTATTTAGAATTTTAAACATTGTGATTAATTATAAATTATTTAAATTAATCCCAGCGTGATTAATTCTCCACTCTACCCACGGTATGATAGGGAGAAGAGATTTAAACTGTCTAGTCTTTCCTCGTATGATAAGTTAGTCATGCCGTGAACCATACGTGTTGCCTTCCTTTGAACCATTTCTAGAATGTGTGAGTCCCCTTTTAAACAAGGACTGGCGGCCTGGATACAGTCTTCCAGTCTAGACCTCACCAGAGATGTATATAAAGAGTTGGACATGTTTCTGGGGATTTCAGTGAGGGCTCTGAGAATTGCCCATAAAGATCTAAAACTATGTGCAGCCACAGCATAACGGCGTGCTGTAATTTTTAAGTCGTAACTTACTACTATGACACCTAGATCTCAGTGAGTCCGAAATGATGGAAGTGTTATTCTCAGGTGCACAGTCGACAGTAAACGTCCTTGTTCCAAATGCATCCATAGAGAAACTTTTAAATGTCTACAAGATTTCGGTGATATCTGAAAACCTCTCCCAACTAGTGATGAAGAGGTGAACAGTCCTTGCATTTCGAAATCTATCCATCACCAAAAACTGATATGAAGGCCAGCTATAATTATATTGAGGAAAATACATGATACCTTCTGGTAATTTGAATTACCCCATCTTATTTGTTTAATATGCACAATCAAAGTCAATGGTGACTACATACTTAACTTTCCAGTTGTCAGTGAAGATCCAAATGAACTGTCGTAAAGTTTTGACAGAATAGTTCCAAAATATTTGGGCGCCGAGTGAGAAGTAGACATTTGTAAAAAATTATATTTGTAAAATCTCAGGGAGATTGAAATGAGTAATTCCAACGTTTCGTTCGGCAATCTGGTTCGAACTGTCCATATCTTCTTATGGAGACGTTAAGAAATGTTTTACAACTGTTTACCCACACACACATACACACTCTGTTTAAAGTGTTTAACAAAGGTAGACCAATATTTGTAAGTCCGAGGTCAAATTTTGATCACAGCTCATACAATTTTGTTTATTATACTTGTTGATACTTGTTGAATGACTCATGATTGGACAAAGTTTTTAAAAACAAGTGATGTTCCTTTTATATATAAACCTCTGTTATGTTAATTTCGATTAATTTCCCTGAAGAAGTTCGGACCAGATTGCTGAACGAAACGTTGGAATAAATCATTTCAATCTCGCTGAGATTTTACAAATATAATCTTTTACAAATGTCAGTGAAGATCATTTAGAAGTACGGAAGCATCTTTAAGGGACAACAAATGTAAGAGGATATTTATGAATTCACCTACTCATTTTTCATTTTATACCAAAATAGATTTATTGATCTGAAGTCATCTTTGAAAGTGGTTATGGATGTTATTCTAAAACTTGAACTGTATACTTGGACTTCGCGTTTCAGGAGACAATAACCAAGTCCAGCATCATGATTTACAGTTTCTGTAAAATAATCAGATCTTAGATTGACTTTTGAAATTATTATTTATACACCTTTAAATATGGCCGAATTCTCTGACAAGTTAATGTCATCTAAGAAGGCTGGAGATATAATGGAAATACCTACCATTGCAGCACTGGGTGACGCGAGTTCGAATCTCAAAAGGGACATGAGTTCCTTCAAGGTTGCAGATATGCCTTGCTGACGAGTGCCAACTAGCACGAAACCTAGGTCCAAGGCTTCCTGCCGATTACCTCCAACTATCTAATATCATCAAACCTATCAAGTCTTTCTCACTTTCACAATTAAAATGATCACAACCAAAGGTGTATGAAAAGGGAAAGGAAGTCAGGTGATTTTACAAGACACTGATATATCGATGAGCTGTTGCCTCTTGCGATTAGCTTCATTGGAAGGTGATCTACAACAGGTATACAAAATTTCACCTATGACTGTTTAGATATCCAGAAGGCCCACAACCATAATTATACTTAATTAAAGTCAACGTATCTTACCTTAAACATGTTAAGTCACTTTATTTCGGGATTTGTCATTCCGTTCACACACACGACTGATGGCCATTTTTTCAATCCACTTGGTTCTGAAGGATTCTTCCGGATTATAATAAGCTTAATTTCATTATGTGAGTGGTGGTCAATACAGGGCTTACAGCCGTAGCAGATATATGAAAACAACTGTATGCTCAGTAATAATAATAATAATAACGAATTAATTCATAGATAAACACATAAAGCCCAAAATCAACGAATAACACTGGATCTCTGTGCCGAAGAAGATGCTTTAGATGAATACGGTGACCTTCTAATGAAGAGAATATCTAACGCCTAGCAAACAAAATTCTCTGCTGCTACATTACGAATGATACTCTTGTGCCGCCAATTGTTCTTCAACAACTCCAAAGATAAACTATCACATTTGACCAGTTCTATGTGTATCTACCACTTCAGTTGCTCATGTGGAGCAAGGTATATGGGTCGTTTGATGAGTGTTTTATCTAAGAAGAGTCAAAGAACATTATCACCGCTTGGTTACGACAAGGTAACAATGGATCATTAAGGAGTGTTTAGAGGCTGAAGGTATTGACGTTCGCGAATTGTACGGAGTATACTAACGCAAGATCTTATACCAACAACTTCTATACTATTCATTCTTCGTGTACCAAAGACAAAGCGAAACGCCACATATGATCGTCCAAAGTACGAGATATATTTCGGGACCAAATAGTAAACCGTGATGAACGCTTAACTAGCTAGTGATCGTGCACGAACGTGACACGACGGAGTACCAAATGGTATGGATGCTTGACCGGAAGCCTTCAGCTAAACAAGTCGACTTAAACAGTGAGGGTCAGCATCCGATGTTCGGTGATGATTGCTGTGGTCAATAATTTTGGGGAATTATTTACCGCTACAAGTGCTATAATTCAACATATATTAAACAGGGGGCACTCAGTATACATGGAGAATTCATTCAAAGTCGCCTACAAAGTCAAAAGAAGCCACCTGGAAACAGTAAGATTCCGTATACTTTGCATTACCAAGGCCTTAGCGATCCGGATAGAAAACCCGGATTTATGTACACAGAAAAAACTACTGCAACCCCTTCTCCTACCTTGGGTATAATTCCAAGTTCTACTACTTTGTTAATAATGCTTTTTTTGTATGACATTTTAGTAACATCTTTTTCTTAACTAACCCTTTATTTACTCTTTCTACCTATTAAATAATTTATTTTGGACACTTGTCTCCATGCTCTTTCATTAAAATCCAATTTTTCTAGGTGTCTTATATTACGCAACCCTAGTCAAAACTTACTAATCTTCACCCCCACCCCCTAGTTACAATTTGATTATTCATCACATTATTTTGAAGTATATTGATGACGTAAACAATAAGCCCCAACTAATTTCATTCTTGTCTGACAGACTTCATGTACACACACGCACAAACATAATCATATATAATTGGGATTGTACACCTAAGCGACTGAATTCGCCACCGAAAATAATAATAATAATCTACTTTATTCGAAAAACAGTACTTATAATACAGAATGGAATTCTCAGCATTTGTCACAATATTCCATCTGATTTACTCAAAATATAAATAAAATTAAAAATGAAAACAACGTTAACCAGAGGAATTTGTCCACATTTACGATATGAAGTCAAAAATATTCGAAGCATGAATTGAGATTATTAAATATTATAATAATAATAATAATAACAGTGAGTTTGTTTCAAACGGTATTGTTGATTCAGTTTGGAAACTTTGGCATGTTATAGATTATTGGATCTAATGTTCTGTTTATATAGTATAGTGAGGGGAAACACAAAATTAACAGTTATAATACAGCTTAAATGATGTTCACACTTATGAAAAAAAATAAACAAAACAAAAAATTGAGAGGATTATAAGTATAAGAAATACAATAACAATAAAGCTTGATGTTGTAAGGGTGGAAGAAATGGATTATTTAGTGGTGTAAAGAAGGTTGGTTAGTTCATGCCAGACACTATTTTCATCACATAAAGTACGTACTGAATATGGTATAGTGGAATTTTTATACTTAGATTTACGTGCATAAATTCTTCTGAAAAGAATTCTTGTTTTACCTGAGGAGACACAAAGTTGGAGCTGCGGGTAGAGTGGGTGCTCACAGTCTGACAAAATTCCTTTAGCAAATTTGTTGCATGACATCAAGTGCCTATCAGTGACAATGTCAACGATATGGCCCAATGGGATACCACTCGTAAAAGAGACTCTTCGCTAAACTGTTTGTTCTTAAATAATTCATGTTTACCTTGAAGATAATTTTTGTAGGAGATTTGTAGCTGTCTTGTTAGAGGAGATGAAAAAGCACAACAGTCTGTGTTACTGTCAGTTGTTCGAGTTTAGAGTGCGAATACCGTCCACTACACATTTTTGAGTGCCAGGGGCTGATAAATGTATAGGTTCCAACTTTTCAGTATTATTACACTGCATCTGCATAGGTATCTAATGTGCTAGGTTATTGTGTTATAACAATAAGGATTCCATATTAGATAAGTTTATTTTGAATACCACACACAGCGATAATGCAGTATTAATAACGTGATGACAAGGTTCCCTCCCAGCATGAATTATTACCACTCATTATCATATCAATTTATTCACACAGCTTTACAATTTGTCTGATATGTATTTTCTCTCTTTCTATCTATCTATCCAAATTTTCTTGGTTGTTTGCCACTTTCCATATCTTCAGTATAGACGTTGAGTCATTCTGATTACAAGTGAGCGGTGTTGAATTGAGAAATAAAGCTTCAACGATTAACCTCTCTCTGTCTATCTAACTTTTTAATACTCTCATCCTGTCCCACGCATCCCACTTTGTGATTTCATGTAAGTGAATGCACCGCAATAGCTGAGCTATCTTTAAGGTTATTTAGCTGAGCAGGGTCAATTATTCCAGGTCTCGCTAAATTTTTATGTTTCGACAATTTAATTGATCCCAATTTACTAGTTTGACCTATGTCATTGACCCCTCTTACAGTCATTACATGGTATTTAGTAAATTATATTCTTCTTAATTGGATCTTCAAGTATTGGCTTGTAGGGATTTGATTGATTGGTTACAGGATTTCATCATGAGCTGACATTAGTTAGAGAACTATTGGAAAACCTGGGAGTACTGGACAGCCAGTCGTTTCGTCAGCCTAGTTTGGGACTCTTCAGAGGTGCTCACCCACCGGGATTGGAACCCAGGACCTTCTGGTTACAATGCAAGCTAGCTCGTAGACCATTAAGCCACTGGGACCCAATCCAATGACCAGCTCATGAATTCTAACTTCTGCCAATTCACGACATAGCTCAACCGCTAGCCAATGTCTTCGGCGAGTATTTGTCCTCACACCCGGCCTGCTGCACCCTATTTAATGGGATCTGTTGAGTCCTTAAGGTGACAAAGTTTATCTCTGACAGAGTTAGTTGGTTGGTCTGCTTAAATGCCATCCTAATTCCAGCCTCATTGTAAATCCTAGGTAAGTACCTTCTTTATTTGGCAGTACTAGAAGCTTTGAATTTTATATTACTTTTGTTATTTTCATTACTAATTTTATTTTTCCCATGATTCTTCATACATTTCTGAATAAATTCTGTTGGGTACATAGTTATTCACTAGTCACATTTTCTTTATTTGTTTGACTTCATTATTTAAATCTTCTGACTCACTAGTTAGGTTCCTAGCGCCATTATATAGACATTTAACTAAACCTACGTCTTTACCGGTTCTGGATGGGATGAGTTAAATTTTAAGTATTCATTAGAGTGTGTGGGTTCCCCATAAATGCTAGTATCTGGCTCACCACCATCTTGTTTTCGTTTTATTTTACAGTCTAGGATAACTAACTCCGTTAATGCCACAGGCTACTCATAGATCTTTGGGAAATTTCTGCAACATTCCAAAGGCCAAATGGCATACACACAAAATTGTAAATTCTGAACCGGGTAGTTGTGGCTGTTTTTTTATTTCACCCACCAAGATGCTGCGATAGCAATGCCACAAATGACTGTTAGTGCACTCCAGAATGTGACGTAGCGTGTATCTGTTCTGATGAGTGTGCGTATTTAGTGTTCTGTAATCGTCACAAGGACGTCAGCCGGTTTCATTTTTTATTAGGTACCCCTAGCAATGGTAAAGCTCAATGATTAATCGAAACATGTATCGGACGATCCCTGACTGCGTTACATTCTCGAATTCAGCTTACTCGAATTTTAGTTTTCCCGGGCCTAACTGTGTTTCCACATGAAACTTTGCTCAGTGCTCCGCACTTCATATAACACATAAAGGTAGAGGATAGAGAAGAATTTAAAACGAACTATAATGAGCAGAAAGTTATGGGCGGGGAGAAAAATGATATGGAGATACATGAAGACTTATTTGATCCGGACTATCACGAAGAGTGAATACATCTGCACCAGTAACAACGATTTTGAGCCATGCTATCAATAGTATCCAGTTATCGACTCTTAGTGTTTCGAGGACCTCAATCAGGCTGTCTACATCTCCTATGTAGCTCAAACGAACAGTCAGGTTTTGGTTTGACCACGCCTATCTCTTCCAGCCTAACCATATATCAGATAACATAAGTCAACGGTTCGGCATGTGCAATATGTGTCCTAGCCAACTGGGATCTGTTTACTCCCTGTTTATGTTTCCCTTTCTGCTTGTACCTAGGGAAAATCAATAAAATGACCTTAAGATGTACAGTTTTCGTGTTCTAATCTTCTAACGCCTAATTTAAATTCGTCAGCTGTGATCATAGAACAGTTAGTTGATAGAAAGTTGAACCTATGAAATTATTGATTGATTCACAGGTTGATCATAATTTCAGTTCTGTATGAGGTCTTAAAATGAGGAAGTGATATATTAATAACACATATGAGAAGAAATCAATCTTAAGTAAATTGATCAAGTAAAGCCAGTTATATGATCCAGTTCCTCTCGAAGTTTAATTTTTCATGATTGTGAACAGTTATACGCTCAGAAGACGTGATTGAACATGAACTTAGGATAGTATATGATACCTTAATTGAAAATAGCTATTCTGAAATGTTCATCAGGAAACACGATCAAGAAAGTAGGAAAAGACTATTCTCTGTTTGTAAACAAGAAGCCCTTATATATACGACTTCAGTTCAAGGGTTACATACCGAGTGAAATAATCACTAACAAGTTAAGAAAATCTATTCAAAGAACTTTTAATGCTGGCAAACTATAAGTCATATTTTCTACACGACCGGTTGTGATCCCTCAAGTGAAAGGTGAAGTACCTAGACTAGCTAGCCACTTGTAATTGTATCTACCAATTCAACTGCGTTTGTGGAGCGGTTTATATTGACCGTTCCCCTAGGAATTTGATTTTTAGTGCTCGTGAACAATTTCCGATGTAGTTAAATGAAGGTGTAGTGGAAACTATCAACCACTTAATATTATACCACTTAGTCCAAGTTGGCCACACAGCTAACATTGAAGAATCCTTCTCCGTCATCTATCGGGAACCAGATAAATGGTCAAAAGCATCCAGGCACCTAATACTCCAAACAGCAGAGGCTATTGCCACTCACCAAAAACAACTGGTGCTCTGTGTGAAGAAGAAAAAGGTCCAGCCAGCCAATATTACTACCCTGGCCTTCTGTGGAGCCCGTAAATTCAAGAATTCTGTATTATAATTTCTTCTCATTTGTCTCATATTCAGCGTATTGTTATGTTATGCTGATGCATATTATCACGCTTACAGATGCACGCTATTGAACTATAGTCTATTCATGTTATTGATTGATTCAATGTTATTTAAACAGCAATAATGTTGTTAATAACCCTAATTCTTTTATTATTATGGATGGATATATAACTGTAGAACCTAATGACGAAGTTATCGAAATGAATATTCTTTGTTCAGTAATCAGTCTTTTGAAATTTATAATGGCTATTTTTGATCACTTAAAGACACAGTGTCCAATATTAGCAAATCCAGTCAGAATAGGTCACAAACAAGTACTGACTGATAGGTTCCCCCACTGTCTTCAATGCACCTAAGAAATCATCAAAAGTCACTGACTATCGAATAATTCAAACAGCCAGTGTTCTAAACTGATACTACGGAATGAAAGACAATTTTCAACCTATTGATTGACATCCAAAAATACTCATATACAAGATATGATTAAATACTCGAAGCGGCCACTGCATATTCTTAGCTGAAAGATGTTAGATTTCACAACGGTAAAATAAGTTGTAGCGGTAAATAATTCCCCAAAATTATTAACCACAGCAATCATCACTCAACATTGGATGCTGACCATCATTGTTTAAGTCGACTTGTTTAGCTGAAGGCTTACGGTCAAGCATCCCCGCCATTTGGTGCTCCGTCGTGTCACGTGCGTG
This sequence comes from Trichobilharzia szidati, assembly GCA_944472155.2. NCBI lineage: Eukaryota > Metazoa > Platyhelminthes > Trematoda > Strigeidida > Schistosomatidae > Trichobilharzia > Trichobilharzia szidati. The sequence goes on along the minus strand of OX235276.1, from coordinate 79,387,394 downwards.
CACGATTACTAGCTAGCTAAGCATTCACCTCTACCTGCGATTTTGTCCCGAAATATAATACGTACTTTGGACGACAAAATCTGGTCTTTTGCTTTACCATTTGGTACTCGAAGAACGAACACCATAGAGGTTGTTGGTATAAGATCTTGCGTTAGTATAATCCGTACAACTCGCGAACGTTCAATACCTGCAACCACCAAACTGGTGAGCCCAACCACGAACTACATCTTCAATTCACACGCAGATAAACCCGGTGAGTTCGTTCCTTTTTGTGTTTGTTCCTGTACTCTTTTGTAATCGGCATTGTCGTCATGAGTGATCCTAGCCCCAAGGTTATTCGGATTCGCTCAACCGCCAAAACAATCCAGCTAGTACCATATTGGCCAGATAATGCTGAAACGTGGTTTCAGATTGCTGAGTCTGATTTTTGTGAACATGGCATAACTGATCAACGTTCACAGTTCCTTGCAGTTATTCACGCCCTACCGCAGGAATTCAGCAGGTGCGTAACTCTGCAGATGTCGGTAAGTAACTCGTACGAGTTGCTCAAAGCATCCATCCTCAAGAGAAACGTTCTCACGGATCGACAACGTCTGGATGAGTTAGGAGATCAGTCAGCCGTGAGCATGCTGGCAAGAATGAAAGAGATCATTGGCCAAAGTCAGTTCGATGAAGGATTCTTCAGACAACTATTTTTATCCAAACTGCCACAGTCAGTTCAGACTGTACTTGTGACACTTCAAAGTGTTCTCATAGATGATTTAGCTGTCTCTGCAGATAGAATTCTAGAGATAACTAAATGGCCAGTTACTGAAGTATACTCTGTTACCGAACAGACTTCGAAGAAGGATTCTGCAATGATAGAGTTATGCAACTCCGTCCAGCAGTTGCTTAGGTCAAACAAGCCTAGCAATTCCTCCTATCGTCGTTCTAAATCCCCTCAACGTATAAACGCACGTGGACGATCTAAGTCCAACACACGTTCTGTCAAAAATCCTGACTGGTGTTGGTATCACAACACCTATGGCCAGGAAGCGAAATGTTGTCGAAAACCTTGTGATTTCGGCAAAGCCTCCAAGTCTGTGGGAAACTATCCCGCCGGCACGCGTTAGCGGCAACCGTCGCCGGTGGCACTAGCCGCTTACTTTACATCCATGATGTAATGAGCCAGACTAAATATCTAGTCGACACAGGCGCTGAAGTCAGCGTCCTTCCTGCTACAGCAGCAGATCGACAGAAGGATCCTAACTTCAACCTACAGGCTGCAAATGGAAAACCAATTGCAACCTATGGTTGGAAATACGTCTATCTGAACGTAGGTTTACGCAAACCTATTCAGTGGATTTTCCTAATCGCTGACTTCACAATGCCCATCATTGGCACGGACCTACTTAATCATCATGATTTGCTCGTAGACGTCCGCCGTAAACGACTAATTGACAACACTACTAGTTTGTCTATCAAAGGCATAACTTACGTAGGCCCAGCTCGTCAATCGTTAAGATGAAAGCAATCCTCGATCCAACTTTTCAACCGATTGTTGACAAATATCCGGAACTGAATTGCCCAACTAACGACCTCCCGTGTATAACCAGCAATGTTATGCACCACATCATAACCTCAGGACATCCCGTGACATCTAAAGCACGACGACTGGCACCTGACAAACTGAGAATTGCCAGAAATGAATTCGATCATATGCTCACCCTTGGCATCATTCGGCCATCGAATAGTCCATGGGCATCCCCATTACATATGGTACCGAAAAAGGATAGTAACGATTGGTGACCCACTGGTGATTACCAGCGAGTGAACGCCAAAACAACCGCTGATTGCTACCCATTGCCTCACATACACGACTTGACGGCAACGTTATCTGGAGCATCTATATTCTCCAAAATCGACTTGGTTAAAGCATATAACCAAATCCCGATGGCAACGGAAGATATTCCGAAAACGGCTATCATTACGCCTTTCGGACTTTTTGAATTCCTACGTATGCCATTCGGCCTCCGGAATGCGGCCCAAACATTCCAACGCTTCATCGATGAAGTATTTCGCGGTCTCGACTTTGTATACGCATACTTAGACGACTGCCTCATTGCCAGTCCAGATAAGGAAACTCACCTTAGACACTTGGACTTGGCATTTGAAGGGTTACGCCAACATGGTGTTACCATCAATATACAGAAGTGTCAGATAGGCGTTGACTCACTCGATTTTCTGGGTCACACTATTGACTGTCAGGGCATTCGCCCACTGGCTACTTCTGTCGATCACTCTAAGAAAACGCGTTCTGGACGTCACGTTAGATTCCCAGAATACCTTCACACCTATTTCACATAACTGAGTGACACATCAATTTTTTTTATGTTGCATCATTAAACACGAGTAAACGATATTTTTCCTATAACCGTACATAAAATTAAATTAGATGTATATTTTTTTTCCCGATATTTTGAGCTTTACATTATTTTACTGTAGAGTAGATGCATGTCATATTTTTTTTTGGTAGAAAAACGCTTATCTGGTACATTTTTCTTGACAACGTTCTCAGCATTCTTCTTTTCTTCTCCAGGTGCAACGGGCACTGGACAGGAAACAAACGAAGCACGGGATCCAACGAACAACATCGAGGAAGCTATGTACAGACACCCTATTAGCATAGGCAGACAGACCAGCAGGCTCTCCATCAAGCCGCTCGGAAGATTTTTTTCACCCATCAGGGAACCATCGAGATTTTTTTACTTCCGGCTGGTCATGTCTTAGGGTCCTCACAAACCCACTAGGGGGGGAGTGAGCTGTAGCGGTAAATAATTCCCCAAAATTATTAACCACAGCAATCATCACTCAACATTGGATGCTGACCATCATTGTTTAAGTCGACTTGTTTAGCTGAAGGCTTACGGTCAAGCATCCCCGCCATTTGGTGCTCCGTCGTGTCACGTGCGTGCACGATTACTAGCTAGCTAAGCATTCACCTCTACCCGCGATTTTGTCCCGAAATATAATACGTACTTTGGACGACAAAATCTGGTCTTTTGCTTTACCATTTGGTACTCGAAGAACGAACACCATAGAGGTTGTTGGTATAAGATCTTGCGTTAGTATAATCCGTACAACTCGCGAACGTTCGATACCCGCAGTCTCTAAAAAGTCTATGTTGAAAAATCGTGACAATGTCACAATGTTACCCAAATTAGCCTATATCTCTTTGATTTTCACCATCCGGTTGGAAATTTTATCAACTATCTAGATAGACGAATCTTCCAGTTACCTCTGACGGTCAACCAACTAATAAAAAGTAAATCATGTGACGAGAAAGTTTAAAATCCAAATCATTAAAAATATGATCAATATAGATGTAAAGATGGTTACCGGGAGACTCAATTCTATCACATCACTAATGAAAAAATTTAAATCAGTTCACTTCATGCTAAAATTTGCACTGAAGATGTTGTCCAGAAGGACGACGACGGAAGCTCTGCAACTAAACCAACCAGCTCAGAGAACACTTCTAATTGCAAATGATCCACCTGAGCTACAAATCTTCTCTATTATTTCAGAACTGTAATCTGTTGATATGATTGATTGATTCGATGTTATTTAAACAGAAATAATGTTGTTAATAAACCTAATTCTTTCATTATTATGGATGGATATATAATTGTAGAACCTGATAACAAAATTATAGGAAAGAATATTCTTTGTTCATTAACCAGTCTCTTAACCAATATTCTTACCCCATCTTCCTACCTCTTATTTATGATCCTGACCTGTATTGTAATAATTCATGCTGTCTTGCCTTCGATCGAAATGTGTATGACAAGTGCGCGTGTGATCTGAACATTCGAAATGTATTGCGCAAATACATTACACGTTTCAGATAAACTACGTCTCCTTACTGATATAAGAATAGAACTTGGGCACTGAGGTTAAATATAATTTCATTATGGAGAATATTTATTTCAATGTCAGTAAAGAGTTTGAGCATTGTGGAATAGATCAAATAAAAGTATAATCATATTTTTGTTTTTTGGTAATATTGCGAGCGAAATTACTGCCCTTGTTCACACCACTGTTGGAATAAATGTATGAACGAAAAGCACACACTTATGATTTGTACTTATATATATCTTATATATCTTATATATATATATATATATATATATATATATATATATATATAGTTCAGTTTTTTTTCGTTCATCCATTTTTGTATATTCAGAATTATATTCCAGGGTGTTGACAGTTGTGCTGCTGAGTCACCCTTGTTACATGTGTCCGGTGTAACCTTAATGAATATAGATTCTGTTATAAGTCTCCCTTTCCATTTGTTCATATTTAGAGTATAAACATTGTTCCAATCGATATTGTAGTTTTTTTCCCATGTATGTGCAGCTAATCTGTTGTAAGCTTGTGTTCCTGTTGGTTGACCTTTAGTTAGGCAAGCGTTTATGTTCATTCACTCTTATTTTGAATGATCTAGACGTTTGATCCATATATTTAGTCGGACATACGGCACAAGATATCTATTTGTAAATCACATTGTTTTTATCCATCATTTTTATGGGATCTTTCAGTTGATTTATTTTATTTTTGATTAGATTCGTGGGGCAAATCCCAATATTTTTGAGGTTTCTTCGAATCAGCTCTGAAGTGTCATTTTTGTATGGTATTGCGATTGTGTTTTTGCCTTCCTCCTTCTTGTCCTTCTCTGGTTTAACCCTCTTTTTTCTCTTTTTTATAATGTCTCGAGTAAATTCTTTTCGGCAGTTGTTGGCCCAGTGGCTTAATGGTCTACGAGCTAGCTCGCCTTGTAACCAGAAGGTCCTGGGTTCGAACACTGGTGAAGAGTCCCAAATTAGGCTGACGAAACAGCTGTCCAGTACTCCCTGCAGATTTTCCAATGGTTCTCTAACTGATGTCAGTTTATAGTAAAATCCTCCAATGAATTAACACATTTTCAGAATAATACGAGCTCTTTTTATTTCGCAGATACATCTTCTTCCAAAAGAACTGAAGAAAGAGAATCTAGGTTGTTTTGAAGAGAACATTTCCCACCGCCAGACCAATTCCATTGTGAAACACGATATGCTCGCTAACTCACTCAAGAGTAGATAAGTGTCCTGATCATATCAACTCCAACTGGATGTACCAATTCAATTGCACATGGGGTAGCAAGTACATAGGGAAGATTCAGAGAAGAGTGTCTACCAGTTTATCTGAGCATATCCAAAAAAGTGTCCGTATTAAAGGCGATAAAGTGTTCTCAGGTGCAATTTTGAGACGTCTCCTAGACGAGAGACATACAGTCTTCAAAATAATCAATCTACAAGGAAAAACCATGTTTACTTCGTTGAGCAGAACCTACTGCTATCAAAACAATGCATAAAGATAGAGTGATTGATCTCTCACTACCGTGGTAACTGTAACTATTAGTGGGATTATATCTTTGGTTCTGTTGCCCAGCATTTCACTCAATTTTGATTTTCACTCACTGTGCTGATTTCACTATTAAGTTTCCAAATTTACCTAATTGTTTGTCTTCATTACACTCTCACTTTTCACTGCAACCTTCTTGAACTTCACATCGTAAAATGGATTGATCCAATCTCATGATTGTTGTAATATTGATGGTAACATGATAGAGAGTAAGTCAAGTGTTTCTTATCTTGGCATTAGTTTCTCTTCAAACCTTTGCTGGTCGTCTCATATTCTTATAGTTTCTAAAAAGATTTTCTGTCTGACTTATTACATAAAGAAGTTGAGGCACTCAGGCATAACCCAATCTCTTCTCATACAATTTATTAATTCAAGTGTTTTGCCCATCATTCTTTATTGTTCTCCATTATTCTTCACTGGGCTACTCAAGAAAGACCATATAATACTACGAAGAACATTGAAGGCTGTAAGTAGGGTCAGTGCTATCCCTTTGATTCAACTAACCGACACTGTTGTCAATAGGCATATGAATTCTTGTAAACACTTAGCTAAACTTATCTTGTCTGATAGTGAACATCCTCTTTATTCACATTTGTTTCCTTGTATCTCTTCGGGTAAGACCAGAAGAAATTTCATAAACGTTTATGCTCGTACTACAAAATATAAAAATTCGACCGTACCATATTTGGCACGAGTATTGTGTGAAGAGACGAATACCAGAAAAGAACTTTTACAACTTTTAAATCATTAACTAAACTATAAAATGTAATGATGCATATTAATGCATGTGTTATTCGTTATATTATTTATTTATTATTCACTATGACCTAGAAATGGTGTGATTTTGTTGGGGTTTTTATTTTTTCCTATTAATTATCAATATTTTTAACATTTCATACATTTATATAATTATAAACAGAGCTAACCCAATGCAATATGTAAAATGAAACGCTGAAAATTCCATGCTGTGAATTGTTATTGTTGTGGAATAAAGTGATTATTATTATTATTATCGTATTATGTATACATTCAATCTGTCGTTCAACCTCGTGTTCTGTCTCTAGTCAATCCTTGTTTCTGTGCCATATCTGAACTCGACTGCCACACACCATCTTGTCTAATTATAGTATAAATAGTCTTTTTATACACCGAATAATTTGTGAACTTATACCATTATTTTGATGAATCATTTTGAGATCGTATTCTCCTGCAAATATTGTCAGTTCTTTCTCCCTTTGTTTGTTCAAACTTCCAAGGTACTTGTTCTGCTGGGATCAGAGACGAGTCTACACACCAGACTGATCGTCCAAAACACGAGATATATTTCGGGATCAGAATTATAATGCGATGATGATTGCTAAGCCATCTGGGGATAGTGCACGAACGATCGGATGTAACATGACAGAGTGATAAATGGCGTAAATGCTTAACAGCGAACCTTCAGCTTAACTAGTCAACAGGAACAGTGGAGGTCGGCACCAAATGTTGACTATGGAATGTCGCAGTCTAATAATTATGAGAAATAGTTTACCGTCAAACTATCAATCCACCAGTATGCCATTCACTTGATGGCTTGTTATACATTTACATGAAAATACTATTACTACTATTCACTTATAGTAGTAAGTTAGTTCAGTCTAAAATTTGAGAGGTAAATTAGAAGTGAGACATATAAGAGAAGCTTTGAAACTTAATAATTACCCTGATAAATTAGTCAGAAAGTATATGGAAAATGTAAAAATAAAATAAGTAATGATAGCAGTGATAGTGATGATAATAATAATATTAATGACGACACCAACAATAGGGAATCTAAATCATCAGTAGTAATTCCATACAAATAAGGAACCTCGGAAACCTTACGCGGAATTCTTAACAAGGCAGGAATAAAAGTGGTTGGCATTCAAACCCCACAAACTCAATTAGGAACAAGCTTTGTCGGTTAAAGGATCCTGTAGAGCCTTTGAAACAAAACAATTTAGTTTATTCAATACCCTAGCCTGCAGTGATTATCAGGTCAAATACATAGATCAAAGTAGTAGAACAGGTGCAGTCAGACAACTGGATCACAAAAACCTAGCAAGATTTGATTATATAACCCTACACTGAGATAAGAAATCTGGAGAATAGTTCAGCTACAGCATTCACAAAGTGCAATCACACACAATTATACAATAGGATGGGTGGGATAAGATGACAGTTTTAAAATCTAGTGTAACAGGATGACTGGAAAAAGAGATTGATAACGGAGGCTTTGTTTATCGAATCAACTGCAAACACGTGTAGTAGGAATGATTCAACACCTGTCCACCCAGACATCTGGAAAATTCTACTACCCCTACGACAAGTTAGGAGAGAACAAAGAAAACTATAAAACTGAAGTTTCGAAGTTGTGTGATTATAACTGATGTTATGATTATGAACAAGAAGTTTTGTTCGAAACCTTGTCATCCAGGAAATAATACTGTTTCACTGTGTGTCTGATATATCTAACAAACAGACTAATATGGAAGAAGTAAACTGACCCTAATATTGTATGTAAAATGGTTTCTTTAAATAAAAGTGCATCAACATGAAAATGAGTAATATTTCGCGTTGTAAATAAAATTACTTCTTGATATTATGTGACTGAATTTTAAAATTCACACAGAAGTAAACCTATTCAAGCAGCCACATCCCATGTATCGCACATTAAGGTAAAGAATAGAAGACATACAAAAGAACTACAATAAGCAGAAATGTGAGGTGGAAAGAATAGTAACATGGGGAAAAAAATGATGGTTTATGGGATATTGGAGATTACAGAGTGTGAATGCATCTGCGCCATCACTGAGAGCGATTTTGAGCCTCCTCGTCAATAATCTCGAGTCATTGGATCTTATCATCGTGAGGACACCAATTTGGCAATCTACACCTCCCTAAATGAATGGCTAAAACTACCAGTAAAAGTCTTCACCAAAGTTCCTAGGTTTCGGTCTGATCATCCATAACTCTTTATCAACCTAATCCCACGTCGGCTAACACAACTCAGCGGAGATGGCGATGCCTTATCACGCGAAACATGTATTCCATTCATCTTAATCAGGGTAGCTTTACAGCCCTATTGACTGACTTACCTTAATCAGTTAACACTTTCTGCCTAACCTCAATATGACTCACTAGATCTTACCACTTAACGCGCGAGATAAGACACAAAAATTTGTGTTCAAAAAACAACTGGCCTTTTCATACCTCCCACTTTCAATGGCGATGTTTCACAGCCATAAATGAGGATAGAGAGGACTGCTGTGCAGTATACACATCCTATGATCGATAGCCGTATATCCTGTCTACGCCAGAGATACTTTAAGCTGTGAAATGCTATACAATTCTTTTGTATCAGTTCATCAGGGTTTATGCAACTTACCAGATAAGTGGGGTGGTCACCACACCCTACCTGTAAATGAAGGTGAACATTGAATGTTTGTTTATTGGAACTGGTAGCCATTGGCGGGCAACTCGAAGGCGCGAGTGATTCGATCGTGTACAAGTTGGAAGAAGACGAAAGAATACGAATAAAAGTACAATACATTCCTTGTAAAACATTTGTTTAAAGACTGCATCAATATAGATTTTAATTGCCGAACAGTACAAGTTATTGCAAGTACTGGTGTTTTGGAGTTAAAGTCGATAATCAGTAATAGTAATTATCGATTCGGAGCGTCTTCGCAAATAATAGGAACTTAGGGTTAAGTTCCTTGTCACTACCACTTAAATCTCTATATTTAAGCTAGGTGTCGGTGCAGTCCGGTCCTACAGCATCATCTTACATTTGACAGGAGAGAATCACATGCCAAACATTTGAAGATTGCTGCTCAAGGTTGTCAGAAGACTCTGAATTTCATCAACATCTCCCCCTAGGTGGACAATACCATCTGCATATTCAAAATTAACAAGATTATTCCTTTTTTACAAGTTAGTCTTTAAGTTAATTAGGGTCAATTCCATTAGTACATCTATGATGAAATTAAACAGAAATGGGGACTGTCAGCATCACAGACGGATACCATTGATTATCATCACTGCAGATGACAACTCTCCATGAAATCTTATACAACTTCGTGAGTCCGAGTAGAGTAATTTGATTAGTGCGGTGAACTTCTTCGGAGCTCCTTTCATAGCCCAACACTGCTACAGCAACCCTTGGTCAACAGAATTGAATTCTGCTTTCAGGTCAAGAATGAGACAATCATTGGACACCGGTTTGTCCCAGAATCTTTGGAAGGGTGAATATAGCATCTATTCACTTTCTTCTCGAATTAAGCTTGTCTGGTGTTCTCGCGTTTGTTTCTTCCGGGCACCAATCACTTTGCACATGATTGTTGAGACTGAAAACTTTAGATACGACATTAGTCGGGTTTATCCCTCTGTGATTGTCACAAGAAAACTTGCCTCTTTTCTTATAAACTTACGCCACTCTAACGGAACTATCTCTGGTTCTCAGACATTACCCAGTACCTAAGTTAATTCAGACAACAGTTTCTCACAACTGTCCCTAAACATCTCTGTAGTCATTCCATCAGGTCATTTTGCTTTGCATAGTTTCAGGTTGGAGACAGCGTTTATGACCTCAGCTACATATGGCGGATCGATGTCTATATACTATCCGGGTAGGTGAAATTTTGCTGGGTGTCGGCCAGGTAAATTGCACCTAGAAATGTTCCAAACCCCTTCCAAGGTTCAAGTTGTATATCATGAAAGATAATTAAGGCAAAGCTTTTCTCGTAGATTGTATTGGTATTATATATGAGAGATTATTTCGTCCACCTGATTCAATAAACTGTTTGTTTCCGATGTACAGAACGAAGAGACTACCTGGGAATTTCCATAAAGCGTGCGTTAGATTTAAGTTGTAGAGTAACAATAAAAGGCAAGACACGGGAGTCAAGGTATATTTTTCATTAATCAAACAGCTATTTATATATCTACAGTTTATATTCGTTAACCAATCACTGACTGACTGGTTTCAGTGTAGAACTTTCCACCAATGTGCATCAGTTCAAGTAGCCACATTTCACTCAGCACACAAAGCCAGAGAAGAAAGTAAAAAGAAACGCTAAAAAGAGACAGTAAACAGAGATATGAGGCAAAAAGAGTAGTAATATCGAAGAACAATATAGTTTCATTGAAAATAATAAGTCACAAGGAGTGGATGTATCTGCACGAGGCATTGAGAACGCTTTTGAGCCATATCACCGATTGTTTCCAGCAATTGGTTTTTACCGTCCCGAGGATTTCAGCCAGACAGCACTCTAAATCCTCCTACGTGGCTTAAGGTAACTGTTGCAGAATTCATTGACTGATAAAAAAATACAAAATTTAAAACAAAACAATAAAAAAATGAAACAAAAAAATCAACAAACGATAAATAAATAAATTAATTAATAACTAAAACCTCAAATGATTAAATCCACAAAATCAAAAAAAAACGGCAAATAAATATATCCAATAAATAGAAAAATAAAAAAAACATGTAAAAAAAATTATTAATTAAAATAATATTACGGAGGTATCACATTATGTCCTTCCGCATCACATAGGACAGGGATAACAATTCATCATGAACATTAAAAGACAGACAATTCATCAACAAGCTACTCATCACACCACGCCGTCATCGTCGTCATCATCACCAACTCCAACACCCTCATCATACGATTCACAGTCTCACATCAATGACACCACACACTCCTCTTACGACACCATTTGTCACCACCTCTCCAACACACAATCCCTTCTCTCGCTCCGCTCCACACGCTTCTCTCGAAACTTAAAATCAACATACTCTCCTACCACACACAACATCTTCTTCCTCTTTATCTCTTCATACAACCAAATCTCACCCTATCCCATCTACTCTCTACACACTCTCCTCAAATCAAATGCACTTACTACATCGCCAACGCACATCACCAACACACACACACACATCAACTCAACTTCTCATCCATCAACACCACAAACACCATGTCGCCTCACTCCACATCATCATCATAATCATCCTCACGATCACTTCGACGACTCCTTGGAAACTTACTTACACAAAATTCTCATCCTCCTCGTCCCATACAAATAACAAGCGCCAACAATCACCAGATCAGTCAATCGACAGGACAGAACAAGTCACCCTCCCATCACCTCACCTCACCTCACCTCCCCGAAACACCCTATCATCACAACAACATAACTAGCCTACTAAATAACTACCTGCCTGCACGCCAGCCAGCCAGCCACCACATCTTCTCTCGCCTCGCCCCGCCTCGCCTTACTCCTCATCACCACCTACACAAATACAACATCATCTCCTTCAACAACCCTACACAACTACCTACCTACCTAACCACCTACCCACCTATCTACCTTACTTCTCAGATCAAACCAAAAACACCTCTCATGCGCCCATCATGCTCTTCCCCCCATCCATGCTTCAAATCCCACACTAAACACATACACTTCACTCAGCTTCCTGCTCATTCTCATATAACACTCACACAACCACCTTATCACACACACACACACACACACACTATGTACAATATTCAACCTACTCGTCCACTCAATCATCACAACACTATTACGTCGTCTACACACACAGTCTGGATACACTGAAAACAACAACAACAACAACAGCAACAACTCATCTCTCAACAAGCCTAACACTACACTTGTCAAAGTCTATTCAAGCACACTCACTCACTCACTCCTCATGTCATCAGCATTAGTAAAGGCCAGTCAGTCTACTAACACCCTTCAACCAACCAAATCCTCACAGGTTTCGATAATATGTCTACTAGCTAAAACATCTCACTCACTCACTCGTCGTTCGCGAATTTATTTCAACCAAGAAAACTCATCATCCATCGATGCACATACCTGCCGCCATTCAGTCGAATGTCATCCTCCTCCTTGTTCCAGACACAGCAACCCAATCCACCGTCTTCTCCGTCACCTGCCTCCCTCTCACCTCACCATCCTTTAGTCTCCTGCCCTCTTCGCCATCACCAACACTCTCGCCTGCTGCCTTCCGCCTCACAATCAACCTCCCTCCTCTCACCACTTACACTACCCACCCAACCATCCATACTGCTGTTATCTCACACCTATAAAAATTAGAAAAAACGACTTCCCGTTAGTCATGTCTCGTCACCCATAATATATAAATATATAAAAAATAAATAATAACAATACCGAGGCATCAGATTATGTCTTTCCGCATCACATAGGACAGGGATAACAATTCATCATGAACATTAAAAGACAGACAATTCATCAACAAGCTACTCATCACACGACGCCGTCATCATCACCAACACCACCACCAACATCCACATCCTACGATTCACACTCTCACATCAATGACAACACACACTCCTCTTACTACACCACTTGTCACCACCTCTCCAACACACAATTCCTTCTCACGCTCCGCTCCACACGCTTCTCTCAAAACTTAAAAACAACATACTCTCCTACCACACACACAACATCTTCTTCTTCATCTCTTCATACAACCAAATCTCACCCTATCCCATCTACTCTCTACACACTCTCCTCAAATCAAATCCACTTACTACATCGCCAACGCACATCACCAACACACACACACATCAACTCAACTTCTCATCCATCAACACCACAAACACCATGTCGCCTCACTCCACATCATCATCATAATCATCCTCACGATCACTTCGACGACTCCTTGGAAACTTACTTACACAAAATTCTCATCCTCCTCGTCCCATACAAATAACAAGCGCCAACAATCACCAGATCAGTCAATCGACAGGACAGAACAAGTCACCCTCCCATCACCTCACCTCACCTCACCTCCCCGAAACACCCTATCATCACAACAACATAACTAGCCTACTAAATAACTACCTGCCTGCACGCCAGCCAGCCAGCCACCACATCTTCTCTCGCCCCGCCTCGCCTCGCCTTACTTCTCATCACCACCTACACAAATACAACATCATCTCCTTCAACAACCCTACACAACTACCTACCTACCTAACCACCTACCCACCTATCTACCTTACTTCTCAGATCAAACCAAAAACACCTCTCATGCGCCCATCATGCTCTTCCCCCCATCCATGCTTCAAATCCCACACTAAACACATACACTTCACTCAGCTTCCTGCTCATTCTCATATAACACTCACACAACCACCTTATCACACACACACACACACACACACACTATGTACAATATTCAACCTACTCGTCCACTCAATCATCACAACACTATTACGTCGTCTACACACACAGTCTGGATACACTGAAAACAACAACAACAACAACAGCAACAACTCATCTTTCAACAAGCCTAACACTACACTTGTCAAAGTCTATTCAAGCACACTCACTCACTCACTCCTCATGTCATCAGCATTAGTAAAGGCCAGTCAGTCTACTAACACCCTTCAACCAACCAAATCCTCACAGGTTTCGATAATATGTCTACTAGCTAAAACATCTCACTCACTCACTCGTCGTTCGCGAATTTATTTCAACCAAGAAAACTCATCATCCATCGATGCACATACCTGCCGCCATTCAGTCGAATGTCATCCTCCTCCTTGTTCCAGACACAGCAACCCAATCCACCGTATTCTCCGTCACCTGCCTCCCTCTCACCTCACCATCCTTTAGTCTCCTGCCCTCTTCTCCGTCACCAACACTCTCGCCTGCTGCCTTCCGCCTCACAATCATCCTCACTCCTCTCATCAATTACACTAACCACACACCCATCGATCCATCCATCCGTACTGCTGTCATCTCACACCTATAAAAATTAGAAAAAACGACTTCCCGTTAGTCATGTCTCGTCACCCATAATGCAAAAATAAATAAATAATAATAATAATAATATCGAGGCATCAGATTATGTCTCTCCGCATCACATAGGACAGGGATAACAATTCATCATGAACATTAAAAGACAGACAATTCATCAACAAGCTACTCATCACACCACGCCGTCATCCTCGTCATCATCACCAACACCCTCATCCTACGATTCACACTCTCACATCAATGACACCATACACTCCTCTTACGACACCATTTGTCACCACCTCTCCAACACACAATTCCTTCTCACGCTCCGCTCCACACGCTTCTCTCAAAACTTAAAAACAACATACTCTCCTACCACACACAACATCTTCTTCCTCTTTATCTCTTCATACAACCAAATCTCACCCTATCCCATCTACTCTCTACACACTCTCCTCAAATCAAATCCACTTACTACATCGCCAACGCACATCACCAACACACACACACACACATCAACTCAACTTCTCATCCATCAACACCACAAACACCATGTCGCCTCACTCCACATCATCATCATAATCATCCTCACGATCACTTCGACGACTCCTTGGAAACTTACTTACACAAAATTCTCATCCTCCTCGTCCCATACAAATAACAAGCGCCAACAATCACCAGATCAGTCAATCGACAGGACAGAACAAGTCACCCTCCCATCACCTCACCTCACCTCACCTCCCCGAAACACCCTATCATCACAACAACATAACTAGCCTACTAAATAACTACCTGCCTGCACGCCAGCCAGCCAGCCACCACATCTTCTCTCGCCCCGCCTCGCCTCGCCTTACTTCTCATCACCACCTACACAAATACAACATCATCTCCTTCAACAACCCTACACAACTACCTACCTACCTAACCACCTACCCACCTATCTACCTTACTTCTCAGATCAAACCAAAAACACCTCTCATGCGCCCATCATGCTCTTCCCCCCATCCATGCTTCAAATCCCACACTAAACACATACACTTCACTCAGCTTCCTGCTCATTCTCATATAACACTCACACAACCACCTTATCACACACACACACACACACACACACACACTATGTACAATATTCAACCTACTCGTCCACTCAATCATCACAACACTATTACGTCGTCTACACACACAGTCTGGATACACTGAAAACAACAACAACAACAACAGCAACAACTCATCTTTCAACAAGCCTAACACTACACTTGTCAAAGTCTATTCAAGCACACTCACTCACTCACTCCTCATGTCATCAGCATTAGTAAAGGCCAGTCAGTCTACTAACACCCTTCAACCAACCAAATCCTCACAGGTTTCGATAATATGTCTACTAGCTAAAACATCTCACTCACTCACTCGTCGTTCGCGAATTTATTTCAACCAAGAAAACTCATCATCCATCGATGCACATACCTGCCGCCATTCAGTCGAATGTCATCCTCCTCCTTGTTCCAGACACAGCAACCCAATCCACCGTATTCTCCGTCACCTGCCTCCCTCTCACCTCACCATCCTTTAGTCTCCTGCCCTCTTCTCCGTCACCAACACTCTCGCCTGCTGCCTTCCGCCTCACAATCATCCTCACTCCTCTCATCAATTACACTAACCACACACCCATCGATCCATCCATCCGTACTGCTGTCATCTCACACCTATAAAAATTAGAAAAAACGACTTCCCGTTAGTCATGTCTCGTCACCCATAATGCAAAAATAAATAAATAATAATAATAATAATAATAATATCGAGGCATCAGATTATGTCTCTCCGCATCACATAGGACAGGGATAACAATTCATCATGAACATTAAAAGACAGACAATTCATCAACAAGCTACTCATCACACCACGCCGTCATCCTCGTCATCATCACCAACACCCTCATCCTACGATTCACACTCTCACATCAATGACACCATACACTCCTCTTACGACACCATTTGTCACCACCTCTCCAACACACAATTCCTTCTCACGCTCCGCTCCACACGCTTCTCTCAAAACTTAAAAACAACATACTCTCCTACCACACACAACATCTTCTTCCTCTTTATCTCTTCATACAACCAAATCTCACCCTATCCCATCTACTCTCTACACTCTCCTCAAATCAAATCCACTTACTACATCGCCAACGCACATCACCAACACACACACACATCAACTCAACTTCTCATCCATCAACACCACAAACACCATGTCGCCTCACTCCACATCATCATCATAATCATCCTCACGATCACTTCGACGACTCCTTGGAAACTTACTTACACAAAATTCTCATCCTCCTCGTCCCATACAAATAACAAGCGCCAACAATCACCAGATCAGTCAATCGACAGGACAGAACAAGTCACCCTCCCATCACCTCACCTCACCTCACCTCCCCGAAACACCCTATCATCACAACAACATAACTAGCCTACTAAATAACTACCTGCCTGCACGCCAGCCAGCCAGCCACCACATCTTCTCTCGCCCCGCCTCGCCTCGCCTTACTTCTCATCACCACCTACACAAATACAACATCATCTCCTTCAACAACCCTACACAACTACCTACCTACCTAACCACCTACCCACCTATCTACCTTACTTCTCAGATCAAACCAAAAACACCTCTCATGCGCCCATCATGCTCTTCCCCCCATCCATGCTTCAAATCCCACACTAAACACATACACTTCACTCAGCTTCCTGCTCATTCTCATATAACACTCACACAACCACCTTATCACACACACACACACACACACACACACACTATGTACAATATTCAACCTACTCGTCCACTCAATCATCACAACACTATTACGTCGTCTACACACACAGTCTGGATACACTGAAAACAACAACAACAACAACAGCAACAACTCATCTTTCAACAAGCCTAACACTACACTTGTCAAAGTCTATTCAAGCACACTCACTCACTCACTCCTCATGTCATCAGCATTAGTAAAGGCCAGTCAGTCTACTAACACCCTTCAACCAACCAAATCCTCACAGGTTTCGATAATATGTCTACTAGCTAAAACATCTCACTCACTCACTCGTCGTTCGCGAATTTATTTCAACCAAGAAAACTCATCATCCATCGATGCACATACCTGCCGCCATTCAGTCGAATGTCATCCTCCTCCTTGTTCCAGACACAGCAACCCAATCCACCGTATTCTCCGTCACCAACACTCTCGCCTGCTGCCTTCCGCCTCACAATCATCCTCACTCCTCTCATCAATTACACTAACCACACACCCATCGATCCATCCATCCGTACTGCTGTCATCTCACACCTATAAAAATTAGAAAAAACGACTTCCCGTTAGTCATGTCTCGTCACCCATAATGCAAAAATAAATAAATAATAATAATAATATCGAGGCATCAGATTATGTCTCTCCGCATCACATAGGACAGGGATAACAATTCATCATGAACATTAAAAGACAGACAATTCATCAACAAGCTACTCATCACACCACGCCGTCATCCTCGTCATCATCACCAACACCCTCATCATACGATTCACAGTCTCACATCAATGACACCACACACTCCTCTTACGACACCATTTGTCACCACCTCTCCAACACACAATCCCTTCTCTCGCTCCGCTCCACACGCTTCTCTCGAAACTTAAAATCAACATACTCTCCTACCACACACAACATCTTCTTCCTCTTTATCTCTTCATACAACCAAATCTCACCCTATCCCATCTACTCTCTACACACTCTCCTCAAATCAAATGCACTTACTACATCGCCAACGCACATCACCAACACACACACACACATCAACTCAACTTCTCATCCATCAACACCACAAACACCATGTCGCCTCACTCCACATCATCATCATAATCATCCTCACGATCACTTCGACGACTCCTTGGAAACTTACTTACACAAAATTCTCATCCTCCTCGTCCCATACAAATAACAAGCGCCAACAATCACCAGATCAGTCAATCGACAGGACAGAACAAGTCACCCTCCCATCACCTCACCTCACCTCACCTCCCCGAAACACCCTATCATCACAACAACATAACTAGCCTACTAAATAACTACCTGCCTGCACGCCAGCCAGCCAGCCACCACATCTTCTCTCGCCTCGCCCCGCCTCGCCTTACTCCTCATCACCACCTACACAAATACAACATCATCTCCTTCAACAACCCTACACAACTACCTACCTACCTAACCACCTACCCACCTATCTACCTTACTTCTCAGATCAAACCAAAAACACCTCTCATGCGCCCATCATGCTCTTCCCCCCATCCATGCTTCAAATCCCACACTAAACACATACACTTCACTCAGCTTCCTGCTCATTCTCATATAACACTCACACAACCACCTTATCACACACACACACACACACACACTATGTACAATATTCAACCTACTCGTCCACTCAATCATCACAACACTATTACGTCGTCTACACACACAGTCTGGATACACTGAAAACAACAACAACAGCAACAACTCATCTCTCAACAAGCCTAACACTACACTTGTCAAAGTCTATTCAAGCACACTCACTCACTCACTCCTCATGTCATCAGCATTAGTAAAGGCCAGTCAGTCTACTAACACCCTTCAACCAACCAAATCCTCACAGGTTTCGATAATATGTCTACTAGCTAAAACATCTCACTCACTCACTCGTCGTTCGCGAATTTATTTCAACCAAGAAAACTCATCATCCATCGATGCACATACCTGCCGCCATTCAGTCGAATGTCATCCTCCTCCTTGTTCCAGACACAGCAACCCAATCCACCGTATTCTCCGTCACCTGCCTCCCTCTCACCTCACCATCCTTTAGTCTCCTGCCCTCTTCTCCGTCACCAACACTCTCGCCTGCTGCCTTCCGCCTCACAATCATCCTCACTCCTCTCATCAATTACACTAACCACACACCCATCGATCCATCCATCCGTACTGCTGTTATCTCACACCTATAAAAATTAGAAAAAACGACTTCCCGTTAGTCATGTCTCGTCACCCATAATATATAAATAAGTAAATAATAACAATACCGAGGCATCAGATTATGTCTTTCCGCATCACATAGGACAGGGATAACAATTCATCATGAACATTGAAAGACAGACAATTCATCAACAAGCTACTCATCACACCACGCCGTCATCCTCGTCATCATCACCAACACCCTCATCCTACGATTCACACTCTCACATCAATGACAACACACACTCCTCTTACTACACCACTTGTCACCACCTCTCCAACACACAATTCCTTCTCACGCTCCGCTCCACACGCTTCTCTCAAAACTTAAAAACAACATACTCTCCTACCACACACACAACATCTTCTTCTTCATCTCTTCATACAACCAAATCTCACCCTATCCCATCTACTCTCTACACACTCTCCTCAAATCAAATCCACTTACTACATCGCCAACGCACATCACCAACACACACACACATCAACTCAACTTCTCATCCATCAACACCACAAACACCATGTCGCCTCACTCCACATCATCATCATAATCATCCTCACGATCACTTCGACGACTCCTTGGAAACTTACTTACACAAAATTCTCATCCTCCTCGTCCCATACAAATAACAAGCGCCAACAATCACCAGATCAGTCAATCGACAGGACAGAACAAGTCACCCTCCCATCACCTCACCTCACCTCACCTCCCCGAAACACCCTATCATCACAACAACATAACTAGCCTACTAAATAACTACCTGCCTGCACGCCAGCCAGCCAGCCACCACATCTTCTCTCGCCCCGCCTCGCCTCGCCTTACTTCTCATCACCACCTACACAAATACAACATCATCTCCTTCAACAACCCTACACAACTACCTACCTACCTAACCACCTACCCACCTATCTACCTTACTTCTCAGATCAAACCAAAAACACCTCTCATGCGCCCATCATGCTCTTCCCCCCATCCATGCTTCAAATCCCACACTAAACACATACACTTCACTCAGCTTCCTGCTCATTCTCATATAACACTCACACAACCACCTTATCACACACACACACACACACTATGTACAATATTCAACCTACTCGTCCACTCAATCATCACAACACTATTACGTCGTCTACACACACAGTCTGGATACACTGAAAACAACAACAACAACAACAGCAACAACTCATCTTTCAACAAGCCTAACACTACACTTGTCAAAGTCTATTCAAGCACACTCACTCACTCACTCCTCATGTCATCAGCATTAGTAAAGGCCAGTCAGTCTACTAACACCCTTCAACCAACCAAATCCTCACAGGTTTCGATAATATGTCTACTAGCTAAAACATCTCACTCACTCACTCGTCGTTCGCGAATTTATTTCAACCAAGAAAACTCATCATCCATCGATGCACATACCTGCCGCCATTCAGTCGAATGTCATCCTCCTCCTTGTTCCAGACACAGCAACCCAATCCACCGTATTCTCCGTCACCTGCCTCCCTCTCACCTCACCATCCTTTAGTCTCCTGCCCTCTTCTCCGTCACCAACACTCTCGCCTGCTGCCTTCCGCCTCACAATCATCCTCACTCCTCTCATCAATTACACTAACCACACACCCATCGATCCATCCATCCGTACTGCTGTCATCTCACACCTATAAAAATTAGAAAAAACGACTTCCCGTTAGTCATGTCTCGTCACCCATAATGTAAAAATAAATAAATAATAATAATAATAATATCGAGGCATCAGATTATGTCTTTCCGCATCACATAGGACAGGGATAACAATTCATCATGAACATTAAAAGACAGACAATTCATCAACAAGCTACTCATCACACCACGCCGTCATCCTCGTCATCATCACCAACACCCTCATCCTACGATTCACACTCTCACATCAATGACACCATACACTCCTCTTACGACACCATTTGTCACCACCTCTCCAACACACAATTCCTTCTCACGCTCCGCTCCACACGCTTCTCTCAAAACTTAAAAACAACATACTCTCCTACCACACACAACATCTTCTTCCTCTTTATCTCTTCATACAACCAAATCTCACCCTATCCCATCTACTCTCTACACACTCTCCTCAAATCAAATCCACTTACTACATCGCCAACGCACATCACCAACACACACACACACACATCAACTCAACTTCTCATCCATCAACACCACAAACACCATGTCGCCTCACTCCACATCATCATCATAATCATCCTCACGATCACTTCGACGACTCCTTGGAAACTTACTTACACAAAATTCTCATCCTCCTCGTCCCATACAAATAACAAGCGCCAACAATCACCAGATCAGTCAATCGACAGGACAGAACAAGTCACCCTCCCATCACCTCACCTCACCTCACCTCCCCGAAACACCCTATCATCACAACAACATAACTAGCCTACTAAATAACTACCTGCCTGCACGCCAGCCAGCCAGCCACCACATCTTCTCTCGCCCCGCCTCGCCTCGCCTTACTTCTCATCACCACCTACACAAATACAACATCATCTCCTTCAACAACCCTACACAACTACCTACCTACCTAACCACCTACCCACCTATCTACCTTACTTCTCAGATCAAACCAAAAACACCTCTCATGCGCCCATCATGCTCTTCCCCCCATCCATGCTTCAAATCCCACACTAAACACATACACTTCACTCAGCTTCCTGCTCATTCTCATATAACACTCACACAACCACCTTATCACACACACACACACACACACTATGTACAATATTCAACCTACTCGTCCACTCAATCATCACAACACTATTACGTCGTCTACACACACAGTCTGGATACACTGAAAACAACAACAACAACAACAGCAACAACTCATCTTTCAACAAGCCTAACACTACACTTGTCAAAGTCTATTCAAGCACACTCACTCACTCACTCCTCATGTCATCAGCATTAGTAAAGGCCAGTCAGTCTACTAACACCCTTCAACCAACCAAATCCTCACAGGTTTCGATAATATGTCTACTAGCTAAAACATCTCACTCACTCACTCGTCGTTGGCAAATTTATTTCAACCAAGAAAACTCATCATCCATCGATGCACATACCTGCCGCCATTCAGTCGAATGTCATCCTCCTCCTTGTTCCAGACACAGCAACCCAATCCACCGTATTCTCCGTCACCTGCCTCCCTCTCACCTCACCATCCTTTAGTCTCCTGCCCTCTTCTCCGTCACCAACACTCTCGCCTGCTGCCTTCCGCCTCACAATCATCCTCACTCCTCTCATCAATTACACTAACCACACACCCATCGATCCATCCATCCGTACTGCTGTCATCTCACACCTATAAAAATTAGAAAAAACGACTTCCCGTTAGTCATGTCTCGTCACCCATAATGCAAAAATAAATAAATAATAATAATAATATCGAGGCATCAGATTATGTCTCTCCGCATCACATAGGACAGGGATAACAATTCATCATGAACATTAAAAGACAGACAATTCATCAACAAGCTACTCATCACACCACGCCGTCATCCTCGTCATCATCACCAACACCCTCATCCTACGATTCACACTCTCACATCAATGACACCATACACTCCTCTTACGACACCATTTGTCACCACCTCTCCAACACACAATTCCTTCTCACGCTCCGCTCCACACGCTTCTCTCAAAACTTAAAAACAACATACTCTCCTACCACACACAACATCTTCTTCCTCTTTATCTCTTCATACAACCAAATCTCACCCTATCCCATCTACTCTCTACACTCTCCTCAAATCAAATCCACTTACTACATCGCCAACGCACATCACCAACACACACACACACATCAACTCAACTTCTCATCCATCAACACCACAAACACCATGTCGCCTCACTCCACATCATCATCATAATCATCCTCACGATCACTTCGACGACTCCTTGGAAACTTACTTACACAAAATTCTCATCCTCCTCGTCCCATACAAATAACAAGCGCCAACAATCACCAGATCAGTCAATCGACAGGACAGAACAAGTCACCCTCCCATCACCTCACCTCACCTCACCTCCCCGAAACACCCTATCATCACAACAACATAACTAGCCTACTAAATAACTACCTGCCTGCACGCCAGCCAGCCAGCCACCACATCTTCTCTCGCCCCGCCTCGCCTCGCCTTACTTCTCATCACCACCTACACAAATACAACATCATCTCCTTCAACAACCCTACACAACTACCTACCTACCTAACCACCTACCCACCTATCTACCTTACTTCTCAGATCAAACCAAAAACACCTCTCATGCGCCCATCATGCTCTTCCCCCCATCCATGCTTCAAATCCCACACTAAACACATACACTTCACTCAGCTTCCTGCTCATTCTCATATAACACTCACACAACCACCTTATCACACACACACACACACACACACTATGTACAATATTCAACCTACTCGTCCACTCAATCATCACAACACTATTACGTCGTCTACACACACAGTCTGGATACACTGAAAACAACAACAACAACAACAGCAACAACTCATCTTTCAACAAGCCTAACACTACACTTGTCAAAGTCTATTCAAGCACACTCACTCACTCACTCCTCATGTCATCAGCATTAGTAAAGGCCAGTCAGTCTACTAACACCCTTCAACCAACCAAATCCTCACAGGTTTCGATAATATGTCTACTAGCTAAAACATCTCACTCACTCACTCGTCGTTGGCAAATTTATTTCAACCAAGAAAACTCATCATCCATCGATGCACATACCTGCCGCCATTCAGTCGAATGTCATCCTCCTCCTTGTTCCAGACACAGCAACCCAATCCACCGTATTCTCCGTCACCAACACTCTCGCCTGCTGCCTTCCGCCTCACAATCATCCTCACTCCTCTCATCAATTACACTAACCACACACCCATCGATCCATCCATCCGTACTGCTGTCATCTCACACCTATAAAAATTAGAAAAAACGACTTCCCGTTAGTCATGTCTCGTCACCCATAATGCAAAAATAAATAAATAATAATAATAATATCGAGGCATCAGATTATGTCTCTCCGCATCACATAGGACAGGGATAACAATTCATCATGAACATTAAAAGACAGACAATTCATCAACAAGCTACTCATCACACCACGCCGTCATCCTCGTCATCATCACCAACACCCTCATCCTACGATTCACACTCTCACATCAATGACACCATACACTCCTCTTACGACACCATTTGTCACCACCTCTCCAACACACAATTCCTTCTCACGCTCCGCTCCACACGCTTCTCTCAAAACTTAAAAACAACATACTCTCCTACCACACACAACATCTTCTTCCTCTTTATCTCTTCATACAACCAAATCTCACCCTATCCCATCTACTCTCTACACTCTCCTCAAATCAAATGCACTTACTACATCGCCAACGCACATCACCAACACACACACACACATCAACTCAACTTCTCATCCATCAACACCACAAACACCATGTCGCCTCACTCCACATCATCATCATAATCATCCTCACGATCACTTCGACGACTCCTTGGAAACTTACTTACACAAAATTCTCATCCTCCTCGTCCCATACAAATAACAAGCGCCAACAATCACCAGATCAGTCAATCGACAGGACAGAACAAGTCACCCTCCCATCACCTCACCTCACCTCACCTCCCCGAAACACCCTATCATCACAACAACATAACTAGCCTACTAAATAACTACCTGCCTGCACGCCAGCCAGCCAGCCACCACATCTTCTCTCGCCCCGCCTCGCCTCGCCTTACTTCTCATCACCACCTACACAAATACAACATCATCTCCTTCAACAACCCTACACAACTACCTACCTACCTAACCACCTACCCACCTATCTACCTTACTTCTCAGATCAAACCAAAAACACCTCTCATGCGCCCATCATGCTCTTCCCCCCATCCATGCTTCAAATCCCACACTAAACACATACACTTCACTCAGCTTCCTGCTCATTCTCATATAACACTCACACAACCACCTTATCACACACACACACACACACACACACACTATGTACAATATTCAACCTACTCGTCCACTCAATCATCACAAAACTATTACGTCGTCTACACACACAGTCTGGATACACTGAAAACAACAACAACAACAACAGCAACAACTCATCTTTCAACAAGCCTAACACTACACTTGTCAAAGTCTATTCAAGCACACTCACTCACTCACTCCTCATGTCATCAGCATTAGTAAAGGCCAGTCAGTCTACTAACACCCTTCAACCAACCAAATCCTCACAGGTTTCGATAATATGTCTACTAGCTAAAACATCTCACTCACTCACTCGTCGTTGGCAAATTTATTTCAACCAAGAAAACTCATCATCCATCGATGCACATACCTGCCGCCATTCAGTCGAATGTCATCCTCCTCCTTGTTCCAGACACAGCAACCCAATCCACCGTATTCTCCGTCACCTGCCTCCCTCTCACCTCACCATCCTTTAGTCTCCTGCCCTCTTCTCCGTCACCAACACTCTCGCCTGCTGCCTTCCGCCTCACAATCATCCTCACTCCTCTCATCAATTACACTAACCACACACCCATCGATCCATCCATCCGTACTGCTGTCATCTCACACCTATAAAAATTAGAAAAAACGACTTCCCGTTAGTCATGTCTCGTCACCCATAATGCAAAAATAAATATTAATAATAATAATAATATCGAGGCATCAGCTTATGTCTCTCCGCATCACATAGGACAGGGATAACAATTCATCATGAACATTAAAAGACAGACAATTCATCAACAAGCTACTCATCACACCACGCCGTCATCCTCGTCATCATCACCAACACCCTCATCCTACGATTCACACTCTCACATCAATGACACCATACACTCCTCTTACGACACCATTTGTCACCACCTCTCCAACACACAATTCCTTCTCACGCTCCGCTCCACACGCTTCTCTCAAAACTTAAAAACAACATACTCTCCTACCACACACAACATCTTCTTCCTCTTTATCTCTTCATACAACCAAATCTCACCCTATCCCATCTACTCTCTACACTCTCCTCAAATCAAATCCACTTACTACATCGCCAACGCACATCACCAACACACACACACACATCAACTCAACTTCTCATCCATCAACACCACAAACACCATGTCGCCTCACTCCACATCATCATCATAATCATCCTCACGATCACTTCGACGACTCCTTGGAAACTTACTTACACAAAATTCTCATCCTCCTCGTCCCATACAAATAACAAGCGCCAACAATCACCAGATCAGTCAATCGACAGGACAGAACAAGTCACCCTCCCATCACCTCACCTCACCTCACCTCCCCGAAACACCCTATCATCACAACAACATAACTAGCCTACTAAATAACTACCTGCCTGCACGCCAGCCAGCCAGCCACCACATCTTCTCTCGCCCCGCCTCGCCTCGCCTTACTTCTCATCACCACCTACACAAATACAACATCATCTCCTTCAACAACCCTACACAACTACCTACCTACCTAACCACCTACCCACCTATCTACCTTACTTCTCAGATCAAACCAAAAACACCTCTCATGCGCCCATCATGCTCTTCCCCCCATCCATGCTTCAAATCCCACACTAAACACATACACTTCACTCAGCTTCCTGCTCATTCTCATATAACACTCACACAACCACCTTATCACACACACACACACACACACACACACACACACTATGTACAATATTCAACCTACTCGTCCACTCAATCATCACAACACTATTACGTCGTCTACACACACAGTCTGGATACACTGAAAACAACAACAACAACAACAACAGCAACAACTCATCTCTCAACAAGCCTAACACTACACTTGTCAAAGTCTATTCAAGCACACTCACTCACTCACTCCTCATGTCATCAGCATTAGTAAAGGCCAGTCAGTCTACTAACACCCTTCAACCAACCAAATCCTCACAGGTTTCGATAATATGTCTACTAGCTAAAACATCTCACTCACTCACTCGTCGTTGGCAAATTTATTTCAACCAAGAAAACTCATCATCCATCGATGCACATACCTGCCGCCATTCAGTCGAATGTCATCCTCCTCCTTGTTCCAGACACAGCAACCCAATCCACCGTATTCTCCGTCACCTGCCCTCTTCTCCGTCACCAACACTCTCGCCTGCTGCCTTCCGCCTCACAATCATCCTCACTCCTCTCATCAATTACACTAACCACACACCCATCGATCCATCCATCCGTACTGCTGTCATCTCACACCTATAAAAATTAGAAAAAACGACTTCCCGTTAGTCATGTCTCGTCACCCATAATGCAAAAATAAATAAATAATAATAATAATAATATCGAGGCATCAGATTATGTCTCTCCGCATCACATAGGACAGGGATAACAATTCATCATGAACATTAAAAGACAGACAATTCATCAACAAGCTACTCATCACACCACGCCGTCATCCTCGTCATCATCACCAACACCCTCATCCTACGATTCACACTCTCACATCAATGACACCATACACTCCTCTTACGACACCATTTGTCACCACCTCTCCAACACACAATTCCTTCTCACGCTCCGCTCCACACTCTTCTCTCAAAACTTAAAAACAACATACTCTCCTACCACACACACAACATCTTCTTCTTCATCTCTTCATACAACCAAATCTCACCCTATCCCATCTGCTCTCTACATTCTCCTCATATCAAATCCGCTTCCTACATCGCCAACGCACATTACCAACACACACACATCAACTTAACTTCTCATCCACCAACACCACAAACACCATGTCGCCTCACTCCACATCATCATCATAATCATCCTCACGATCACTTCGACGACTCCTTGGAAACTTACTTACACAAAATTCTCATCCTCCTCGTCCCATACAAATAACAAGCGCCAACAATCACCAGATCAGTCAATCGACAGGACAGAACAAGTCACCCTCCCATCACCTCACCTCACCTCACCTCCCCGAAACACCCTATCATCACAACAACATAACTAGCCTACTAAATAACTACCTGCCTGCACGCCAGCCAGCCAGCCACCACATCTTCTCTCGCCCCGCCTCGCCTCGCCTTACTTCTCATCACCACCTACACAAATACAACATCATCTCCTTCAACAACCCTACACAACTACACAACTACCTAACCACCTACCCACCTATCTACCTTACTTCTCAGATCAAACCAAAAACACCTCTCATGCGCCCATCATGCTCTTCCCCCCATCCATGCTTCAAATCCCACACTAAACACATACACTTCACTCAGCTTCCTGCTCATTCTCATATAACACTCACACAACCACCTTATCACACACACACACACACACACACTATGTACAATATTCAACCTACTCGTCCACTCAATCATCACAACACTATTACGTCGTCTACACACACAGTCTGGATACACTGAAAACAACAACAACAGCAACAACTCATCTCTCAACAAGCCTAACACTACACTTGTCAAAGTCTATTCAAGCACACTCACTCACTCACTCCTCATGTCATCAGCATTAGTAAAGGCCAGTCAGTCTACTAACACCCTTCAACCAACCAAATCCTCACAGGTTTCGATAATATGTCTACTAGCTAAAACATCTCACTCACTCACTCGTCGTTGGCAAATTTATTTCAACCAAGAAAACTCATCATCCATCGATGCACATACCTGCCGCCATTCAGTCGAATGTCATCCTCCTCCTTGTTCCAGACACAGCAACCCAATCCACCGTATTCTCCGTCATTTTTTTTTTTTTTTTTTTTTTTTTTTTTTTTTTCCTGCCCTCTTCTCCGTCACCAACACTCTCGCCTGCTGCCTTCCGCCTCACAATCATCCTCAC
Source organism: Trichobilharzia szidati (assembly GCA_944472155.2). Classification (NCBI taxonomy): domain Eukaryota; kingdom Metazoa; phylum Platyhelminthes; class Trematoda; order Strigeidida; family Schistosomatidae; genus Trichobilharzia; species Trichobilharzia szidati. The sequence continues at coordinate 79,358,149 of OX235276.1, read as the reverse complement.
TCCTCTCATCAATTACACTAACCACACACCCATCGATCCATCCATCCGTACTGCTGTCATCTCACACCTATAAAAATTAGAAAAAACGACTTCCCGTTAGTCATGTCTCGTCACCCATAATGCAAAAATAAATAAATAATAATAATAATAATATCGAGGCATCAGATTATGTCTCTCCGCATCACATAGGACAGGGATAACAATTCATCATGAACATTAAAAGACAGACAATTCATCAACAAGCTACTCATCACACCACGCCGTCATCCTCGTCATCATCACCAACACCCTCATCCTACGATTCACACTCTCACATCAATGACACCATACACTCCTCTTACGACACCATTTGTCACCACCTCTCCAACACACAATTCCTTCTCACGCTCCGCTCCACACGCTTCTCTCAAAACTTAAAAACAACATACTCTCCTACCACACACAACATCTTCTTCCTCTTTATCTCTTCATACAACCAAATCTCACCCTATCCCATCTACTCTCTACACTCTCCTCAAATCAAATGCACTTACTACATCGCCAACGCACATCACCAACACACACACACACATCAACTCAACTTCTCATCCATCAACACCACAAACACCATGTCGCCTCACTCCACATCATCATCATAATCATCCTCACGATCACTTCGACGACTCCTTGGAAACTTACTTACACAAAATTCTCATCCTCCTCGTCCCATACAAATAACAAGCGCCAACAATCACCAGATCAGTCAATCGACAGGACAGAACAAGTCACCCTCCCATCACCTCACCTCACCTCACCTCCCCGAAACACCCTATCATCACAACAACATAACTAGCCTACTAAATAACTACCTGCCTGCACGCCAGCCAGCCAGCCACCACATCTTCTCTCGCCCCGCCTCGCCTCGCCTTACTTCTCATCACCACCTACACAAATACAACATCATCTCCTTCAACAACCCTACACAACTACCTACCTACCTAACCACCTACCCACCTATCTACCTTACTTCTCAGATCAAACCAAAAACACCTCTCATGCGCCCATCATGCTCTTCCCCCCATCCATGCTTCAAATCCCACACTAAACACATACACTTCACTCAGCTTCCTGCTCATTCTCATATAACACTCACACAACCACCTTATCACACACACACACACACACACACTATGTACAATATTCAACCTACTCGTCCACTCAATCATCACAACACTATTACGTCGTCTACACACACAGTCTGGATACACTGAAAACAACAACAACAACAGCAACAACTCATCTCTCAACAAGCCTAACACTACACTTGTCAAAGTCTATTCAAGCACACTCACTCACTCACTCCTCATGTCATCAGCATTAGTAAAGGCCAGTCAGTCTACTAACACCCTTCAACCAACCAAATCCTCACAGGTTTCGATAATATGTCTACTAGCTAAAACATCTCACTCACTCACTCGTCGTTGGCAAATTTATTTCAACCAAGAAAACTCATCATCCATCGATGCACATACCTGCCGCCATTCAGTCGAATGTCATCCTCCTCCTTGTTCCAGACACAGCAACCAAATCCACCGTCTTCTCCGTCACCTGCCTCCCTCTCACATCCGTCACCATCCTTTAGTCTCCTGCCCTCTTCTCCGTCACCAACACTCTCGCCTGCTGCCTTCCGCCTCACAATCATACTCCCTCCTCTCATCAATTACACTAACCACACACCCATCGATCCATCCATCCGTACTGCTGTCATCTCACACCTATAAAAATTAGAAAAAACGCCTTCCTGTTAGTCATGTCTCCTCACCCATTACATATAAATTAGTAATAATATAATAATAATAATAATAATAATAATACCGAGGCATCAGATTATGTCTTTCCGCATCACATAGGACAGGGATAACAATTCATCATGAACATTAAAAGACAGACAATTCATCAACAAGCTACTCATCACACCACGCCGTCATCGTCGTCATCATCACCAACTCCAACACCCTCATCATACGATTCACACTCTCACATCAATGACACCATACACTCCTCTTACGACACCATTTGTCACCACCTCTCCAACACACAATTCCTTCTCACGCTCCGCTCCACACGCTTCTCTCAAAACTTAAAAACAACATACTCTCCTACCACACACAACATCTTCTTCCTCTTTATCTCTTCATACAACCAAATCTCACCCTATCCCATCTACTCTCTACACTCTCCTCAAATCAAATCCACTTACTACATCGCCAACGCACATCACCAACACACACACACACATCAACTCAACTTCTCATCCATCAACACCACAAACACCATGTCGCCTCACTCCACATCATCATCATAATCATCCTCACGATCACTTCGACGACTCCTTGGAAACTTACTTACACAAAATTCTCATCCTCCTCGTCCCATACAAATAACAAGCGCCAACAATCACCAGATCAGTCAATCGACAGGACAGAACAAGTCACCCTCCCATCACCTCACCTCACCTCACCTCCCCGAAACACCCTATCATCACAACAACATAACTAGCCTACTAAATAACTACCTGCCTGCACGCCAGCCAGCCAGCCACCACATCTTCTCTCGCCCCGCCTCGCCTCGCCTTACTTCTCATCACCACCTACACAAATACAACATCATCTCCTTCAACAACCCTACACAACTACCTACCTACCTAACCACCTACCCACCTATCTACCTTACTTCTCAGATCAAACCAAAAACACCTCTCATGCGCCCATCATGCTCTTCCCCCCATCCATGCTTCAAATCCCACACTAAACACATACACTTCACTCAGCTTCCTGCTCATTCTCATATAACACTCACACAACCACCTTATCACACACACACACACACACACACACACACACTATGTACAATATTCAACCTACTCGTCCACTCAATCATCACAACACTATTACGTCGTCTACACACACAGTCTGGATACACTGAAAACAACAACAACAACAACAACAGCAACAACTCATCTCTCAACAAGCCTAACACTACACTTGTCAAAGTCTATTCAAGCACACTCACTCACTCACTCCTCATGTCATCAGCATTAGTAAAGGCCAGTCAGTCTACTAACACCCTTCAACCAACCAAATCCTCACAGGTTTCGATAATATGTCTACTAGCTAAAACATCTCACTCACTCACTCGTCGTTGGCAAATTTATTTCAACCAAGAAAACTCATCATCCATCGATGCACATACCTGCCGCCATTCAGTCGAATGTCATCCTCCTCCTTGTTCCAGACACAGCAACCCAATCCACCGTATTCTCCGTCACCTGCCTCCCTCTCACCTCACCATCCTTTAGTCTCCTGCCCTCTTCTCCGTCACCAACACTCTCGCCTGCTGCCTTCCGCCTCACAATCATCCTCACTCCTCTCATCAATTACACTAACCACACACCCATCGATCCATCCATCCGTACTGCTGTCATCTCACACCTATAAAAATTAGAAAAAACGACTTCCCGTTAGTCATGTCTCGTCACCCATAATGCAAAAATAAATAAATAATAATAATAATAATATCGAGGCATCAGATTATGTCTCTCCGCATCACATAGGACAGGGATAACAATTCATCATGAACATTAAAAGACAGACAATTCATCAACAAGCTACTCATCACACCACGCCGTCATCGTCGTCATCATCACCAACTCCAACACCCTCATCATACGATTCACACTCTCACATCAATGACACCATACACTCCTCTTACGACACCATTTGTCACCACCTCTCCAACACACAATTCCTTCTCACGCTCCGCTCCACACGCTTCTCTCAAAACTTAAAAACAACATACTCTCCTACCACACACAACATCTTCTTCCTCTTTATCTCTTCATACAACCAAATCTCACCCTATCCCATCTACTCTCTACACTCTCCTCAAATCAAATCCACTTACTACATCGCCAACGCACATCACCAACACACACACACACATCAACTCAACTTCTCATCCATCAACACCACAAACACCATGTCGCCTCACTCCACATCATCATCATAATCATCCTCACGATCACTTCGACGACTCCTTGGAAACTTACTTACACAAAATTCTCATCCTCCTCGTCCCATACAAATAACAAGCGCCAACAATCACCAGATCAGTCAATCGACAGGACAGAACAAGTCACCCTCCCATCACCTCACCTCACCTCACCTCCCCGAAACACCCTATCATCACAACAACATAACTAGCCTACTAAATAACTACCTGCCTGCACGCCAGCCAGCCAGCCACCACATCTTCTCTCGCCCCGCCTCGCCTCGCCTTACTTCTCATCACCACCTACACAAATACAACATCATCTCCTTCAACAACCCTACACAACTACCTACCTACCTAACCACCTACCCACCTATCTACCTTACTTCTCAGATCAAACCAAAAACACCTCTCATGCGCCCATCATGCTCTTCCCCCCATCCATGCTTCAAATCCCACACTAAACACATACACTTCACTCAGCTTCCTGCTCATTCTCATATAACACTCACACAACCACCTTATCACACACACACACACACACACACACTATGTACAATATTCAACCTACTCGTCCACTCAATCATCACAACACTATTACGTCGTCTACACACACAGTCTGGATACACTGAAAACAACAACAACAGCAACAACTCATCTCTCAACAAGCCTAACACTACACTTGTCAAAGTCTATTCAAGCACACTCACTCACTCACTCCTCATGTCATCAGCATTAGTAAAGGCCAGTCAGTCTACTAACACCCTTCAACCAACCAAATCCTCACAGGTTTCGATAATATGTCTACTAGCTAAAACATCTCACTCACTCACTCGTCGTTGGCAAATTTATTTCAACCAAGAAAACTCATCATCCATCGATGCACATACCTGCCGCCATTCAGTCGAATGTCATCCTCCTCCTTGTTCCAGACACAGCAACCCAATCCACCGTATTCTCCGTCACCTGCCTCCCTCTCACCTCACCATCCTTTAGTCTCCTGCCCTCTTCTCCGTCACCAACACTCTCGCCTGCTGCCTTCCGCCTCACAATCATCCTCACTCCTCTCATCAATTACACTAACCACACACCCATCGATCCATCCATCCGTACTGCTGTCATCTCACACCTATAAAAATTAGAAAAAACGACTTCGCGTTAGTCATGTCTCGTCACCCATAATGCAAAAATAAATAAATAATAATAATAATAATATCGAGGCATCAGATTATGTCTTTCCGCATCACATAGGACAGGGATAACAATTCATCATGAACATTAAAAGACAGACAATTCATCAACAAGCTACTCATCACACCACGCCGTCATCCTCGTCATCATCACCAACACCCTCATCCTACGATTCACACTCTCACATCAATGACACCATACACTCCTCTTACGACACCATTTGTCACCACCTCTCCAACACACAATTCCTTCTCACGCTCCGCTCCACACGCTTCTCTCAAAACTTAAAAACAACATACTCTCCTACCACACACAACATCTTCTTCCTCTTTATCTCTTCATACAACCAAATCTCACCCTATCCCATCTACTCTCTACACTCTCCTCAAATCAAATGCACTTACTACATCGCCAACGCACATCACCAACACACACACACATCAACTCAACTTCTCATCCATCAACACCACAAACACCATGTCGCCTCACTCCACATCATCATCATAATCATCCTCACGATCACTTCGACGACTCCTTGGAAACTTACTTACACAAAATTCTCATCCTCCTCGTCCCATACAAATAACAAGCGCCAACAATCACCAGATCAGTCAATCGACAGGACAGAACAAGTCACCCTCCCATCACCTCACCTCACCTCACCTCCCCGAAACACCCTATCATCACAACAACATAACTAGCCTACTAAATAACTACCTGCCTGCACGCCAGCCAGCCAGCCACCACATCTTCTCTCGCCCCGCCTCGCCTCGCCTTACTTCTCATCACCACCTACACAAATACAACATCATCTCCTTCAACAACCCTACACAACTACCTACCTACCTAACCACCTACCCACCTATCTACCTTACTTCTCAGATCAAACCAAAAACACCTCTCATGCGCCCATCATGCTCTTCCCCCCATCCATGCTTCAAATCCCACACTAAACACATACACTTCACTCAGCTTCCTGCTCATTCTCATATAACACTCACACAACCACCTTATCACACACACACACACACACACACACTATGTACAATATTCAACCTACTCGTCCACTCAATCATCACAACACTATTACGTCGTCTACACACACAGTCTGGATACACTGAAAACAACAACAACAACAACAACAGCAACAACTCATCTCTCAACAAGCCTAACACTACACTTGTCAAAGTCTATTCAAGCACACTCACTCACTCACTCCTCATGTCATCAGCATTAGTAAAGGCCAGTCAGTCTACTAACACCCTTCAACCAACCAAATCCTCACAGGTTTCGATAATATGTCTACTAGCTAAAACATCTCACTCACTCACTCGTCGTTCGCAAATTTATTTCAACCAAGAAAACTCATCATCCATCGATGCACATACCTGCCGCCATTCAGTCGAATGTCATCCTCCTCCTTGTTCCAGACACAGCAACCCAATCCACCGTATTCTCCGTCACCTGCCTCCCTCTCACCTCACCATCCTTTAGTCTCCTGCCCTCTTCTCCGTCACCAACACTCTCGCCTGCTGCCTTCCGCCTCACAATCATCCTCACTCCTCTCATCAATTACACTAACCACACACCCATCGATCCATCCATCCGTACTGCTGTCATCTCACACCTATAAAAATTAGAAAAAACGACTTCCCGTTAGTCATGTCTCGTCACCCATAATGCAAAAATAAATAAATAATAATAATAATAATAATATCGAGGCATCAGATTATGTCTCTCCGCATCACATAGGACAGGGATAACAATTCATCATGAACATTAAAAGACAGACAATTCATCAACAAGCTACTCATCACACCACGCCGTCATCCTCGTCATCATCACCAACACCCTCATCCTACGATTCACACTCTCACATCAATGACACCATACACTCCTCTTACGACACCATTTGTCACCACCTCTCCAACACACAATTCCTTCTCACGCTCCGCTCCACACGCTTCTCTCAAAACTTAAAAACAACATACTCTCCTACCACACACAACATCTTCTTCCTCTTTATCTCTTCATACAACCAAATCTCACCCTATCCCATCTACTCTCTACACTCTCCTCAAATCAAATCCACTTACTACATCGCCAACGCACATCACCAACACACACACACACATCAACTCAACTTCTCATCCATCAACACCACAAACACCATGTCGCCTCACTCCACATCATCATCATCATCACGATCACTTCTACCACTCCTTGGAAACTTACTTACACAAAATTCTCATCCTCCTCGTCCCATACAAATAACAAGCGCCAACAATCACCAGATCAGTCAATCGACAGGACAGAACAAGTCACCCTCCCATCACCTCACCTCCCCGAAACACCCTATCATCACAACAACATAACTAGCCTACTAAATAACTACCTGCCTGCACGCCAGCCAGCCAACCACCACATCTTCTCTCGCCCCGCCTTGCCTCGCCTTACTTCTCATCACCACCTACACAAATACAACATCATCTCCTTCAACAACCCTACACAACTACCTACCTACCTAACCACCTACCCACCTATCTACCTTACTTCTCAGATCAAACCAAAAACACCTCTCATGCGCCCATCATGCTCTTCCCCCCATCCATGCTTCAAATCCCACACTAAACACATACACTTCACTCAGCTTCCTGCTCATTCTCATATAACACTCACACAACCACCTTATCACACACACACACACACACACACACTATGTACAATATTCAACCTACTCGTCCACTCAATCATCACAACACTATTACGTCGTCTACACACACAGTCTGGATACACTGAAAACAACAACAACAGCAACAACTCATCTCTCAACAAGCCTAACACTACACTTGTCAAAGTCTATTCAAGCACACTCACTCACTCACTCCTCATGTCATCAGCATTAGTAAAGGCCAGTCAGTCTACTAACACCCTTCAACCAACCAAATCCTCACAGGTTTCGATAATATGTCTACTAGCTAAAACATCTCACTCACTCACTCGTCGTTGGCAAATTTATTTCAACCAAGAAAACTCATCATCCATCGATGCACATACCTGCCGCCATTCAGTCGAATGTCATCCTCCTCCTTGTTCCAGACACAGCAACCCAATCCACCGTATTCTCCGTCACCTGCCTCCCTCTCACCTCACCATCCTTTAATCTCCTGCCCTCTTCTCCGTCACCAACACTCTCGCCTGCTGCCTTCCGCCTCACAATCATCCTCACTCCTCTCATCAATTACACTAACCACACACCCATCGATCCATCCATCCGTACTGCTGTCATCTCACACCTAGAAAAATTAGAAAGAAAAACGCCTTCCTGTTAGTCATGTCTCCTCACCCATTACATATAAATTAGTAATAATGATAATAATAATAATAATAATAATAATACCGAGGCATCAGATTATGTCTCTCCGCATCACATAGGACAGGGATAACAATTCATCATGAACATTAAAAGACAGACAATTCATCAACAAGCTACTCATCACACCACGCCGTCATCGTCGTCATCATCACCAACTCCAACACCCTCATCATACGATTCACACTCTCACATCAATGACACCATACACTCCTCTTACGACACCATTTGTCACCACCTCTCCAACACACAATTCCTTCTCACGCTCCGCTCCACACGCTTCTCTCAAAACTTAAAAACAACATACTCTCCTACCACACACAACATCTTCTTCCTCTTTATCTCTTCATACAACCAAATCTCACCCTATCCCATCTACTCTCTACACTCTCCTCAAATCAAATCCACTTACTACATCGCCAACGCACATCACCAACACACACACACATCAACTCAACTTCTCATCCATCAACACCACAAACACCATGTCGCCTCACTCCACATCATCATCATAATCATCCTCACGATCACTTCGACGACTCCTTGGAAACTTACTTACACAAAATTCTCATCCTCCTCGTCCCATACAAATAACAAGCGCCAACAATCACCAGATCAGTCAATCGACAGGACAGAACAAGTCACCCTCCCATCACCTCACCTCACCTCACCTCCCCGAAACACCCTATCATCACAACAACATAACTAGCCTACTAAATAACTACCTGCCTGCACGCCAGCCAGCCAACCACCACATCTTCTCTCGCCCCGCCTTGCCTCGCCTTACTTCTCATCACCACCTACACAAATACAACATCATCTCCTTCAACAACCCTACACAACTACCTACCTACCTAACCACCTACCCACCTATCTACCTTACTTCTCAGATCAAACCAAAAACACCTCTCATGCGCCCATCATGCTCTTCCCCCCATCCATGCTTCAAATCCCACACTAAACACATACACTTCACTCAGCTTCCTGCTCATTCTCATATAACACTCACACAACCACCTTATCACACACACACACACACACACACTATGTACAATATTCAACCTACTCGTCCACTCAATCATCACAACACTATTACGTCGTCTACACACACAGTCTGGATACACTGAAAACAACAACAACAACAACAGCAACAACTCATCTCTCAACAAGCCTAACACTACACTTGTCAAAGTCTATTCAAGCACACTCACTCACTCACTCCTCATGTCATCAGCATTAGTAAAGGCCAGTCAGTCTACTAACACCCTTCAACCAACCAAATCCTCACAGGTTTCGATAATATGTCTACTAGCTAAAACATCTCACTCACTCACTCGTCGTTGGCAAATTTATTTCAACCAAGAAAACTCATCATCCATCGATGCACATACCTGCCGCCATTCAGTCGAATGTCATCCTCCTCCTTGTTCCAGACACAGCAACCCAATCCACCGTATTCTCCGTCACCTGCCTCCCTCTCACCTCACCATCCTTTAGTCTCCTGCCCTCTTCTCCGTCACCAACACTCTCGCCTGCTGCCTTCCGCCTCACAATCATCCTCACTCCTCTCATCAATTACACTAACCACACACCCATCGATCCATCCATCCGTACTGCTGTCATCTCACACCTAGAAAAATTAGAAAGAAAAACGCCTTCCTGTTAGTCATGTCTCCTCACCCATTACATATAAATTAGTAATAATGATAATAATATTAATAATACTACCGAGGCATCAGATTATGTCTCTCCGCATCACATAGGACAGGGATAACAATTCATCATGAACATTAAAAGACAGACAATTCATCAACAAGCTACTCATCACACCACGCCGTCATCGTCGTCATCATCACCAACTCCAACACCCTCATCATACGATTCACACTCTCACATCAATGACACCATACACTCCTCTTACGACACCATTTGTCACCACCTCTCCAACACACAATTCCTTCTCACGCTCCGCTCCACACGCTTCTCTCAAAACTTAAAAACAACATACTCTCCTACCACACACAACATCTTCTTCCTCTTTATCTCTTCATACAACCAAATCTCACCCTATCCCATCTACTCTCTACACTCTCCTCAAATCAAATCCACTTACTACATCGCCAACGCACATCACCAACACACACACACACATCAACTCAACTTCTCATCCATCAACACCACAAACACCATGTCGCCTCACTCCACATCATCATCATAATCATCCTCACGATCACTTCGACGACTCCTTGGAAACTTACTTACACAAAATTCTCATCCTCCTCGTCCCATACAAATAACAAGCGCCAACAATCACCAGATCAGTCAATCGACAGGACAGAACAAGTCACCCTCCCATCACCTCACCTCACCTCACCTCCCCGAAACACCCTATCATCACAACAACATAACTAGCCTACTAAATAACTACCTGCCTGCACGCCAGCCAGCCAACCACCACATCTTCTCTCGCCCCGCCTTGCCTCGCCTTACTTCTCATCACCACCTACACAAATACAACATCATCTCCTTCAACAACCCTACACAACTACCTACCTACCTAACCACCTACCCACCTATCTACCTTACTTCTCAGATCAAACCAAAAACACCTCTCATGCGCCCATCATGCTCTTCCCCCCATCCATGCTTCAAATCCCACACTAAACACATACACTTCACTCAGCTTCCTGCTCATTCTCATATAACACTCACACAACCACCTTATCACACACACACACACACACACACTATGTACAATATTCAACCTACTCGTCCACTCAATCATCACAACACTATTACGTCGTCTACACACACAGTCTGGATACACTGAAAACAACAACAACAACAACAGCAACAACTCATCTCTCAACAAGCCTAACACTACACTTGTCAAAGTCTATTCAAGCACACTCACTCACTCACTCCTCATGTCATCAGCATTAGTAAAGGCCAGTCAGTCTACTAACACCCTTCAACCAACCAAATCCTCACAGGTTTCGATAATATGTCTACTAGCTAAAACATCTCACTCACTCACTCGTCGTTGGCAAATTTATTTCAACCAAGAAAACTCATCATCCATCGATGCACATACCTGCCGCCATTCAGTCGAATGTCATCCTCCTCCTTGTTCCAGACACAGCAACCCAATCCACCGTATTCTCCGTCACCTGCCTCCCTCTCACCTCACCATCCTTTAGTCTCCTGCCCTCTTCTCCGTCACCAACACTCTCGCCTGCTGCCTTCCGCCTCACAATCATCCTCACTCCTCTCATCAATTACACTAACCACACACCCATCGATCCATCCATCCGTACTGCTGTCATCTCACACCTAGAAAAATTAGAAAGAAAAACGCCTTCCTGTTAGTCATGTCTCCTCACCCATTACATATAAATTAGTAATAATGATAATAATAATAATAATAATAATAATACCGAGGCATCAGATTATGTCTTTCCGCATCACATAGGACAGGGATAACAATTCATCATGAACATTAAAAGACAGACAATTCATCAACAAGCTACTCATCACACCACGCCGTCATCGTCGTCATCATCACCAACTCCAACACCCTCATCATACGATTCACACTCTCACATCAATGACACCATACACTCCTCTTACGACACCATTTGTCACCACCTCTCCAACACACAATTCCTTCTCACGCTCCGCTCCACACGCTTCTCTCAAAACTTAAAAACAACATACTCTCCTACCACACACAACATCTTCTTCCTCTTTATCTCTTCATACAACCAAATCTCACCCTATCCCATCTACTCTCTACACTCTCCTCAAATCAAATCCACTTACTACATCGCCAACGCACATCACCAACACACACACACACATCAACTCAACTTCTCATCCATCAACACCACAAACACCATGTCGCCTCACTCCACATCATCATCATCATCACGATCACTTCTACCACTCCTTGGAAACTTACTTACACAAAATTCTCATCCTCCTCGTCCCATACAAATAACAAGCGCCAACAATCACCAGATCAGTCAATCGACAGGACAGAACAAGTCACCCTCCCATCACCTCACCTCCCCGAAACACCCTATCATCACAACAACATAACTAGCCTACTAAATAACTACCTGCCTGCACGCCAGCCAGCCAACCACCACATCTTCTCTCGCCCCGCCTTGCCTCGCCTTACTTCTCATCACCACCTACACAAATACAACATCATCTCCTTCAACAACCCTACACAACTACCTACCTACCTAACCACCTACCCACCTATCTACCTTACTTCTCAGATCAAACCAAAAACACCTCTCATGCGCCCATCATGCTCTTCCCCCCATCCATGCTTCAAATCCCACACTAAACACATACACTTCACTCAGCTTCCTGCTCATTCTCATATAACACTCACACAACCACCTTATCACACACACACACACACACACACACACTATGTACAATATTCAACCTACTCGTCCACTCAATCATCACAACACTATTACGTCGTCTACACACACAGTCTGGATACACTGAAAACAACAACAACAACAACAACAGCAACAACTCATCTCTCAACAAGCCTAACACTACACTTGTCAAAGTCTATTCAAGCACACTCACTCACTCACTCCTCATGTCATCAGCATTAGTAAAGGCCAGTCAGTCTACTAACACCCTTCAACCAACCAAATCCTCACAGGTTTCGATAATATGTCTACTAGCTAAAACATCTCACTCACTCACTCGTCGTTGGCAAATTTATTTCAACCAAGAAAACTCATCATCCATCGATGCACATACCTGCCGCCATTCAGTCGAATGTCATCCTCCTCCTTGTTCCAGACACAGCAACCCAATCCACCGTATTCTCCGTCACCTGCCTCCCTCTCACCTCACCATCCTTTAGTCTCCTGCCCTCTTCTCCGTCACCAACACTCTCGCCTGCTGCCTTCCGCCTCACAATCATCCTCACTCCTCTCATCAATTACACTAACCACACACCCATCGATCTATCCATCCGTACTGCTGTCATCTCACACCTAGAAAAATTAGAAAAAACGACTTCCCGTTAGTCATGTCTCGTCACCCATAATGCAAAAATAAATAAATAATAATAATAATAATAATATCGAGGCATCAGATTATGTCTCTCCGCATCACATAGGACAGGGATAACAATTCATCATGAACATTAAAAGACAGACAATTCATCAACAAGCTACTCATCACACCACGCCGTCATCCTCGTCATCATCACCAACACCCTCATCCTACGATTCACACTCTCACATCAATGACACCATACACTCCTCTTACGACACCATTTGTCACCACCTCTCCAACACACAATTCCTTCTCACGCTCCGCTCCACACGCTTCTCTCAAAACTTAAAAACAACATACTCTCCTACCACACACAACATCTTCTTCCTCTTTATCTCTTCATACAACCAAATCTCACCCTATCCCATCTACTCTCTACACTCTCCTCAAATCAAATCCACTTACTACATCGCCAACGCACATCACCAACACACACACACACATCAACTCAACTTCTCATCCATCAACACCACAAACACCATGTCGCCTCACTCCACATCATCATCATAATCATCCTCACGATCACTTCTACCACTCCTTGGAAACTTACTTACACAAAATTCTCATCCTCCTCGTCCCATACAAATAACAAGCGCCAACAATCACCAGATCAGTCAATCGACAGGACAGAACAAGTCACCCTCCCATCACCTCACCTCCCCGAAACACCCTATCATCACAACAACATAACTAGCCTACTAAATAACTACCTGCCTGCACGCCAGCCAGCCAACCACCACATCTTCTCTCGCCCCGCCTTGCCTCGCCTTACTTCTCATCACCACCTACACAAATACAACATCATCTCCTTCAACAACCCTACACAACTACCTACCTACCTAACCACCTACCCACCTATCTACCTTACTTCTCAGATCAAACCAAAAACACCTCTCATGCGCCCATCATGCTCTTCCCCCCATCCATGCTTCAAATCCCACACTAAACACATACACTTCACTCAGCTTCCTGCTCATTCTCATATAACACTCACACAACCACCTTATCACACACACACACACACACACACACACTATGTACAATATTCAACCTACTCGTCCACTCAATCATCACAACACTATTACGTCGTCTACACACACAGTCTGGATACACTGAAAACAACAACAACAACAACAACAGCAACAACTCATCTCTCAACAAGCCTAACACTACACTTGTCAAAGTCTATTCAAGCACACTCACTCACTCACTCCTCATGTCATCAGCATTAGTAAAGGCCAGTCAGTCTACTAACACCCTTCAACCAACCAAATCCTCACAGGTTTCGATAATATGTCTACTAGCTAAAACATCTCACTCACTCACTCGTCGTTGGCAAATTTATTTCAACCAAGAAAACTCATCATCCATCGATGCACATACCTGCCGCCATTCAGTCGAATGTCATCCTCCTCCTTGTTCCAGACACAGCAACCCAATCCACCGTATTCTCCGTCACCTGCCTCCCTCTCACCTCACCATCCTTTAATCTCCTGCCCTCTTCTCCGTCACCAACACTCTCGCCTGCTGCCTTCCGCCTCACAATCATCCTCACTCCTCTCATCAATTACACTAACCACACACCCATCGATCCATCCATCCGTACTGCTGTCATCTCACACCTAGAAAAATTAGAAAGAAAAACGCCTTCCTGTTAGTCATGTCTCCTCACCCATTACATATAAATTAGTAATAATGATAATAATAATAATAATAATAATAATACCGAGGCATCAGATTATGTCTTTCCGCATCACATAGGACAGGGATAACAATTCATCATGAACATTAAAAGACAGACAATTCATCAACAAGCTACTCATCACACCACGCCGTCATCGTCGTCATCATCACCAACTCCAACACCCTCATCATACGATTCACACTCTCACATCAATGACACCATACACTCCTCTTACGACACCATTTGTCACCACCTCTCCAACACACAATTCCTTCTCACGCTCCGCTCCACACGCTTCTCTCAAAACTTAAAAACAACATACTCTCCTACCACACACAACATCTTCTTCCTCTTTATCTCTTCATACAACCAAATCTCACCCTATCCCATCTACTCTCTACACTCTCCTCAAATCAAATCCACTTACTACATCGCCAACGCACATCACCAACACACACACACATCAACTCAACTTCTCATCCATCAACACCACAAACACCATGTCGCCTCACTCCACATCATCATCATAATCATCCTCACGATCACTTCGACGACTCCTTGGAAACTTACTTACACAAAATTCTCATCCTCCTCGTCCCATACAAATAACAAGCGCCAACAATCACCAGATCAGTCAATCGACAGGACAGAACAAGTCACCCTCCCATCACCTCACCTCACCTCACCTCCCCGAAACACCCTATCATCACAACAACATAACTAGCCTACTAAATAACTACCTGCCTGCACGCCAGCCAGCCAACCACCACATCTTCTCTCGCCCCGCCTTGCCTCGCCTTACTTCTCATCACCACCTACACAAATACAACATCATCTCCTTCAACAACCCTACACAACTACCTACCTACCTAACCACCTACCCACCTATCTACCTTACTTCTCAGATCAAACCAAAAACACCTCTCATGCGCCCATCATGCTCTTCCCCCCATCCATGCTTCAAATCCCACACTAAACACATACACTTCACTCAGCTTCCTGCTCATTCTCATATAACACTCACACAACCACCTTATCACACACACACACACACACACACACTATGTACAATATTCAACCTACTCGTCCACTCAATCATCACAACACTATTACGTCGTCTACACACACAGTCTGGATACACTGAAAACAACAACAACAGCAACAACTCATCTCTCAACAAGCCTAACACTACACTTGTCAAAGTCTATTCAAGCACACTCACTCACTCACTCCTCATGTCATCAGCATTAGTAAAGGCCAGTCAGTCTACTAACACCCTTCAACCAACCAAATCCTCACAGGTTTCGATAATATGTCTACTAGCTAAAACATCTCACTCACTCACTCGTCGTTGGCAAATTTATTTCAACCAAGAAAACTCATCATCCATCGATGCACATACCTGCCGCCATTCAGTCGAATGTCATCCTCCTCCTTGTTCCAGACACAGCAACCCAATCCACCGTATTCTCCGTCACCTGCCTCCCTCTCACCTCACCATCCTTTAGTCTCCTGCCCTCTTCTCCGTCACCAACACTCTCGCCTGCTGCCTTCCGCCTCACAATCATCCTCACTCCTCTCATCAATTACACTAACCACACACCCATCGATCCATCCATCCGTACTGCTGTCATCTCACACCTAGAAAAATTAGAAAGAAAAACGCCTTCCTGTTAGTCATGTCTCCTCACCCATTACATATAAATTAGTAATAATGATAATAATAATAATAATAATAATAATAATACCGAGGCATCAGATTATGTCTTTCCGCATCACATAGGACAGGGATAACAATTCATCATGAACATTAAAAGACAGACAATTCATCAACAAGCTACTCATCACACCACGCCGTCATCGTCGTCATCATCACCAACTCCAACACCCTCATCATACGATTCACACTCTCACATCAATGACACCATACACTCCTCTTACGACACCATTTGTCACCACCTCTCCAACACACAATTCCTTCTCACGCTCCGCTCCACACGCTTCTCTCAAAACTTAAAAACAACATACTCTCCTACCACACACAACATCTTCTTCCTCTTTATCTCTTCATACAACCAAATCTCACCCTATCCCATCTACTCTCTACACTCTCCTCAAATCAAATCCACTTACTACATCGCCAACGCACATCACCAACACACACACACACATCAACTCAACTTCTCATCCATCAACACCACAAACACCATGTCGCCTCACTCCACATCATCATCATCATCACGATCACTTCTACCACTCCTTGGAAACTTACTTACACAAAATTCTCATCCTCCTCGTCCCATACAAATAACAAGCGCCAACAATCACCAGATCAGTCAATCGACAGGACAGAACAAGTCACCCTCCCATCACCTCACCTCCCCGAAACACCCTATCATCACAACAACATAACTAGCCTACTAAATAACTACCTGCCTGCACGCCAGCCAGCCAACCACCACATCTTCTCTCGCCCCGCCTTGCCTCGCCTTACTTCTCATCACCACCTACACAAATACAACATCATCTCCTTCAACAACCCTACACAACTACCTACCTACCTAACCACCTACCCACCTATCTACCTTACTTCTCAGATCAAACCAAAAACACCTCTCATGCGCCCATCATGCTCTTCCCCCCATCCATGCTTCAAATCCCACACTAAACACATACACTTCACTCAGCTTCCTGCTCATTCTCATATAACACTCACACAACCACCTTATCACACACACACACACACACACACACTATGTACAATATTCAACCTACTCGTCCACTCAATCATCACAACACTATTACGTCGTCTACACACACAGTCTGGATACACTGAAAACAACAACAACAACAACAACAGCAACAACTCATCTCTCAACAAGCCTAACACTACACTTGTCAAAGTCTATTCAAGCACACTCACTCACTCACTCCTCATGTCATCAGCATTAGTAAAGGCCAGTCAGTCTACTAACACCCTTCAACCAACCAAATCCTCACAGGTTTCGATAATATGTCTACTAGCTAAAACATCTCACTCACTCACTCGTCGTTGGCAAATTTATTTCAACCAAGAAAACTCATCATCCATCGATGCACATACCTGCCGCCATTCAGTCGAATGTCATCCTCCTCCTTGTTCCAGACACAGCAACCCAATCCACCGTATTCTCCGTCACCTGCCTCCCTCTCACCTCACCATCCTTTAGTCTCCTGCCCTCTTCTCCGTCACCAACACTCTCGCCTGCTGCCTTCCGCCTCACAATCATCCTCACTCCTCTCATCAATTACACTAACCACACACCCATCGATCCATCCATCCGTACTGCTGTCATCTCACACCTATAAAAATTAGAAAAAACGACTTCCCGTTAGTCATGTCTCGTCACCCATAATGCAAAAATAAATAAATAATAATAATAATAATAATATCGAGGCATCAGATTATGTCTCTCCGCATCACATAGGACAGGGATAACAATTCATCATGAACATTAAAAGACAGACAATTCATCAACAAGCTACTCATCACACCACGCCGTCATCCTCGTCATCATCACCAACACCCTCATCCTACGATTCACACTCTCACATCAATGACACCATACACTCCTCTTACGACACCATTTGTCACCACCTCTCCAACACACAATTCCTTCTCACGCTCCGCTCCACACGCTTCTCTCAAAACTTAAAAACAACATACTCTCCTACCACACACAACATCTTCTTCCTCTTTATCTCTTCATACAACCAAATCTCACCCTATCCCATCTACTCTCTACACTCTCCTCAAATCAAATCCACTTACTACATCGCCAACGCACATCACCAACACACACACACACATCAACTCAACTTCTCATCCATCAACACCACAAACACCATGTCGCCTCACTCCACATCATCATCATAATCATCCTCACGATCACTTCTACCACTCCTTGGAAACTTACTTACACAAAATTCTCATCCTCCTCGTCCCATACAAATAACAAGCGCCAACAATCACCAGATCAGTCAATCGACAGGACAGAACAAGTCACCCTCCCATCACCTCACCTCCCCGAAACACCCTATCATCACAACAACATAACTAGCCTACTAAATAACTACCTGCCTGCACGCCAGCCAGCCAACCACCACATCTTCTCTCGCCCCGCCTTGCCTCGCCTTACTTCTCATCACCACCTACACAAATACAACATCATCTCCTTCAACAACCCTACACAACTACCTACCTACCTAACCACCTACCCACCTATCTACCTTACTTCTCAGATCAAACCAAAAACACCTCTCATGCGCCCATCATGCTCTTCCCCCCATCCATGCTTCAAATCCCACACTAAACACATACACTTCACTCAGCTTCCTGCTCATTCTCATATAACACTCACACAACCACCTTATCACACACACACACACACACACACACTATGTACAATATTCAACCTACTCGTCCACTCAATCATCACAACACTATTACGTCGTCTACACACACAGTCTGGATACACTGAAAACAACAACAACAGCAACAACTCATCTCTCAACAAGCCTAACACTACACTTGTCAAAGTCTATTCAAGCACACTCACTCACTCACTCCTCATGTCATCAGCATTAGTAAAGGCCAGTCAGTCTACTAACAGCCTTCAACCAACCAAATCCTCACAAGGGATGATATGTCTACTAGCCAAAACATCTCACTCGCTCACTCACTCGTCGATCGCAAATTTATTTCAACCAACAAAACTCATCATCCATCGATGCACATACCTGCAATTCGGTCGAATGTCATCCTCCTCCTTGTTCCAGACGCAACCCAATCCACCGTCTTCTCCGTCACCTCCTCCCTCTCACCTCACCATCCTTTAGTCTCCTGCCCTCTTCTCCGTCACCAACACTCTCGCCTGCTGCCTTCCGCCTCACAATCATCCTCACTCCTCTCATCAATTACACTAACCACACACCCATCGATCCATCCATCCGTACTGCTGTCATCTCACACCTAGAAAAATTAGAAAGAAAAACGCCTTCCTGTTAGTCATGTCTCCTCACCCATTACATATAAATTAGTAATAATGATAATAATATTAATAATACTACCGAGGCATCAGATTATGTCTCTCCGCATCACATAGGACAGGGATAACAATTCATCATGAACATTAAAAGACAGACAATTCATCAACAAGCTACTCATCACACCACGCCGTCATCGTCGTCATCATCACCAACTCCAACACCCTCATCATACGATTCACACTCTCACATCAATGACACCATACACTCCTCTTACGACACCATTTGTCACCACCTCTCCAACACACAATTCCTTCTCACGCTCCGCTCCACACGCTTCTCTCGAAACTTAAAAACAACATACTCTCCTACCACACACAACATCTTCTTCTTCATCTCTTCATACAACCAAATCTCACCCTATCCCATCTACTCTCTACACTCTCCTCAAATCAAATCCACTTACTACATCGCCAACGCACATCACCAACACACACACACATCAACTCAACTTCTCATCCATCAACACCACAAACACCATGTCGCCTCACTCCACATCATCATCATAATCATCCTCACGATCACTTCGACGACTCCTTGGAAACTTACTTACACAAAATTCTCATCCTCCTCGTCCCATACAAATAACAAGCGCCAACAATCACCAGATCAGTCAATCGACAGGACAGAACAAGTCACCCTCCCATCACCTCACCTCACCTCACCTCCCCGAAACACCCTATCATCACAACAACATAACTAGCCTACTAAATAACTACCTGCCTGCACGCCAGCCAGCCAACCACCACATCTTCTCTCGCCCCGCCTTGCCTCGCCTTACTTCTCATCACCACCTACACAAATACAACATCATCTCCTTCAACAACCCTACACAACTACCTACCTACCTAACCACCTACCCACCTATCTACCTTACTTCTCAGATCAAACCAAAAACACCTCTCATGCGCCCATCATGCTCTTCCCCCCATCCATGCTTCAAATCCCACACTAAACACATACACTTCACTCAGCTTCCTGCTCATTCTCATATAACACTCACACAACCACCTTATCACACACACACACACACACACACACTATGTACAATATTCAACCTACTCGTCCACTCAATCATCACAACACTATTACGTCGTCTACACACACAGTCTGGATACACTGAAAACAACAACAACAACAACAGCAACAACTCATCTCTCAACAAGCCTAACACTACACTTGTCAAAGTCTATTCAAGCACACTCACTCACTCACTCCTCATGTCATCAGCATTAGTAAAGGCCAGTCAGTCTACTAACACCCTTCAACCAACCAAATCCTCACAGGTTTCGATAATATGTCTACTAGCTAAAACATCTCACTCACTCACTCGTCGTTGGCAAATTTATTTCAACCAAGAAAACTCATCATCCATCGATGCACATACCTGCCGCCATTCAGTCGAATGTCATCCTCCTCCTTGTTCCAGACACAGCAACCCAATCCACCGTATTCTCCGTCACCTGCCTCCCTCTCACCTCACCATCCTTTAGTCTCCTGCCCTCTTCTCCGTCACCAACACTCTCGCCTGCTGCCTTCCGCCTCACAATCATCCTCACTCCTCTCATCAATTACACTAACCACACACCCATCGATCCATCCATCCGTACTGCTGTCATCTCACACCTAGAAAAATTAGAAAGAAAAACGCCTTCCTGTTAGTCATGTCTCCTCACCCATTACATATAAATTAGTAATAATGATAATAATAATAATAATAATAATAATACCGAGGCATCAGATTATGTCTTTCCGCATCACATAGGACAGGGATAACAATTCATCATGAACATTAAAAGACAGACAATTCATCAACAAGCTACTCATCACACCACGCCGTCATCGTCGTCATCATCACCAACTCCAACACCCTCATCATACGATTCACACTCTCACATCAATGACACCATACACTCCTCTTACGACACCATTTGTCACCACCTCTCCAACACACAATTCCTTCTCACGCTCCGCTCCACACGCTTCTCTCAAAACTTAAAAACAACATACTCTCCTACCACACACAACATCTTCTTCCTCTTTATCTCTTCATACAACCAAATCTCACCCTATCCCATCTACTCTCTACACTCTCCTCAAATCAAATCCACTTACTACATCGCCAACGCACATCACCAACACACACACACACATCAACTCAACTTCTCATCCATCAACACCACAAACACCATGTCGCCTCACTCCACATCATCATCATAATCATCCTCACGATCACTTCGACGACTCCTTGGAAACTTACTTACACAAAATTCTCATCCTCCTCGTCCCATACAAATAACAAGCGCCAACAATCACCAGATCAGTCAATCGACAGGACAGAACAAGTCACCCTCCCATCACCTCACCTCACCTCACCTCCCCGAAACACCCTATCATCACAACAACATAACTAGCCTACTAAATAACTACCTGCCTGCACGCCAGCCAGCCAACCACCACATCTTCTCTCGCCCCGCCTTGCCTCGCCTTACTTCTCATCACCACCTACACAAATACAACATCATCTCCTTCAACAACCCTACACAACTACCTACCTACCTAACCACCTACCCACCTATCTACCTTACTTCTCAGATCAAACCAAAAACACCTCTCATGCGCCCATCATGCTCTTCCCCCCATCCATGCTTCAAATCCCACACTAAACACATACACTTCACTCAGCTTCCTGCTCATTCTCATATAACACTCACACAACCACCTTATCACACACACACACACACACACACACTATGTACAATATTCAACCTACTCGTCCACTCAATCATCACAACACTATTACGTCGTCTACACACACAGTCTGGATACACTGAAAACAACAACAACAGCAACAACTCATCTCTCAACAAGCCTAACACTACACTTGTCAAAGTCTATTCAAGCACACTCACTCACTCACTCCTCATGTCATCAGCATTAGTAAAGGCCAGTCAGTCTACTAACACCCTTCAACCAACCAAATCCTCACAGGTTTCGATAATATGTCTACTAGCTAAAACATCTCACTCACTCACTCGTCGTTGGCAAATTTATTTCAACCAAGAAAACTCATCATCCATCGATGCACATACCTGCCGCCATTCAGTCGAATGTCATCCTCCTCCTTGTTCCAGACACAGCAACCCAATCCACCGTATTCTCCGTCACCTGCCTCCCTCTCACCTCACCATCCTTTAGTCTCCTGCCCTCTTCTCCGTCACCAACACTCTCGCCTGCTGCCTTCCGCCTCACAATCATCCTCACTCCTCTCATCAATTACACTAACCACACACCCATCGATCCATCCATCCGTACTGCTGTCATCTCACACCTATAAAAATTAGAAAAAACGACTTCCCGTTAGTCATGTCTCGTCACCCATAATGCAAAAATAAATAAATAATAATAATAATAATAATATCGAGGCATCAGATTATGTCTCTCCGCATCACATAGGACAGGGATAACAATTCATCATGAACATTAAAAGACAGACAATTCATCAACAAGCTACTCATCACACCACGCCGTCATCCTCGTCATCATCACCAACACCCTCATCCTACGATTCACACTCTCACATCAATGACACCATACACTCCTCTTACGACACCATTTGTCACCACCTCTCCAACACACAATTCCTTCTCACGCTCCGCTCCACACGCTTCTCTCAAAACTTAAAAACAACATACTCTCCTACCACACACAACATCTTCTTCCTCTTTATCTCTTCATACAACCAAATCTCACCCTATCCCATCTACTCTCTACACTCTCCTCAAATCAAATCCACTTACTACATCGCCAACGCACATCACCAACACACACACACATCAACTCAACTTCTCATCCATCAACACCACAAACACCATGTCGCCTCACTCCACATCATCATCATAATCATCCTCACGATCACTTCTACCACTCCTTGGAAACTTACTTACACAAAATTCTCATCCTCCTCGTCCCATACAAATAACAAGCGCCAACAATCACCAGATCAGTCAATCGACAGGACAGAACAAGTCACCCTCCCATCACCTCACCTCCCCGAAACACCCTATCATCACAACAACATAACTAGCCTACTAAATAACTACCTGCCTGCACGCCAGCCAGCCAACCACCACATCTTCTCTCGCCCCGCCTTGCCTCGCCTTACTTCTCATCACCACCTACACAAATACAACATCATCTCCTTCAACAACCCTACACAACTACCTACCTACCTAACCACCTACCCACCTATCTACCTTACTTCTCAGATCAAACCAAAAACACCTCTCATGCGCCCATCAT
The DNA here is from genome assembly GCA_944472155.2 of Trichobilharzia szidati. NCBI lineage: Eukaryota > Metazoa > Platyhelminthes > Trematoda > Strigeidida > Schistosomatidae > Trichobilharzia > Trichobilharzia szidati. The sequence continues at coordinate 79,333,388 of OX235276.1, read as the reverse complement.
GCTCTTCCCCCCATCCATGCTTCAAATCCCACACTAAACACATACACTTCACTCAGCTTCCTGCTCATTCTCATATAACACTCACACAACCACCTTATCACACACACACACACACACACACACTATGTACAATATTCAACCTACTCGTCCACTCAATCATCACAACACTATTACGTCGTCTACACACACAGTCTGGATACACTGAAAAAAACAACAACAACAACAACAGCAACAACTCATCTCTCAACAAGCCTAACACTACACTTGTCAAAGTCTATTCAAGCACACTCACTCACTCACTCCTCATGTCATCAGCATTAGTAAAGGCCAGTCAGTCTACTAACACCCTTCAACCAACCAAATCCTCACAGGTTTCGATAATATGTCTACTAGCTAAAACATCTCACTCACTCACTCGTCGTTGGAAAATTTATTTCAACCAAGAAAACTCATCATCCATCGATGCACATACCTGCCGCCATTCAGTCGAATGTCATCCTCCTCCTTGTTCCAGACACAGCAACCCAATCCACCGTATTCTCCGTCACCTGCCTCCCTCTCACCTCACCATCCTTTAGTCTCCTGCCCTCTTCTCCGTCACCAACACTCTCGCCTGCTGCCTTCCGCCTCACAATCATCCTCCCTCCTCTCATCAATTACACTAACCACACACCCATCGATCCATCCATCCGTACTGCTGCCATCTCACACCTAGAAAAATTAGAAAAAACGACTTCCCGTTAGTCATGTCTCGTCACCCATAATGCAAAAATAAATAAATAATAATAATAATAATAATATCGAGGCATCAGATTATGTCTCTCCGCATCACATAGGACAGGGATAACAATTCATCATGAACATTAAAAGACAGACAATTCATCAACAAGCTACTCATCACACCACGCCGTCATCCTCGTCATCATCACCAACACCCTCATCCTACGATTCACACTCTCACATCAATGACACCATACACTCCTCTTACGACACCATTTGTCACCACCTCTCCAACACACAATTCCTTCTCACGCTCCGCTCCACACTCTTCTCTCAAAACTTAAAAACAACATACTCTCCTACCACACACAACATCTTCTTCCTCTTTATCTCTTCATACAACCAAATCTCACCCTATCCCATCTACTCTCTACACTCTCCTCAAATCAAATCCACTTACTACATCGCCAACGCACATCACCAACACACACACACACATCAACTCAACTTCTCATCCATCAACACCACAAACACCATGTCGCCTCACTCCACATCATCATCATAATCATCCTCACGATCACTTCGACGACTCCTTGGAAACTTACTTACACAAAATTCTCATCCTCCTCGTCCCATACAAATAACAAGCGCCAACAATCACCAGATCAGTCAATCGACAGGACAGAACAAGTCACCCTCCCATCACCTCACCTCACCTCACCTCCCCGAAACACCCTATCATCACAACAACATAACTAGCCTACTAAATAACTACCTGCCTGCACGCCAGCCAGCCAACCACCACATCTTCTCTCGCCCCGCCTCGCCTCGCCTTACTTCTCATCACCACCTACACAAATACAACATCATCTCCTTCAACAACCCTACACAACTACCTACCTACCTAACCACCTACCCACCTATCTACCTTACTTCTCAGATCAAACCAAAAACACCTCTCATGCGCCCATCATGCTCTTCCCCCCATCCATGCTTCAAATCCCACACTAAACACATACACTTCACTCAGCTTCCTGCTCATTCTCATATAACACTCACACAACCACCTTATCACACACACACACACACACACACTATGTACAATATTCAACCTACTCGTCCACTCAATCATCACAACACTATTACGTCGTCTACACACACAGTCTGGATACACTGAAAACAACAACAACAGCAACAACTCATCTCTCAACAAGCCTAACACTACACTTGTCAAAGTCTATTCAAGCACACTCACTCACTCACTCCTCATGTCATCAGCATTAGTAAAGGCCAGTCAGTCTACTAACACCCTTCAACCAACCAAATCCTCACAGGTTTCGATAATATGTCTACTAGCTAAAACATCTCACTCACTCACTCGTCGTTGGCAAATTTATTTCAACCAAGAAAACTCATCATCCATCGATGCACATACCTGCCGCCATTCAGTCGAATGTCATCCTCCTCCTTGTTCCAGACACAGCAACCCAATCCACCGTATTCTCCGTCACCTGCCTCCCTCTCACCTCACCATCCTTTAGTCTCCTGCCCTCTTCTCCGTCACCAACACTCTCGCCTGCTGCCTTCCGCCTCACAATCATCCTCACTCCTCTCATCAATTACACTAACCACACACCCATCGATCCATCCATCCGTACTGCTGTCATCTCACACCTATAAAAATTAGAAAAAACGACTTCCCGTTAGTCATGTCTCGTCACCCATAATGCAAAAATAAATAAATAATAATAATAATAATAATATCGAGGCATCAGATTATGTCTTTCCGCATCACATAGGACAGGGATAACAATTCATCATGAACATTAAAAGACAGACAATTCATCAACAAGCTACTCATCACACCACGCCGTCATCCTCGTCATCATCACCAACTCCAACACCCTCATCATACGATTCACACTCTCACATCAATGACACCATACACTCCTCTTACGACACCATTTGTCACCACCTCTCCAACACACAATTCCTTCTCACGCTCCGCTCCACACGCTTCTCTCAAAACTTAAAAACAACATACTCTCCTACCACACACACAACATCTTCTTCATCTCTTCATTCAACCAAATCTCACCCTATCCCATCTGCTCTCTACATTCTCCTCATATCAAATCCACTTCCTACATCGCCAACGCACATTACCCACACACACATCAACTTAACTTCTCATCCACCAACACCACCACCACCATGTCGCCTTACTCCACATCACCATAATCATCAAGACCACTTCTACCACTCCTTGGAAACTTACACAAAATTCTCATCCTCCTCGTCCCATACAAATAACAGGCGCCAACAATCACCAGATCAGTCAATCTACAGCGGAGAACAAGTCACCCTTCCCTCGACTCCCCAAAACACCCTATCATCACAATATAACTAGCTTACAAATTAACTACCTGCCTGCACGCCAGCCAGCCAACCACCACATCTTCTCTCGCCCCGCCTTGCCTCGCCTTACTTCTCATCACGACCTACACAAATACAACATCATCTCCTTCAACAACCCTACACAACTACCTACCTACCTAACCACCTACCCACCTATCTACCTTACTTCTCAGATCAAACCAAAAACACCTCTCATGCGCCCATCATGCTCTTCCCCCCATCCATGCTTCAAATCCCACACTAAACACATACACTTCACTCAGCTTCCTGCTCATTCTCATATAACACTCACACAACCACCTTATGACACACACACACACACACTATGTACAATATTCAACCTACTCGTCCACTCAATCATCACAACACTATTACGTCGTCTACACACACAGTCTGGATACACTGAAAACAACAACAACAACAACAGCAACAACTCATCTCTCAACAAGCCTAACACTACACTTGTCAAAGTCTATTCAAGCACACTCACTCACTCACTCCTCATGTCATCAGCATTAGTAAAGGCCAGTCAGTCTACTAACACCCTTCAACCAACCAAATCCTCACAGGTTTCGATAATATGTCTACTAGCTAAAACATCTCACTCACTCACTCGTCGTTGGCAAATTTATTTCAACCAAGAAAACTCATCATCCATCGATGCACATACCTGCCGCCATTCAGTCGAATGTCATCCTCCTCCTTGTTCCAGACACAGCAACCCAATCCACCGTATTCTCCGTCACCTGCCTCCCTCTCACCTCACCATCCTTTAGTCTCCTGCCCTCTTCTCCGTCACCAACACTCTCGCCTGCTGCCTTCCGCCTCACAATCATCCTCCCTCCTCTCATCAATTACACTAACCACACACCCATCGATCCATCCATCCGTACTGCTGTCATCTCACACCTAGAAAAATTAGAAAAAACGACTTCCCGTTAGTCATGTCTCGTCACCCATAATGCAAAAATAAATAAATAATAATAATAATAATAATATCGAGGCATCAGATTATGTCTCTCCGCATCACATAGGACAGGGATAACAATTCATCATGAACATTAAAAGACAGACAATTCATCAACAAGCTACTCATCACACCACGCCGTCATCCTCGTCATCATCACCAACACCCTCATCCTACGATTCACACTCTCACATCAATGACACCATACACTCCTCTTACGACACCATTTGTCACCACCTCTCCAACACACAATTCCTTCTCACGCTCCGCTCCACACTCTTCTCTCAAAACTTAAAAACAACATACTCTCCTACCACACACAACATCTTCTTCCTCTTTATCTCTTCATACAACCAAATCTCACCCTATCCCATCTACTCTCTACACTCTCCTCAAATCAAATCCACTTACTACATCGCCAACGCACATCACCAACACACACACACACATCAACTCAACTTCTCATCCATCAACACCACAAACACCATGTCGCCTCACTCCACATCATCATCATAATCATCCTCACGATCACTTCGACGACTCCTTGGAAACTTACTTACACAAAATTCTCATCCTCCTCGTCCCATACAAATAACAAGCGCCAACAATCACCAGATCAGTCAATCGACAGGACAGAACAAGTCACCCTCCCATCACCTCACCTCACCTCACCTCCCCGAAACACCCTATCATCACAACAACATAACTAGCCTACTAAATAACTACCTGCCTGCACGCCAGCCAGCCAACCACCACATCTTCTCTCGCCCCGCCTTGCCTCGCCTTACTTCTCATCACCACCTACACAAATACAACATCATCTCCTTCAACAACCCTACACAACTACCTACCTACCTAACCACCTACCCACCTATCTACCTTACTTCTCAGATCAAACCAAAAACACCTCTCATGCGCCCATCATGCTCTTCCCCCCATCCATGCTTCAAATCCCACACTAAACACATACACTTCACTCAGCTTCCTGCTCATTCTCATATAACACTCACACAACCACCTTATCACACACACACACACACACTATGTACAATATTCAACCTACTCGTCCACTCAATCATCACAACACTATTACGTCGTCTACACACACAGTCTGGATACACTGAAAACAACAACAACAGCAACAACTCATCTCTCAACAAGCCTAACACTACACTTGTCAAAGTCTATTCAAGCACACTCACTCACTCACTCCTCATGTCATCAGCATTAGTAAAGGCCAGTCAGTCTACTAACACCCTTCAACCAACCAAATCCTCACAGGTTTCGATAATATGTCTACTAGCTAAAACATCTCACTCACTCACTCGTCGTTGGAAAATTTATTTCAACCAAGAAAACTCATCATCCATCGATGCACATACCTGCCGCCATTCAGTCGAATGTCATCCTCCTCCTTGTTCCAGACACAGCAACCCAACCCACCGTATTCTCCGTCACCTGCCTCCCTCTCACCTCACCATCCTTTAGTCTCCTGCCCTCTTCTCCGTCACCAACACTCTCGCCTGCTGCCTTCCGCCTCACAATCATCCTCACTCCTCTCATCAATTACACTAACCACACACCCATCGATCCATCCATCCGTACTGCTGTCATCTCACACCTAGAAAAATTAGAAAGAAAAACGCCTTCCTGTTAGTCATGTCTCCTCACCCATTACATATAAATTAGTAATAATGATAATAATAATAATAATAATAATACCGAGGCATCAGATTATGTCTCTCCGCATCACATAGGACAGGGATAACAATTCATCATGAACATTAAAAGACAGACAATTCATCAACAAGCTACTCATCACACCACGCCGTCATCGTCGTCATCATCACCAACTCCAACACCCTCATCATACGATTCACACTCTCACATCAATGACACCATACACTCCTCTTACGACACCATTTGTCACCACCTCTCCAACACACAATTCCTTCTCACGCTCCGCTCCACACGCTTCTCTCAAAACTTAAAAACAACATACTCTCCTACCACACACAACATCTTCTTCCTCTTTATCTCTTCATACAACCAAATCTCACCCTATCCCATCTACTCTCTACACTCTCCTCAAATCAAATCCACTTACTACATCGCCAACGCACATCACCAACACACACACACACATCAACTCAACTTCTCATCCATCAACACCACAAACACCATGTCGCCTCACTCCACATCATCATCATCATCATCATCATCACGATCACTTCTACGACTCCTTGGAAACTTACACAAAATTCTCATCCTCCTCGTCCCATACAAATAACAAGCGCCAACAATCACCAGATCAGTCAATCGACAGGACAGAACAAGTCACCCTCCCATCACCTCACCTCACCTCACCTCCCCGAAACACCCTATCATCACAACAACATAACTAGCCTACTAAATAACTACCTGCCTGCACGCCAGCCAGCCAGCCACCACATCTTCTCTCGCCCCGCCTCGCCTCGCCTTACTTCTCATCACCACCTACACAAATACAACATCATCTCCTTCAACAACCCTACACAACTACCTACCTACCTAACCACCTACCCACCTATCTACCTTACTTCTCAGATCAAACCAAAAACACCTCTCATGCGCCCATCATGCTCTTCCCCCCATCCATGCTTCAAATCCCACACTAAACACATACACTTCACTCAGCTTCCTGCTCATTCTCATATAACACTCACACAACCACCTTATCACACACACACACACACACACACTATGTACAATATTCAACCTACTCGTCCACTCAATCATCACAACACTATTACGTCGTCTACACACACAGTCTGGATACACTGAAAACAACAACAACAACAACAGCAACAACTCATCTCTCAACAAGCCTAACACTACACTTGTCAAAGTCTATTCAAGCACACTCACTCACTCACTCCTCATGTCATCAGCATTAGTAAAGGCCAGTCAGTCTACTAACACCCTTCAACCAACCAAATCCTCACAGGTTTCGATAATATGTCTACTAGCTAAAACATCTCACTCACTCACTCGTCGTTGGAAAATTTATTTCAACCAAGAAAACTCATCATCCATCGATGCACATACCTGCCGCCATTCAGTCGAATGTCATCCTCCTCCTTGTTCCAGACACAGCAACCCAATCCACCGTATTCTCCGTCACCTGCCTCCCTCTCACCTCACCATCCTTTAGTCTCCTGCCCTCTTCTCCGTCACCAACACTCTCGCCTGCTGCCTTCCGCCTCACAATCATCCTCACTCCTCTCATCAATTACACTAACCACACACCCATCGATCCATCCATCCGTACTGCTGTCATCTCACACCTATAAAAATTAGAAAAAACGACTTCCCGTTAGTCATGTCTCGTCACCCATAATGCAAAAATAAATAAATAATAATAATAATAATAATAATATCGAGGCATCAGATTATGTCTCTCCGCATCACATAGGACAGGGATAACAATTCATCATGAACATTAAAAGACAGACAATTCATCAACAAGCTACTCATCACACCACGCCGTCATCCTCGTCATCATCACCAACTCCAACACCCTCATCATACGATTCACACTCTCACATCAATGACACCATACACTCCTCTTACGACACCATTTGTCACCACCTCTCCAACACACAATTCCTTCTCACGCTCCGCTCCACACGCTTCTCTCAAAACTTAAAAACAACATACTCTCCTACCACACACAACATCTTCTTCCTCTTTATCTCTTCATACAACCAAATCTCACCCTATCCCATCTACTCTCTACACTCTCCTCAAATCAAATCCACTTACTACATCGCCAACGCACATCACCAACACACACACACACATCAACTCAACTTCTCATCCATCAACACCACAAACACCATGTCGCCTCACTCCACATCATCATCATCATCATCATCATCACGATCACTTCTACGACTCCTTGGAAACTTACACAAAATTCTCATCCTCCTCGTCCCATACAAATAACAAGCGCCAACAATCACCAGATCAGTCAATCGACAGGACAGAACAAGTCACCCTCCCATCACCTCACCTCACCTCACCTCCCCGAAACACCCTATCATCACAACAACATAACTAGCCTACTAAATAACTACCTGCCTGCACGCCAGCCAGCCAACCACCACATCTTCTCTCGCCCCGCCTCGCCTCGCCTTACTTCTCATCACCACCTACACAAATACAACATCATCTCCTTCAACAACCCTACACAACTACCTACCTACCTAACCACCTACCCACCTATCTACCTTACTTCTCAGATCAAACCAAAAACACCTCTCATGCGCCCATCATGCTCTTCCCCCCATCCATGCTTCAAATCCCACACTAAACACATACACTTCACTCAGCTTCCTGCTCATTCTCATATAACACTCACACAACCACCTTATCACACACACACACACACACACACTATGTACAATATTCAACCTACTCGTCCACTCAATCATCACAACACTATTACGTCGTCTACACACACAGTCTGGATACACTGAAAACAACAACAACAACAACAGCAACAACTCATCTCTCAACAAGCCTAACACTACACTTGTCAAAGTCTATTCAAGCACACTCACTCACTCACTCCTCATGTCATCAGCATTAGTAAAGGCCAGTCAGTCTACTAACACCCTTCAACCAACCAAATCCTCACAGGTTTCGATAATATGTCTACTAGCTAAAACATCTCACTCACTCACTCGTCGTTGGCAAATTTATTTCAACCAAGAAAACTCATCATCCATCGATGCACATACCTGCCGCCATTCAGTCGAATGTCATCCTCCTCCTTGTTCCAGACACAGCAACCCAATCCACCGTATTCTCCGTCACCTGCCTCCCTCTCACCTCACCATCCTTTAGTCTCCTGCCCTCTTCTCCGTCACCAACACTCTCGCCTGCTGCCTTCCGCCTCACAATCATCCTCACTCCTCTCATCAATTACACTAACCACACACCCATCGATCCATCCATCCGTACTGCTGTCATCTCACACCTAGAAAAATTAGAAAGAAAAACGCCTTCCTGTTAGTCATGTCTCCTCACCCATTACATATAAATTAGTAATAATGTAATAATAATAATAATAATAATAATAATAATAATAATAATACCGAGGCATCAGATTATGTCTTTCCGCATCACATAGGACAGGGATAACAATTCATCATGAACATTAAAAGACAGACAATTCATCAACAAGCTACTCATCACACCACGCCGTCATCGTCGTCATCATCACCAACTCCAACACCCTCATCATACGATTCACACTCTCACATCAATGACACCATACACTCCTCTTACGACACCATTTGTCACCACCTCTCCAACACACAATTCCTTCTCACGCTCCGCTCCACACGCTTCTCTCAAAACTTAAAAACAACATACTCTCCTACCACACACAACATCTTCTTCCTCTTTATCTCTTCATACAACCAAATCTCACCCTATCCCATCTACTCTCTACACTCTCCTCAAATCAAATCCACTTACTACATCGCCAACGCACATCACCAACACACACACACACACATCAACTCAACTTCTCATCCATCAACACCACAAACACCATGTCGCCTCACTCCACATCATCATCATCATCACGATCACTTCTACCACTCCTTGGAAACTTACTTACACAAAATTCTCATCCTCCTCGTCCCATACAAATAACAAGCGCCAACAATCACCAGATCAGTCAATCGACAGGACAGAACAAGTCACCCTCCCATCACCTCACCTCCCCGAAACACCCTATCATCACAACAACATAACTAGCCTACTAAATAACTACCTGCCTGCACGCCAGCCAGCCAACCACCACATCTTCTCTCGCCCCGCCTTGCCTCGCCTTACTTCTCATCACCACCTACACAAATACAACATCATCTCCTTCAACAACCCTACACAACTACCTACCTACCTAACCACCTACCCACCTATCTACCTTACTTCTCAGATCAAACCAAAAACACCTCTCATGCGCCCATCATGCTCTTCCCCCCATCCATGCTTCAAATCCCACACTAAACACATACACTTCACTCAGCTTCCTGCTCATTCTCATATAACACTCACACAACCACCTTATCACACACACACACACACACACACACTATGTACAATATTCAACCTACTCGTCCACTCAATCATCACAACACTATTACGTCGTCTACACACACAGTCTGGATACACTGAAAACAACAACAACAACAACAGCAACAACTCATCTCTCAACAAGCCTAACACTACACTTGTCAAAGTCTATTCAAGCACACTCACTCACTCACTCCTCATGTCATCAGCATTAGTAAAGGCCAGTCAGTCTACTAACACCCTTCAACCAACCAAATCCTCACAGGTTTCGATAATATGTCTACTAGCTAAAACATCTCACTCACTCACTCGTCGTTGGCAAATTTATTTCAACCAAGAAAACTCATCATCCATCGATGCACATACCTGCCGCCATTCAGTCGAATGTCATCCTCCTCCTTGTTCCAGACACAGCAACCCAATCCACCGTATTCTCCGTCACCTGCCTCCCTCTCACCTCACCATCCTTTAGTCTCCTGCCCTCTTCTCCGTCACCAACACTCTCGCCTGCTGCCTTCCGCCTCACAATCATCCTCACTCCTCTCATCAATTACACTAACCACACACCCATCGATCCATCCATCCGTACTGCTGTCATCTCACACCTAGAAAAATTAGAAAGAAAAACGCCTTCCTGTTAGTCATGTCTCCTCACCCATTACATATAAATTAGTAATAATGATAATAATAATAATAATAATAATACCGAGGCATCAGATTATGTCTTTCCGCATCACATAGGACAGGGATAACAATTCATCATGAACATTAAAAGACAGACAATTCATCAACAAGCTACTCATCACACCACGCCGTCATCGTCGTCATCATCACCAACTCCAACACCCTCATCATACGATTCACACTCTCACATCAATGACACCATACACTCCTCTTACGACACCATTTGTCACCACCTCTCCAACACACAATTCCTTCTCACGCTCCGCTCCACACGCTTCTCTCAAAACTTAAAAACAACATACTCTCCTACCACACACAACATCTTCTTCCTCTTTATCTCTTCATACAACCAAATCTCACCCTATCCCATCTACTCTCTACACTCTCCTCAAATCAAATCCACTTACTACATCGCCAACGCACATCACCAACACACACACACACATCAACTCAACTTCTCATCCATCAACACCACAAACACCATGTCGCCTCACTCCACATCATCATCATCATCACGATCACTTCTACCACTCCTTGGAAACTTACTTACACAAAATTCTCATCCTCCTCGTCCCATACAAATAACAAGCGCCAACAATCACCAGATCAGTCAATCGACAGGACAGAACAAGTCACCCTCCCATCACCTCACCTCCCCGAAACACCCTATCATCACAACAACATAACTAGCCTACTAAATAACTACCTGCCTGCACGCCAGCCAGCCAACCACCACATCTTCTCTCGCCCCGCCTTGCCTCGCCTTACTTCTCATCACCACCTACACAAATACAACATCATCTCCTTCAACAACCCTACACAACTACCTACCTACCTAACCACCTACCCACCTATCTACCTTACTTCTCAGATCAAACCAAAAACACCTCTCATGCGCCCATCATGCTCTTCCCCCCATCCATGCTTCAAATCCCACACTAAACACATACACTTCACTCAGCTTCCTGCTCATTCTCATATAACACTCACACAACCACCTTATCACACACACACACACACACACACACACACACTATGTACAATATTCAACCTACTCGTCCACTCAATCATCACAACACTATTACGTCGTCTACACACACAGTCTAGATACACTGAAAACAACAACAACAACAACAGCAACAACTCATCTCTCAACAAGCCTAACACTACACTTGTCAAAGTCTATTCAAGCACACTCACTCACTCACTCCTCATGTCATCAGCATTAGTAAAGGCCAGTCAGTCTACTAACACCCTTCAACCAACCAAATCCTCACAGGTTTCGATAATATGTCTACTAGCTAAAACATCTCACTCACTCACTCGTCGTTGGCAAATTTATTTCAACCAAGAAAACTCATCATCCATCGATGCACATACCTGCCGCCATTCAGTCGAATGTCATCCTCCTCCTTGTTCCAGACACAGCAACCCAATCCACCGTATTCTCCGTCACCTGCCTCCCTCTCACCTCACCATCCTTTAGTCTCCTGCCCTCTTCTCCGTCACCAACACTCTCGCCTGCTGCCTTCCGCCTCACAATCATCCTCCCTCCTCTCATCAATTACACTAACCACACACCCATCGATCCATCCATCCGTACTGCTGTCATCTCACACCTAGAAAAATTAGAAAGAAAAACGCCTTCCTGTTAGTCATGTCTCCTCACCCATTACATATAAATTAGTAATAATGATAATAATAATAATAATAATAATACCGAGGCATCAGATTATGTCTTTCCGCATCACATAGGACAGGGATAACAATTCATCATGAACATTAAAAGACAGACAATTCATCAACAAGCTACTCATCACACCACGCCGTCATCGTCGTCATCATCACCAACTCCAACACCCTCATCATACGATTCACACTCTCACATCAATGACACCATACACTCCTCTTACGACACCATTTGTCACCACCTCTCCAACACACAATTCCTTCTCACGCTCCGCTCCACACGCTTCTCTCAAAACTTAAAAACAACATACTCTCCTACCACACACAACATCTTCTTCCTCTTTATCTCTTCATACAACCAAATCTCACCCTATCCCATCTACTCTCTACACTCTCCTCAAATCAAATCCACTTACTACATCGCCAACGCACATCACCAACACACACACACACACATCAACTCAACTTCTCATCCATCAACACCACAAACACCATGTCGCCTCACTCCACATCATCATCATCATCACGATCACTTCTACCACTCCTTGGAAACTTACTTACACAAAATTCTCATCCTCCTCGTCCCATACAAATAACAAGCGCCAACAATCACCAGATCAGTCAATCGACAGGACAGAAAAAGTCACCCTCCCATCACCTCACCTCCCCGAAACACCCTATCATCACAACAACATAACTAGCCTACTAAATAACTACCTGCCTGCACGCCAGCCAGCCAGCCACCACATCTTCTCTCGCCCCGCCTCGCCTCGCCTTACTTCTCATCACCACCTACACAAATACAACATCATCTCCTTCAACAACCCTACACAACTACCTACCTACCTAACCACCTACCCACCTATCTACCCTACTTCTCAGATCAAACCAAAAACACCTCTCATGCGCCCATCATGCTCTTCCCCCCATCCATGCTTCAAATCCCACACTAAACACATACACTTCACTCAGCTTCCTGCTCATTCTCATATAACACTCACACAACCACCTTATCACACACACACACACACACACTATGTACAATATTCAACCTACTCGTCCACTCAATCATCACAACACTATTACGTCGTCTACACACACAGTCTGGATACACTGAAAACAACAACAACAACAACAGCAACAACTCATCTCTCAACAAGCCTAACACTACACTTGTCAAAGTCTATTCAAGCACACTCACTCACTCACTCACTCCTCATGTCATCAGCATTAGTAAAGGCCAGTCAGTCTACTAACACCCTTCAACCAACCAAATCCTCACAGGTTTCGATAATATGTCTACTAGCTAAAACATCTCACTCACTCACTCGTCGTTGGCAAATTTATTTCAACCAAGAAAACTCATCATCCATCGATGCACATACCTGCCGCCATTCAGTCGAATGTCATCCTCCTCCTTGTTCCAGACACAGCAACCCAATCCACCGTATTCTCCGTCACCTGCCTCCCTCTCACCTCACCATCCTTTAGTCTCCTGCCCTCTTCTCCGTCACCAACACTCTCGCCTGCTGCCTTCCGCCTCACAATCATCCTCACTCCTCTCATCAATTACACTAACCACACACCCATCGATCCATCCATCCGTACTGCTGTCATCTCACACCTAGAAAAATTAGAAAGAAAAACGCCTTCCTGTTAGTCATGTCTCCTCACCCATTACATATAAATTAGTAATAATGATAATAATAATAATAATAATAATAATAATACCGAGGCATCAGATTATGTCTTTCCGCATCACATAGGACAGGGATAACAATTCATCATGAACATTAAAAGACAGACAATTCATCAACAAGCTACTCATCACACCACGCCGTCATCGTCGTCATCATCACCAACTCCAACACCCTCATCATACGATTCACACTCTCACATCAATGACACCATACACTCCTCTTACGACACCATTTGTCACCACCTCTCCAACACACAATTCCTTCTCACGCTCCGCTCCACACGCTTCTCTCAAAACTTAAAAACAACATACTCTCCTACCACACACACAACATCTTCTTCTTCATCTCTTCATACAACCAAATCTCACCCTATCCCATCTACTCTCTACACTCTCCTCAAATCAAATGCACTTACTACATCGCCAACGCACATCACCAACACACACACACACATCAACTCAACTTCTCATCCATCAACACCACAAACACCATGTCGCCTCACTCCACATCATCATCATCATCACGATCACTTCTACCACTCCTTGGAAACTTACTTACACAAAATTCTCATCCTCCTCGTCCCATACAAATAACAAGCGCCAACAATCACCAGATCAGTCAATCGACAGGGGAGAAAAAGTCACCCTCCCATCACCTCACCTCCCCGAAACACCCTATCATCACACAACATAACTAGCCTACTAAATAACTACCTGCCTGCACGCCAGCCAGCCAGCCACCACATCTTCTCTCGCCCCGCCTCGCCTCGCCTTACTTCTCATCACCACCTACACAAATACAACATCATCTCCTTCAACAACCCTACACAACTACCTACCTACCTAACCACCTACCCACCTATCTACCCTACTTCTCAGATCAAACCAAAAACACCTCTCATGCGCCCATCATGCTCTTCCCCCCATCCATGCTTCAAATCCCACACTAAACACATACACTTCACTCAGCTTCCTGCTCATTCTCATATAACACTCACACAACCACCTTATCACACACACACACACACACACTATGTACAATATTCAACCTACTCGTCCACTCAATCATCACAACACTATTACGTCGTCTACACACACAGTCTGGATACACTGAAAACAACAACAACAACAACAGCAACAACTCATCTCTCAACAAGCCTAACACTACACTTGTCAAAGTCTATTCAAGCACACTCACTCACTCACTCACTCCTCATGTCATCAGCATTAGTAAAGGCCAGTCAGTCTACTAACACCCTTCAACCAACCAAATCCTCACAGGTTTCGATAATATGTCTACTAGCTCAAACATCTCACTCACTCACACGTCGTTGGAAAATTTATTTCAACCAAGAAAACTCATCATCCATCGATGCACATACCTGCCGCCATTCAGTCGAATGTCATCCTCCTCCTTGTTCCAGACACAGCAACCCAATCCACCGTATTCTCCGTCACCTGCCTCCCTCTCACCTCACCATCCTTTAGTCTCCTGCCCTCTTCTCCGTCACCAACACTCTCGCCTGCTGCCTTCCGCCTCACAATCATCCTCACTCCTCTCATCAATTACACTAACCACACACCCATCGATCCATCCATCCGTACTGCTGTCATCTCACACCTAGAAAAATTAGAAAGAAAAACGCCTTCCTGTTAGTCATGTCTCCTCACACATTACATATAAATTAGTAATAATGATAATAATATTAATAATAATACCGAGGCATCAGATTATGTCTCTCCGCATCACATAGGACAGGGATAACAATTCATCATGAACATTAAAAGACAGACAATTCATCAACAAGCTACTCATCACACCAAGCCGTCATCGTCGTCATCATCACCAACACCCTCATCCTACGATTCACAGTCTCACATCAATGACACCACACACTCCTCTTACTACACCATTTGTCACCACCTCTCCAACACACAATTCCTTCTCACGCTCCGCTCCACACGCTTCTCTCGAAACTTAAAAACAACATACTCTCCTACCACACACAACATCTTCTTCTTCATCTCTTCATACAACCAAATCTCGTCACCCTATCCCATCTACTCTCTACACTCTCCTCAAATCAAATGCACTTACTACATCGCCAACGCACATCACCAACACACACACACATCAACTCAACTTCTCATCCACCAACACCACAAACACCATGTCGCCTCACTCCACATCATCATCATCATCATCACGATCACTTCTACCACTCCTTGCAAACTTACACAAAATTCTCATCCTCCTCGTCCCATACAAATAACAAGCGCCAACAATCACCAGATCAGTCAATCGACAGGACAGAACAAGTCACCCTCCCATCACCTCACCTCACCTCACCTCCCCGAAACACCCTATCATCACAACAACATAACTAGCCTACTAAATAACTACCTGCCTGCACGCCAGCCAGCCGGCCAGCCACCACATCTTCTCTCGCCTCGCCTCGCCTCGCCTTACTACTCATCACGACCTACACAAATACAACATCATCTCCTTCAACAACCCTACACAACTACCTACCTACCTACCCACCTATCTACCTTACTTCTCAGATCAAACCAAAAACACCTCTCACGCGCCCATCATGCTCTCTTCCCCTCCATGCTTCAAATCCCACACTTCACATACACTTCAGTCAGCTTCCTGCTCATTCTCATATAACACTCACACAACCACCTTATCACACACCTCACACACACACACACCACATACAATATTCAACCTACTCGTCCACTCAATCATCACAACACTATTACGTCGTCTACACACAGTCTAGATACACTGAAAACAACAACAACAACAACAACAAACACAACAACAACTCATCTCTCAACAAGCCTAACACTACACTTGTCAAAGTCTATTCAAGCACACTCACTCACTCACTCACTCCTCATGTCATCAGCATTAGTAAAGGCCAGTCAGTCTACTAACACCCTTCAACCAACCAAATCCTCACAGGTTTCGATAATATGTCTACTAGCTCAAACATCTCACTCACTCACACGTCGTTGGAAAATTTATTTCAACCAAGAAAACTCATCATCCATCGATGCACATACCTGCCGCCATTCAGTCGAATGTCATCCTCCTCCTTGTTCCAGACACAGCAACCCAATCCACCGTATTCTCCGTCACCTGCCTCCCTCTCACCTCACCATCCTTTAGTCTCCTGCCCTCTTCTCCGTCACCAACACTCTCGCCTGCTGCCTTCCGCCTCACAATCATCCTCCCTCCTCTCATCAATTACACTAACCACACACCCATCGATCCATCCATCCGTACTGCTGTCATCTCACACCTAGAAAAATTAGAAAGAAAAACGCCTTCCTGTTAGTCATGTCTCCTCACCCATTACATATAAATTAGTAATAATGATAATAATATTAATAATAATACCGAGGCATCAGATTATGTATTTCCGCATCACATAGGACAGGGATAACAATTCATCATGAACATTAAAAGACAGACAATTCATCAACAAGCTACTCATCACACCACGCCGTCATCATCACCAACACCAAGACCACCACAAACACCCTCATCCTACGATTCACACTCTCACATCAATGACAACACACACTCCTCTTACGACACCATTTGTCACCACCTCTCCAACACACAATTCCTTCTCACGCTCCGCTCCACACGCTTCTCTCGAAACTTAAAAACAACAAACTCTCCTACCACACACAACATCTTCTTCTTCATCTCTTCAGACAACCAAATCTCACCCTATCCCATCTACTCTATACACACTCTCCTCAAATCAAATGCACTTACTACATCGCCAACACACAAACACACATCAACTCAACTTCTCATCCATCAACACCACAAACACCATGTCGCCTCACTCCACATCATCATCATCATCATCACGATCACTTCTACCACTCCTTGGAAACTTACTTACACAAAATTCTCATCCTCCTCGTCCCATACAAATAACAAGCGCCAACAATCACCAGATCAGTCAATCGACAGGACAGAACAAGTCACCCTCCCATCACCTCACCTCACCTCACCTCCCCGAAACACCCTATCATCACAACAACATAACTAGCCTACTAAATAACCGACTACCTGCCTGCACGCCAGCCAGCCGGCCAGCCACCACATCTTCTCTCGCCTCGCCCCGCCTCGCCTTACTCCTCATCACCACCTACACAAATACAACATCATCTCCTTCAACAACCCTACACAACTACCTACCTACCTACCCACCTATCTACCCTACTTCTCAGATCAAACCAAAAACACCAACACCTCTCACGCGCCCATCATGCTCTTCCCCCCATCCATGCTTCAAATCCCACACTAAACACATACACTTCACTCAGCTTCCTGCTCATTCTCATATAACACTCACACAACCACCTTATCACACACACATACACACACACACCACATACATTATTCAACCTACTCGTCCACTCAATCATCACAACACTATCACGTCGTCTACACACAGTCTACATACACTGAAAACAACAACAACAACAACTCATCTTTCAACAAGCCTAACACTACACTTGTCAAAGTCTATTCAAGCACACTCACTCACTCACTCACTCCTCATGTCATCAGCATTAGTAAAGGCCAGTCAGTCTACTAACACCCTTCAACCAACCAAATCCTCACAGGTTTCGATAATATGTCTACTAGCTCAAACATCTCACTCACTCACACGTCGTTGGAAAATTTATTTCAACCAAGAAAACTCATCATCCATCGATGCACATACCTGCCGCCATTCAGTCGAATGTCATCCTCCTCCTTGTTCCAGACACAGCAACCCAATCCACCGTATTCTCCGTCACCTGCCTCCCTCTCACCTCACCATCCTTTAGTCTCCTGCCCTCTTCTCCGTCACCAACACTCTCGCCTGCTGCCTTCCGCCTCACAATCATCCTCCCTCCTCTCATCAATTACACTAACCACACACCCATCGATCCATCCATCCGTACTGCTGTCATCTCACACCTAGAAAAATTAGAAAGAAAAACGCCTTCCTGTTAGTCATGTCTCCTCACCCATTACATATAAATTAGCAATAATGATAATAATATTAATAATAATACCGAGGCATCAGATTATGTCTTTCCGCATCACATAGGACAGGGATAACAATTCATCATGAACATTAAAAGACAGACAATTCATCAACAAGCTACTCATCACACCACGCCGTCATCATCACCAACACCAAGACCACCACAAACACCCTCATCCTACGATTCACACTCTCACATCAATGACAACACACACTCCTCTTACGACACCATTTGTCACCACCTCTCCAACACACAATTCCTTCTCACGCTCCGCTCCACACGCTTCTCTCGAAACTTCAAAAAACAACAAACTCTCCTACCACACACAACATCTTCTTCTTCATCTCTTCAGACAACCAAATCTCACCCTATCCCATCTACTCTATACACACTCTCCTCAAATCAAATGCACTTACTACATCGCCAACACACAAACACACATCAACTCAACTTCTCATCCATCAACACCACAAACACCATGTCGCCTCACTCCACATCATCATCATCATCATCACGATCACTTCTACCACTCCTTGCAAACTTACACAAAATTCTCATCCTCCTCGTCCCATACAAATAACAAGCGCCAACAATCACCAGATCAGTCAATCGACAGGACAGAACAAGTCACCCTCCCATCACCTCACCTCACCTCACCTCCCCGAAACACCCTATCATCACAACAACATAACTAGCCTACTAAATAACCGACTACCTGCCTGCACGCCAGCCAGCCGGCCAGCCACCACATCTTCTCTCGCCTCGCCCCGCCTCGCCTTACTCCTCATCACCACCTACACAAATACAACATCATCTCCTTCAACAACCCTACACAACTACCTACCTACCTACCCACCTATCTACCCTACTTCTCAGATCAAACCAAAAACACCAACACCTATCACGCGCCCATCATGCTCTTCCCCCCATCCATGCTTCAAATCCCACACTAAACACATACACTTCACTCAGCTTCCTGCTCATTCTCATATAACACTCACACAACCACCTTATCACACACACATACACACACACACCACATACAATATTCAACCTACTCGTCCACCCAATCATCACAACACTATCATGTCGTCTACACACAGTCTACATACACTGAAAACAACAACAACAACAACTCATCTCTCAACAAGCCTAACACTACACTTGTCAAAGTCTATTCAAGCACACTCACTCACTCACTCCTCATGTCATCAGCATTAGTAAAGGCCAGTCAGTCTACTAACACCCTTCAACCAACCAAATCCTCACAGGTTTCGATAATATGTCTACTAGCTCAAACATCTCACTCACTCACACGTCGTTGGAAAATTTATTTCAACCAAGAAAACTCATCATCCATCGATGCACATACCTGCCGCCATTCAGTCGAATGTCATCCTCCTCCTTGTTCCAGACACAGCAACCCAATCCACCGTATTCTCCGTCACCTGCCTCCCTCTCACCTCACCATCCTTTAGTCTCCTGCCCTCTTCTCCGTCACCAACACTCTCGCCTGCTGCCTTCCGCCTCACAATCATCCTCCCTCCTCTCATCAATTACACTAACCACACACCCATCGATCCATCCATCCGTACTGCTGTCATCTCACACCTATAAAAATTAGAAAGAAAAACGCCTTCCTGTTAGTCATGTCTCCTCACCCATTACATATAAATTAGTAATAATGATAATAATAATAATAATAATACCGAGGCATCAGATTATGTCTTTCCGCATCACATAGGACAGGGATAACAATTCATCATGAACATTAAAAGACAGACAATTCATCAACAAGCTACTCATCACACCACGCCGTCATCATCACCAACACCAAGACCACCACAAACACCCTCATCCTACGATTCACACTCTCACATCAATGACAACACACACTCCTCTTACGACACCATTTGTCACCACCTCTCCAACACACAATTCCTTCTCACGCTCCGCTCCACACGCTTCTCTCGAAACTTAAAAACAACAAACTCTCCTACCACACACAACATCTTCTTCTTCATCTCTTCAGACAACCAAATCTCACCCTATCCCATCTACTCTATACACACTCTCCTCAAATCAAATGCACTTACTACATCGCCAACACACAAACACACATCAACTCAACTTCTCATCCATCAACACCACAAACACCATGTCGCCTCACTCCACATCATCATCATCATCATCATCACGATCACTTCTACCACTCCTTGCAAACTTACACAAAATTCTCATCCTCCTCGTCCCATACAAATAACAAGCGCCAACAATCACCAGATCAGTCAATCGACAGGGGAGAAAAAGTCACCCTCCCCTCACCTCACCTCCCCGAAACACCCTATCATCACAACATAACTAGCCTACTAAATAACTACCTGCCTGCACGCCAGCCAGCCAGCCAGCCACCACATCTTCTCTCGCCTCGCCCCGCCTCGCCTTACTCCTCATCACCACCTACACAAATACAACATCATCTCCTTCAACAACCCTACACAACTACCTACCTACCTACCCACCTATCTACCCTACTTCTCAGATCAAACCAAAAACACCAACACCTCTCACGCGCCCATCATGCTCTTCCCCCCATCCATGCTTCAAATCCCACACTAAACACATACACTTCACTCAGCTTCCTGCTCATTCTCATATAACACTCACACAACCACCTTATGACACACACAACACACACACACACCACATACAATATTCAACCTACTCGTCCACCCAATCATCACAACACTATCATGTCGTCTACACACAGTCTACATACACTGAAAACAACAACAACAACAACTCATCTCTCAACAAGCCTAACACTACACTTGTCAAAGTCTATTCAAGCACACTCACTCACTCACTCCTCATGTCATCAGCATTAGTAAAGGCCAGTCAGTCTACTAACACCCTTCAACCAACCAAATCCTCACAGGTTTCGATAATATGTCTACTAGCTCAAACATCTCACTCACTCACACGTCGTTGGAAAATTTATTTCAACCAAGAAAACTCATCATCCATCGATGCACATACCTGCCGCCATTCAGTCGAATGTCATCCTCCTCCTTGTTCCAGACACAGCAACCCAATCCACCGTATTCTCCGTCACCTGCCTCCCTCTCACCTCACCATCCTTTAGTCTCCTGCCCTCTTCTCCGTCACCAACACTCTCGCCTGCTGCCTTCCGCCTCACAATCATCCTCCCTCCTCTCATCAATTACACTAACCACACACCCATCGATCCATCCATCCGTACTGCTGTCATCTCACACCTAGAAAAATTAGAAAGAAAAACGCCTTCCTGTTAGTCATGTCTCCTCACCCATTACATATAAATTAGTAATAATGATAATAATATTAATAATAATACCGAGGCATCAGATTATGTATTTCCGCATCACATAGGACAGGGATAACAATTCATCATGAACATTAAAAGACAGACAATTCATCAACAAGCTACTCATCACACCACGCCGTCATCATCACCAACACCAAGACCACCACAAACACCCTCATCCTACGATTCACACTCTCACATCAATGACAACACACACTCCTCTTACGACACCATTTGTCACCACCTCTCCAACACACAATTCCTTCTCACGCTCCGCTCCACACGCTTCTCTCGAAACTTCAAAAAACAACAAACTCTCCTACCACACACAACATCTTCTTCTTCATCTCTTCAGACAACCAAATCTCACCCTATCCCATCTACTCTATACACACTCTCCTCAAATCAAATGCACTTACTACATCGCCAACACACACACACACATCAACTCAACTTCTCATCCATCAACACCACAAACACCATGTCGCCTCACTCCACATCATCATCATAATCATCCTCACGATCACTTCGACGACTCCTTGGAAACTTACTTACACAAAATTCTCATCCTCCTCGTCCCATACAAATAACAAGCGCCAACAATCACCAGATCAGTCAATCGACAGGGGAGAAAAAGTCACCCTCCCATCACCTCACCTCACCTCACCTCCCCGAAACACCCTATCATCACAACAACATAACTAGCCTACTAAATAACCGACTACCTGCCTGCACGCCAGCCAGCCGGCCAGCCACCACATCTTCTCTCGCCTCGCCCCGCCTCGCCTTACTCCTCATCACCACCTACACAAATACAACATCATCTCCTTCAACAACCCTACACAACTACCTACCTACATTACTTCTCAGATCAAACCAAAAACACCAACACCTCTCACGCGCCCATCATGCTCTTCCCCTCCATGCTTCAAATCCAACACTTCACATACACTTCAGTCAGCTTCCTGCTCATTCTCATATAACACTCACACAACCACCTTGTGACACACACACACACACACACACACCACATACAATATTCAACCTACTCGTCCACTCAATCATCACAACACTATCACGTCGTCTACACACAGTCTAGATACACTGAAAACAACAACAACAACAACAATAACAACAGCAACAACAACTCATCTCTCAACAAGCCTAACACTACACTTGTCAAAGTCTATTCAAGCACACTCACTCACTCACTCCTCATGTCATCAGCATTAATAAAGGCCAGTCAGTCTACTAACACCCTTCAACCAACCAAATCCCCACAGGTTTCGATAATATGTCTACTAGCTCAAACATCTCACTCACTCACACGTCGTTGGAAAATTTATTTCAACCAAGAAAACTCATCATCCATCGATGCACATACCTGCCGCCATTCAGTCGAATGTCATCCTCCTCCTTGTTCCAGACACAGCAACCCAATCCACCGTATTCTCCGTCACCTGCCTCCCTCTCACCTCACCATCCTTTAGTCTCCTGCCCTCTTCTCCATCACCAACACTCTCGCCTGCTGCCTTCCGCCTCACAATC
The DNA here is from genome assembly GCA_944472155.2 of Trichobilharzia szidati. Classification (NCBI taxonomy): domain Eukaryota; kingdom Metazoa; phylum Platyhelminthes; class Trematoda; order Strigeidida; family Schistosomatidae; genus Trichobilharzia; species Trichobilharzia szidati. Next base: position 79,309,115 of record OX235276.1, on the reverse strand, counting down.
ATCCTCACTCCTCTCATCAATTACACTAACCACACACCCATCGATCCATCCATCCGTACTGCTGTCATCTCACACCTAGAAAAATTAGAAAGAAAAACGCCTTCCTGTTAGTCATGTCTCCTCACCCATTACATATATACATTAGTAATACTAATAATAATAATAATAATAATAATAATAATAATAATGATACCGAGGCATCAGATTATGTATTTCCGCATCACATAGGACAGGGATAACAATTCATCATGAACATTAAAAGACAGACAATTCATCAACAAGCTACTCATCACACCACGCCGTCATCGTCGTCATCATCACCAACACCCTCATCCTACGATTCACACTCTCACATCAATGACACCACACACTCCTCTTACGACACCATTTGTCACCACCTCTCCAACACACAATTCCTTCTCTCGCTCCGCTCCACACGCTTCTCTCAAAACTTAACAAACAACATACTCTCCTACCACACACAACATCTTCTTCCTCTTTATCTCTTCATACAACCAAATCTCCTCACCCTATCCCATCTACTCTCTACACACTCTCCTCAAATCAAATGCACTTACTACATCGCCAACGCACAGCACCAACACACACACACATCAACTCAACTTCTCATCCACCAACACCAAAACCACCATGTCGCCTCACTCCACATCATCACGATCACTTCTACGACTCCTTGGAAACTTACACAAAATTCTCATCCTCCTCGTCCCATACAAATAACAAGCGCCAACAATCACCAGATCAGTCAATCCACAGGGGAGAAAAAGTCATCCTCCCCACACCTCAGCTTCCCGACAAACCCTTCAACAACATAACTAGGCAACCAACAAAGTACCTGCCTGCACGCCAGCCAGCCACCAAATCTCAACTCAACCCGCCTCAACTCACCACTCATCACGACCTACACAAATACAACATCTTCTCCTTCAACAACCATACACGACTACTTACCTACCTACCAACCTTCCTTACTCCTCCAATCAAAACACAAACACCTCTCACGCGTCCATCATACTCTTCCCTCCATGCCTCAAATCTCACACTTCACATTCACTTCAGCCACCTTACAGCTCATTCCAATAGAACACTCACACAACCACCTTATGACACACCTCACACACACACACTATGCAAAATATTCAACCTACTCGTCCACTCAATCATCACAACACAATTACGTCGTCTACACACAGTCTCGATACACTGGATACAACAACAACAACAACTCGTCTTTCAACAAGCCTAACACTACACTTGTCAAGGTCTGTTCAAGCACGCTCACTCACTCACTCACTCCTCATGTCATCAGTGAAACTATCACATCCCAATAACACCCGTCTACAAGACATTCCAGTTATATCCCACTCAACAAAGCACCAAACACTCACTCACTCACTCACAGGAACACCAACAATAATCACTCATTCGGTATTCCAACAACTTTCATCACGACCAAAAACACTAAAATGGTCAATACACAAAAGAAAGCAGATCACCATGCATTAGTAAAGGCCAGTCAGTCTACTAACAGCCTTCAACCAACCAAATCCTCACAACAGATAATATGTCTACTAGCCCAAACATCTCACTCACTCACACGTCGTTGGAAAATTTATTTCAACCAAGAAAACTCATCATCCATCGATGCACATACCTGCCGCCATTCAGTCGAATGTCATCCTCCTCCTTGTTCCAGACACAGCAACCCAATCCACCGTATTCTCCGTCACCTGCCTCCCTCTCACCTCACCATCCTTTAGTCTCCTGCCCTCTTCTCCGTCACCAACACTCTCGCCTGCTGCCTTCCGCCTCACAATCATCCTCCCTCCTCTCATCAATTACACTAACCACACACCCATCGATCCATCCATCCGTACTGCTGTCATCTCACACCTATAAAAATTAGAAAGAAAAACGCCTTCCTGTTAGTCATGTCTCCTCACCCATTACATATAAATTAGTAATAATGATAATAATAATAATAATAATAATAATACCGAGGCATCAGATTATGTCTTTCCGCATCACATAGGACAGGGATAACAATTCATCATGAACATTAAAAGACAGACAATTCATCAACAAGCTACTCATCACACGACGCCGTCATCGTCGTCATCATCACCAACACCACCAACACCCTCATCCTACGATTCACAGTCTCACATCAATGACACCACACACTCCTCTTACTACACCATTTGTCACCACCTCTCCAACACACAATTCCTTCTCTCGCTCCGCTCCACACGCTTCTCTCGAAACTTCAAAAAACAACATACTCTTCTACCACACGCAACATCTTCTTCTTCATCTCTTCATACAAACAAATCTCCTCACCCTATCCCATCTACTCTCTACACACTCTCCTCAAATCAAATGCACTTACTACATCGCCAACGCACAGCACCAACACACACACACATCAACTCAACTTCTCATCCACCAACACCAAAACCACCATGTCGCCTCACTCCACATCATCATCATCATCACGATCACTTCTACCACTCCTTGCAAACTTACACAAAATTCTCATCCTCCTCGTCCCATACAAATAACAAGCGCCAACAATCACCAGATCAGTCAATCCACAGGGGAGAAAAAGTCACCCTCCCATCACCTCACCTCACCTCCCCGAAACACCCTATCATCACAACAACATAACTAGCCTACTAAATAACCGACTACCTGCCTGCACGCCAGCCAGCCAACCACCACATCTTCTCTCGCCCCGCCTCGCCTCGCCTTACTTCTCATCACGACCTACACAAATACAACATCATCTCCTTCAACAACCCTACACAACTACCTACAGACCTACCTACCCACCCACCTATCTACCTTACTTCTCAGATCAAACCAAAAACACCTCTCACGCGCCCATCATGCTCTTCCCCCCTCCATGCTTCAAATCCCACACTTCACATACACTTCAGTCAGCTTCCTGCTCATTCTCATATAACACTTACACAAACAGATTATGACGCACACGCACCACATACAATATTCAACCTACTCGTCCACCCAATCATCACAACACTATTACGTCGTCTACACACAGTCTACATACACTGAAAACAACAACAACAACAACTCATCTCTCAACAAGCCTAACACTACACTTGTCAAAGTCTATTCAAGCACACTCACTCACTCACTCCTCATGTCATCAGCATTAGTAAAGGCCAGTCAGTCTACTAACACCCTTCAACCAAACAAATCCTCACAGGTTTCGATAATATGTCTACTAGCTCAAACATCTCACTCACTCACTCGTCGTTCGCAAATTTATTTCAACCAAACAAAAACTCATCATCCATCGATGCACATACCTGCCGCCATTCAGTCGAATGTCATCCTCCTCCTTGTTCCAGACACAGCAACCCAATCCACCGTATTCTCCGTCACCTGCCCGCCTCTCACCTCACCATCCATCGGTCTCCTGACTTATTCTCCATCTCCAACACTCTCGCCTGCTGCCTTCCGCCTCACAATCATCCTCCCACCTCTCATCAATTACACTAACCACACACCCATCGATCCATCCATCCGTACTGCTGTCATCTCACACCTATAAAAATTAGAAAAAACGCCTTCCTGTTAGTCATGTCTCCTCACCCATTACATATAAATTAGTAATACTGATAATGATAATAATAATAATACCGAGGCATCAGATTATGTCTTTCCGCATCACATAGGACAGGGATAACAATTCATCATGAACATTAAAAGACAGACAATTCATCAACAAGCTACTCATCACACGACGCGGTCATGATCACCTACAGCACGGAATACATGAAAGTATTATGTGTGTTCGATGATAGGTGTCTGCGTTCTATGTCCGTGTGAAGTGGTATAATAAGATGAGCAATATTGAGGTTAGGAGTCGAGTGCTAGTTAAGGAGGGGAAATCAATCGACGAGGCTGTGAAGTTACATCGATTGAGTTGGTTAGGACATGTGCTACGTATGCCTAGTCATCGTCTTCCGCGACGGGCAATGTTAGCTGATATAGGGCCAGGCTGGAAAAGAGCTAGCGGCGGTCAAACGAAAACATGGCACCAGTCAATAATGAAATCCACAACGGTTAGTCTAAGCCACGTAGGAAGATGTAGACTTCCTGGTTGGGGTCCTCGGGATGGTAAAAACCAATGGTTGGAAACAATTGGTGACATGGTTCAAAATCGTTCTCAGTGGCGCAGATGCATCCACTCCTTGTGACTTATGATTTTCAATTAAACTGTTTTGTTCTCGGTTATTACTATTCCTTTGTCTCGCACCTCTGTTTACTGTCTATATAATGCATTTCTTCTACTTTTTTCTCTTGCTTTGTGTGCTACATGGAGTGTGGCGACTTGAACTGCCGCACATCTGTGCAAAGTTTCATGTCGAAAACCGACCGACCGACCAACACCACTACCAACATCCCACGATTTACAGTCTCTCATCAATGACACCATACACTACTCTTACTAAACCTTTTGTTGCCGTTCCCTTCACCTCCTGAACACACCCAATCACTTCATAACTAGCTAACTTACTCACTACCTGCCCACCGCACCTGTCGTGGAATTTCGTAATCACTGGTGTGTCGGCTGCTGGTTGAGTCTCACATGGTTTGTTCACATATATTGTTTTGGATGATCATTGCGTCCTATGATGTTTGATGGTTCGATGTTTATTTTATCTTACGGGGTTCGGTGGCATTGTTAACACATCCTCTTGATACTTCAGGATTGGATAACTTTCGTCGATGATTTGTACGAGGTGTAAAGTGACTTTAGCCATATTGCGTAATTACAAATTTTTAACTGAACGATGGTTAGCAACACTGGCATCACTGTGGTGGTACATAGGTGCTTACATTCGATGCCCCCGTGTCCACATTTCCTGCAGTGACAACATATTCCACGTGTTCCTATAGGTACCCTAGATTGTTTTGGTGAACGATCTTTAACACAAGTGACACTGACTACGATGGGATCAGAAGTTAGAAACTGCGGTGTTTAGTTCAGATCTTGTTGTTAACAATGAAATAATCGACTCTTAGTTGGATGACACCAATGTTTCAAATGTACACGTAGTGAGGAGAGGTGGTGGACACTGATTAAGTAGAGTGCACGTACGGATAAGCCTGCATCATTTATTCAGCCATGTCAGCTAACTCATGCAGCTCAAATGATTTAGATGCAATGGTCAAAACCTGCGAAATCCAAAGTTGTCTGTGTAGTCAAATATGCTTAATGACAGATGTCTAGTTTGTATCCTAACAATATATTTTATACGTCATAGCTGAGACAGCTTTCTGCTACGTAGCACAGATGCAATGAGTGAATTCTGAGAGCGTGGTTAAGTGAAGTTTCCTGAATAATTGATACCTAAATTTTGTCGTATAGAAAGAGTTCTGGGACACGGTGAAACTAATGCCTAACCTCAGTAGACACATCTACTTAATACTAGGTACTTCTGTCTAACAGTCATGAATGTTATTATTCACGAAAATGATACAAGATAATCAAAAACTATAAAAATTTGACAGATTTAAAACTTCGCAGTTACTTGAAATTAAGGTTCAATCAACTCTCCACAGATTTCATTAACATAACCCACAGAACAGACTGACGTATATTCGGATGATGCTTTTCCTCGATAGACTCCTTGATCTCATCACTTTCACTAATTTGGGTGGAACAGCAATAGAAATTTGATGTTAGTTTCCAAAATATGAGGCCAATTATTACAATGGCAGCAAAGTTAAACTATGACAAACACCTCCCACTATTGATCTGGTGCAGGTAACCAAAGTAAGGTGCGGTAACGGTGAATAGGACAACAGCACCAACAAAACGACGCCATGAGCACGTGGAGACTTTAAATTACCGCTACTCAGTCCAAGGTCATTCATTTAATCGCATATACTGATTTTCTTCTGCTCATCAGTTCACTGTTTCACCTGAGATTTTTAACATTCCGCACGATTTCATACAGTTTCATCAATCTTTCTTAAGTGAAAATCAATTTTTGTAGACACCAAAAGACCTTGACTATACCATTCGGATGGAGGTTTTAAAAATACTTCGGTTTACTTTGCCTGGATAGTAACTTGTGTCATGATGCTGCTCCATTGCTTGGTGTAGACTGGATTCTACTGGTCAAGCATGTAATGTGACCATCGCGCTGTGCTGTGAATTATTGATATTAGATGGTTGAAGGCAATCGACAGGAAGCCTTGAACATAGGTTTCGCGGTAGTTGACAATCACCACTCAGGAAGTTGTATCTGCAACCCCGAAGGAACCCGTGTCCCTTCTGGGCTTCGAACCTGTATTGCTGCAGTCAGAGACATTACAAGTGAGTAAACTTGGGCCGTATCTGAACATTTTCATTATACCATGGAACCCAGTGGCCCACTAATAATAACTTCTACCGAAAAGCGGTATAATATGACCACTACCCTAAGTAATCATCCAGTATTTGTTCCCACCCCGAAATTTGTGAATCTCACTGGTCATGAATAATTGCGCAAACTTCAGGCAACTCTACCCTCTATTGAGTCACTAGACCAATTTCCGAAAGTGGCTTTGGTTTACTGGTCTACAACCTCGACCTGTAACCTGAATACCCTGGGTTCTGTCCCTGACATCGCGTTCGCAGGTGCATACTGCTGAAACTCCTGAACAAGGATAAAAGCGTTGCTTGGTAATCCCTGGTGAGACAAATCTCTTCTAACTAACTCTTGAAGATATTCGTCAAATTTTGTAATAAATGTACACAGATTACTTCGGCATCCGTAGCTTCACAACTCAACTTCATCCTCAGCCGGCTATAATAATAATGTATTATCCCTGTCTATGTAGGACACACCAGTTGTACAAGCATGGATAAGTATTACTTAAATTACATAAATTTGATTTATGGTGAAATTACATTGTTGCTGTCCTTTTTGACATTAGTTTGTGGGTATAACTGCTAACTAATCATTCAATGGAGCACATTAGAAATATAGAAATATTGTCTCCGCATTGACAAAAAACCCATGTATGTGTTGGATGGATTACAAATACTTAAGAAAAAATAAAGTTCTAAGTCAATTCCTCCATATAACTTCGATGTGTCCGTCATCGTATCTTATTCTTGACTTATATCCAAATTGGGTATTACTTTAAAATAAGTGATGTATTTGTATAATGTTGTCAGAATTTTCATCGTTAGTAACACAAGAGGTGAAAAGTAATGAATGCAGATTAATATTGGTTATTGTCACCCAGAATTGCATTACTGCGCCCACGCCAGCCCAAACCGCCATTTCTCGATGCATGGTTGTTCCGTACGAGTAAGCTGATTAACATGTAGAAAGCTATTTGTAAGCCATCTTACATGATGAATACTGCTTATATAGGATACTGTACAGCGTCTTGTTATGGTGACAGTGGATATTTCAAGGATGCTGGGTCATTACTAGCCAAACCTCGAAGGGTGATATATGAGTAAGTGACTTCAATCCCTGTTCAATTTCAGTCTAACTGTAGGTCTGTGCAACTTCCACTACAAGGGAAATAGAAGAGAAGAGGTAGGAAGCAAAGTACCAAAGAGGAAAGAAAAAGTATGTGGACTCGAATAGGACCTTAATGTTTGCACTTATATGTTAATATTCGTTGTACATTGCCATCTAGTAAACATATCGTATGCCTACAACCACGGGTTGAAAACGAAACGAAGTCGATTTTCCTGCGCAACGTGGAGGACTACTGTACAATTCAATAATCATACGGCCTGGTTCAGACAATGAGTGTATTTATATATATATATATCAAATACTTAGCTGTTGAAACATTATTAACTTGTAGACAATCTCCTATTTGACATTATATAATACTTGATCGTGCCTGTAAAAATGGCATGCATTTTCATGTAAATTTTTGTCTATATGAAAATATGCATTATTATATACATTTATTTCTGCTTAGGCTTTTTATGCATCTATGCGACTTTTTTATCGTTTTTAGAATAATAAGGGTATTTATGCGCGTTTTTCAGGTACTGTAGTAAACTAATAATTGATTCGTTCTAGGAATAAATAGTTTATTAATATAATCAGTAGAGTGAAACAGTCTGTATAGAGAGTGTCTGAAATCTATAACCGAGGAGCAAAGTCTGATATCTAGGGGCAGGCTGTTCCATATTTTGGAATACATGACTGTGAAGAAGTTTTCACGGAGTGTTGATTTAAAAGCCTTTATTGTCACTATACAAGTTTGGTTAGGCAGATCGTAAGAGCTTTCCAGTAAGAATTGAATGTCTTACTTTCTGATAATGATATTTTGTGGAGGACCTTGAAGAAGAATACTAGGTTTTTAATAAGTCGTCTTGTCCAAAGTGAGTCAAGATTTGGAATCATGCATTGTGAGATGTAGTCCTTCTTACAATCGTAGCCAAGTAGTGTGGACGTGAAATATCGTTGGATACTTTCTATCCTTAGCTCATAACATATACGAGTGCTGCTAATAATAAATGGACAGTATTCTAGTAGTGGCCTTACACATGTTTTGCATAGAATGAGCTTGGCTTCATTGTCGTGAAAGTTCCTGAGTATGCATCCTAAAAGCATCCTCGACTGGATACTGGTAGGCGTGGTAAACACCAGCCATGACTTCAAACGGAAATAGCGTATACTTATTCAGCAAAACACAAAACACATTGACCAAAGTTGACCTAGAGAATAATGAATAATAAACACTTCTTCAACAAAAAGCCTCATAATTTATACCTGCTTAAATATATTTTCGTCGACGAAATGAACCAGTCGTAGTCTTTCTGTCATTCAGCAATCAATAGACAGTGACCCACAAACAAGCGAGTTACTTACGCAATGACAATATTGTGGCGGCTGAAACAGATTATCGAACATTTTGTCATTGCTTCCTCGAAATATCTGGGTGAAATTTTGATAAGAAACTTAAAGAGGAGGATTTGCCATGCCGGCAAGCTTGGATCTCTTCCGCCCACCCACGCCACACATCCTGACTAAGATGTGAGCCCAAATCGTCAATTGTGGAGCGATGTGTGATGGTCACTGCTGGTGTAGCATAAAGATATTTTTCATGTGTCGTCTTAAAAAATGCATATGGGCAGTCACATCACGTGGAATTTAGTTATATGACGTGGAAAATCTTCCTGGTGTCCTTATTTTTGTTCCATGCACTGACTCGGAAACGCAACATCTTTGAGTTTGTTCGTACAGCCAGTAGTACCAGAAGGAGTTTAATGGACCAGTCATTTCCAGTCAGAGGGGCATCAAGAGCAGCCTGAAGTCGCTGGTGTAACCGTCCATCCATCCCATTGAACACAGGGTGATACGAAGTAGTTCGTACTCGTTTAATCCTCAATAATGCCGTGGGGTATTGAAAAGGCCGCTTTCGAAATGTGTACCTCCATTGGTAGTAATAATAGATGGAATGCCAAAGTTCGCCACCCAGTCTTAAGTAAAGGCTATAACAGCTGTTTTGGTAGGTACGTCGGTCAGCGTTGGCCTACGGCCAACGAGTAAATCTGTCTCTGCAATTTGAATTGTGGTTGAAAGCATTCGAAGGAGGCAGTGCACCAATAACATCCACATGTATATGGTTGAAATTTTAGTCAGGTTTGGGGAAATAACTAAATGGCCCATCGGTGGGAAAACGAATCTTGATTCGCTGACAGGACAAACAACTTCGCGTCTATTTTTCAGAATCGCTGTTAATTTATGGCCAAGCAACTGGTTTTCAAACAGTTTTCAATGTATTACTCAACTTACATGTACAGTCTGCCATGCTGACACGAATGGCGCCAATGGATAGTTCTAGAATCGACCTCGGCCCCATTCCATGCAGTAAAACGATCCAAGATGACCTTATCTAGTTTTCTTATCCACGATCAAATTTCTTTCCTATTATAATACTACGATTAGACTGCTGAAAAAAATGGAATAAATACATCACTGACCTAAAAAAAATACATCAATAAACTTTAACTCAAGGATGCTGTCCACACCGAAGTTATATAGGAGAATTGACTTCAAGCTCTATTTTTCCCAGATATTTGCATTACATTCATCTGATATATGGGTTTTTTGTTAATGCAAAGACAATATTTCTATATCTCTTTATGTGTTACACAGACAGGCTATTTTGCAGACTGTTCCGACTGACTCTAATGTCAGAAAGAACAAACAAACTGTAAATTCAACATACATCGAAACATGTGTAATTTATATAATAACATATCCATGCCTGTACAATTGGTATGTTCCTGCATAAACAGGAATAAATATATATTATTATCATTCCTTAAGCAGATTAGTGTTAGCGTTCACAGAGCAACATGACAGACTATGAAATTTCTCAAAATTTGTGTATCTCACAACTGCTGGAACCAAAGGTCGGCATTTTCTAGCGGGGATGTCATAAATGATTTTCTTTGTGCCAGGAGGAATTTTGGTGAGTCTTAGGGACGTCGTCTTGGAATAAATACTCTCCCTTAGTTCGATTTCGCCTTTTTGTTAGTTCGAGAGATATGTATAATCGATACCGGGACATGCAATGTTCTTAGTTTGCATGCACAACAGAGCGCTTGCAACTTCAGTGTTGCTACGCTCTACGCTTCAAATATCCTTCGTAGATCGGGATACAAATCTAAGATTTAGTAATGCACGAGACGATCAAGTATCCTGTTTAGCTGACAAGGCTTTCGTGAGAGCTTTATGATCCTCAAAGGTAGTGAAGACTTTACCTTCCAGCATTTGTCTAAAGTGTATGATGACCAAATAAACAGTTAATAACTCTCTGTTAGAGATGCTATGGCGACACTGAGCGGGATTCAGATGTTTCGACAAGAATACAACAGGCTGCCCTTCAACATAAAACTGCTGCTGCAGAAACGCCCCGATGGCTCCGGTCGAGGTCTCCGTCATGAATGAAAGAGTAGCTTCGTTTTTGCATTTGGCTAAGAGTGTCTTAACATGTGAAAAGCACTTAACAGTTTCGAATGACTTAACGGCTTCTGCTGACAAGTGGAATGAATGGCTGCGTCCACGTAAACAGTCAGTTGACGGTTGGAAGACTGTGGCACAGTTGGGAAGGAAACCACGAAAAATATTGACGAAACCCATAAACCGTTGTATTTTCTAAAAACGATTCGTAAAATGGATGACCTTTAATAGCTTATATATCATCAGGGACTGTTACAATGCTATGACTGTTGGTCGAATGCCAGTGTGATAACTGGTCATTCAATGGACCACATCAAGAAATTTAGACATATTGACTTCGAATTAACAAAATACCCAAGTATGTGTTGGATGGATTACAGATACTTGGAAAAATGAAGCTTGAAGTCATTTCCCTCATATAACAATGAAATGCATCTTATAATGATATATTCTCACTTTATGCACATGACAGACTGCAGTTAACAGGCGTCATCAATATGTTAATAATGTATACATGGAGTAAGCATGTTTAAAATTTTCACTGACACTAGATATATGTACAAAGGGACGTAATGGAATAATGACAATAAGCACACTGCATAAGTTAAAACAATTTATATGATATAATCCTAGGTATCATTATTGTTTGAGTTTGTCGAAATGCGCGTAACAACTGAATGTCGCGTTACATTTGGTTGCTATGGTGGAAAGACGCTATAACCGATTTCAAGTTCATGATTGGTTCCCGCGTCCACTGGTTATGTGTTTTCGTGAATTCGTTTGCGATTGAAATTTAGAGGTTCCTCGGAGGTTTTGCTTATTTTGTAGTGTGTAGGTCAGTTTTTGGCACTGGATGATACTATGAAGCTTACTTTTAGCCTTAAGTTCCCAGTTATGTTGGTAGTTGAGGATTATGGTTTAACCTGCAATCATTGAGCCAATTCACGTATACTATGCTAATATAGTAACATTCTTCAGTAAGCAAACTCCGTAACTGTTCTGCCATTGTTTGATTATTTGCTTAAACTGGAACTGTGCGCTGGTTTATCGGCATGACTGGCACTAAATCAGCACCTTGCTATTCTTCTACGCATTTTCAGAAGTAGCTTTTCAACCTTATTGCACCTCTCCTAGACCAAGTTTAGCATCCAGTGCTCCTTTTTAAGAAGGCCCAGGGTTATTTCAGTTTATTACTGGGTTCACTTCAAGTAGATAAAATATTCATTTACCGTAAAAAACCATTATGGACGCGTTGGTTAGATTTCGCTGATCATAATGGCGAATTAAATCTCTCTAATTCTGAAATAACTGTAACATTCTATAGTGGGCAAATTCTGAATCTGTTCTGAAATGGATCTTTTAATGGCACAGACTCAGTGCAGGTTTTCAGCATGACTGGCGCTAATCCAGCACCGTGTTCTTTTTCTAGGCATTTTCAGGAGTAGATTAGAACCTATTGGCATGTGTAAACCTTGGGCACTGTGATAGTAAGTAATTCCATAATAGTTTGTTTATTGGATATATCATTCAGTGAAACAGTATTATTTATTGGATGATCAGGTTTCGAACACAATTTATTGTTCATAATCATATCAATTATAATCACACAACTTCGAAACTTGAGTTTTATAGTTTTAAAGAAAAGTTTAAAGAAAACTATAAAAATCAAGTTCGAAGTCGTGTGATTATAACTGATATTATTATGAACAATAAATTGTGTTCGAAACCTGGTCATCCAGTAAATAAAACTGTTTCACTATGTGATACATCTAATAAACAAACTAAGGTAGAACCTACTGGGTTTGCTTATCAGCGTTGTTCCAACCCTCACAGGACATATTAAGCACGGACTAGCGTTACTTCAGAAGATATTGGGTAGACAAAATCTTCATTTACTATAAAAAGGCACTATCAAAGAACAGGTTAGAATAAGTTTAGAATTGTTGTAAGCTTGGGGTTACTGCGGTGTAAGCGATAAACCATATTAGTCATCGTTACTCAGGATATGCTATGAACCAGGAGTCTCCGACTGATAAAACGTAGTAAATAAGGCACAGATCGGTGCATTTTCTAGCTGACCTCCAAAGCACTCTCACCACAAAACAATCAACCAAAGTATGCTTTGAACTGCCACTCTTAGGTATTTAAAGGGAAAGGAAGTGTAACAGCAGTTTAGACATACATGTTTGTATTATGAATACTCACGAAAACAATAAGGTAATACAAACATTTTCACAAAAATAAGCGATTAACAGGGGCACATCGTAATCTTAAAGTTGTTTGGGGTTCGTTTAATAGCAAACTGTCAAACCTTCTGGTGAACTCTGTTATTTCCCGCAGTGCAGCATCAGGATTTCTTTGGTTCAGACTGATGAGATGACATCTTAACCGTTCATATGCATATCGAAACACGTTGGCGGTTTGTGGAATGTTGTCCTTTGTGTCATACCGACGTGTCCACCTCTTGCTATTTCTCAGAATATCTAAGAGTAACACCTAAGGAAATCGTACGTACCACAGTTTAGATATGAGTTCAAGAACGCCTCAACGACATGTGCACATGGCAAACTGTATGCACAGTATGTCCAACATGTGGATTTCACCTCATTCCTGTTTACAAAGAAGATGTAACTACCTTCTACGTGATTAACTGAGGTGGAAGATATTGAATGGCAGAAAAAAAGTGACTTTGCAAGTCCAAGACAACTTTCTTGGCAGCAAAGTGTGTGAGACGCCTTATTATAGACTGCAGCGAAGTATGCACCTAGGAAAAATTGTAAATTATCTTGAAACTTACATGTTAATTGTAATATTTACAAAGTATCCACTGGCCCTGACGTATTGTACGTATGGTTTTGTGGTCAATCCACCTCCATATTCTGAATGGCTTTATTGCATATCTCTGCTAATTGTAGCGCTCATGTCCGTCGCTATGGTGGTTTAGTAACAACTTATGTTTTTTATATGCCCTTTAAATGAAATTTCGCACTAAAAAACATTTTTGACTCACATAATATCGGCGGCATAATTTACTTGAACTGCGTTACATTCGTAGCACTTGCAGCGATAAATGTTGCTTGATACTGATATCTGCGCAATGTGATGGGTTTTGTGACCAGCAGTCGTGATAAACGACAACTAGTACTTGTCATCTACTTTGACATTTCTAAGACATTTGACCGTGTCGGCCATATACTGCTAATACATAAGTTGAACTCCTTAGGAATACGTGATCCACTATTAGGATGGCTTAAATCATTCCTTAACAACAGGTCCCAAATAGTTAAACTCGGGTCTGTAACTTCCAAACCTAGCCCAATCACTTCTGGTGTAGTACAGGGTAGTGTCATTGGACCCCTTCTATTTACAATATACACCAATGACATATGCGCTTGCTTCTCACACGAGAAACCATTCATCTTTGCAGATGACCTAAGAGTATCTTATACACTTCAGTGTGATGACCTAGGGTACTTCGAGAAGGTAGTACAGAAAGAATTAGATAAAGTGACTGCTTGGTCGAGTTGTGCCTTCATTTTATGTCTCTCCTCAAGATTTTTAAATGTTTTATGTATCTGGTTTGATGCACAAAATCCCTTATATAAATAAAATTTCCTTTTCAGTTTCCTTAGTTTTAATCGCGTTTTGCGGTCTATGAATGGAGTTGGGGTCTTTAGGGCAGATTTCGGGGGTGCGATTGTGTCTCTCACCGAACTAATTGTCTTGTAGAAGGTATTAAGTGTTACTTCTTAGATATTATCGGTAAATTATTCACCCCAGTCAGTTTCTCAAGAGCGTTGGTCAGTAAGCATTTCTATAGTCCCTATAATGATAGTAAACCGGGGAATTTTTAGGTGTGTGTTTAGTTATTAGTTGAAGAGGTAGGGTGCAGTACAGTATGTTGTGATCACTGTTGTCGAGTTTATCCCCCACCTATATCGAGATCGGCTCTATTTTGTGACAGAGGACTAAGTTGAGAATATTGTCGTACCGTGTTGGGAGGCGTACGCACCGCTTCCATCCTCCTACGTCTATAGCTTCTAGGAGCTCCTCGTGGGTTATAGGTTCAGTGCAGTTATCCCAGATCACTCCGGGGAGGTCGAAATCGCCACAAACTAGTTTGTAGTCGAATTCCACCATATATACATGCTCCAGTATTTCTCCAATAACCGCATCAGTCGTTTGAGAGCTGTTGGGGGCCCTGTATATGCATCCCACTAGAATTTTATTTTCATTCGTGTGGATGCTTATCCACTTAGACTCTGGGAGTTTGTCGACGGTTAGGTTTGCGAAAGTATTGGAGTCAGTGGATTTAGAAGCATAGATGAGACGCCCGCCTCCTCTTTTGTCCACTCTATCATTCCTGTGGGTGTCATAGTTGTCAGGTATCAGCTTTGTGTCAGGTATATCACTAGTTAGCCGACTTTCAGTTACCACGATCAGCGTTGGCTGTTCCATGTATACCAAGGTGTGAGGGGAAGAGCATAATTTCCAGAAAACCAGGTTTGTTGGGAAGATAGTTAATAGGTTCTCCTGTTACTATCCCCAACTCCTGGTTGCCTATGCTATGTTCGGAGGGATTCTCGGATGAGATAGTAATCCCTGAACAAACTGTGCTGCGAGAGGGGCTGTTGTTTGCTGCAGCTGAAAATAATCCTGTTGCATATATTGGTTTCTGGCATCATCACGGGGGTATCTGGAATCATTTCTCGGCATTAGATAGTCTGTTTCACTGTTCAGACTGTAATTTACAGTGCCGAAGTACCCTGTTTTTAGGGTAGCGCATGCTGGGTCTTTTGTAGTTGCACATTTGTTGACTCATTTCGTGCGTGTACATAGAAGGACCGTGAGCCAATCTATATCTGTTATGCCCATGGGGCTTTATGTAACTACTACGAGGGTTCGAGAATACATTTTCGTTCATACGGTACCTAATGGTGTCACGTCTAGTAACCCATGTGTTTTTGTTATCCATTATGGGTCCCGTTCTCAGGTTATATGTGCATATAGGCATATTACAACCTCGGCTATTACGGAAATCGTGGGTCTCACTCTGCTGTATAGTCAGCTCGGCGCCCCTAGCGTGTGACTTTGTGTGGATTAAGCTATTTTTGTTGTTATTTCTCACCTCATATAGTCTGTCAACTAACAGTTTGTCTATTACTCTTAGTTTGAAGAAGAGCACTTCCACTCTCGTGTTCCGTCTCCTTTATGGGACCTGCCACAATGCGTGCATAGTTCCTTTTTAGGCTTACATGCTGCTTGCTGGGCTTGTCACAAGGGAGGTATGTGGACGCCTGTGGAGAAACCTTGGACTTCTTTTCGGCTTTTACAGTGAGATTACCTTGCTTGGCCTTGAGTGTAGTGTTATCTGTTAATATTCGTAGGTTATCTGTAGCGGAAGCATCTATGTCTACCTCATGTGCGGGATCGGTATCTTTCCTAGGAGTGTTCTCACGAACTTCGAGACCCATTCCAGTGTTACTGCCCCTTTTGGGTTTCACTTCACCTTCGCATGTCGTTTGTCCACCTAGTACAATGCAAGTGTCACTTTGTGCTTCAGTGTCCTTCGATACTTTGGCACTGATGCTATTCATGATTTGTGGTACAGTCGTGTTCGTATCTAAGGTATTTTTAGCTACTTGTCGTTGTTTGGGAGTTTTGTCCGAGACTATTTTAACATTTTCGAATTTCCCCAGATTTCCTAAATTGTTCGGCTATTATACAGCTGTCAAACCTGAAAAGTATGGGGCATGTGCGGTTTGACTCTTTTTTATTTAGTCTAATACACCGACAGTGTGCACTTAAGAGGTTTGCAGCTCTTAACAAGGAGTGCTGAACTGACTGTATGGGCTCATTGTCAGGTATGTTGTACACTATGGCATTCTCTTTAGAAGCGAGTCTCTTAGCAATTTCGCTCGTCAGATAGTCCATGGCGTTCTCTAGATCCTTAGCATGTTCCAATTCAGCATCGGTTGGTTTAGTCTTCAATTTAAAGAGTTTTAGGAAAGTGAGATCCCCCAGTTCCTTTTTAAGAATGGAGATTGTTTCTGGTACCGGGTCAAGTAGATTTAGTTTCGTCCCAAGGTCATTTATTTGTAGCTGCATGTCGTTTATGATGCAGACTAAGTTAGTAATCTTCGCCTTTTCTAACAGGATATCTTCCACCTGTATTGCAGGGGTTAGCACTATGCTGGAACCGTTTGTATTGGGTGAACTACGAATTACAGGTGATTTTAGGGGTGATAATGCGTTACTAGGCAGGCTTAAGCTATTTTCTAAATTACTAAAGTTCCTAAGAACACGGTTTATAGAGGTTTTGCCCATTATTATTGGTGATAATATAGTAGAACCCGAAAAATGAATATCAGCGAAAACACGTGTAAAAGTGTCACCAAATTGGAACGTACCGCGGCTTAATGTATGGACACCTAGAAGTTACCTAGTTGCGCCTTTTGGTGTATTAGACAGTAACTAGGTACTAACCATTGTAATCCTTCCTGTCCTTACTGGATACATATGCTATCTCACACCTTCCTTATGATATGAGGATGGAGCATTTAAATCTCTTCCTATTACCATACCATAGGAGGAGAGGCTACTTAATTTCGGCTTACGGCATATTCAAGGGTGATTTAGGAATTGACCTTTCAAACATTTACTCTCCCTCTATGATACATTCACGTGGTCACCACAAGAAGATTCTCAAACCGAAGTCGAATAAAATAGGTGTGGAATTTTGATTCTCTCACAGACTGGTCAACGACTGGAACTCTCCACCGGATTCAGTAGTGAACGCTTTCAAAGAGAAACTGGATCTCTGCAGAGATATATATCGCAAGGATTAACATAGGCAGCAAGAGCCTTCTATCCTTATAATCTGAATCTGAATCAAGGTTCTCAAACCATGGTCAGAAAAATTAGGATGAGATTTGGGTTAATACGCCGGGTGCCCAGTGACTAGAAGTTCCTCCAAAGTCATTTAACTGGCATTGGATTAATTGAGAAAACAGATCTGGAGAAAGAAATATATTCCAGGAATTAACACAGGCTACAAGAACAACATCCAACACTGTATCATCTGAGTCTGACTACCTGGAATGCGTATTAAACTGGGAGTATTAGAGGATGACGGTGCTGACGTTCACGGGTAGTGCAACACATACTAACGCAAAATCTCATACCCTCAACTTTCAAAGTATTCGTTCCGCGTAGAGCAGAGAGAGGCATAGCAAAACAACAGAATCGATCATTCAAATGACGAAGTACATTTCGGGACCAAACCGTAGTGCGAGGCTAACTGTGCACGAACGAACGAATGTAGGACGACGGTGTGACAAAAGGCGTGCATGCTTGACCGTAAGCCTTCAGCTAAACAGGTCGACTTAAACAGTGAGAGTCAGCATTCGATGTTCAGTAATGAATGCTGTAGATAATAATTTTTAGGAATTTCCTACCAGTACAATGTGAAATCATTATGCCTATATATCATCAATGTAATGAACCAATTCTACCTAAGATAGTTCTATCCCTCACTTGGAACCTCCTTGACAAATTGTATAACGCTGATAATTTATTTCATGTGTTCTAATTACCTACCTAATAAGTGGTGAATTATAAGTACTTCAGTCAAGTCTAAAAATCTGCCTAAAGTTACGCGATTACGTCTCCTAGTCATAGATAAATCTGTAGGGACTAATGACAAAAACACCTAACTTCAGTGTTTGAAAAATAAGAATAGAACTTAGGCCCTGAAGTTGAGTTCGATTTCGTTTGAGGTTAAGTGTAGTCAAAAGTAGTGCATTACTATTATTTCACTTAAAGCGTGATGTCAATCCATATGATTACGGGTGTTAACATATAGTGTAAAATGAAGTCTACACGAGAAAAATAATTTAATGGGTTGAGCTGCAGCAATATTAGTACGATTTCGCTTACGTTGAATTATGCCTACAATTACTGTCTCAGGTCTCATTGGTAGGTCAGGCCTCCATCTCGTCATAATGACTTTAGAGGAAACTTTATTCTATCTTCACTTTCACCAACTGTCCCTTCAAGTACAATAGCATGCAGTAACTACATACACTCAAGCACTGTAACCTGAACATCACAAAATCCCTACAGATAACTTGTTTAATAATAAATGCTTTACAAACATGAGCCATAAGTGCACCTTCCATATCATTCATGGTCACAAGTAATTCATTAAGGATCTCAGAATATCTTAGTGATCTGAAAATGAAAAATTATTAAGACTGGTATAACTTAAGTAACACGTTTAGTAGTTGTAGGACATAGCTGCTAGCTACTATTCTACAGAAAGCTGATTCTAATTTGAAGTAGTCTGACATTTTAGAAGGACCATCTATACTATTCTTTTCGCCCAATTGCAAAATGATATCAAGATAATCTGATGCAATGTAATGCACTCAGCAATTACGGTCTCCCGAAATTCCATGTGACAATGTAAATTAAACTAGTATCACATCTTCACCTGAGCGATTTTAACTAGGAACTTCATCGAAATGGATATGATCACCAGGGAATTCAGCAGATTGTCTCATTCATCGCATGCTCTCTTCGATGTGTCATGGAATATTTCAATCATCACGGGTGATGATAAAAAAGTGTTTGGCATCCTCAAAACGTATATTTAACATGTGTCTGTGGGCTAGTTCTCCTTCAAATATCTGGTTATCATAGAATAGCTGCTATGAAAACAACCATTGCCTATAGTTAATTTTCAACCTTAATATCCTCAAAACACTAGCAAATAACAAACCATTACGGCTCTAAAACGCAAATAATAGTCTTTCTATGCTAAATGTCTTATATACGATGAGTTCTTGAAGTAATACATCCTCTGGGATATCTTGACAGTTTTATCCATTAATACGAACACAATACTGGAAAATACTGCTTTTTTCGGCTATAGAAGCCTGAAACCAGTCCTATATAATCTACTTTCACAAAAATAAACGCTTATAACGCCTCTATAGGCGTGCGCGATAATATATCACGATAACGTTTATCATCACCCCATCCACAGATATCAAATCATTTCTCTTACTAGGAGTGCATACATGATCGCAAATGAGGTGGAAGAGATCCAAGCTTACCGGCATGGCAAATCCTCCTCTAAAGATTCTCATCAAAATTTCATCCAGATATTTCAAGGAAGCAATGACAAAATCTTCGATAATCTGTTTCAGTCGCCACAATATTGTCATTGATTTAGTCACTCGTTTGTTTGTGGGTCACTGTCTATTGATCGCCGAATGACAGAAAGACCACGACTAGTTAATTTTGTCAACAAAAATATATTTAAGGAGGTATAAATTATGAGGCTTTTCATTGAAGAAGTGTTTATGATTCATTATTCACTAGGTCAACTTTGGCCAATGTGTTTTGTGTTTTTCTGAATAAGTATACGCTATTTCCGTTGACCTGCAATGATCATGTTGAACCTTTTCACACGGTGTGGTTTGTAGTCATGGCTGGTGTTGACCACGCCTACCAGTATCCAGTCGAGGATGCTCTTAGGGTGCATACTCAGGAACATTCATGACAATGAAGCCAAGCTAATTCTGTACGAAACCTGTGTAAGGCCACTACTAGAATACTGACCATTTATTATTAGCAGCACTCGTATATGTTACAAGCTAAGGATAGAAAGTATCCAACGATATTTCACGTCCACATGACTTGGTTACGATTGTAAGAAGGACTACATCTCACAGTGCATGATTCCAAATCTTGACTCACTTTGGACAAGACGACTTATTAAAAACCTAGTATTCTTCTTTAAGGTCCTCCACAAAATATCATTATCAGAAAATAAGACATCTAATTCATACTGGAAAGCTCTTACGATCTGAGTAACCAAACTTGTACAGTGACAATAAAGGCCTCTAAATCAACACACCAAGAAAACTTCTTCACAGTCATGTATTGTAAAATATGGAATAGCCTGCCCCTAGATATCAGACTTTGCTCCTCGGTTATAGGTTTCAGACGCTCTCTATACAGACTGTTTCACTCTACTGATTATATTAGTAAACTATTTATTCCTAGAACGAATCAATTATTAGTTTACTACAGTACCTGAAAAACGCGCATAAATACCCTTATTATTCTAAAGACGATAAAAAAGTCGCATAGATGCATGAAAAGCCTAAGCAGAAATATATATATATAATAATGTATATTTTCATATAGACAAAAATTTACATGAAAATGCATGCCATTTTTACAGGCACGATCAAGTATGATATAATGTCAAATAGGAGATTGTCTACAAGTTAATAATGTTTCAACAACCAAGTATTTGATATATATAAATACACTCATTGTCTGAACCAGGCCGTATGATTATTGAATTGTACAGTAGTCCTCCAGGTTGCGCGGGAAATTCGACTTCGTTTCGTTTTCAACCCGTGGTTGTAGGCATACGATATGTTTACTAGATGGCAATGTACAACGAATATTAACAGATAAGTGCAGACATTAAGGTCCTATTCGAGTCCACATACTTTTTCTTTCATCTCTGGTACTTTGCTTCCCACCTCTTCTTTTCCATTTCCCTTGCAGTGGAAGTTGCACAGACCTACAGTTAGACTGAAATTGAACATGGATTGAAGTCACTCACTCATATATCACCCTTCGAGGTTTGGCTAGTAATGACCCAGCATCCTTGAAATATCCACTGTCACCATAACAAGACGCTGTACAGTATCCTATATAAGCAGTATTCATCATGTAAGATGGCTTACAAATAGCTTTCTACATGTTAATCAGCTTACTCGTACGGAACAACCATGCATCGAGAAATGGCGGTTTGGGCTGGCGTGGGCGCAGTAATGCAATTCTGGGTGACAATAACCAATATTAATCTGCATTCATTACTTTTCACCTCTTGTGTTACTAACGATGAAAATTCTGACAACATTATACAAATACATCACTTATTTTAAAGTAATACCCAATTTGGATATAAGTCAAGAATAAGATACGATGACGGACACATCGAAGTTATATGGAGGAATTGACTTAGAACTTTATTTTTTCTTAAGTATTTGTAATCCATCCAACACATACATGGGTTTTTTGTCAATGCGGAGACAATATTTCTATATTTCTAATGTGCTCCATTGAATGATTAGTTAGCAGTTATACCCACAAACTAATGTCAAAAAGGACAGTTTAGGAGACTGTAGGTTGATGGTATCGAACGTTCGCGAGTTGTACGGATTATACTAACGCAAGATCTTATACCAACAACCACTATAGTGTTCGTTCTTCGAGTACCAAATGGTAAAGCAAAAGACCAGATTTTGTCGTCCAAATACGATATATATTTTGGGACCAAATCGCGGGTAGAGTTGAATGCTTAGCTAGCTAGTAATCGTGCACGCACGTGACACGACGGAGCACCAAATGGCGGGGATGCTTGACCGTAAGCCTTCAGCTAAACAAGTCGACTTAAACAGTGATGGTCAGAATCCAATGTTGAGTGATAATTGCTGTGGTTAATAATTTTGGGGAATTATTTACCGCTACAACAGGAACAATGTAATTTCACCATAAATTAAATTTATGTAATTTAAGTAATACTTACCCATGTTTGTACAACTGGTGTCCTACATAGACAGGGATAAATGCATTATTATTATAGTCGGCTGAGGATGAAGTTGAGTTGTGAAGCTACGGATGCCGAAGTAATCTGTGTACATTTATTACAAAATTTGACGAAAATATTCAGGAGTTGGTTAGAAGAGATTCGACTCACCGAGGATTACCAAGCAACTCTTTTATTCTTGTTCAGGAGTTTCAGCAGTACGCACCTGCGAACGCGATGTCAGGGATAGAACCCAGGGTATTCAGGTCACAGGTCGAGGTTGTGGACCAGTAAACCAAAGCCACTTTCGGAAATTGGTCTAGTGACTCAATAGAGGGTAGAGTTGCCTGAAGTTTGCGCAATTATTCATGACCAGTGAGATTCACAAATTTCGGGGTGGGAACAAATACTGGATGATTACTTAGGGTAGTGGTCATATTATATCGCTTTTCGGTAGAAGTTAGTGGGCCACTGGGTTCCATGGTATAATGAAAATGTTCAGATACGGCCCAAGTTTGCTCACTTGTAATGTCTCTGACTCCAGCAATACAGCTTCGAAGCTCAGAAGGGACGCGGGTTCCTTCTAGGTTGCAGATACAACTTCCTGAGTGGTGATTGTCAACTAACGCCAAACCTAGGTTCAATGCTTCCTGTCGATTGCCTTGGACTATCTAATATCAATAATTCACAGCACAACGCGGTGTCGGGTCACATAATGTGATGGTCACATTACAAGCTTGACCAATAGAATCCAGTCTACACCAAATAATCGAGCAGAATCACGACACAAGTTACTATCCAGTCAAAGTGAGCAGAGGTAAATCACATCAACGAGTTATCTCTGCTCACCGACTCCCCTATGGTCCTATACGCAGATGACTTAAAAATTTGGAGAGAGCTGAAGGGCAACAGTGGCACGTCCACGCTGCAAGAGGACCTCACCAAAGTGTCAGAGTGGTCCATAGAATGGATGCTCCCGATAAATATGGCAAAATGTGCAACCATGCGCATTGGACAAGCAAGCACGAGCTCCTATGAACTAGAGGGAATTACAATTCCATCAGTTCAGACTCACTTGGACTTAGGTGTCATAGTTAGTCATGAGAGAGGATTTAGCATCCGTTTATCTGAAATCATTCCTCACGTTAGGTTCCACCCAACAATCCAATCCCTGAACAAGAGAGATGACACATCACAACTTCGAAAGTTTTGGGAATGAACCTGAAAAGTCAATGAAAAGACCATGAATACTCAACATATTTTGACAAACAAAAATATTTCTTTAGCATCGCTTATCCACATATCCCAGTATTTCACTTAATTCTACATTCGCTGAAAAAGGTTTCCCACTTATTATACACATTAATCCAAGGCAATTGAAGGTTAATTATATCCCACCCAGTGACAAACTTATTCATTTTGACTGGGCAATATGATTTAATCAGACCAATTAATAATGAAGTGAACACTTATGGTTACTGGAATATGAGTATAATATGAATAGTAAGCTACCTGATAGAGGAAAATCAAAATTTATTTTCTGAAGAATATCTACAAGCACACAATAATAGTGAGATCGCGTGCAGATATTGGACAATTTACCACTTCAAGGTCGGATACCTGTCAAACAATTGATGCATTAGAACAATAATGTTCAAACCTCTTTTGTTGGCCTCAGGACAGTCTCACTCATTCATTTTAGGTAAATACTTACATGAATGAATACAAATGTACTGCATGTAGGGATAAGTCCTTTCCTTGTAAGTGTTAGTGGTCCTGTGGTGGACCAACTCTTTGGGATTTTAGGTGGAGAGAAGTTTTATAGAGATGAACCTTGATACTGGTGTATGAAACTTTCCTACTTTTGAATGATCTCCATGAAGTTGTTCGCTCCTTTAACACTTGGCTATCTATGAGGAATGGATTTTCGCAGAACATTTGTAAGTCAGTAAATAAGTTCAGCGTTTCAACTACGGAAGGATTTCCACTATAATCCACGACTCAGTAGACGTTAAATTTCCCATCAGTCTAACGTAGAAGCCTTATGAAAAGCCCTACTAAATTTAACATATTACAACTTTGGTCTGTTTATGTTTTAGCAATTTGCTGTCTATCGCTTTTACTTTGCCAATAAGTTAGTTGGTTCAGAAAGCGGTGATAAATTAATAATATTTCTATTTGAAATCATACACCTTAGTATCGCCAGGCGCTTTTCCAGAAGTTTTTATCAATATTTCCATAATATAACTAGGTGTGTTGAATTAGCAACAGAGGGTATTAGAGGCAGTGGATTTAGGGGCATATTTTAGGCGCTGGTCCCCATTTTCGGCGTTTCACTATTCCTGTAAATGTCGTAGTTGTCTACTGTCAGCTCTGTGCTAGATATATCATTATTGGCCAGGTTTCGGTTACTAGGATTAGTGTTTGCTGTTTCCTGTACACCAGATAGGGGAGCGATTCCATTTTGTTAGGAAAAGATAGACCACTCATGAGCACAACTGCTAGGAAACCAGAGTAGTTAACAAGATTGTGTTACTATCCGTAACTCTTAGAAGCATGTGTTATATTCGGAGAGGTTTTGAGATGATACAGGCTCAACATATGTGCTCACTGAATAATCCTGACGTTTTAATTTACTCAAATATGCTCTTCATCAAAGCATATCACAAATTAACAGAGTCTTTTTAGTTTGCGTTTTGTCGTAGGTACTTACAAGTTAGGTAGAGTGCTGATTTATTGGGTAACTAGGCCTATTACGTTTGGTGATGGTTGGTACATTGTTTTACCACGTTAACATTATCGACAACAGAGACTTATTATTGATGAACCCGGGTTTCATTAATAGCCACATCTTAAGTTAACTCTGTTCATATTTTAATTTCTCTAATTCGTTGTATTGTCCTTCATTTCCTCATAACCATGCAGTCGTCATTACTATTACTTCAGTTTCAGTGCTACTTCATACTGATGATATATTTTTGTTATTTCATATCATGTAGCTGATCTAATTATGGCTCAAAATGACTATTGAGCAGATGTCAGTTACGCTGCATCCCCCCACCCACTTCTGGTTCAATCGACCACCTTCATGGTTCTCACATGTTGAGTCCCACTTCGCACTGCGGCGTTTTCATTCACACGAAACTAAGGCCAACTGAATATTTCTCAGGATCCCTGAAAACTTCATGCAGGATGTCTCAGATATTTTTGACACCCCTTTCCAGACCATGCCGCAGACAGTGCACCCTCCTTCAAGTCACCTTTGATGGAGTTAACACAGACTGCTGATAGAGCCGTCAAGGCTGCCAGAATATTCACAGGCGTTCCAACAACCTTACCTATTTCCAGTCCTTGTCAGAACGACCTCCATTCATTGAATGACTCGTTCAGTTTCGGCACTAGACAAATGTGTCAGGAGTTGTATAGTCTGTGGCAGGGAATAAGAGCTATAAGTCCTCCCCAAAACCGCTCATATCACTCGCAGCGAGTGTTCCTCGCGTTACGGAAAAGGTGATCTACGCCAAGAAACGCGCAATCTGGAATTTTCGGAACCATAGACGCTATGGTACCGATGAACAAAGATGTACTCGTTCCTGCCCTTTTGATACCAGAAAGTCGAGAAATTTGTGAACTATCACGTAATGGCCAATGTGACTACTGGCATTTTCGGTATACATCTTTTGCAGCACTTTCAGTTACTGTCAAGCGTGTGTTGACAGATTTCACCACACGACTCTCCATTTCCGGATTCTGACTCACAGACACTCTCTCTGCCCTGTTTATCCAGCCTCTGACACTTCAAGTCCCTACTTTATTACAATCAAATCTTTTGTCGACATTTGCAAGCCTAATCGTCATGTTCCTTGTTTGACTTCCAATGTTACTCATCACATCATGACTACTGGACCACCTGTTTTAATCAAAGCCACGACGGCTATCTCAGAAAATCTCCAAGCCTTTAGGACTGAGTTTGTACACATGCTCGAAGTGGGGATAATCTGACCATCCAACAGCCTGTGGTCTTCACCTCTGCAAGAACAATGGCATGGACTGGAAGTCTTGTGAAGACCACCGAGGGCTCAATGCACGGACAGTCTCAGATCGTTATCCAGCCCCACACACGATTTGACATCACCTTTAAAAGGCTTGATATATTCGGCAAACATAACCTGATGCATGCTAACTATCAGATCCCCGTACACCGTGATGTTGTCCCAAAGACACCTGTTACTACCCCTTTTAGCCTTTTTGAGTTTCTTCTCATGGCTTTCGGTCTACTCACCGCCTCATAGACACTTCACAGTCTCATTCATAATGTCTTGCATAGACCAGAGTTTGATTATGCCTACCTGGGTGATATTCTGATTTGATAAATCGCTGTTTTTGTTGTGTTATTCACTTCAAGAACATTAAAAAAACTTGAACTTGACTTTTGTCTGTTAAGTTTTGATTTTAAACATTTATATAGTCTACATTGGGTAAATTGTCTTGGCTGTTCCAGTAGTTCATTATGTCGAAAGTACCACATAAATGTAATAGGCCGGAGTGTTACTTTTTGGTAGATGATGGAATACAGTGTAATAACTGTAAAAAGTGGTATCATAAGATGTGTACTGGATTACGTCCAGCTGCATACAAACGTTGTAGTGCTCCAACATCCCACTGGATGTGCAGGATGTGTTGCTCCCCAAAGATGACTCTGATAAGGGAGGCTCACGAGCTACTGTCTAAGGCTATGGAACTTCCTGATGATAGCGTGGCTAGTAATAGTGACACAGACTGCCCGTCTGAAGATAACGCAGCAAGTGCCATCATGAATGTTACCACACCAGCGGTTACTATCCCAGTTACCCCGGAAGTAAAACCTACTGGGCGTTCGAAGCGTCTTAGTAAGCGAAAGCGTAACAAAACGGAAGCCGCAAACAGCATCTCGGCACCAGAGAACACTGTAAGCGAAGTTCACCATGAAGGTGGTGCAGACACTGATCTCGATTGTACCATCAAAAACTGCAGCAGCCCTGAGAAGCAACTGCAGGCAGATGATCAGTGGGTAATGAAAATAAGCAATCGGAAGAAACATAGTAATATTGATGGTAGGCAAACGTCTGTCACCTGTAGCCAGGCTGCATAAATAGTGGTGAGAAAAGACGTAGCCACTGCTAAACACGACAAGCTCTCCTTAGACTCTAACATAATTTTTGGAAACTTAGAAGAGTCCAAAGAATCTGATCCCGTAAAAAGGCGCGATCACGACTTTAAGTTAGTGAGTAGTATTATAAGGAAGATGCTCCAGCGAATTTCCCTGGAGTATCGATTAAAAAGCTGATCAGAATAGGCAAAAGGGATGATGAATGTTCTAATCAGCGTAGATCGCTTAAAGTAGTCTTAGATTCTCCTGATGAACGGAATCATCTTACGAAAATCCTGAGGCGATATGTGAACTGTTTAGCAAGCACTTCGCCAGATTATACACCTTAGAGAACGATGAGGTCGTGGATTTTCCGCATAAAACAGACGAATGTTTAAGTGACACACTTTTCACCACACACGCGATCGATAAAGCTGTCGCAAATCTTAAGCTTAGTAACACTATTGGCCCAGATGGTATATCTTCCATTCTGCTGAAAAACGGTGGTAGTGACATGAATTCACTCCTGCTCAAGTTATACTCAATTTCACTAAGCGATGGGACATACCCCACCTGCTGGAAGAAGTCTTATATTGTACCTGTCCATAAATGCGGGCCTATAGCTGATATCAACAACTACCGCCCCATCAACATCACGTCTGTAGTTTCACGTGTAATGGAAAAGATAGTAAAGACTCAAATCATTCAGTACTTGCTGTCAAATGACCTACTATCCCTATCCCAATACGGTTTCTTAAGTAGAAGGTCGTGTATTACTTGCCACTTAGATTATTTTGACTACATTACACAATGCATTGATAATGGGCATTCGGTAACAACATTATTTCTCGACGTTAGCAAGGCCTTCGATAAAGTCCCACATATCAGACTCATAACAAAACTCCAATCCTACGGAATAACCGGGAAACTTCTCAAATGGATAAATTCTTTTCTCACAGAAAGAGAGCAATTAGTCAAAATCAACCACCAGCTGTCTTCATCAAAGCCGATAACTAGTGGTGTAATACAGGGTAGCGTTCTTGGCCCTATTCTATTCCTCCTATTTATAAATGACATAGTCTCTGTGATCAAGTATGGCAAGCCATACCTCTTTGCAGATGATCTCAAGATAGTATATGATTACGGGTACGATGATAAGAGCGTCGAAAGCAAAATTCAACATGACTTAAACAATCTAGGCGATTGGAGCGAAAGGTGGCAACTGACTTTCAACCCAGACAAGTGCGGTATAGCCCACCTGGGACGCTGGAAACCGAGAATGTGCCTATATATGTACGGTAAGCTCCTCTCGAAACTGAACACTGTCACAGATCTCGGGATAACATACTCAGATCTAACCTTTTCCGATCATGCAAATAAGGTCGTATCCGACTGTAAACGACTTATTGGCTTTGTGCTGCGTAACTTCTACACCCAAGAAGCAAGATTAGCTATATATAGAACGTGTATCCGCCCCAAACTTGAATATTGTGCTCTCCTGTATAGTAACCTAAGGTCTGCAGACCGAAAAAAATCGAAAGTGTTCAGAGATTCCTAACGAAACGCATAATAGGGTTTGACCAACCAGTGGAATATGTTGACAGGTGTATGCGTCTGAATTTAGAACCTCTGTGGTTAAGGAGGGTGAAGTGCAACTTATTTCTACTATTCAAAGTCATAAGAAACCACTGTTATAGTAACTCATCCATAACGTGGGAAAATATTAAATCATATCAGCTGCGAAACCACAACTACCTTGTCAAGGTGGCTACCCACAGAAAATCCATTAGGGCAAACTTTTTCACCATTAAATATTGCACTGTTTGGAACCAACTACCATCTGAAATTAGATGTTGTGAAAACCCCAATGGGTTCAAACGGAGCCTAGAGAGACACATTAACATGTCCACCCTAGCTTGTCTAAAGGACCACAAATGTTGGTAAAATGGTAAGTAAAAGCCGGTCCAGTCTTCAGCTCAGTCAGTTACATATAACTCGACTCTACTACTTACGCAGCGAACGTTTAACTAATTGACTGATTTTCCTTTCTGTATAGTCTTCAGTAAGTTATGTTAATATAAGTACTTCTAGAAAGTTATATTAGCAACCACATCTTTTAATATTTTACATATGTATATACAGTTAATAATACAATGCTATTTTTTGTGTCTGAATGACTTTACTCAGCCAATAACCACCTTTTCTCATACACCTTCCTAAAACGTATAATCTTTATAATATTTCGCAGTATTTTTAACATTATATAAGTTGAATGGTTACTTTGCAATATCTAATGCACACGGTATGAAAATCGATCATGAAAATTTAGCATAACAAGTTCTGCTAACCAGTTGCCTTATCAGGACCACTTTACATAACTTTATCACTAATTGTTCCACTACTCATATCACTCTGCTAAATAGAATATAACTTAGTTGCTCTAATATTAGCTATTTTTATAATTCATAACTCTTAAGGGAAACCTAATTTCTTAGTCTTTTGTAGTAACCCACTTGTTCACAAGTATGATGATAATACTGCTCTTTATGTGTTACGCAGACAGACTATTTTGCAGACTGTTCTGACTGACTCTAATGCTACAATGAACAAACAAACTGTAATTTATATAATAACTTATCCATGCCTGTACAACTGGTATGTTCCTGCATAAACAGGAATAAATATATATATATATATATATATACATTATTGACTCAAAATAATACATCAATAAACTTTATCTCACGGATGCTGTTCACAACAAAGTTTTATAGGAGAATTTACTTCAAGCTTTATTTTTCCCAGATATTTGTATTTAATTCATCTGAAGTCTGGGTTTTTTGTTAATGCGAAGACAATATTTCTATATCTCTTTATGTGTTACGCAGACAGACTATTTTGCAGACTGTTCTGACTGACTCTAATGCTACAATGAACAAACAAACTGTAATTTATATAATAACTTATCCATGCCTGTACAACTGGTATGTTCCTGCATAAACAGGAATAAATATATATATTACAATCAAATCTTTTGTCGACATTTGCAAGCCTAATCGTCATGTTCCTTGTCTGACTTCCAATGTTACTCATCATATCATGACTACTGGACCACCTGTTTTAATCAAAGCCACGACGGCTATCTCAGAAAATCTCCAAGCCTTTAGGACTGAGTTTGTACACATGCTCGAAGTGGGGATAATCTGACCATCCAACAGCCTGTGGTCTTCACCTCTGCAAGAACAATGGCATGGACTGGAAGTCTTGTGAAGACCACCGAGGGCTCAATGCACGGACAGTCTCAGATCGTTATCCAGCCCCACACACGATTTGACATCACCTTTAAAAGGCTTGATATATTCGGCAAACATAACCTGATGCATGCTAACTATCAGATCCCCGTACACCGTGATGTTGTCCCAAAGACACCTGTTACTACCCCTTTTAGCCTTTTTGAGTTTCTTCTCATGGATTTCGGTCTACTCACCGCCTCATAGACACTTCACAGTCTCATTCATAATGTCTTGCGTAGACCAGAGTTTGATTATGCCTACCTGGGCGATATTCTGATAACTAGTCCAGGTGGGTGGAGTGACTGTCGCCACCTAAAAAAGGTTTTCCGCCAACTCTCAAAACACTCGGTAACAGTCATTCTGGAGAAATGTCACATTCGCGTCCAATCATTAACTTTCTTAGGATATGTTATCCATAAACATGGCATTCATCCTTTGCCTAAAAAGGTGCAAGCGATTCAAAACTTCCCAGGGCCAACATTCCTGAAATGATTGCGTACATTGCTCTACATGGTAAGTTACCACCGTCGTTTCCTTCCCCAATGAGCGCATATTTTGATGGCACTGACTAGTCTTCTAAAAGGTTAGTGTAAAACACTAACGTTTACTTCTGAAGCGCTGGAAGCATTTAGGAAAATTAAGGTGGCTATTTCAGGCGCCACTATGCTAGTGCATCTGGATGTTAAGATCCCTCCTCAGCTTTTCATTTGGTGCATCTAACACGGTCATGGATGATGTCATACGACAACTCATGGATAAACCATGGAAATAGTACTTTTGATCGCGAATTACTTCCCATTTATGCCTCCATCAAACACTTCCGTCACTCTGTTGAACGACGTCAGTCTAATGTTTCTACTGACCACAAACTTCTGACACATGCTCTTAATACCACTACAGATAGGTAATCTCTGCGTGAATTACTTCACCTGGATTGCACTTCACAGTTTACGTCGGACATCTGAAATGCATCCGGTGCAAATGACTCTGTGGTAGACTCATTGTCTCAAGTATGCACACTATGATGGTCCTGCCACCAACTGACTAGAGAAAAATAACAGAACTTCGGCCATCTGATATGGGCATAGGTAAACTCTGACACAACGCTTCTCTAAATATGGAGCATATGTCCCTGCCTATAGCATGCATACCTACTTTGTGACATGCTCACAGGCATCCCAAGAACTATTGTTACGCCTCACAGTGTTTGAATGTCTATATAACCTCTCACAATCCGGAATACATGCTTCAGATAAAATCACATCAACCAGATTTGTTTCAATTGGCGTTAACTGTGCAGTGCGTAACTGGATGCGCACCTGCTCCAAAGTGCATAAGCACAACATCACTCCATTTAGATCATTCACCACGCCTGATGCACGTTTTAGCCATATCCATATAGACATCGTCAGTCCAATACCTCCTCCTAATGGCTACTCCTACTTATATGTGTAGACAGATTTACTTGTTGTCCAAAAGTTATCCCAGCCACGGACACAGCAGCTGAAACAGTCCGCCGAGTGTTCAATGGAAGATGGGTTGCACAGTTTGGATGCCCTTCTACAGTGAGAACTGACAGTAAGCAACAACTGGAATCTGTAACCTTTAAGAAGCTTTTGGAACTCTTGGGATGCAAACGCATTCGAACCCATAATCCAATGGATTGGTAGAGCGTTTTCATCAACAAATTAAAGCCTATTTAATAACCGTTGATAACGCCGAAATGAACATATTTTCTTCCTCCATTCCTTCTGAGTATCCATTCGAATTTCAAAGTCGATATAGAGTACACCTCAGCAGAACTGATACACGGAATAACACTCCGTTTACTTGATGAACTCGTTTCTCCAGAAGGCAGTGAACCAACCTTTTCTGACGTTAATAGTTATGCTCAGTATCTAACACGTCTTACGTATCAACTCCAATGAACTCCGAATCGTGCACAAAGCAAGAAAGGGAAACCAGATTCTAGGCTTCAAGACTGCACCCACACGTTTCTGTGTGTTGTGACGCTTTTCGTAAACTCTTACAAGCTCCCTACAATTGATCTTTCAAAGTCGCCAGAAGAAAGAAGCAGGAAGGAGCTTTCGTCACTGACCCATCGGGACGCCAGGATAAAATAATTGTTGATCACTCAGAGCAGCATCCAATTCACCGTGATATGGTGGTCCCAACTAGTTGCGACTTCCCAGTGCAGCTTCCTCAGGGAATCTATCCAGTAGCCATCAGTGAATTGATGATTAACACTCAGATTAAAGGAGCCAGTGAATTCCAGCCGAAGCAGCTGAATGGTCAGTTAACTTAGTCTCATAACCTGAAGGTCTCAGGCTGGACCCCTGGCAGGGCTGTGTATGCACGCTGTTAAGGAGTCCCAAAATGGGGCGAAAACGGTTGTGCAGGGCTTCCTGGTTTTCAGTAGTCTCTCTGACTGATTTTAGTTTGTAATGAAAATATAACTATTGAAATTATCCTGAAATTCCCACACATCCTGTAATCTGAAATAGTAAAACTCTTTCACTGTGTATGATGTAAGCAAATAAGCAAATTACAACGAAATTGCATGCTTAAATTAATGGACTTACAATTGTACAGCTTAAAGAAGAACTTATTGAAACCACACAGTTGTTTGCTGTAACTATTTTGTTCTGATTATTCATCACTCAAATAATTGGTCGTCAGTCAACCCTCCTGATTACGTAAGACTTGTAAGAGTTAGACTTGGGTTAACTTAGACCTAAATTAGCCACTCTTACAAAAACTACTTCACCGCTTTATGACCTTAATTGTACTCAGTCTAATGCGCAAATACTAACGAACTGAATCAAGGTAAATAGACTTGAGATAACTAGCGTGACTGGAACAGAGTTATATTTACACAAAAGCAATATGAGATTTGATAAAGAATAAGAGGGTATACACTTATCTGCAGTTGAGACGGTGGTAAGCTCGGAGAGTGTGCTGGATGAGAGCACAGCGAGAGAGCGAAACCGAAACCGTACAGGAGATTCACGAATCCAAAGAGGAAGTGGGGTTAAAGGCCAGTTGAGTTCGTTCAAACAAAAGTTCGAAGGTTCAATGTACACTACAGGTTATCCCCCCCCCTTAGAAGGTTGGTGGGAAAACAGCAAGCTTCGATATATAAGAGTAGCAAGGTTGTGTACAATAACAGTGAATGAACAAGAAAGTGTGAAGATAGTAATAAAATAGTTTTTTTAATATATATATTGTGAAAGGAAAGAACGAAGGAAAAGAAAAAAATTAAGACAATTTATGGGCACTATGTACATGATCAATGGCGTAAGATGGAATATAAGAAGAAATAACGCTGGTGCCTTGGTGCGATTTCAAGCTTCTGAGTTGTCTGGGTTTTTTTTTACATCGTTTATTTTGACTTATCTTTTTTTAAATATCTGTTTATTTAGTTGTTTTTTTTAACGACATACTATTACGGGCTGAATTATGTGGAAGTCTGATGGTTTACCTCCGTTACCCATGTTGTTATCACGGGAAAGTGACTCATTATGTCTAAGTTTCATCTTAGACTAATGCTCCATCCTTCCTCATCAACCCAAAACTAGAAGTAATACCAAAGGCAATCAATATACCAGCGTATTAGGAGGAATAAAGTAAAAGCAACAGAAAAGAATAGAAGAAGAGGTTAAGATTTAAAAATCAGCATAAGGTGTTACCAAAAACTTAAGCGGAATAAATGCGAGGTAACTAGTGTAACATGGAAGTGATATGCCGAATTGAAATAAAACAAAGAAAATTGCTAACGCTGTGAAAACTGATGCAATGTACAGAGAAGTGTGTGCAAAACCAATAGTTATGAGTAGGTACAATCGCCAATTTAAAAAAAATGTTGCAAGCTGTATAATTAAAGCCATACAAAGTAATTACAAATACGGGTCACAAAATAAATAAGTGTCATCATGGCACAACCCGAGTGAACATAATAAAGTCTGTAAAAAAATAGATTGAGCAGATTAAAATGTACAGCTGACAAGTGACATAGTCATGTGCAATAATATGTAAGGGTTCATTGAACTATACAGTACAAGTTTTGCTTATTATTATTTTTTTTTATATATATTTTTTTAAATTTTATTTTTAGACTTTTTTGTTTTTACATTTTATCTTTTTATTTCTTTTCTTTTCTTATTTTTTTATTGGTCTATATTTTGTTAGTTCGCTTGGTAATTCCACAAGTGATGGGAGCCATCATACGACGATAGAGTTGACTGGTATAGCTAGCTGTTCGAGTGCAAGGCCGAAAATAAAATGTACACTACAGACTGTTCTTAATTTTTCAATCAGTGTTATTACTCACCCACTTTGATTTGCTTTATCGCTAACTGACAATAACCACTGAATTCTGGTGTCAGTCTACATTCAGCATGTATTAAACCTCTTAAATAACTGTTAAGCTTTGAGGTGAAGTCATGAAAAGTGGAGAACTCTTTGCTACTGTCTCACATATTCACTGTTTGAATCTAGAGAAACTGATTAAATAACAATGACTGTGGTGAAAGCTGTCTGCAAGCCAAAATTGTAGACAACAATTCACGTCAATGTTTACGTCCCGAATCGGGGTCATGAGAAAAAACAATAACAAAGCTTAACCTTGAGGAACTCAACAACCAATCACAGCAGACTTTGCGTGGGCGTATACGATTTGCAGATAAATAGCCTGACTATCTAAGAAACGGTCACAAAGAGATAACAGAATAACCTTCAGTAAGAAAACAACCAATCAGAAGACGTCACCTCTCTGCTAACAATAACGCTAATAATAATGTACATAAAAATCTATAAATATCTATTGATTTTCTCAATAAACGATCTGTTGCCTGGCCCTTGTTTTCTGTCTTTACATGACGACATATAAAGTGTTAAATCGATATAATTCACTGTAGAATGCTAATTTAACCAGACTTTTCTATTCCTGGATGTGATACTCATTAGAGGAGAAGACAAATCAATCCAAGGATCAATATTCAGCGAGAACCAACATGGACTGAACAGATTATTAACTTGCAGACCTTTATTCCACTGGTCAGAAAGCAAAACCTAGTACATACTGTATGAATAAGGATTTGAAAAATCCTCTGGGACAGTACAGTATGAATTGAATAGAAATTTGTACACAATAACCTTATTAGAATTATTGATAAAAGTATAAAACTTGTGCGCTATGGTAGAGTATAACTCCATTAGGGATAAGATTTTTATCTTGATAGAATCACACAGTGTTACACAGTAATATTAACTGATGACCACGTTTCAAGCTCAGTTTATTGCTGCTCATCGTCATCATATCAAGGCACTACTCACACACAACTTTCTTGCTTCATTTATATACATGAGTAAAAATTGATGATTAGACATTTGAATAAAACCAATATAAGATAAAGTATATTCCTAAATAATAATGTGAGTGTTATCAATCAAATACAATCAGATAGGAAATAAGACGCGTGTTTTTATAGTAAACATAAGCAACTTGCTAGAATGTTTTGATGTGCTTGAATTGAAATAGAATTTTGAGAATATTAATTATCCTCCTCTGATTTGACTGACTGGTGATAATAATATCTTCTATATCTCTGGTATTTGCATTGAGTCACTTCTGTTGCATGTTTTGGAAGTAGGTAGACTCGATGAACCAGTCAGGATTCAGTAATCAACGTATCTCTTTCTCCGCCTACCTATGTTACTTCTTAGAATTTGGACTCTGTCCTTCCCACTCTACTGTGTGTTTGTGTGTCAATGCATGCAGTGCGATTACTGAGCTTCTTTCTAAATTACTTATCTTCGTGGGATCGATCATTCTAACCTTAGCTAAATTCTTACCTTCTGATAATCTCACTACTCTTGATCTACTAGGTTGACCTTATTAGAAAACGGATGTCCATCTAGGTTTATTGACAGAAACATGACAGAAGAGTCTCTGTTGCTGAAGGTTGTAACTGTTCTTAAGAAAACTGTCCTAATGTGCCTGGAGTTCAAAGGTGCCATCGAGGCAGAGATCCTTACAAACTGCTTTTCTAAATGTCTGAAGAAGACATTCCAAGCAGCCATCTTATAAATCACATTGCCTAACAGATACTTAGCCCAGTCATGAGTTAAGGAAAATATACCACTTCTGGCCACCTCAGTGTTTATTCCTGTGGGGCAAAGTATACCATCCGTACACAATGTCAAGTTCACAAACTTATTTTGTAACACTGTCTAGGGTGGACAGCCAGCCAGTAGTTCTATCCTTGAGACACAGTACTAAACAAAGTTTCTCAACATCGCACGAAAGGACTTCCAATACACCATCTATGCATAGCCGAACCACTCACTGGCTATTTGGAACCTGAAACTGGACCTCTCTGCATTCAGAAGGACTACATAAATTCATTCGCTTTACCGTGGCCAGAGTAACTTTCCTAACAGAATTTTATTTCATTTCATTGTTTATCATAACTATGCTTATTTTAGAATCACTGTTATTGTTTATTAATAACATTACATTCCTTTTTACATGGTTTTATCATCAATACCTTACCGTCGTTCCATTAGATTTTGTACATTCTTGCATTGATTAGTCACTTTCTCACGCTTATTATTCCATCTCCACTCAGTTATCTCCTTCTAGACTGTACCTCGCATTACGTAATATATGCTCTAGAACACTGAGTTATCAGCAGATCTAATTGGTTGGCTTTTGTTTTGATTGGACACTAGGTATTAAGTAACCAGTTTCATAGCCATACTACAGATCATCATTGAACAGAGCTTGCAATGGTAATCACCTCTCTATCTCAACTTCATCGACTTTGAGAAGGCCTTCTACAACGTCGATCGAGAGGTGATTTGGCAAACTACTTCGCTACTACAAAGGTGTGCCGCTGACAATTATACATCTCATCCAACAGCTGTACGACAATGCTGCATGCCAAGTAGTCCATAACGGGAAACTTACGGAATCCTTCGAAGTGAGGACAGGAGTAAGACAAGCTGGCTGGCTGCCTACTATCGCCAATGATTCTCCTGATTGCAGTAGACTGGATGATGCGACAAACAGCGGGCAATGAGGAAACAGGCATAAAATGGACTCACACAAAAAAACTTGGAGGATCTGAACTTCGCCGATGATATATGTCTGATTTCCCACAAACTGGAAGATATGCAAGTGAAAAGCAATAAGTTGGCAGAAGAAGCATCAAAGATAGGACTCCAAGTAAAC
Organism: Trichobilharzia szidati; assembly: GCA_944472155.2. Classification (NCBI taxonomy): domain Eukaryota; kingdom Metazoa; phylum Platyhelminthes; class Trematoda; order Strigeidida; family Schistosomatidae; genus Trichobilharzia; species Trichobilharzia szidati. The sequence goes on along the minus strand of OX235276.1, from coordinate 79,270,849 downwards.
TTAGAGAAAACAGAAGTGATGAATATTCCTGGGCAACAGCAACAACAACAAAAACAACAGAAAACAATCAGCATAAATGGGAGGAACCTGAAAGAAACAACCTACCTGGGAAGCATCGTTTCAACTACAGGCGAACGGAACTGACGAGGATTTCAAAGCAGCGAGCATCATCGGGAAAGCAAGGCAAGCTTTCATTACTCTCAAGTCTGTGTAAGGTCAACAGCACTCCTCAGCATCAAAAATAAGATCCGGATTTTCAACTCCAATGTGAAGTCAGTGCTACTCACTATACTTACAGATCAGAAACTTGGCGCGTCATAAAGAGCATCTCAAACAAACTACAGACCTTCATCAACAGCTGTCTTCGCTCAGTGCTACTCATGATCAGATGGCCGGTCAGAAAAGATCAGCAACAGGGAAGGATCTCTGGGAGCGAACCAACACAGCAGGAACCGATTGTGAAACAAATAGGCAGGAAGAAATGGAGATAGATTGACCATACTCTGAGGAAACCATCAAGTGACATCACTAGACAAGCCATAGCTCGAGTGGAACCCGAAAGGGAATCGGCGAGTTGGTCGTCAGTGCAAGGGTGACTTGGAGGAGGACATGTGAAGAGGAGATGAAAGCATGTGGGCAGACTTGGAGCCAGGTGAAAAAGTTGGCAGAGAACCGAACGCAATGGAGACGTGCAGCTAAAGCCCAACGTTTCTCTAGGAATTAAAGGAAATAATAATAATAACCAGTTTCATGAGTCCAGTCCATGGTATTAGTTGGTGCAGACTGAATTCTGTCAGTCAAGCCTCTGTCTGTCTGCCTGTATTCGACATAGAACTTTGCACATATGCGCGGCAGTTCAAGTCGCCACACTCTCTCTATGTAGCACACAAAGCAAGAAAAGAAAGTAGAAGAAATGCATAATATAGACAGTAAACAGAGGTGAGAGACAAAGGAATAACGAAGAAGAAAACAGTTTCATTGGAAATCATAAGTCACAAGGAGTGGATGCATCTGCGCCATTGAAAACGATTTTGAGCCATATGACCAGTTGTCTCCAGCCATTGGTTTTTACCGTCCCGAGGACCCCAACCAGGAAGTCTACACTTCCCTACGTGGCTGGATTAAACTAACTGTTGTGGATTTCATTGACTGATGACGCTATGTTTTGGTTTGACCGCCACTACCTCTTTTCCAACCTGACCCTATGTCAGCAAACATTGGTCTTCGGTCGAGGAAGGCGATGACTAGGCATACGTAACACATGTCCTAATCATCTCAGTAGATGTAATTTCACAGCCTCGTCTATTGATTTCCCCTCGTTACCTAGCACTCGGCCGACGCCTAACCTTAATATTGCTCACCCTATTACACCACTTCACACGGGAGACAGAACGCAGGCACCTATGATCAAAGACAGCTAGTCTTTTCATAACCTCCACTCTCAATGGCCAGGTCTCCCTCACAGCCATAAAGAAGGACGGAGCGGAATGCTGAGCAGTAAACCCGGCCTTTGGTCGATAGCCAGATAACACGTCTACGCCAGAGACGGCGTAAACTGACATATTCGAAACTAGCCCTCTGTATCCGTGCTGAGATTTCGTCAGAGATCAACCCGTTGGCGCTGGCTGATGCTACTTCCCAAATAAGTGAAGTGCTCTACCAATTCACTTCCTATTACTAAGCTAGGAGTCAGTGTAATCCAGTCCTGTAACATCCTCTTACATTTGGCAAGAGCGAATCGCATGCCAAACATTCGTAGATTGCTGCTCAAGGTGTTCAGAAGACTCTGCATTTTGTCAGCGTCCTCATGTGCATATTCTAAGTCAACCAGATTATTCCCTGATGGTAACAAGTCAATCCCTGAGTCTCTGAAGTGAGTTAGGGTTAAGTACATTAGTACATCTATGACGAAATTGAATATAAATGGGGATAATGGGCATCCCTGTCGGACACCACTAGTTGTCACCACTTCAGATGACAACCCGCCGTAAGTCCTCACCTGGTTGACTGCATGACTTCGAGTAGAGTGCCTTGATCAGTGCAATGTATTTCCTCGGAATTCCTCTTACAGCCAAGCATCACCAGAGTACCTCTCGGTCGACAGAATCGAATGCCGCTTTTAGGTCAAGAAATATAATGATTGTTGGACGCCGGTAACAATACCTATGTTCTAGAATCTGTCGAAAGATGAAGATATGATCAATACACCCTCTTCCTGGTCTAAAACCTGCCTGGTTCTCTCGTGTTTGTGCCTCCCAAGCACCACTTAGTCTACGCATGATTATTGAGCCTACGACTTCAGATACTATATTAGTCAAGCTAATCCCTCTGTGATTATCACAGGAAGACTTGTCTCCCTTCTTGTATATGGGGATAATCAGTGACTTACACCAACCCGATGGGACTTCCTCTGATTCCCAGACGCTACCTAGTACCTCAGTTAATGCAGACAGTAAACTGTCTCGACCTTACTTAAATACCTCTGGAGTCATTCCATTAGGTTCCGCTGCTTTGCCTTGTTTCAGACTAGTGACAGCTTTAGTAACCTCAGTTAGGGACGGAGGACCTAAGTTTACATTGTGGCCACCATGCTAGATGGCTCACCATCACGGTGTACTCTGAGTTGTTGAGCTTCTCGGTATTCATCAGTCAGCAAGGCGTATCTGCAACTAACCTGAAGGAACTCATATCCCTTCTGAGATTCGGACCCGTGTCACTCAGCGCCACCAGCAGTCTCATAGATGTTACCACTGAAAGCTATTCGAGCTCGTTATTGATCTCCTGTAGTAGGACTGTATTGAAGTACTTTTATTAAGTACTCGGTAGTAACTAATGACATGTATCTAGTTGCTTCCTTCGGTGTAGAAGACACATAAGTTCTTCCAAAGGTAACTGTAGATACGCCCCTACTGACGAGTGATAACAAGGACGAAACCCTGGGTCCAAGGCTAGGTAGGCTTCCTGGGACTGATTACCCCCCTCAAAGCGTCTAACAACAACGAATTGGTTTTATAAATTGTTTATTAAATATAATAAATACTGTATTGTACAACAACTCTTACTTCAATATGTATTAACAAATTATCGGAAAAACCACACACACACACACACACAGCAAAAAACTTTCACAACATTTTTAACCATATAACACAATTCATGTCCGTGTTTGTTTGCTAGATGTGTGTATGCGTGTGTCACATTCACACATTGTGATCAGATTATGCCACTCCCCACGCACACATACAGACACACAATGTATTCTATAGATTAACCCTCTATTTTCTCAACATTTGTCAATACAACATTCTGATGATGAGGAGTAGGGGGAGGATGACTGTTCGCATCCCCTGGAAACATTGGTGATAATGGCCGAGTCTCTGGAGTAGAATTCGATTCACCCTGATGATTGATATTTGAATGTTGAGCAGACGAATTAGGCTTGGTAATTGAAGTAGCAGTAGCGGTAGGAGTACTCGTCCGACTAGCAGTGACAGGAGTAGCTGATGGATTTATTGAAGGAACAGATGTTGAAGTATTCATCGCCGAATGATTTACTTCATTTGATGATGGCACAGTTAATGAAGATGACAGTGAAGTAGAGACAGAGGTATTACTACAGCCAGTGCTGTTGGTACTACTCACAACACTATTAGTAGTAGTAGCATTGCTAGGCGGAGTAGTAGGAGTAGGTGTTGTTGTTGTTGGCAAAGAAAGTTGTGGTGATGAAAACAAGCTAGAGATTTGTTCAACTTTCATTTTTTTAAATAAATTCATTTGTAATAGCCATGCTTGTTTTTGTAAACGTAATATATCCATGCGTAATTCATGTTCTTGTTTTAATTGTGAATACAGTTCTTTTTGAATATCCTGATTAAATGTTGTGTAGAGGGAATCATGATGATTTGATGCAGGTAGACCGAAATTAAGAAATGATTGATTGAATGGTGAAAAGGAGGAGAGAAAGGATTCATTCACTGATCCAGTGATATTGCCAACTACTTCTGATGAACTACAAACATTCATGAGAGAGAGAGAGAGAAAAACACACGTATACAAGAAAAGACATGTAAGTAAATTCTTATAGAATATTACAATAAAGCAATTTAACTAACTGGCTGAATATCTATCTATCTATCAAAGGATACTTTCTAGAAATCGATAAATTCACAGACAAGGGGACCAACTATTCCACGCCAGTTACATACACACACATGCGCACAGTTTCTTTGGAGTTATATATTCTTATGAAGACCTTCATAAGAATATATATATATATGGACTTTGAGAAGGCCTTCGACAGCGTTGACCGCGAAGTAATTTGGAAACTACTCGAGTACTACGGCGTACCCCAAATATTCATCAACCTTATTCAACAGCTGTACGACAACGGCACATGTCAAGTGATCCACAACGGAAAACTCAGAGAGGCGTTTGCAGTAAACACAGGAGTCAGACAAGGGTGCTTATTATCACCAATGATATTCCCAATTGTGGTGGACTGGATTATGCGTCAGACAGTGGGAAACGAGAAGACAGGGATATCCTGGACCGACGTGAAGAATCTAGAAGACCTGGATTTCGCGCATGGATGATTTATGTTTGATGTCACACAAAATCGAAGACTTACAAGCGAAAACCGACAAACTGGTCGAAGAAGCAGCCAGAGAAGACAGGACTCCAGGTGGACATAGACAAGACGGAGGTTATGAAAATAACCAACCAACCAACAACAACAACAGCAACATCCAGCGCCAATCACCATCAACGGGAGGGACTTGAAAGAGGTTACTTCTTTCACTTATCTAGGGAGCATGTCTCAACTACAGGAGGAACGGGCCAATGATGTCAAATCGAGAATCGGGAAGGCGAGAAACACATTCATCAACCTGAAACCAACCTGGGAATCTTCGTCACTCAGCATCAACAACAAAATTCGGATTTTCAATACAAACGTCAAGTCAGTCAGTTCTTCTATACGGATCAGAAACTTGGCGGCTCACAAAGAATGAATATTTCCAACACATTGCAGGCCTTTATCAACAACTGTCTTCGCTCTATACTGAAGATCAGATGGCCGGAAAGAACAAGAACCAACAAGAAACTATGGGAACAAACAAAGCAAGAACCAATCGCCCAACAAATATGCAGGAGAAAGTGGAGATGGATTGGACACTCGCTGAGGAGGCCACTGGGTGACATCGCGCGTCAGGCCAGTGCTCGAGTGGAACCCGAAAGGGAAGCGGCGAGTGGTTCTTCGGTGCAAAGGTGACATTGAGGAGATCGTGTGAAGAGGAGCTGAAACAGTATGGATTAAGATGGACGCAGGTGAAAAGTACAGCAGAAGATAGAAGCAAGTGTAGACGTGCAGTTGAAGCCCTATGTTCCACTAGGAACAATAATATAATAATAGTAATGAAGACCTTAATATGGGTTACTGATTGTCGAAAGAGAAATCGGGAGTTGAACTCTTCCCTCTTAACAACACCTCTCGAAAACACCCACTCCTCTCCGTCTCGTGGACAGTGCTGTTACATTCTCGTTCACCAGAAGTACGACATCGTATTCAAATTCCTAGCATAGTGTGATTGTAACTCTATATTAGATAAGTTTGTTTAAAAATATCAAACAGTGATGCGGTATTAATAACTGGATGATACCGTTTTGAGCACAAGTTATTGCCACTCATAATCATATCAATTTATTCACACGGCTTCACAATTTGCCTTATATATATATATATATATCGAAACTTCAAATTGTTCTAGCGCGAAGTTCCACTCAGATCGCAAAGGAAATAACAAATAAATAAATAATAATTTTTTTCAACTTACTCTCCATGATTTTGACTTTTATTATTAATATTATTACTATTTCCTGTCGTCATGTCAACATCTTTATCTTCTGTTGAAGTATTTAAATGTTGTTGCTTATCGCCACCACCACCTGCACCTGGTCCTCCGCTACCTGATCCAGCATTGTTGAATGAATTCAAATCATTTGTATCATGATTGATAAAAGAATGTTGCCCATTTATACTGTTATTATTACTACTACTACAAGCATTAGTAGTATTAGTAGTAGTATTGTTATTACTATTACTACTACTATTATTATTGTTATTACTATTAATCATACTTTCTTGTCGTAGACAGGAATCAAGAATAGCCGACTTTTCAGAAGACAGCATAAGCGATGAATGTTGATTATTGGAGAAAATAGAACTATTATTATTATGATTACTATTACTATATGGATCTGAGAATGAGGTATTCGATAATCCATAAATATGTGAATTTGTTTGATTGAAGGCATTTATACCACCACCACCATTCATAGCTGTAGTAGCAATACCTGATGTTGTCAAAGCAGATCCCGATGCCGACGCTGACGATGCTTGTAGATCTCCAAGACTTAAAAGAGATGGTCCAATTGATGATAAATATCTTAGACGGACAGGTGGACTGTGTTGTGTAAGAAATTGCATAACAGCAGCATTTGTCTCATTCCAATCTAATTCTGGCGTGATATGACCAGCGCGGACTTTACGTTTTGTTTTAGAAACGAGATTTTCCCATTTTTTCTTTACCTGAGGTGAAAGAAAAAGAATGAATGGAGTAAAGACTATCTCGATTGAAGAGATATCAATCAAGACACTTAGGAGTACACACCTTCACCGTTTATCATCCATCAACCAATGAAGTGTGTTGAAATCCTGAAGACATGTACCTGTGGGACACGGCCATTAAAATTCAAAAGTATGAAAAGGCTAGCTGCCTTTAACCATACATGTTTGAGTTCTATTTCCCGTGTTAAGTGGTCATAATATGCTCAGTATTGTTAACGTTTGAGTTGAAAAAAGAAAGAGTTAGGAGGGGTCAAATCAAAATCTGACAGCCATCAATGAAGTCTTCGACTTTTGACAGGAGCCAACCACTTTTGTAGTTCACCACCTTCTTATAAGGATTCAACACTGGAAATTTTTTTTGATCCTTCATGTTCCCCAGTGGAACATAAGGCTTCAAGCTAGAGGCCTGAAGCTTCCGTAGCAGTGTACATTTTACAGGATGGGGTTGCTAGCCTCATGCCCAACCTTTCCTCTTTACCAGCATTATTTCTGGCTTCTTGAGGTAAAGGAGTGCGTTAGCCAGGGTTCGAACCCCGGAGCATGTGCATGGTCGGCGAGCGTCCTAACCGCTATCCCACCAAACCAATTCTTACGAAGTCAGATGTTAGGAGTTAATCAACAGAAATTTTATATCTCTCACCACTAATGTTAAGACTCATATTCCATAGAAAATTCGAATATTCACTATTTTAATCCTTAGACAAACTTAATTGTAGACTGCTCTTCAGCCATGCAGGTGATTCCTGTTCCATTCCCAGTAGATGCACTACTCAAACTTCAGTCATCCAGTAATAATCCTCGAAAAAATAGAAGGCTGGTCATGAGACTACCGACCCTAACCCGTAAATACAACACCACTACAACTGAGATTTCAATTTTTGAAACAAAAGAATGAAAATATCTTATTATTGAATGCTTTTAGTTTATACTACTTCCTTTCATTTAAGTAGCATAAATTGTATCTTCGTATTTTTTCAATATGTATTGTATAATAAATTAGTGGATGGTGACTAGCAAAGGAATCCAGGATAGCATGCAGTTCTTCCCATTTGTGACTCGTCCACTGGATGCATCTGCATTCCCCAGCCAATGAGTGATGGTGTTACCTCACTGACGCTCGAACCCGATCACCTTAATTTCAAACACCAAAGTGTTATCCACTAGACCCCTTAGGCGACGAGAGCTAGTCCCCTCTTGTGCAACGAGCGTCTGAAACTGTAGGTACTGGGTTCGAGCCTCAGTGGGAACACCATCACGCACTGACTGGGGAGTGCAGATGCATTCAGATGACGAGTCCCGAGTAGGACGAAATACGCGTTATCATGGATTCCACTGTTAGTCACCATCGAGTTAAATAACCAGACATCGTCGAAGTATCTGCACGAGGAGCCGACATATCAACTTGAGGCCAAATTGAATTAAATAATTCCTTGGTAATGGTTTGCTGCTATTTTTAGTAAGTAATTCACGATATGATCATTCTTACATGTTCTAGTTTACACATGTTACCAGTAGGCTTTCATTCTTAGCAACTTCACACTTGTCAAGTATACGGACACTCAACCACCTTGCTTCTCATCTAATAACACTCTTCGTGTTATCAAACGTCAACTTCTATTGTGTCACTTAACTGTTACATAATCTTTCTTTTGTCTTTAGAAAGCACTTCTGTGTAATTGTATCGATTATCCATTATATCCCATTTAAATCAATAATAAACCAACTACTTCAATAGAACACTTAAGAAAAACAACTGTATTCCAATTAAAATCCCAATCAATAACGCTCTTGTGAATAGATGTCCTCTCTAATGATAGATTAACGGAGAAATTCCACGGAAAACAACAGATAATACTTTTTTTTTAAAAACTGTGAAGTATGCCTGAATATCTAGGGAAATACTTACAAGGACCCCGCTGGTAAGACAATAGTTGTTCATGGGCGATTGGATCCGGTCCCAGTGGCCTAATGGTTCATAAGTTCACCTTGTAACCGGAAGGTCATGGGTAAAAACCCTGGCGGTGTGTATGTGTGTACTGCTTAAGAGCCCCGAACTAGGACGAAACAGCCATCTGTCCAGAGAACTGACAGGTTTTTCAATGGTTCTCTAACTGGTTGTCAACTTGTGATCATACCTGTAACCGATCACATCCCTGCAAACCAACATTTTCATTGTTATTAAGTAATTCCATATTAGTTTGTTTATTCGATCTATCACACAGCGAATGAAACAGTATTATTTACTGGATGACGACACCTTTCGAACACAACTTATTGTTCATAATCATTTCGTCAATTGTAACCACACGACTTAGAAACTTCAGTTTTATAGTTCTCTTTGTTCTCTCCAATTTGTCGTCGTAGGAGTAGTAGAATTTTCCAGATGTTCGGGTGGACAGGGGTTGAATCATTCCTGTTACATGTATTTGCACTTGATTCGATAAACCAAGCTTGTTATCAATCCCTCCCTTCCATTCACCCTGCTACAATAGATTTCGAGACTGTCATCTTATTCCATCCTATTGTATGGTTGTGTGTAATTGCATGCAGTGAGTGGTATAGCTGAACTATTCTCCAGATTCCTTATCTCATTCGGCTCAACCAATCTAGATTTTGATAGGTTTTTATACTCGGCTAGTCTGACTGACTGCCCCTGTTCTACTAGTTTGACCTGTGTATTTGACCTGACAATCATTGCAGACAGGGTATTAGATAAACTAAATTGTTTTGTTTTAAAGGCTCCACAGCAGGATCCTTTAACCGACAAAGCTTGTTTCTGATTCAGTTTGTAGGCAACTTGAATGCCACTTTTATTCCTGCCTTGTTAAAAATTCTGCGTAGGGTTTCCGTGGTTCCTTCCTTGTGTGGAATTACCACTGATGATTTAGATTACTTATTGTTCGTGTTGTCTTGCGTATGTTTGATCTGCATGTCGTCATTAATATTACTATTGTTATTGTGATAACGGTAGTAGTGATAGTGATAACAATAATAATGTGACAGTTTTAAAATCTTCACATAATCTTCTCCATATCACTCTCGAAAAGCTAGCTCATCTCCTTCCCATCCTAGGTGGCTTCAACATTCTTAGCCGTTGCTGTCTGTAGACAAAACGATGCTTCCAAGGTAAGTGCAAGAGATGAGTTTCTTTACATTTCTTCCTACTGATAATGATTGGTATTTTTTTTGGGTTTCTTTTGGTGGCTGGCTATCTCTTCATCACCTCTGTCTTCTCTATGTCCGTGGGGAGTTTAATCTTCACTGCCTACCTTTTTCTGTTAATTAATTTCTTGTTTTTCGTGGGAAGTGAGAAGACAGGCATGTATTGGACTGATAAAAAAACATCCTCCCTCTCCCATAAACATCTGGATTTTGTGAATTCTTCATGCCTGAGATCACACAAACTCAAACATCTTTAGGCGAAAAGCAACCACTTCTCAGATGAGGTAGGCAGAGAGTGAAGGATTTCAAGTGAACATAGAGAAGACAGAGGTGATAAAGATACCCACCGTCCACCACCAACAACAACGCCAATCACTATTAACGGAGGCAGCTTGAAAGAGGTTACCTCTTTCACAGAGGAAGCTGTCAAAGCCAGTCGGGATCGGGAAGGCAACGGTACACCTTCATCAATCGGACATCAGTGTGGAAATTCGTCTGCACTCAGCCAGCATAAAGAACAAAATTCAGATTTTCAACACCAATGTTTAGTCGGTCAGTCCTTTTGAATGGGTCAGAAACTTCACCAGCGCATCCAACAGGCTAGTGCAGACTATTATGAATAGCTGCCTTCACTCAGTATTGAAGATCACATGGCTAGTCGGAAAGAATTAGCAGCAAGAACTTCTTGAAACAAAACAATCAAAAATCAACTCTTCAATAAATATTCTGAAGAAAATGGAGATGGATTCGACACACACTGAGGAGACACTGTTGGGTGATTACGCGTGCCAGGCTATTGAGTGGAACCCAAGTAGGAAACGACGAGTTGGGCGTTCGAGGATGAATATGGAAGAGACCATGTGGGGAGGAGAAAATGAAAACTTATGGACCATTATGGAACCAGATAGAAAGGACAGCAGAAAACGGAGTGAAATAACAATTTACTGTTGAAGCCTTATATTCTAATCGGAACTGAAGGGAATACTAAGAATAATGGTCTTTCTTGAACTACCCGCCTGACACATGACCTTAAACTTGAGTCAATGAGAAAACGCAAAGTAATACTTAGGTAAATCTAATAGAAGCAAAAGTATTAAGCCTTTTCCAAGATGTACAATTGATTAGTAACGTTTAATTGGTGAATGGTGACTAGCAGTGGAATCCAGGATAACGCGCATTTCGTCCTATTTGGGACTCGTCAGCTAACTGGAGGTACCTGCATTCCCCAGTGAATGGTGATGTTCCCACCGAGGCTCAAACCCATTGGCCATAATTTCAAACGCCAAAGCGTTATCCACTAGACCACTTGGTCATGAAAGCTAGCCACCTCTTGTACAACGGGCCGTATTAACTTTTTGATTCGATTTTAGATTTTCTCGTCGATTGATTGGACCGAAGGTACATCCAGATGACGAGTCCCAAATAGGACGAAATGCGTGTTATCCTGGATTCCACTGCTAGTCACGATCCACCAATTAAATCCTAATTACATGCCCACACGTCTTCGAAGCATCTGCACAAGAAGCCGACATGTCAACCTGAGAACGATAACTTCGGTCCAATCAATCGACGGGAAAATCTAAAATTCAATTAGATTAGTAACGTTGTTTAAATTAATTTTTCGATGGGTATAATCCCCTGGTAACAGGACTTTTCACTAATTTGTTCGTAATAAGCACAAGTGTGAGTAACGAAGATAAAGACCACTTCAAAATATAATTCTTTTATCCCTAACTTAAAGTCATAATCCCAATTCCTGCGTAACCTTAATCCTACTTACGTATTGCTCATTAAAATCAATCAAAACACAATACTCAAATGTGATTGGTTATTTTCAAGGTCAAGGAAATATACTCTGTGTGTATGTGTACTTCCATTGTCAATCAAATGCATAACTAATATTATTTATTGATTTTATCTAAAAATAGAAATCTAGAACATGTTCCTATGAAGGTATCTTATTTTTTTAAAATTTAAAGTCAGATAATCATTATTTCTCGCAGTTGATAATTTATCGATTTTTTGTATACTCACTCAGTAGTAAATATTGAATCAATGATCTTGAAGGTGTTTGAGACGATAATCAAGTGAGATGCATCTCAACAGGATATGACATATCCAATGAACACGTTTAAGATACGATTAAAAGCGTAGGTTTTAAATCCTACCCTCTAACAGTATTAATGTGTAGACGAATCGGCCGGAGGGGTGGGGCTGGCGAAGTTCAGCTTTAAACTCCCAACAACAGGCATGAAAGCGACAATGATCTTGGGACATGTTCAGTTAGAAAAAACAATGGAACCAGGTAAGTAACACATATTCATGAAACAAAGATTTAGGCCTGGAAAAAGTTGGAATCAAGTTAACGCAACAAAGAAAATATTAGGGTTAGGCTGGGGCTCGAATCCGCTATCTAGGGCAGTTGATTATTCAAAGACTGGCTGGTACATTGGGGCCTCTTGGGTGTCTGAAGTTCAACTTTTCTCACAAAGACAAAAGCTGAATTCCTAGAGGTTGAATTTTTCGCAATGTTTCAACATTTCACTGCTACTCCTTCTCAGTCTGAGACTTTCCAGAGTTAGATATGTAGCTCATTGACTTAGGCACCCAATTTACACCAAAAAATCCAGATTCGAGTCTTTTTCCATATGCCACCATAAACAAGCCGATACGGTTAAAAGGTGGGTAGACTTCAATCTTCCTCTCGAAACGGTCTCATGTCTCCAAACGATCAGAGTCTCTGCTAGACGACTCCTGGTTACCTCTACGCGGTGGTGAGGTTGTTGACGAAAGTGAGAGGGTGAATACATACCGAACTGGCGGATATGCTGGTCTACCCACCTAGGAGAGAGCTGTAAAGCTCTGATTATTCCAAACCCATGGTATACTTCGGTTCCAGAATCCGAAAGGATAGAATAGATTATATGAACCTGTTTGCGTTACCGGAAACCATGCGAATGTAGCGACTCCTGAGAGTGTCCTACTGCCTTGTGAGTCAAACTTCAAATCAAAGGCTATGGGGCTGGAATGGCTCTTAGATAACCCCCTGTTTCTGTCTGGATGACCGAGAAGTATCTCAACCCAGGTACGAACTATGAAATTTTCTGTGGCACATGTTAATGTGGCCATGGGGCCACCACCAGGTGCTAGTCTGGTTCATGAAGAGGTTTTACTTCTGTACACGCATCACTATGTGAGAGACTGAGCTTAGGTAGGAAGTTTGGAATTTTAAACTACTGAATTATAAATCAGTAACTTAATTGTAACATGCTCATGGTGTAGTGTCATATTACTTGATAGGATGAATAATTATCATCACTTACTTTGTGTACTACCTGGAGTGTGGCAACTCGTACTGGCCAGCCCATGAATTCTAACTTCTACCAATTCGTGAGGCATTTAGCGTGACCGACAACAAATAGAATCCCTACAGCCTAATTCTTGAAAATTAATCTGATACTCACTACTGATTGGCTACAGGACGAGGTTGCCTAGAGTTCTAGTGAGTGAAACGTCGTGACTAATGGGGTTCATCCAGCAGACAGTAATGATCCAGTTCCCAACGATGATACTGGATGATGGTCGCGCTATAATCACGAATTGGTAGAAGTTAGGATTCATGGGTTGGCCATTGAATCCGGTCCCATTAGCTGAATGGTCTTGGCTTCGAAAGCAAGACAAGCTTTCATTACTCTCAAGTCTGTGTGGAGGTCAACAGCACTCAGCATGAAAATGAAGATAAGATCCGGATTTTCAACTCCAATGTGAAGTCAGTGCTACTCACTATACGTACGGATCAGAGACTTGGCCAGCGCGTCATAAAGAGCATCTCAAACAAACTACAGACCTTCATCAACAGCTGTCTTCGCTCAACACTACTCAAGATCAGATGGCCAGAAAAGATCAGCAACAGAGATCTCTGGGAGCAAACCAACCAGGAACCGATTGTGCAACAAATAAGCAGGAAGAAATGGAGGTGGATTGGCCATACTCTGAGGAAACCATCAAGTGACATCACTAGACAAGCGGTGAGTTAGTCGTCCAAGGGTGACTTGGAGGAGGTCGTGTGAAGAGGAGATGAAAGCGTGTGGGAGGACTTGGAGCCAGGTGAAAACTCTAGCAGAGAACCGAACGCAGTGGAGATGTGCAGCTGAAGCTCTATGTTCCTCTAGGAATTAAAGGAAATAATAATAGTAATAATCCTGGCTTCGAACCCTGGTAGTGGGTGCGTACTGCCGATGACTCCCAAACTGAGACGGAACAGCTGTCCAGTACACACTGGTTCTCAATGGTTCCTTAGATGATATCAATCCGTTGTCTTACTTGAAACGAATAGAATCCTTACAAACTAATTATTGATTTCATTGTAATGAAATCTGAACATGTCCCCCCTCCTAAGTTCTTCATGCATGTAAATATTCAGTATTAGATAGAAAATCAATTCACTTTTGAGTTAGAAAAACTGAATGTGGTGAGTTAGCTATACTAGACTGTAAAATAAAACGAAAACAAGATGGTGGGTGAGATACTAGCATTAAGAAGAAACCGACACCACACTCCAGTAAATACTTAGACTTTAATTCATCCCATCCGGAATCGGTAAACGTGTAGGTTTAGTTAGATGCCTGTGCGTCGGTGGAACAGCGGTTATGACTCTCGCCGACCATACACATGGTACGGGATTCGATTCCCTGCCGACACACACCTGATATCAATGGTCGGCCTAAAAATTTGGCCTACCGATATCGCATGCTGAAAATTCCATACTTGTACCATAAATACAGTGTGAAGACAAGGTATAATAAAAATTTAAAATTAAAAAAATATATAATCGCGCCACAATATAATATATAGTGAATAACTAACTACCAACAAGAATTTATTCAGAAATGTATGAAGAACCATAAAAACAATAAGATTGGCATTGCGAATGACAACAATAACAAAAATAATATAGAATTCAAAGTCTCTGTGGTACTCCGGTATAAAGAAGGAACGTCAGAGGCGTTACGTAGAATTTTCAATGAGGCCAGAATAAGAGTGACATTTAAACCAACCGACCAACTAGCCAACCAACCAAATCACTCAGAGACAAAGTTGATTGGAAATTCTCTCTGGTTTAAACTAACACCAAAATCTTATGTACCTTCAAGATTCTACGGTCAACCAAAGATACAGAAACCCACAGTTCCATTAAGACCAGTAATAGATTTCACCAACTCACCGACATACAACCTCTCTAAATACTTACTCTCGAAACTACAACCACTACAAAAGGACACTCAAAATATTGTAAGAAATTCATATGATTTCAAATTCCAAATAGACCACCGAGAAATTGATAAAGAAGACATTATGGTAAGCTATGATATTAACTCATTATATACTAGTATCTCCCTATTACCGAAAGTCTTGATATCATCTCCAGTCTACTAGAATCAGATACAACACTATCAAAAAGATGTCCACTGGACACCAGTGAAATAATTAAGAGCTTGAAATTCTGTCTAGAAAGTAATTATTTTACATTTAAAGAGAGTTTATATAGACAGACAAATGGTGTTGCTATGGGTTCACCAGTCTCCCCAATAGTCGCTGACCTTTTCATGAATAGATTCGAAGATAACATCTTTTCAAGCATACTCACTCCTAAAATATGGTTAAGATATGTAGATGATACTTTTGTAGTACTAAAACGAGATCTACACAATTCATTCCTGGAGAAAATAAACTGTGTATCTCCCAGAATCCAGTTTACTTCGGAAGCAGAATCAGACGTCGGTGAACTACCATTTCTGGACTGCCTAGTTAAGAGGAGGGAAAACGGACATTTTAGTATATCCATATTCAGGAAGAAAACCCACTCCAATAAATATTTAGACTTCAAATCGTCACACCCCATCAGTGCAAAGATTTCAGTTGTTTCAAGTCTTCTTAGACGAGCACACTCTCTGATAACGGATGAGAAAGAAAAAGAAGAAGAAAAAGCAAACATTACTAAAACTCTCCTCAAGCAAAACAACTACACAAGGTACTTCATCAACAAAATCAATACAGACATGAAGTATGGCCGAAAACGCATTCCGAAAACATGGACATCAACAGTCGTCATTCCATATAGAGCAGAGACGTCAGGCGAAATCAGGAGAGTACTCAATCAGCTCGACATTAGAGATTTCTTCAAAAATTCAGACACGCTTGAAAGCAACCTTGTCCATATAAAAGACCAAATCCTTAAAGATTCTCTATCTAATTGTGTCTATAAAATAAAATGCTCGCTCGCAATGTGATGCGATATACATCGGACAAACATCTCCAGAGCGAAATCAAAATCAGAAGAAATGAACACCGTAGAGCTTCTGTTTGACTACCGAGAAATCCGGTTGGACTAGAAAAATCATCAGCCATAGGTCTACACGCTACGCTATAGAATCAGGCCACAAAATTGATTTTGACAATATTGAAATAATCCTGAAAAACTTCAGAAATCACAAAGAACGTCTTATGTCATCAGAAGCACTTCATATCAAGTGGAATCAAAATTGCTTGAATAGGAATGATGGACTAAAACAGAATCTGACCTGGTTACAACAACTCCCTCCCCCATTAAGAGACAAAATCAACACGAATGTGATAAGCAAATTCACTATGTAAACACACACTACTTTTATAATTTTACATACCGATCAAATCCAACACTCCACACTTGATTTTGTTATCTTTTCCAATTGACCAACCTGACAACGAAAAATGACCCCAGACAGACGAACGATGATGAAGTTAGTAAACTTTATTTTGATATCATAACAGACGTACTATTACCTTTGTTATTTGGTTTAGTGATCTTCAATGTTATTTTGACTTTCAATGTGTCCTTTTAACTTGACCTAAGTAGTCTAATTTCTCACCTCTTAACTCTTTGTTATATATATGTATATATATATGCTGAGATTTTGTGAATTCTGGTTTAATAATACTTTGATAAAGCTATTAGCATTAAATAGCGAAACGTCAGTAAAAACAATTTTGTTTTGTTTTTCATTCATTGGGAAATACAAAAACCTTTATTATAACAAAGTTGATCGGTTTGAGGTCTCGATAGATCCAAATACAAAAAAAAAGGCATATAATTTACCAAATACCATGTAATGACTGTTCGTGAGTTCAATTACATAGGTCAAACTAGTTGCTGGACCTAGAATGATTAACCCTGGTAAGTTAATTAACCCAGGAAAAACACCCAACATTGCATTGCATTCACTTGCATGTAATCACAAAATAGGGTTGGTGGGACAGGGTGAAAGCTACTTTTTAAGCTAGGAGTCGATGTATTTCAGTTCGGTAGCGTCATCTTACATTTGACAGGAGTGAACCACATGCCAGATATTCCAAGATTCCTGCTCAAGGTATGAAGAATACTCTACATTTTACCACCACCTTCATCTTGGAGGGAGGACTATGTCATTCGCATATTCTAAGTCTACATGACTATTCCCTAGTAACGGTTATGCTATATGATAAAATGAATGGCGTTTCAAAAGAAAAGTTACTCATTCGATTTCAACAGACTCCTCAATCCCGCTTCAAAAAGGATTAAAATGAGTTACTAGTGTCTAGTTGTCTTTTAAAAGATTGGGTGGAACTGTTTCTTCAGTGCTTCTCACAAATTTACAAAGTAATATTGATCTGAAACTCATGAGTCTCGCACAAATCCTCTTTAATTCTTCATTTTACTAAGGTTATTCAGTTAGCATTTTGAACAGTCTTCAGACTTCTATCAAAAGCTACCTTCACTGGCTCCCAGCTGGAGATCAGATGTTCAGAAAAGATGAACAACATGGAACTCTGACCGGCAACAACCAAGAAGATATTGCCCAACAATTATGCAGAGAAAAAAAATTGAAATGAATTGGAAATGATGTCCCATCCCACAGTATCTATCAACTTCCATTTACGTCCATTTACCTGCTACACATATATAGGGTGGACTAATTGACCCATTGAAAGTAAGGGCTTCATAAACAAATCGAATCCCCTGAACCTAATAATCGTGAACACACATGACCCAGTTCTTCCATTACGAAGTGAATTACACATACAGGGAAAAATAATCAATTTAATCGAATTTTAAATTTTCCCGTCGATTGATTGATTGAACCGAAGTGCTCGGTCTCAGGTTGACATGTCTGTTGGCTTCTTGTGCAGATGCTTCGACGATGTCTGTGCATGCAATTAGAATTTAATTTGTGGATGGTGACTAGCTTTGGCGTTTGAAACTATGGCCACTGGGTTCGAGCCACGGTGGTGGGAAAATCATCACTCACTGGCTGGGGAATGCAGGTACATCCAGCTGGAAGACGAGTCCCAAATAAGACGAAATGCGTGTTATCCTGGATTCCACTGCTAGTCACCATCCACAAATCAAATTCTATATAAAAATAATCGATGTTTTCACCTCTTTTCAACCTATCTACGGAATGTGCTTGGAAGTTCAAGCAATTAGTAACTATAAATCACCTTTACGTGTGCAAAAAAATACCATACGTCACTACATTAAAACTGTCCTTGGTAAGATTGGTCTGGATACGAGGATAGAGATACTGTGATATCTCCTTCCTTGATTTATTGATCTTCATTGTTGATTTTGACCTTCAATACAGTCTTTTATAACTTGACTGGCTGTGTCTATTTCCTCTCACCGTCTAAAGCTTTATTATTTTCACATAATTGTCAAATGTTAGTTTTCCAGAGATTTCAGATTTGGTTTAAAAATTCCCCACGAACCTTGTTTGGGACTCTTCATCAACAGTACGGATGCATAATCCTACCTGCAAGGATTGAACTCTCAGAGCCTTCTGCTTTCCAAGAAAGCTCATCGAGTATTCAACCACCGTCTGAAGGTCCTGAGTTCGATCTCCTGCAGTGGGATTATGGGTACTTACGTACTGTTGGTGAAGAGCTCCAAACTGGGACGAAATAGCTGCTCAGAACTATTTATCGCTTTTCAATAGTTCTCTAAATGATGTGGCATTTTTTCATCACCTTTGAAGTTTCAAAGGTCATCTCAGTAACCTTCAGAGCTATCTGATGGCCGATCATAACTCAAACATGGATAAGGACAGCTAAGAAACGACTTGAATACCTCTTCCGTATTCCCTACTCAACTAGAATGACTAACAACACTAAACCTTACACAACTCGCAGTTAAAAGAATCACACACAAAAAATCACGTGACTTCATGACTTACTTGATCAGCTGTTCTTCTCGGTGCATGAGGCCATCGAGCTGCCATAGACATAGCTACATCTTCCCATGCACGACGTTTTAAACGATTTGTCGACGGTGATAATGACAGTAGGATATGCTTTCTTGCCTCGATCTCTTTTAACATAACTTTGACTTCATCAATGACAAATGTTTCAGCACGTTTACTTGGATTCATTAGAAGTGAGGCGACATCTGTGTGATTCATCGGTGTAGCGAATTGTCCTGCTTGCCCACCGCCTGTGTTATTGTTATTGTTGTTATTATTGTTATTCATCCCACTGACTACGGTATCTAATGTTGTCATTAAAGCACCAAAGTTACCTATACCACTTTGTGATGATATATTCATGTTATTATTGTTGTTAGTTAAATTCGGTGAAACATTTGGTATTAACGAGAATTGTGGTTTAATATCACACGGTTCCAGTTGATACTGTTGACATTGATTTTGCTGTTGTTGTAGAATTTGTTGTTGCTGTTGCTGTTGTTGTTGTTGAGATGGTATCTGAACTGTTTGACCAAGTGAAATAGGCTGGAATTGTGACATTCTCCCGCTTGTTGTGATTGTGTATGGAGACGGGATTATTTTTTTTCTTCTTGTGTTAGCCTCCAAATAATTTTGAAAAAAAAAAACTCGGCTGTATATCAGTCAGAGAATACACCACAAGGCGTCAGCGTTTAATCCGTCTATAGACTAGTTGAAAAATGAGAATAGTAGTGGTAAAAAGTGGTTGAAAAAATAAGGCAAAATTGCTAGTTAATTCTAACTAAAAGATAGACAGATAGCCAGCTAGTTAGCTAGCTAGCTGAATAGATAGCTAAATAGCTTAGCCTAGTTAGTTAGTGAGAGAATTAGTGTGTGTGTGTGTGTATGTGTGCGCGCTTAGTTAAGTTAGTTAGTTAGTCTTCTTTTCTAAGGCTAAACTTTGGTTGGTCGATTAAAATTACTTCGCTTCACACTAATCGATAAGTCTAGTGAAGGACGAAGTTTAGAGTGAATTTGGTTGGTTAGTGAAGTGTATACATGGTCTAATAGAGTTAAGCCAAAGAGAGAAGTCTAGTGGTATAGGGTAGAGAGGCAGAGCGAAAAGACCGGTAGATAGATAGATAGAGCGAGAGAGAATGATAGATAGATCGATATATTGTAGTTAGATGGATAGACAGACACATAGAATGGCTGACAATACACTGAATAATTCAGAGTCGGTCAGATAAAATAAAGACCTTAAACTTCATCGAAAG
This sequence comes from Trichobilharzia szidati, assembly GCA_944472155.2. Classification (NCBI taxonomy): domain Eukaryota; kingdom Metazoa; phylum Platyhelminthes; class Trematoda; order Strigeidida; family Schistosomatidae; genus Trichobilharzia; species Trichobilharzia szidati. Next base: position 79,250,552 of record OX235276.1, on the reverse strand, counting down.
GTCAACTCAAAAAACACAAAACAGCTCAGATTTTTTATTTTGTTTATTTTTTCATCAAAATAAAATGCAATCAGGGGTTGTGGGTAAAAACCAAAACAGGGTTTTCTTTTTTTTTCAAATCATACTTGATGCATCTTCGTGACCACTGTGTGTGTGTGTGTGTGTTCAGTACAGATCTCATGAATCAATCAGTATCCGTTAGAATCCTACTAAAAATCGTAGAGCATATCATAGAGACTTCGTCTCACCACGGTACATTCATCCACTACCAAGCAAGCATCCAAGTCAAGATCTGAAGGTCTTAGGGTCATAAGGCGTTTTAAGTTTGATCACGAATGGACACAGCAGTTAGTGAACCACTGAGAACCAGCTGGGAGTATCAGACAGCAATGTTTCGTCCTTGTTTAGGACTCTTTATAACCAAAATTGAAATCAGTCAAATTTCCCATCCACTCCAGAAACTAACACTGAAGAATCTGGTGTTTACTGATGACTGACAACACGGTGTAGTCGCCTGAAATTCTAGTGAGAATTAGTGACCAGCAGGGTCCATCAAGACAGATGCGTAGACAAATACTAAGCGACAACAGTCGCCGGCTGTCTCATTCCATAACGTGAATTAACAGCGGTTAGAATTTACAGGCAATTCGATTCCGTCCCGGTGTCTGGATGGTCAATGAACTTGTAGTACCCCTATACCAACTATAAACATACGTTTTTAATCTAATTTGCATACTCATATTATATGTTTACACATACCGATTTTATATGTACTTCGTAAACATTTGTCAATTTACTGTTGAACGTTACCTTGATACAATTTTGAAATTTGACTACGGCTATAATACACGATTACACTCTTCACAAGTGCCTTCTGATTTTACGTTGTGGGCGTCGAGTAGCCACAACGTCTGCGCACATTGATAAACGTGAAGAAGTACTAGGAAATACGTGTACGCTAGTTTAGTCAAATAGAACACGCAACAATTTGGTGAGCCCGACGTGATCTGTTGACCCCGACGACAAATTGCTGACTCCGACCCCGACGACTTTTTGACCTCGACGCGTCGTACACTTGCTGGATTATTAAAACTCTAACTTTCGCGGATTTATATATTTATTAAACAATTCGAACTCATTCTTGTGTTTGCTCATAGCACAACCTGCAGTAATTTGTGGTAAGCATCTGCATTGCATGTTTTTCTGTTTTGCCATATTCTTATTGTGCACAAATTTTGCTATTTTGCTACTCTTAAACCATTTTTTTACGGATTGTAACATGTCTTCCAATACCTCTGATAACTTAGAGCTGGGATCTGTTAGTACTATTTCTCTTACTGTACCAGATTTTAAGCCCAGAGACCCTCACCTTTGGTTTGCTCGACTGGAACATTATTTGGCTAGCAATAAGCTCACGTCACAGACAGCTAAATTTGGCATTTTGAGTACAGTACTACCAGACGAAGTCGCTGAGCAGGTACGGCAATACATCGTTCAACCCAGCACAGAAGCGCCTTACGACAAGTTGATGGAAGAGGTACTCCGATGCACTTCGCTTTCGGATAGGCAAGCACTCGATCGCCTGTTAAGCAATGTTGAGTTAGGTGATAAAACCCCATCGCAACTCATGAGGCATATGCAAAGCCTAGTTGCCGGAAGAGAAATCGATAAACGTCTCTTTTACCAAATATGGCTAAGACGACTTCCCGCAAACATCCAGCAGGTTCTTGCTTTCGGAGATGACGACATTGACATAGAAAGGCTCACCGAAATCGCGGATCGCATGTACGAGAGGTCAACACCTCAATCTGTCGCTTCCACTAGCAGAATACCAGACACTCATGATAGAATACAGACTCTAGAACACAAAGTCGACACCTTACTGAGTCAGTTAGCAAAACTGACCACACGCACACAACCAAGCCGTTCTAGAAGCTCGTCTCGTCGACGTCTTTCTCGATCCCCTAGCACGTCACGACATCACGATAATATTTGCTGGTATCACCGTAAATATGGAAGCAGTGCACGACGGTGCCGTTCACCTTGTAACTTTCAGGCTAAACCAAAAGATATATCGTCATGTGTAAAAAATACTGTTGGCAATCTACAATCTAACAGTCGTTTGTTTTATGTAACAGATGAAAATACCGGTACTACATTCTTAGTTGACACAGGAGCAGAGGTGAGTGTTCTCCCTCCGTCTACACAGGAACGTCAACATCCTGACCCAGCAGTTACGCTCCAAGCTGTTAATCAGTCCAGTATTGTTACATATGGAAGTAAACGAATGACTTTGGATTTTGGTTTGCGGAATACCTACACTTGGTCTTTCATCATTGCAGACGTCCCATCCCCAATCCTCGGTGTCGATTTTCTACAGCAACACAAACTGTTAGTTGATCCGATAAGCCCCAAGCTAATAGATTCGCTCAATAAAACGTACATTGCTGGTACGATTAGCCGTGCATCATCACTGAACTTGATGGTCACACGCACACCAGCATCTCCATATACCAATTTGGTAAATCAGTTTCCTGACCTTTTACAACCTTCTTTTCGAGGAACAGAACCGAAGCATCATGTGGTTCATCATATTAAAACCACTGGACCACCAGTTTTTGCACGTCCACGACGCCTTGACCCACATCGACTTTAAATCGCCAAAACAGAGTTCGATAAAATGCTAGAGCTTGGTATTATTCGACCGTCCAACAGCTCTTGGTCTTCACCGCTTCACATGGTACCCAAAAAGTCTTCTGGTGAGATACGGCCGTGTGGTGATTATCGAGCTTTAAACAAGCAAACGGTACCTGATAGATACCCAATACCACATATCCACGATTTCGCTAGCAACTTACCAGATGTTAAACTTTTCTCTAAAATCGATCTTGTCCGAGCGTATCATCATATCCCCATCCACCCGGATGACGTTCCGAAAACCGCCATTACCACACCATTTGGCTTATACGAATTCGTACGCATGCCGTTCGGACTAATGAACGCCGCTCAGACATTTCAACGCCTAATCGACCAAGTACTCCGTGGTCTCCCTTTCGTCTACGCATACATCGACGACTTACTAATTGCGAGTGCAGACGAAGCCGAGCATTTGAAACATGTGAAGACTGTGTTTGAAAGACTACATCAATACGGCATGACTATCAACTTAGACAAGTGCGAATTTGGTAAGACCTCACTGAAATTCCTCGGTCATTTAATCGATAGCCAAGGAATCAGACCAGTCCCTGATGACGTACAAGCTATCGAAGATTATCCATTACCAGATTCTCTTAAGAAATTACGGCGATTTTTGGGTCTCGTTAATTTTTACCGGCGTTTTATCCCGAACTGTGCCAAAGCTTTACAACCATTAACCGATTGCTTACGTGGACATAGTCGTTCATTCCATTTGCCCGCAGAAGCTGTTAAAGCATTCGAAAATGTCAAACAATTGTTAAATGACAAGACACTCTTAGTCAGACGCCAAAATGACTCCCCCCTGTCTCTCATGACTGACGCTTCAAACGTTGCCATTGGGGCAGTTTTACAACAACAGGTACACGGCGAATGGCAACCTCTTGCATTCTTTTCGAAACGACTGAATCCTACTCAATGCCGCTATAGCACTTTTGGTAGAGAGTTATTGGCTGTTTATTTAGCAATCAAGCACTTTCGACATATGCTGGAAGGTACAGCTTTTACTGTCTTTACAGACCATAAAGCTCTAACGAAAGCCTTATCAGCAAAACAGGATAACTACTCTCCGCGTGAACTACGACACCTCGAGTTTATATCTCAGTTCACCTCCGATCTGCGACATGTAAAGGGTAAAAACAATGAAGTGGCAGACGCTTTATCACGTGTGCACATTGACAACATTGTATGCCCAGACATCGACTACGAACGTCTCTCAAACTTACAACGAGATGATGCCGAACTTAAAAAGATCATGTCTTCTAAAACAACATCTTTAAAGCTAGACGCAATTCCTTTTGGCACGACAAAAATAATCTGCGACACCTCTACGGGTAAATATCGACCCTTCGTTCCAGCAGCTATGAGACATACAGTATTCGAGAAGTTACATAACTTGTCTCATCCCGGTGTCAGCGCTACTATCAAACTAATAAAGGAAAGATTTATATGGCCGAACATTAATAGCGATGTTAAGAAGTGGACACGAAATTGCTTGTCTTGTCAAAGAGTCAAAATCAACCGTCATACTAATGCACCACTTGGTCGCTTTCCTAACCCTGACTCTAGATTTGAACATATACATGTAGACATAGTTGGTCCACTACCTCCTTCCAATGGTTTCAACTATATTCTAACTTGCATCGATAGATTCACTCGTTGGCCTGTAGCAGTTCCAATAGCCGACGTCTCCGCTGAAACGGTAGCTAAAGCTTTGGTCGAAAACTGGATAGCTAACTTTGGTGTTCCATCCATTATCACTACAGACAGAGGTGCTCAGCTTGAAAGCCGATTTTTCCACCAGCTAACTGAATTACTGGGCATTAAACGAATACGAACGACCGCGTACCATCCTAGTTCCAACGGTATGGTTGAACGACTTCATCGACAACTCAAAGCTGCGCTCGCTGCTTCTTTGACTCAAAACGACTGGTCAACCAAACTCCCACTGGTACTGCTTGGTATACGATCTGCTCTAAAGAAAGATATTGGCTGCTGTGTTTCCGAACTAGTCTATGGAACAACATTACGATTACCAGGAGAATTTTTCACCTCAGGTAACCAAGTTCCACAAGATATGACTGGTTATGTGCACCAGCTAAAACAACATATGAACGAACTCAAGATATCACTTCCACGCCAGCAGGAACGAACGTCATACATCCCGCCACAATTGACAGATTGCACTCACGTCTTTGTCAGGAGAGAGGGTGTACAACGACCACTGCAACCCGCTTATGATGGCCCATTCAAAGTTCTAAATAGAAATGATAAAATTATCACGATAGAACGACTGAATAAATCAGAAGCCATCAGTGTCGACAGAGTCAAACCAGCGTTCATCGATGATTTCGAAGCCAACGATAAAGACCAGCTGAACGACGTGCCAACACCTACATCCACGCAAGCTTCAACGTCGCCAGAGAAACCTATGAAAACTACACGCTCTGGTAGGAGAGTTCATTGGCCTAAACGTTATGTACAAATCATCAATATATAACTTACTACGAATTTTCATTTTTATTATCTTTATTCGTAATTGTCATTTGGCTACTCATTTAACTGATTAATATTTTCATACGTCAATCACGTCACTACTATTTTAACATTGATATTTCCTGTATTATTACATTTAATCATATAGCGCTTAATATTCACATATCCTTTCCGTCTACAGATTACAGATTCCCCGGCCGATTTTATCATTCCTCATATATTCTACCATGATTATCAACCCTATTTTTCTTTTATCATCGCATTTATTATCGACCTTGTTAACCGCATTAAACTGTTCATTTTTCAGCTTAATAAATCGCTTTCTATGTACTATCTCTGCTGCATATTACGTTGATGCATGTTTTTGTCGAACACTTAAATGCACTTTTTTTATATTTCAGTGTTCTGGTGGGGGAATTATGTAGTACCCCTATACCAACTATAAACATACGTTTTTAATCTAATTTGCATACTCATATTATATGTTTACACATACCGATTTTATATGTACTTCGTAAACATTTGTCAATTTACTGTTGAACGTTACCTTGATACAATTTTGAAATTTGACTACGGCTATAATACACGATTACACTCTTCACAAGTGCCTTCTGATTTTACGTTGTGGGCGTCGAGTAGCCACAACGTCTGCGCACATTGATAAACGTGAAGAAGTACTAGGAAATACGTGTACGCTAGTTTAGTCAAATAGAACACGCAACAAAATCTCCTTGTAACCCGAGGGGTCTAACTTGGAACCCTGGTGGGATTATGAATACTTGCTGCTTAAGAATCCTAAATAAGGAAGGAATAGTTGTACAGTACTTCCTGATTTTGAAGGGTTCTCTGACTGAAGTGATTACCTGATCACACTCTGAAATCACTCAAGTCCCTGTAAACCAATGCTTGAAGATAAGAGGTTCACCAACCAGTTAGTAGGCTTTGGAATGTTAACCTCTGTGATTTAGCGAAATAAAACCATTGGTAACCATTTTATTAGTATATTATTATTGTTTCCTTTAGTTCCTAGAGGAACATAGGGCTTCAGTCGCATGCCTCCACTGCGTTCGATTCTCCGCCAAAGTTTTCATCACCTGGCTCCATGTCTGCCCACATGCTTTCACCTCCTCTCCCCTCATGACCTCCTCCTCCTCCGTGTCACCATCGCAGTGGTGACTAACTAACTTGCCGCTTCCCATTTGGGTTCCACTTGAGCGGCGGCGTGGCTTGTGATGGATGTCACTTGGTGGTGGTTTGTTTTCTCAGAGTATGGCTAATCCAATCCACCTCCATTTCTTCCTGCAGATTTGTTGCACACTTGTTTCCTGCTGGGTTGGTTCGTTGGTTCATTGACAGAGATCCCTCCCTGTTGTTGATCTTTTCTGACCAGCAATCTGATCTTGAGTAGTATTGAGTAAAGACAGCTGTTGACGAAAGGCTGTGTTTTCCTGGAAGTGCTCTTCGTGACGAGGCACCAAGTCTGTCATCCATAAAGTAGAACTGACTTCACACTGGAGTTGAAAATCCGCATCTTATTTTCATTTTCATCCTCAGTGCTGTTCATGTTCACACAGACTAGAGAGTAATGAAAGTTTGCCTTGCTTTTCCCGATCCTCGCTTTGATATCCTCATCAGTTCTGTCAGCCTGTAGTTGAAACGAACCTTCCCATGTACGTAGGTAGGTAGGTAGGTAGGTATGTAAAGGAGGTTGCTTCTTTCAGATTTCTCCCATTTATGCTGGCTGATTGTTGTCTGTTATTTTTGACGTTACTGTTGCTGTCAGCAACCAATATCAAACGTTAAATAACTCTTTTTTTAAAACTAAACTTCACGAAATTCACCAATCTAGATAGAGTACTCACTGGGACTACCAGAAATCTGTTTGAATATTGGCCACTAATAAGTCAGCTCTTCTACTAATCTAGTCAGTATAATTTCACCTACAGACGGTATGGTTGAGAAAGTTAAAGCCAGTTAGGATTGGAAAAGCAATAAAAATCTTAATTACTCTCTGAAATCAGTGTAGAAATCGGGCTGCACTCAACACAACGAAGAAGATCAAGCCAGTGCTCCAATATGTTTCAGAGGGAATAGATCGACATCACTTTAAACATTTCCAACTGGTTCTCAAGATCAGATGGTTGGCCAGAAAGAAGGATAATTAACAGACAATGCTGATAACGCACCAACCAAGACCCAGTTATCCAAAAAAATACGTTGAAGAAAGTCAGCATAGACTGGAGAGACTCTGAGGAGACCACTGTGTGACACCATGAGCCAAGCAAGCCCTTCAGTGAAACGCTTATCGGAGACGATGTGTTAGTCGTGTGTGTGTGTAAATGACATGGAAGGAGGTCATTTAAGCAGAGAATAAAGGCTTATGAGTGATCGTGAGACAGAGTTAAATGAAAATCTATTGTTGAAGCCCCATGTTCCACTCTGTGACTCAGGGAACAACAATAGTAATAATAAGCGATGGATTCAACATTCACAATTTCAGTCTATAAAGATTTGTTCGATTTCTAGGTTTTAGTGTCATGTCCCGAAACTGAGAGCAGAATAAAACCCACATATCGTTCCAATACGGCGGCTGATTAATATACCTGCTTGTCTTACAACATAAAGGTCCTTAAGAGGTTGAACATGTACATTGTTAAAGAGTTTTATACTAGTATGAAACAATTTTGGTATACTCCATGGTGTTTTGTGATATGGCTTCAAGACGAAATCTTTCTTAATTGTCCCTTCTCAAAAGGAAAAGCAACTTTGTCAAAGGAAGTATGAATAAAAGTGTGAATTCAGGTTGAATATCTTAGTGACTACCCACGACCTACTAGTTTGACTGACCTATGTAGTTGACTTAACTCACAGTCACTGCAAGGTATTTTGTAAATTATATTATTTTGTCTAATTGGATCCACCGCGTCCTTTAACCTACAGAGATTGTCCTCCCTGAGTGAGTTTATAGGTTTGAATGCCACTCTAATTCCTGCTTTATTAAGAATCCTACGTAGGAAGGGTTTCAGATGTCTCCTCCTCATATGGTAAAACCACAGTAGATGCCTTGTATTCCATCTTATTTATTTTATCATTATTAGTTTCACCACTATTTTTCCTTTGCTTATGACCTTTTCCGATATTCCAAATGAATTTGATAGGATAGCTAGTTATTTAACACCAACGCTTCTTCTTCTGTCTGTTTCATTTCATCGTTTAGATCTTATTTTGTGCTACTTACTGCCATTGCTCGGTTTGTTAGACACACTTAACTAAGCCTGCCTTCACAGATAACGAACGGATGAGATGAATTACTGTATATTATTATGACTGTGAGACTTTATCAAAATAAATTTTACCCACAATGGAATTATACTCTACCACAGTGCAGAAGTTCTATTCTTATGTCTATTTGTTACCGCTTGATGTTCAACTGTAATTATAATCACAAATATTTCGTCATTGAAAAGAGTTCCTTCTCTGAATCCCTTAGTTTTCATTTTCTGCTTGTCCTAATGGGGGTTTTCTGTGACAAAAACCAGAACTTTCAGATGACGAGACGAGAACCTCGATCATTCAACCACTGGGACGGCATCCAATGGTCCATCAATTCTAACTTGTATCAACTGACGATTTTTAACGCCACCGTCATCCAGCGTCATCGGCCCGTATTTGTGCTGACACATAACTTGATGAGAGCTGGTCAGGATATCCCGATTGAAAACCAATCAACTTGACCTGTAGACACGGGATTAATTTCCATTTCATACATTTGGTTCCCTTGATAAATTTCGATAGAGAAAGAAAGACCAGATTTGCAATATAAAATGATATCATTCTATTTCGCAGGTTCTCATCAGCTAACTGCGAACTACTTGAAATTACAATGGTTATAAATAATAACATTTCATACTTCATTGTTTGAAAGGTAATACAGAAAGCATTATAAGATAAACGCATCTGGAATATAAGGATTAAAATTTTTTGTAGTTTAAGTTACCATCAATTTATATACTATCAAACTATGAAAAAAGGAAGGAAAAGGGGGGTGGGGTGAGGGAAGACAGAAAACAGAAAAATCTAATAAACAGTGTCAACATGGCAACTCAACAAGGTCAAAGTTCATCAATTTGAAAACTTGCTTAGTGAGTTGAACTCACTAGTGTCTATGAGTAATCAGTGTAATGAAAGTGATATGGTTACCAATGGAGTGAGAGATTGACTACACTCTCCCTTTCTGTCTGTGTGCATAAGTTTGGTCTGAGACGTTTGATTGCAATTGCTTCAGCAAATCGTAGTAGATTCACTGTCCTTTGTATGTTTCATATTTTGGAGGATTTGGAAATCTCGACAGAATGACCCGTCTCCACAGGTTGGGTGCCTGGTAATTGCACTTTGTAAGTATTTGCCCAACGAGATAGAAGAAGAATTAAGCTTTGTTGAAAAATGCCTTAAGGAAAACGGGTATCCAAAAGGATCTATCCAATAGTATAGCAAAGAAAGAGATGAGAAAGAGAAGTATCCAACAGTTGAAACGAAGAAAGTGTTCATTTGCCTCCCATACAAAGGAGAAACAGTATCGCAAAAGATTGAAAAAAGGATGAAAGGTGCAATCAAGAGATTCTTCCCTGCAGCCAATGTAGTGACGCTATACAGCACTACATGCTCTATAAGCCAATCGAAACTAGATAAGTAGCCTGCTGATGTCACCTACAACTGCATTTATAAATTAACGTGCACCTACGGCAGCAAGTACATTGGAAGGACAGAAAGAAGGCAGGGCTTTTATCCGCTGTTTTCAGAGCATAATCCAAGAAACTTATGCTTAAAAGGAAGCAGATATTTACAAAGTGCAATTACCAATCTGTGGATATAGGTCATTCTGTCGAGATTTCCAAATCCTTCAAAATAATAAGCATACAAAGGACAGCAAATCTACTACGATTTGCTGAAGTAATTGCAATCAAATGTCTCGGACCAAACTTATGCACACAGACAAAGAGAGCGTGTAGTCAATCTCTCACTCCCTTCGTAACCGTATTAATTCCAGTACACTGATTAGTCATACACACTTGTGTGCTCAGCTCACTAAACAAGCTTTCAATTTGATGAACTTTAACCTTCTTGAGTTGACATGTTGACGTACAAGCTAACACTGTTTATTATTTTTTTTCCGTTTTCCATCTTCTCTCACCCTGCACCCTTTTTTTCATAGTTTGATAGTATATAAATTGATGGTAACTCAAACTAAAAATTGTAATACTTATATTCCGGATGCGTCCATCTTATAGTGTTTTCTCTATTACCTTTCGAACATTGAAGTATGAAATGTTATTATTCATAACCATTGTAATTTCATGTAGTTTTCAGCAGTTGATGAGAGCCTGTGAAATAGGCTGATGATGTCAAATATGGTCTTTCTTTCTCTATCGAAATTTATCAAGGGAACCAAATGTATGAAACAATTAGTTAGCTTTGGTTATCACTCAGAATATCTATGGTCAATGACAATGTGAGGTGAAATCAGATGAAACGGTCCAGTGATCTGTGTGTGTGTGTGTGCATATTACCATAGTCAACAAAAGTATAAGTTTCAAGGGTGAGTATATTCACTGGTGTGTGAGACAGTGTGAATATTACAGTGATATGAACCAACAAATCATATGGACTAAATAGGCTGACAAATAGCAATAGCAATGATGATGAGGACAATGATGAAATAATGACGATGGTGTGATGTAAACTTAAAATTACTATTGTGCCACGTGCTACTGACACGATTTATCAGTAGTATATACGAGTATACATAAAAATATCAAACAGCGGAGAGATACATTTGATGTCATCGAGAGTAAATGAACCCGTATTGCAGCGGCAAAACAGGAGAGACACGAAAAGGAGACAAAGAAATACAACAGGAAGGCAGGACAAAAGTAGTGCAACAGAGAAGATCTGTGGAAATGACAATTTTAATATATGATGTGTATAATTTTCAAGAGTTGGTTTGTAATGATTAGATTTGTTTCGACAAGTTGATCACGGATTGATATCAGTTAGAGAACCATTGAAGACCAACACTGGAGTACTGGACAGCCAGCCGTTTCGTCCTAGTTTGGGAATCATTGACAGTACGCACCCACTGCCAGAATTCGAACCCAGGACCTTCCGGTTACAAGTCAAGCTGGCTCGTATATCATTCAGCCACTGGGACCCGACCCGATTCAATGGCCAGCCCATTAATTCTAACTTCTACCAACTCGTAGTCTAGCGCGATTGGCACCAACCAATGTCATCGGTGGAAAATCCATCCTCACACTTGACTGGTTGTATCTCACTGGTCACGACTTCTCACTAGAACTCACTCCAGGAAACTCCATCCTGTAGCAAGTCACTAGCGAGCATCAGATTAATTTTTGAAGAGTTGGTTTGTAAGGATTAGATTTGTTTTTCCCTATATGTGTATATCGAAGTGGCAGTAAACAATCCGTTACCAAGTTTCCAGTCTTCCTTCGTTACACCGTTAGAGTAGGATTGTCAGGTAATAGTGAATTTAGTATAGTGGAATGAACAGGATTGTGTAAATACAATAACATGTTAGAAAAGCACTATGCAAGTCGAAGGTAATAGAAATAATAATAAGAAAGGTCATGAAGTTGTAAAGGTGTGAAATGAACGTTTGTCACTGAAACAAAGAAAAAAAGAAGAGAGGAAAACAATGGGAGAGAAATTTAAAGTGCGAATGTTTACGGAGGATTTGTTGACCTTATTGTAGGCCAAGGTAAACATAGCGGTTGGACATGCTTCTTCTGCATACACAGAGAATAGGTCTCCCGGTGTTGATTCCTACCATTTCAGCTACTGATAGAAGATGTAGATGAGCTTCACTAGATAGATTATCAGGAACACGGTTAATAACCGAGGCCATCTGCTCCGTCTTTATTGGGTATCTAGTATCTACTAATTGGGCTAAGATTAAGCTATTTATGCATTTGGTGTCGCCTTTACTCAGCCGTACAGGTATATATTCACATACGAGTATGGATAAAGTCCTCTGAATACATCCAATCTAACTGGGGTGAGTCCTGTATGCTAACCGGAATTGGTGGACAGTAATTTACGTCAATGTTTACGTCCCAAAGATTGGTCATGAGAAAAAAACAAGAACAAAGACTAACCTTCAGGGACTCAACAACTAATCACAGCATACTTAGCGTGGGCGGATACGATTAGCAGATTTATCAACGGACTGTCTAAGAAACGGCAACAAAGAGATGGCAGAATAACCTTCAGCAGGGAAACAACCAATCAGAAGAATTTAGCTTTCTTCTAACAATAACGTTAATAATAATGTACATAAAAATCTATAAATATCTATTGGTTTTCTCAATAAACGATCAGTTGCCTGGCCCTTGTCTTCTGTCGTTACATATCTAGCTCCATATCAGTAGTTGAATTCATAGATGCACACTTATTAGGCCATTTTTGGCTATTAACTGTTGGATGTTACAATTAATTGATTTATAGCTAAAGTGCTTGAAGAAGAACTTATAGAAACCACGGTTGCTCGCTCTAATTATTTTTGTTTTGAATAATCAAAACACCAGATTGATCGTCCAAAATACGAGATCTATTTCAGGATCAATGTAGTAGTGAGATAATGATTGCTTAACTAGCTGGGCATATTTGTATGGTTGGAGGCAATCGGTAGGAAGCCTTGCCTGACCTAGATTTCGTGCTAGTTGGCACTCATCAGTCAGCAAGGCGTATCTGCAGCCCTGAAGGAACTCATGTCTCTCCTTCTGAGATTCGAACCCGCGTCACTCAGTGCTGCCGGCAATCAGAGACGTTACCACTGAGCTATTCGGGCTCACGACTAACCTCCTGTAGGACTGTCCTGCCGATTGACTCCAACCGTCTAATATTATCAAATCAATGTACACCGTGTTAGCGAGCTATCTAGAATGGTGTTCACATTGCAAACCTGACTGACAGAATTCAGTCTGCACCAAAGAAAGGACAAGATACATCACACTAGTTATTAGTATCCAATCATAGCTGGGCATAGTTCACGAACGACCTAACGTAACACGATATCGTGTCGAATAGCATGAACCTGTGGACTGACTAGTCGAGTGAAACAGTGAAGGTCAGCATCAGATGTTGAATTAAGAACTCTATAGTTTAATAATTTTGGGGAATTACCCACCGCTACAAGGGGATAGATACGTAGATTAAATGAACAAAACGTTTTATCCCTCTACCACCAAGGTAAAAAAAAGAACTGTACTTCTTTTTTACATAAAGGTCTGGCTCTTTTTATATCCACCGTAGCCAGAGAACGCTTTCAACACAGCGATACGAGAGAATATTCCATCATGGCTTTTTCGGAGAGAAAGGAAGGTTATCAAAGGCTCTATTTTAGAGCACTCAATCGACTTTTATCACTCAACCAACCCTGACAATGATTTTAAGATCATTCATCGAATCCATTCTAAATTGTAGAAAATAAAAGACGGATTCAGCGAAGAAAATTTTCTTTATCGACGAAATCATCTTCAGAGGCTGTACAATCGTATTTATACTTACAAAAATATATAGTGGTCTATTATTGAGTAATAGGGGGTGACATAATTGACATAATTACTCAGAAGTGGCTTTAGAAGTGAAAATTAAAAGTTGAAAATTACGTGGTACTCAACGGCAAAAAGATAGAAATTTGACAAGGTTAAAATTGCTATTAAGTGAGAATAAAGGTATTTGAGTGTCAATTTAACAAGTGTGAAGAGGGTGTGAAAATATACAAAAGGAGCATATGAGAGTGATAATAGTGAATTAATTATTGAAGCAAAAGCTAACTAAAAGTGAAAGTAGAATGAAAAGAAAAAATCAAAAATATTTCATTTACAAGGAACGATTAGTGAAGAGGTTAAGACCAAGGTAGAATAAGAGACTGGACAAACTTTTTCTGTATACAGAGTTCAGGGTTGTATTGATGAATTGCTAGAGCCTCCGCCATACACAAAAGCCGAAACCTGACGCCCTTTGTACCGTGTGGCCTCACCTGGAAGATGATCTTGAAAGATGACTCTGGTGGAGCTACGTGGCTTGAGTTCACCATATGCTCGAGAATTGAGCTAGTAATTGTCTTACACTGTCCCTTTGCTAACCATGCCGGGTAATGTTCAGAGATGCGTTTGGAAAGCGTGCGCTTTGTGCGGCCAATATAACTAGCTCCACACGAGCAAGTGAATTTATAAACACACATTGAGGTGGCCCAAAGCAGCAGTTTGTCCTTCACACACCCGTTGATCATTTGTCGGCTGTAGAAGTTGATACGTAGCTCAGCCATAAAGAAGGCTTTCCTCAGTAATCTGCATAAGCGATTCTTCAGGATCTCAGCTGCGGTATCACCTTTAAATTCAACACTCATAAACAGTAGTTTCTTCGGCACCGTCTGTATTCTTTCAGGTTTTTCCCTTGGCTTCATGTTCTTCTCGATAAATCTCGGAGGATATCCATTCTCTATGAGGACTTGTCTGAGTCGCTCCAGTTCCCCATCGATTGTATCACTGGAACATATCCTCCTTATTCTTGAGGATAAGGAATGGATTAGATTTCTCTTCCTTCTCAAAGGGACCCAGCTATGGAAATTTGTGTACTGACCATTCCATGTTGGTTTCCTGTAGATCGATCTTTGAAGAGAACCATCCGATCTCCTCTTTAGAAAAACATCCAGAAAATGGAATTCCGAGTTATTCTCTGATTCCGACGTGAACTTGATGGCATGATGGCAGCTGTTGAACTCTTTGGTTATCAATTCGATGTCGGTATTGTCGTCACATATGATGAAAGCATCATCCATGTATCTTTGGTACAGATGGAAGCTGTCGATAGTAGGCCGTAAAATATTATTCTCCAAACTGCCCAAGAAGCAGTCTGCAAGTAAAGGACCCAATGGCGACCCCATTGCAACTCCATCTCTTTGTCTATAAATCGTATTGTTGAACTTGAACTGAACATTTAGGGTGCACCTCAATAGTAGTTCCTTTAAGTAGTGGATCGGAACACATACGTCTACGTTATTATCCTCAATGAATTTGTATATAAAGCAGATAGTTTCAGTGAGGGGAACGTTGGTGAAAAGCGAAGTGACATCCATGGATATCATTTTCTTCCCAGATACATTAGCATCATTTACTGAGTCGACGAATTCAAACGAATCAGAAACACTATGCTTGCAGAGGATGTTTCTGATAGGTAGGAGGATATCTGCGAGCCTTCGTTTCAAACACCTACAGACAGCAGAAACCTTGGCTATCCATGAATTCAAGCCAGACTTCATAGGATGAAATTTCGAAAAAGTCTACGATTATACAGCTCGATAATAAATTCGTTGAAAGGGGTCTCACTGCTGAATATTTTTCTCCTAATATTACAATGAAGAAAATAAATGACACTAATCCTGGTAGTATATACTCAAATAAACATTGACAAGGAAGATAAGGGTAAGCATAAATTATCTTCGTGAACACAGGGAAGGGTTCCGATTTCCCGAATGACTGTGTCCCCAGCATATTTCATTCTGTACGCTATCGGTTTTGTATGGAGTTTTGAAATCTCTTATGATTCATTTTCACAGTTTGCTTTTCTGACAACAGTACAGAATAGACACCAGAGCCAAATGACCTTGAATCGGCCAATCAGATCACTCAGCATTACAAATGTATGCTTTTCATAAACTTAGCTGCAAGTTTCACCTTAGCCTTAATCTTAACTCTACCTTAAACCTACCCTAGGCTTAACTCTGAACCAAAATGAAACTTGCACCGACGTTTATGAAAATTATCCGTTTTTAATGCTGAGCTATCTGATTGGCCGATTCAAGGTCATTTGACTATGGCGTCTGTTCATTAGTGTTGCCTCTTTGCTTGGAATGAGACAATTTTGTCTACAACCTTCTTTTGTGGATGTATGGGTGCTTAGTTGTTATTTAAGTCATTCTGTGTACATGTTCTCCTCACACACACACGCACATGTAAATCAGTATACATTATAGGATGTGAAGTTCGTAGCAGAGCGTGTCTGATACTTTTAGATAAGCTAGTAAGCTGAGCTGTATAATACGTTTAACAAATAACAGATTTACGTCTCTTCCCCAAAACCATATTATCTTCCCTTGTTCCTTCGCTTTCCGAGTGGAACATGTAGTTCTTCAAGCCTGAGTTTTCAAGTTTCATTAGGGATAGTGTTTTTTTTCTAGACTCACGCTCAACCTTCTCTCTTCACTAGACTAGCTCCTGGATAAGCCAGCACTTAAGGGTGCATCGACCAGGAGTCGAACTATGACCACGCGCGTGGTTGGCAAATATCCTACCGCCGAACCGCCGACACACCAGAACTATCTTACAAATAAGAAATAAGCACCAAGACTTTGTGAGTTGTTAGTCGAGTAGTAGAATGCTCGCTAACCAGGACACTGGTCTTGGTTCGACTCATGGCCGATGAATTCCTACACCTCGCCTAGTCAATAGTAAGTCTAGTGAAGTGGGAAGTTTGGGCATGGGTCTAGGAACCCCACATCGTAAGAACAATACCATTATTTCTGTTGAAACTTGAAAGCATAAGCTTGGAGACTTATATGTTCTATTTGGAATGCAAAGGAACATCCTTCTGTGGAACAAAGTAAACAGTTGACTTTTGGAGCTAAATATCCTTTCAAAGCCAGTCTGAAAGCCTTCAAAGATAATCAATTGTCCGTAAGAGTTTTTAGGACAATTTTGTTTTATTGTCGTCATCTGTGGTATGAGTTGTATAAATAATACAATGAATTCTCTTAAATAAACATTTTGCCAACCTCGTCTAGTATTGCAGTCTGGGGGGGGGGAGGGGGAATTTAGATTCTACTCCTCTGTTCAAGTAGCCTTTCTGTAAACTGATCATTTTATTGAGTTGTCTTCTTTTCTACTCAAAAGTAGATGTTGGTTTTCAGGCATTTGATTGGTTCCAGAAAACCAAATCTTGATAATTTATCTGATGCTCACTAGTAACTGACTCTATACAGGAAGTTACCAGTAGTTCTAGGGAGAAATCGTAACACCAGTGTTAAGTCAGTTGTTCTATGTGGGTCAGAAACTTGGTCCGTGGGGTCACAATATGCATTCCCAACAGGCTACTGCAGATTTTTATCAACAACTGCCTCCTATGGCCCCATACTGAAGATCAGATGGCCAATCATAAACAGTTAGCCACGAGAACCTCTGGGAACGAACCAACCAAGAACCTATCGTTCAACAAATATGTAGGATAAATTAGAGATGAACTGGGCATACTCTTAGGAAACCGTCAAATGACATCGTGTGCCAGGCAAACACTCAAGGGGAAGCAGAATGGGAAACAGAGATGAGCTAGGTTTGAGTCTGAGGATGACATGAAGGAGGTCGTGGGAGGAGGAGATGAGATACTATGAGCAATCGTGGTGCCAGATAAAGTGGATAGCAGATAATAGGACACAGTGGAGATGTCTTGTTGATTTATATTCCACTCAAAACCCAAGCCAACTTATCAAATCAAAGGCCCCCAAGGAGAGTACAAATAAAATCGCCCTGCCATATATAAAAGGCATCTCAGAAATCACTACAAGACTCTTCAAACTTTTAGGAATTGACGTCGCACAGAAACCAACAAAATCACTGCACTCAGCTGGCACTGTTTCAACCAAAAGACTCAACAACGAATGAAGATAAAACGAAAATCATCTACAAAATAAACTGTAACAACTGTGAAAAACACTACATTGGCCGAAGCTGACTACCCCTTCGTCTTCTTATCCATGATCATAAACTAGCCGTCAAAAGACATGACATCCATTCCCACGCTCATATCGCTGCATACAGACATCAGTTGGAACGGGGCAACGTTCAGATATTAGACAGAGGAAACACTAAGAATGCTAGAGAATTTTTAGAAGCCTGCCTGGTATTCCATTGAATCGTCAATTAATAGACACATCGACAAAGACAAAATTTATCAATTGATAAGAAGGAAATCTCACACACAAAGTATCAAGGTTCAAATCAAGAAAACAATGAGTTCCAATTCAAGTAGCCTAGAGGGTGTGAAAACACAAAAGCAACCAATCACAATGTTCAAAGTCACCAGGAGAGATGACTAATAAACTCGTGAAGAGATCTAAAAGGTTTCGTAAAGTGTTAGTTTAGTCGATAAATCTTTGTCATTTGAAGCGAAGGTTATTTATAGTAGTTATTATTATTGTTATTCCCTTCTGTTCTAGATTAAATATAAGGCATCACCAGCACTTCACCATTTCACTCTGTTCTCTGGAGCCCCATTTAGCTGCCTCCGCCATTGCCTACAAGCTTTCATTTCCTTTTCACACGATCTCTTCTATGTCATACTCAGGAATCGGACACGTTGTTTCCTATAACCAATCAAATCCCTACAAACCAATACTTGAATATCGATGAGATGCTCACTGGCGACTTGTCCTATTCAGGTAGGTAGTTACCTGGGGTTCTAGTGAGAAGTCGTGAACAGCAGGGTGCAGCAGGTCGGTTGTGAGGACAAATACTCGCCGAAGACATTGGCTAGCGCCAGTCGCGCTATGTATCGGGTCCCAGTGGCTTAATGGCCTACGAGCTCGCTAGCCTTGTAACCAGAAGGTCCTGGGTTCGCACTGCTGAAGAGTCCCAAACTAGGGGGGAGGAAACAGCTGTCCAGTACTCCCTGCAGGTTTTCCAATGGTTCTCTAATCAATGTCAGCTCATGATGAAATCCTGTAACCAGAGTCAATCAAATCCCTACAAACCAACACTTGAATTTCGATTCGATAGCCTGGCACATGATGTCACTCAAAGGTCTCCTCAGAGTGTATATCCAATCGATATTCATTTTCTCCTGCATATGTGATGGTCTAACAAATGATTCTTAGCTAGTTTGTTGCCAGAGGGAGGAATATTGAAATCGTATCTTAGCTGATGAGTCTCAGTTGGGACGAAACTCGCAATCTAGATTCTACTGTTAGCCATCAGTTAAGAAAAAAAATTAGCTTCAAATTCTTCATCCTGGTAATATCGAGACATTGTCCACTGAAGGAACTCACATGCCAACAATGAAGCTGATCAATTTACATCCAGGCATAACAACACAAGATCACAAATAGTCATACCTGATTACTTCTTCAGACCAGTCAGGTTAGAGTTAATTACACTATAAACATAAAATACACAAATGAAACTGAATAATTAAAAATAATTTGTGATAAGGATCAATATGACCTGGATTATATAATATATTGTGTTAAAATTCACAGTAGAATTATCTTTTCAAGTCGGTCAAGCTGAGGAAGTTACATACCTCAGGCGTAAGTTTGTAAAATATTGATTTTTAAATCTGATATTTAACGAGAATCTAAAAAAAGAAAAAGAAAATATATGACCGGCATCATTTTTGCAGAATGACTGGCAGTTGGTGGAATCATATTATGAGTAATAATGCTAATAATAATAATAATAAATTTTTTGAACAAAGCAAGAACAACAATTGTACCAGGATATGAGCTCATCTTTTATTATTTCGAGGATTCTTCTCAACTGGTTAAAACCTGAACGATAAAAAATATGAATTACATTACATTAAAGATTTGAACATATTTTTTTTTGAAGTAGTTGTGTTCTTTGAGCTGGATGGTTTATTTGCGAAGCTTTCATTGACCAACTAGGAAACATCTTCAGCAAATACTTCAATTTGTTGAAGTGAGCTTATAGATCTCTCCACGAGTTTATTAATCATCTCTCTTAATCTGTGACCTTGAACCTGGTTGGTTGTTTTTGTGTCTTTTCACACCCTCTAGGCTACTTGTATTGGAACTGATTGTTTACTTGACTTGAACTTTGACACTGTGTGTGTAAGATTTCCTTCTTATCGATTAGTAAATTTTGTCTCTGTCATTGTGTCTATTATTAATTGAAGATTCACTGGAATACCAGGCAGGCTTCTAAAAATTCTCTAACATTCCTGGTGTTTCCTCTGTCTAATATTTGAAAGTTGGTTGTGTCAGTCGAACTGATGTCTGGCTAGCTTATGTTCATGGATACGAAGACGAAGGGAACGTCCACTTAGGTCAATGTAGTGTTTTTTGCAGTCGTTGCAATTTATTTTGTGGATGACGTTGGTTTTATCTTCCTTCGTTGTTGCGTCTTTTGGTTGACACAAACCCAGCTGAGTGAATTGGTTTTGTTGGTTTCTGTGCCATATCAATTCCTAAATGTTTGAAGAGTCTTGCAGTGATTTCTGAGATGTCCTTTATGTATAACAGGGTAATTTTCTTTGAGTTTTCCTTGGGGACCTTTGATTTGGTAGGTTGGCTTGGGGGTACACGTCTTTTGATGAAATTCCGTGAATATCCATTCTTTTGGAAGACCTCCATGAGATATCTTTCTTCAATTTTCCTTAAGGTGGGAGTGCTGCAATGAGTCATTGCCCTCTTGAATAGTGTTTGTATGAAATTCCTTTTGTGTGTTGTTGGATTGTTGCTGTTGTAATTCAGTATTTGGTCTGTGTGAGTTAATTTTCTCTAAACTTGAGTTTCTAATTCCCCTGTGGTTGTTCCCTTGACTAAGACATCCAAAAACGGGATTTTGTTCTTGGATTCCTTTTCTCTCGGGAATTTGATGTCGTTGAAGACGTTATTTATTAAATTGTGAGTTTTATCCAGACACTGCATACAGACAACCATGGACATCAATTCGACTGGGACAACCAACTTTCAAATATTAGACAGAGGAAACACCAGGAATGTTAGAGAATTTTTAGAAGCCTGCCTGGTATTCCAGTGAATCTTCAATTAATAATAGACACAATGACAGAGACAAAATTTACTAATCGATAAGAAGGAAATCTTACACACACAGTGTCAAAGTTCAAGTCAAGTAAACAATCAGTTCCAATACAAGTAGCCTAGAGGGTGTGAAAAGACACAAAAACAACCAACCAGGTTCAAGGTCACAGATTAAGAGAGATGATTAATAAACTCGTGGAGAGATCTATAAGCTCACTTCAACAAATTGAAGTATTTGCTGAAGATGTTTCCTAGTTGGTCAATGAAAGCTTCGCAAATAAACCACTATCCACCTCAACGAACACAACTACTTCAAAATCATCCACCTGAGCTACAAATTTTCTCCATCATATTATTATTATTATTATTGTATCCTTTAATTCCTAGAGGAACATAGGGCTTCAGCCGTACGTCTCCATTGAGTTCGGTTCTCTGCTAGAGTCTTCACCTGGCTCCATGTCTGCCCACACGTTTTCATCTCCTCTTCACATGACCTCCTCCAAGTCACCCTTGCACTGACGACCAACTCGCCGCTTCCCTTTCGGGTTCCACTCGAGCAATGGCTTGTCTAGTGATGTCACTTGATGGTTTCCTCAGAGTATGGCCAATCCATCTCCATTTCTTTCTGCATATTTGTTGCACAATCGGTTCCTGGTTGGTTCGCTCATTGCCAGAGATCCCTGTTGCTGATCTTTTCTGGCCATCTGATCTTGAGTATTGAGCGAAGACAACTGTTAATGAAGGTCTGTAGTTTGTTTGAGATGCTCTTTATGACGCGCCAAGTCTCTGATCCGTATAGTAGCACTGACTGCTTCACATTGGAGTTGAAAATCCGGATCTTATTTTTGATGCTGAGTGTTGTTGACCTCCACACAGACTTGAGAGTAGTGAAAGCTTGTCTTGCTTTTCCGATTCTTGCTTTGATATCCTCGTCAGTTCCGCCTGTAGTTGAAACGATGCTTCCCAGGTAGGTAAAGGAGGTTGTTTCTTTCAGGTTCCTCCCATTTATGCTGATTGTTGTCTGTTGTTGTTGTTGCTGTTGGTGGTGTTGCCCAGGAATCTTCATCACCTCTGTTTTCTCTATGTTCACCTGAAGTCCTATCTTTGATGCTTCTTCTGCCAACTTGTTGCTTTTCGCTTGCATATCTTCCAGTTTGTGGGAAATCAGACATATATCATCGGCGAAGTCCAGATCCTCCAAGTTTTTTGTGTGAGTCCATTTTATGCCTGTTTCCTCATTGCCCGCTGTTTGTCGCATTATCCAGTCTACTGCAATCAGGAAAATCATTGGCGATAGTAGGCAGCCTTGTCTTACTCCTGTCCTCACTTCGAAGGATTCCGTAAGTTTCCCGTTGTGGATTACTTGGCATGCAGCATTGTCGTACAGCTGTTGGATGAGATGTATAATTGTCGGTGGCACCCCGTAGTAGCGAAGTAGTTTCCAAATCACCTCTCGATCGACGCTGTCAAAGGCCTTTTCAAAGTCGATGAAGTTGAGATAGAGAGGTGACTGCCATTCCAGGCTTTGTTCAATGATGATCCGTAATGTGGCGATCTGATCAATGCATGACTTGTTTCTCCTGAATCCAGCCTGTTCCGGTCGAAGTTTTTCATCCAGGGCATGTTTGATTCTCTCCAGGATGATGCGGCTTAGTATTTTGCTTGGGATGGACAGGAGCATAATTCCGCGCCAGTTCTTGCATTGACTTAAGTCTCCTTTCTTTGGTAGTTTGAATAAGTATCCTTTCTTCCAATCCTCGGGTACTTTGCCTTCTTTCCACACCTTCTCCAGTAGTGGCGTCATCAAGTCCGCTGTTGTCTCTGGGTCCATTTTCAATGCTTCTGCTGGGATTCCATCTGGTCCTGCTGCTTTTCCAGCTTTTAGCATCTTGATTGCCTTCAGGACTTCTGATTTCGTCGGGGGGTTGGTGTTCACTGGTAGCTCTGTCTCCGTTGTTGGTATTGTTGGGCGCGTTGTAGGTGGTGGTCGATTTAGGAGTCTTTTGAAGTGTTCAGCCCAGTGTTTCCTTTGCTCCACTTCTTTGTTGAGTGACTTTCCATTGTCATCCTTCACCGGCTTGATTTGTGTCAAACGTTTGCCCGATAGGTACCTAGTTGTTTGGTAGAGTGTTGCGAGGTCTCCTTTGCCTGCAGCTTGTTCTGCTTCACTTGCCATGGTTTCATAATACTTTCTTTTGTCTTCTCTGGCACTCTTCTTTACTCTTTTGTTCAGTGTCTTGTAGTTTGCATTCAAATCCTGTTTTTGTTGCTCATCGGTGCACTGGAGAATCTTTTGTTTCACCATCCCTCTCTCTTCTATTAGTCTCCAAGTGTCCGTAGTGAGCCACTGTTTGTCCTGTCTCTTCTTTCTGCCTAGAACTTCCATGCAGGTTTGACTCCACACTGTTTTCAAGTTGTTCCAGTGCTTTTCGACGCTGACCTCTTCGCCAGTGTTGATTTGTGTCTCGGCTTTGTCCTTTATGCTTGCAGTGAAGATGTCCTTTGTGTCCTGGTCCTTCAGTTTTTGAGTGTTGAACTTGGCTTGTGGTCTATCTGCAGCTCCTGATTCTCTGAAAGCTTTTAATTTGATTTGGATTGTCCCTTGTACGAGATAGTGGTCTGAGCCAATGTCTGCTCCTCTTCTTACTTTTGTGTCCAGCAGGCTGCGCCTCCACTTCCTTGAGATTGAGATGAAGTCGATTTGGTTTTTGGTTCGCCCATCTGGTGACACCCATGTAGCCTTGTGGATATCCTTGTGTTTGTATACGCTGCCACCAATCACTAGTTCATTGAAGGCGCAGAAGTCGGCGAAGAGTTCTCCGTTTTCATTCATTTCTCCGAGAGCTTCTCTACCCATGATGAGTTCCCTTCCTGTGTTGTCTGGTCCCAGTTTGGCGTTCATGTCTCCCATTAGTATTTTAATGTCACCAGCTGGAGTATTGTCCATTGTTGCCTGTAGTTGTCTGTAGAATTCTTCTTTCGTTTCGAGGTCTGCGTTGTTTGTCGGTGCATAGCATTGTATAATTGACACTTTCCTTCCTTTGGAGTTGAATCTGGCGGTTATTATCCTGGGCGAGATCGCCTCCCATTGCATCAGGGCCTTCGTTGCCGTTGGTGACATCATGATAGCCACGCCCTCGGTGTGCGAGTGGTTATCTTCTGGGTGACCGGAGTAGATCACTGACTCACCCGTTGACAATTTGGTGAGTCCATTCCCGTTCCATCTGCTTTCACATATTCCCAGTACTTGAATTCTGTATCTTTTCATTTCGTTTGCGATCTGGGCAGCTTTGCCAATCTCGTACATGGTGCGGACATTCCATGTCCCCACACAGACTTTTTCTTTTGGCTCGAGGAGATTCATCGTGCTGAAGTTTCTGTAGCAGGTTTGTTTACAGGGTGGGGTTGCTAGCCTCACGCCTGGGAAGGGGGATTGTTACATTAAATTAAAATTTAGAGAGAAGCGACCTTGTGGGTTGCTCCCCTTAAAACCAGGAAAACAGGGAATAAAACAAGCAGAACAACACCAGTACGGGAAAATAATTCACAACAAGAAGGGTAACAAGCGACAACAACAATAATAATATCACAGTCAATTACAGTTAACCAAAATGATACCAAAATCATAGACTCACTGACTTGAGCCAACTTGAACATGTAAATCCATCAATATATATACAATTATAGGTATTAGTTAGTGTTAAACAAGCACAGAGTGGCAAATAGATAGTTATAGGTATAATTGATATACAATATTATATCCAAAGATTCAGTGTTTCAAAGGCAAATAATTGTAATAGTTTTTTGCAACTTTTTGACAAGATATTCCACAAAAATCAGAGTTTTAGGTAACTATGCAAATGTAGCGCAGTAATCGAAAAGCCTATTATTCTCCATCATAACTAATAGGATTTACAATAATTTGGCGCGTGATACTGACAAGGTTTATACGGAGTATGTGGATACATATATGTAAATATATCTGCAAGAATAATGTGTCGAATAGCAGACAGATGGATGGATAGATTAATTTCACGGCGAAGAGGAGAAATGCTTGGAGGATGCTTGTTGAAACCACAACACAGAGAACACGAAAGGGATAATAATAATGCGTTTATTCTAAAACAGCACGTTTGGTACAAATATAGAATTTTCAGCATGCAGTATACAGTATTGCAGCTAATTTTCTTATTACAGGGGCAATAATTAAAATAGGGCATTTACATTAAAAATAATTTACATTTAATAATATTGCTCAGTAAGAAGTGAATATAAAATTAAATCAAGTGAAAATATTGGCGATAATGTAAGAAAGAGATCAAAAAATGCGGCCGTTTACTTAGAGTTCCTCATTAAGTTGGTAATTTCCTGTCTTACGCACTTTTTTCAGCACGTAAAACGTGTGCCCACCAAATAAGAAATTGTATAGTTTTTGTGCTTAGTCGTCTGAGCATACAGGCTTTCTTCTATAGTTGCTTCTAGTTCTACCTACCTGATGAGATGCAGCAAGGAGAGAGTAGTATATGGAGAGGAGGTTCAGAGTCTGACAGGATAATATTTGCTAATTTCTTGTAGGAATCCAAGTATCTGTCTACAGTAGTATTAACCTGCCCTACTGACGGCTTTTAGTGCCCTTCTCAGTCTAACAAACAAAGTCTTCCTTAAGTAACCCAGGAAAGATTAAGTTGTAGGGGAACAGTAAAGAAGTATAGGCAGAATGTAAGAATTTTGCAGTATAAAGTGATATCATAAGTCTATTTCACAGGTTCTCATCAACTGCTGCAAACTACTTGAAATTACAATGATTATAAATAATAATATTTCATACTTCAATGTTTGAAAGGTAATAGTGAAAACATTATAAGATGAACGCATCCGGAGTATAAGTACTAGAATTTTTAGTTTGATTTACCATCAATTTATATACTATCAAACTATGACAAATGGGGTGAGTGGGGTGAGAGAAGATAGAAAACAGAAAAATTGAGTAGACATTGTTATCTTGTACGTCAACATGTCAACTCAACAAGGTTAACGTTCATCAAATTGAAAACTTGCTTAGTGAGCTCAGCTCACCAGTGTGTATGACTAATCAGTGTACTGGAATTAATACGGTTACGAAGGGAGTGAGAGATTGACTGCACACTCTCTCTTTGTCTGTGAACATAAGTTTGGTCTGAGACATTTGATTGCAATCGCTTCAGAAAGTCGGAGTAAATTCTATGTCCTTCGTATGTTTAGTGTATTGAAGGATTTGGAAATGTGGTAATTGCACTTTGTAAATATTTGCTTCCTTTTAAGCATACGTTTCTTGGAATATGCTCTGAAGATGGCGGATAGAAACCCTGCCTTCTTTCTGTCCTTCCAATTTACTTGCTGCCGCAGGTGCACGTAAATTTGTAAATGCAGTTGGAGGTGACATCAGCAGGGTACTAATCCAGTTTCAGTTGGCTTACAGAGCCTGTAGTGCTGTATAGTGTCATCAGCTTAGCTTTTGGTGAGAAGCATCTTTTTATTGCTACTTTCATCCTCTTGTCAATCTTTTGTAATACTGCTTCTCCATTGTATGAGAGGCAAATGAACACTTTCTTCTTTTCAACTGTTGGATACTTCTCTTTCTCATATCTTTCTTTGCTGTACTTTAGGAAATATCCCTTTGGTTACCCGTTTTCCTTAAGGCATTTTTCAACATAGCTTAATTCCTCTTCTACCTTGTTAGGCAAGCATAGCTTCCTGGCCCTGTCGTACAGTGTCTTTACCAATCCCCGCTTATAGCTTATAGGGCAGAAGCTGTTGTAGTGAAGGTATTGTCCTGTCCAGGTTTCTTTTCTGTAAATGGACTTTTCAACCGTCCCATCGTCTCTTCTTTTTACATTTAGGTCCAGGAAAGTGAACTCATCGTTGTGTTCATACTCCACCGTGAATTTAATGTTTGGGTGTATCTCATTAAGGCGGTCAAATAATACGGGTACCTGACTCATGTCGTTACAAACAACAAACGTATCATCGACGTATCGACGATAGTATGTTGTTTCATGGATAGCGTCACTAAGTCATGTCTGTTCGAGAAAACCCATGAAAATGTCGGCTAGAATAGGTCCTAGAGACGGAATGATACCAGATCATCTTAACATCCATACATAGAACGTCAAAAGAAATGTCTTTCTGGAAACTGCTGCCGGTAAATAATTCCGTCACTAAATGACCTAGTATTCTGCATTGAATCTAATCTGAAGAAACTTTCAATCTGCACAGAGTGGGCAAACTCATCCGGATTCCTTCTCAGGTAGGCAGCTTTAATGTGAAACGACTTTGAAACACATAAAACAGAAGTTGGATTAGTGGTACGTGACCATAGAGATTAGGCGACAACCACTAGGAACCAGTCACACATACACAGACATACACATGACATTTTTCACGTAAGCTTAGGTGTTGTATCCATATGGAGAACTTACTGATGTCTATGGATGATCATAGGGTAAGCCGGTATAGATTTCCTCTAAGAAATCTGCAGTGATAATTCGATCGATTAATTGAACTACTAATTGAGTTACGTAAAATAGTTCAAATTTATCTCGAGCACAGTACTCAAACTGTTAGGTGTCTGTGACTGAATGCTGTTAAATACACAGTCAATGTGCGTCAATAAGGAAAAAACAGCAGAGCTGTATCAAGGGTACTCCTTATTAATTTTCTAAAGCTTTCTTCCTTTGTGCCGTTGGGTGTTACGTAACTTTTAGCTTTTATTTGGACTTTTGAAACCACTTGTGAGTAATTATATCAATTATGTCACCCCCTCCCCTATTAATCAATAGTGAACTACTATACCTTTTTGGTAAACATAAATACGAGTGTAGAGCCTTTGAAGGTGATTTCGCCGACAGATAAAATTTTCTTCGCTGAATTTTCCTTTGTTTTCAATAAATTCTTCTTCAGGCTGTACGACTATAAGTCCACTAATTGTAGCATACACAAATGCTTGTTAAGGTAACTTAGAATTATATATTAGAAAGTGTATTGTTGCAGGACAAGTACACGATGGAATAACAATCAGGATGAAAGGAGCAATAAAGAGATGCTTCCCACCTGAAGATAAGCTGGTAACACTATACAGCACTACATGCTCTATAAGTCAATCGAAACTGGATAAGTAGCCTGCTGATGTCACCTACAACTGCTTTTATAAATTTATATGCACCTGCGGCAACAGGTATATCGGAAGGACAGAAAGAAGGCAGGGTTTCTATCCGCCATCTTCAGAGCATATTCCAAGAAACGTATGCTTAAAAGGAAGCAGATATTTACAAAGTGCAATTACCAGACACCCACCCATGTGAATACGGGTCATTTGTTGAGAATTCGAAATCCTTCAAAATGTTAAACATACAAAGGACAGAGAATCTACTACGATTTGCTGAAGCAATTGCAATCAAATGTCTCAGACCAAACTAATGTACACGGAAAGACAGGGAGAGTGTAGTCAGTCTCTCACTCCATTGGTAACCGTATTACTTTCATTACATTGATTAGTCATGCACACTAGTGAGTTCACCTCACTAAGCATGTTTTCAATTCGGTGAACTTTGACCTTCTCGATTTACCATGCTGACGTATAAGCTAACACTGTCTACTCAATTTTTCTGTTTTCTGTCTTCTCTCACCCCGCCCCGCCCCTTTCTTTTCATAGTTTTGTAAAGTTCATTGATTGATGGTAACTCAAACTAAAAATTGTAATACTT
This sequence comes from Trichobilharzia szidati, assembly GCA_944472155.2. Taxonomy (NCBI): domain Eukaryota; kingdom Metazoa; phylum Platyhelminthes; class Trematoda; order Strigeidida; family Schistosomatidae; genus Trichobilharzia; species Trichobilharzia szidati. The sequence goes on along the minus strand of OX235276.1, from coordinate 79,221,767 downwards.
ATATTCCAGATGCGTTCATCTTATAATATTTTCTCTATTACCTTTCAAACATTGAAGTATGAAATGTTATTATTCATAACCATTGTATTTTCAGGTAGTTAGCAGCAGCTGATGAGAACCTGTGAAATAGACTGATGATTTCAAATATGGTCTTTCTTTCTCTATCGAAATTTATCAAGGGAACCAAATGTATGAAACAATTAGTTAGCTTTGGTTATCACTCAGAATATCTATGGTCAATGACAATGTGAGGTGAAATCAGATGAAACGGTCCAGTGATCTGTGTGTGTGTGTGTGCATATTACCATAGTCAACAAAAGTATAAGTTTCAAGGGTGAGTATATTCACTGGTGTGTGAGACAGTGTGAATATTACAGTGATATGAACCAACAAATCATATGGACTAAATAGGCTGACAAATAGCAATAGCAATGATGATGAGGACAATGATGAAATAATGACGATGGTGTGATGTAAACTTAAAATTACTATTGTGACACGTGCTACTGACACGATTTATCAGTAGTATATACAAGTATACATAAAAATATCAAACAGCGGAGAGATACATTTAATGTCATCGAGAGCAAATGAACCCATATTGCAGCGGCAAAACAGGAGAGACACGAAAAGGAGACAAAGAAATACAACACGAAGGCAGGGCAGAAGTAGTGCAACAGAGAAGAGTATTTGTTTCAAGAGCTTGTTTGTAACGATTAGATTTGTTTCGACAAGTTGATCACGGATTGATATCAGTTAGAGAACCATTGAAAACCAACACTGGAGTACTGGACAGCCAGCCGTTTCGTCCTAGTTTGGGAATCATTGACAGTACGCACCCACTGCCAGGATTCGAACCCAGGACCTTCCGGTTACAAGTCAAGCTGGCTCGTATACCATTCAGCCACTGGGACCCGACCCGATTCAATGGCCAGCCCATTAATTCTAACTTCTACCAACTCGTAGTTTAGCGCGATTGGCACCAACCAATGTCATCGGTGGAAAATCCATCCTCACACTTGACTGGTTGTATCTCACTGGTCACGACTTCTCACTAGAACTCACTCCAGGAAACGCCGTCCTGTAGCAAGTCACTAGCGAGCATCAGATTAATTTTTGAAGAGTTGGTTTGTAAGGATTAGATTTGTTTTTCCTTATGTGTGTATATCGAAGTGGAAGTAAACAATCCGTTACCAAGTTTCCAGTCTTCCTTCGTTACACCGTTAGAGTAGGATTGTCAGGTAATAGTGAATTTAGTATAGTGGAATGAACAGGATTGTGTAAATACAATAACATGTCAGAAAAGCACTATGCAAATCGAAGGTAATAGAAATAATAATAAGAAAGGTCATGAAGTTGTAAAGGTCTGAAATGAACGTTTGTCTCTGAAACAAAGAAAAAAAGAAGAGAGAAAAACAATGGGAGAGAAATTTAAAGTGCGAATGTTTACGGAGGATTTGTTGACCTTATTGTAGGCCAAGGTAAACATAGCGGTTGGACATGCTTCTTCTGCATACACAGAGAATAGGTCTCCCGGTGTTGATTCCTACCATTTCAGCTACTGATGGAAGACGTAGTCGAGCTTCACTAGATAGATTATCAGGAACACGGTTAATAACCGAGGCCATCTGCTCCGTCTTTATTGGGTATCTAGTATCTACTAAGTGGGCTAAGATTAAGCTATTTACGCATTTGGTGTCGCCTTTACTCAGCCGTACAGGTATATATTCACATACGAGTATGGATAAAGTCCTCTGAATACGTCCAATCTAACTGTGGTGAGTCCTGTATGCTAGCCGGAATTGGTGGACAGTAATTTACGTCAATGTTTACTCCCCAAATATAGGCCACGAGAAAAAAACAAGAACAAAGGCTAACCTTGAGGGACTCAACAACCAAACACAGAATACTTAGCGTGGGTGGATACGATTAGCAGATATATCAGCCGAATGTCTAAGAAACGGCAACAAAGAGATGACAGAATAACCTTCAGCAGGAAAGCGACCTGTCAGAAGACTTTACCTTGCTCCACACAAGAAGGTGAATTTATAAACACACATTGAAGTGGCCCAAAGCGGCAGTTTATCCTTCACACATCCATTGATCATTTGTTGGCAGTAGAAATCGATCCGTAGCTCAGCAGCAAAGAAGGCTTTCCTCATTGACCTGGATAAGTGGTTCTTCAGAATCTCAGTCATATTATCACCTTTATGTTCAACGTTCATGAGTACCAGTTTCTTCAGCACCGTCTGGATTCTTTCGGGCTTTTGTTTTACTTTCATGTTTTCCTCGATGAACCTTGAAGGATATCCATTTTCCATGAAGACCGGTTTGAATCTCTCCAGTTTACTATGGATTATATCACAGGTGAAATTTACCTGTTCTCATGGGGCTAGTTTTATTGGTCGCACAAAGCGCACACACTTTCTAAACGCATCGCTGAACATTATCCGGTATGGTTAGCAAAAGGACAATGCAAGACAGTTACTAGCTCAATTCTCGAGCACATGGTGAACTCAAGCCACGCAGCTCCACCAGAGTCGTCTTTCAAGATTATCTACAAGGTGAGACCAAATGGTACATAGGACATCAGGTTTCGGCATTTGTGCATGATAAAGGCGTTCGTAGTTCGTCAATACAATCCCCAACTCTGTATATAAAAAGTTTGTCCAGTCTTTCATTCTGCCATGGTCTTAACCTCTCCATTAGTCATTCGCTGTAATTTTTTTTTTTATTTTTAATGATTAGTTTGCTTTTATTTATAATAATTCACTATTATCACTCTCACATGTTCCTTTTGTACATTTTCTCACCCTCTTCACACTTGTTAAATGGACACTCAACTACCGCCTTTCTTCTCACTCAATAGCAATTTTAACCTTATCAAATTTCTAACGCTTTCTTCCTTTGTGCTGTTGAGTGTTACGTAATTCACAACTTTTATTTTAACTTTTGAAACCACTTGTGAGTAATTATATCAATTGTGTCACACACACACCCGTATTGCTCAAAGATGGACTACTATGCCTGTTCATTCCACTTCATGATATTCATTATTATTATTTGACAATCATTCACTAATAGTGCTTGTAATTTTACACCATATCATCGTTATTATTTTACAATCATTCTTATTGTGGTTATTTTTAACCTTGAACTTATGTCTAAACCTTCCCATTCGTCGGTTTATTTTCATATTGTCTCACACACCCTGATTACACACACTTTCGAAACCTGTATTTTCTGTTGACTATATTTATACATATATATACACACACATCATTAAATTAAATTACTTCATCTCATTTTGTCCCATGTTCTCATTGACCATGCATATTAAAAAACTATCTGACTATTGTTCCATCCCATCTTACTTATACTTGTACCATAATACACTTTCTGATATGATTCTAATTTGCCTTTACTGGCTGGCTATTGTATGCTTAAATTAATGGATTTTATAAATGTAGAGCCTGAAGAATTTATTGAAAACAATTGTTCGCTCTAGATATTTTGTTCTGAATAAATTATGGGAATATTCAATTTATCGAAAAGGAACAGGTTGAGTGGCTATGCTAGACTGTAAAATAAAACGAAAACAAGATTGCAGGTTGGATACTAGCACTTATAGGAAACAATAATGTCCGAAGGGATGCGAATGCACGAGTGACCTTGAGCCGACCAGTCGGAAAAATGAGGGATTTTTGGAAAAAAATTACGTATATCTACATAAAAAGGCATGAAAAAACATTAAACAGGGTATTTTTCTCTGATGTTAAAAACATGCCCCGATTATAATGAGGAGTGTCAGTTCTTAAACTAAACCAACTTCTATACATATATTCATCCAGGTGACTAAAAATAATGTGATTTTGAGAGCCATTTATTGCTCTTATCCTTTTTTTAAAATCTCTCCCAGAAACCCTCTATTGAATTAGTATGAGCGCCTGTTGTGGGATTGACGAAATCATCGGAATGGTTAACTCGATAAGCGGTTATATCCTGTCCATTCATCCTTGTGGATAGTAGTGCCAGGCAAAACGAGTCTTTGAATAATAGGCAGAAGAGTGTTGGCACTCCTGTCTGGAATATGTTCAATTAATCTCTTCTAAATTTGGGTGTCATGAATTCCCAATACCCAAACGTTGTTAACTCTGGCGAGACTGCGATTGTATTTCTTCTTTATCAGCACTATTTCGTCGATATGAACGATAACACCGCCTCCTCCCAACACTTGTGTAATATTATTCATTTTCCATGATGCTAAATCTCGACAAAACTGAAACCACTTCACAGTTGACGCCAAGGTATTTTCTGTCTAAGCGGCTGTTGACCTCACTCCAGAGTTCAAAATCCAGTAATGGCATAGAAACAGTATATTCGTCAAAGAAAGTTCCTAGAAGACAATTAACTGGGAGTGTCACTTACCAGTACGAACACTCGTTCGTTTCCTACACTCCATACATCTAAATATATATCCATCAATAACTTGTGAATACGGTTGCAGGCGCTTTGAAGCATCGCAACTACATATACGAGTTTGTTTTTTTCCTTCGCGTTCCCCAGTGGAACATACGGCTTCAAGCTACAAGCTTGAAGTTTCTGTAGCAGTGTTTATTTTTACAGGATAGAGTTGCTAGCCTCATGTCCAACCTTTCCTCTTCCCCGGTATTATTTTTGGCTTAGCGAGGTAAAGGAGTGCGTCGGCCGGGGATCGAACCCCGAACCATGTGCATGGTCGGCGAGCGTCCTAACCGCTGTGCCACCGACGCAAACATATACGAGTACGTCCTATCAATCCATTATCCAGACCAGTATTTCAAAACATGATCTGGGTAAAATTTGCACCTGAGCTCACGAACAGCGTTCCTTTTTGCACTAGACTAATCGAAGGTTTCTTTAGCCAACCACTAGCATGCGTTCAAGGTCATTTGAGCGTTTGCACTCTTGGGACGCTATTGCTAGACTTCGCCAGCGATACACTCTAACAAACACTTCGGTTTTAATTCATCCCATCAGGAATCGGTAAAGGTGTAGGTTTAGTTACATGGCTATGTAATTGAGCCAGAAGCCTAACTAGCAAGCCAGAAGATTTAAATGATGAAATCAAACAAATAAACAAGAATTTATTCAGAAGTGTATGAAAAACCATAGACAAAATAAGATTAGTCATGAAAATGACAAAGAAAGAAACAACGTGAGAAGCCTCACGTTGGATTCTCAATGACGTTGGAATTTGGGTGGCATTTAAACCAACCAACTTTGTCGGCTTAAGCGCTCGCCTGATAAATCCAGTTAAGAAAAATAACATAATTTACCGAATACCATATAATGACTGTTAATGAGGTCAACTACATAGGTCAAACTAGTGGATCAGGGTCAACCAGATTATTGAAAATTAAAAAAAATATAACTAGATCTAGAATGATTGACCCTGCTAAGCTAAATAACCTAGAAAAGAACTCAGCCATTGCATTGCATTCTGTAAACAACCGATGGTGATTCCTCGATTGAAAGATGAAGTACCTAGGCTGACTAGCCACTTCAAATTGTATCTACCAAATCAAGTGCGCTTATTGTGGAGCGAGTTATATAGGCCGTTGCTCTAGAAACTGGATTTCTCGTGCTCGCTGGAGAACATCTCCCACTATGGCTAAATAAAGGTGTACTGAAAACCATCAACAGTTCGATATTGGACCATCTGGTCCGAACGGGCCACAAAACCAGTGCTTTGTGTACAAAAGAAGCAAATCCAGCCAGCCACTACAACTGACCTGGCCTTCAGTAGAGACTATAAATTCATGAATTTGTAATATTATCTTTCCTAATTTTTTTCTGACATTCAACTTATTTTATGTTGATGCTATTGAACTGTAATCTATCAATATTATTGATTCGATGTTATTTAAAACAACATTAATGTTGTTCATAACACTAATTCATTCATTCATTCATTCACTATAATGTGCATATATAACTGTAGAGCCCGAAAAGTGTATTCTTTGTTCAGTATCCATTCTTTTGCTTATAATCACAAAATCAGGCGGGACAGAGTGAAAGTAATAAAAAGTAATATAATCAGATGGAGAGAGAGAGAGGTTAATCTCCGTCTTTGAATCATGCTTTCCAAAATGTAAGGCGAATTCAGACAAGAATATGCTTATTGTAAACACAAGTGGATAACTTCCAATTTGACTCAGATTACCCAACCTGGTTACGTAACACCTTCCAAGTTTGAACTTGATTCATACTGTTTGTTTGTATCCATTACGTTGAGTTTGTTCTCTCATGACAGCCTCACACTATTACGATAGGTAAATACACGTCAAAATGCACACACACACACACAAACCACACAAACTATACATTATGTTTCATTTCTATTACGTAATCGTTTTGGGACAAAAGAGATAAGAAGGCAGTATGATTACGCAATCTGTATTTAAAATGAATAGGACTACACGTCCTTTTTTCATTGATTGGAGTTCTGAGTGGAACGTAGGCGGTTTCAAACTTTGAAGTTTCATTATCGACAGTGACGTCATCTTTACTGGATGAGGTTGTTAGCCTCACGTTCAGTTTTCTCTCTTTCCCACACTTTCTACCGCCTAGGAGAGGATATAAAGAATGCCCCAACTGAGAATCGACCTCGGATGACTTTTGTGACTGGCAAGGCATATATTTGCACATCTACTGATCAAAATGTTTTATATAAAGCTATGAAAGCTAATACAAAAGCATTTTAGGTTGATTGAATGTGTCTGACAAGTCCTGTACAGGAGTGAAACAAATATCCATCGAAAGACTCCTTGTTTATGAAGAAAATAAAAGACAGATTCAGCGAAGAAAATTTTCTTTATCGACGAAATCATCTTCACAGGCTGTACAGTCGTATTTATACTTACAAAAATACATATATAGTGGTCTGTTATTGAATAATAGGGGTGAGTGACATAATTGATATAATTACTCAGAAGTGGCTTTAGAAGTGAAAATTAAAAGTTGTAAATTACGTGGTACTCAACGGAACAAAGATAGAAATTTGATAAGGTTAAAATTGCTATTGAGTCAGAATAAAGGTATGTGAGTGTCAATTTAACAAGTGTGAAAAGGGTGTGAAAATATACAAAAGGAGCATATGAGAGTGATAATAGTGAATTAATTATTAAAGCAAAAGCAAACTAAAAGTAAGATTAAAAATTACAAAAAGGAAATGAAAAAAGTCAAAATGTTTTTACAGGGAACGATTAGTGAGAAGGTTAAGACCAAGGTAGAATAAGAGACTGGACAAACATTTTCTGTATACAGAGTTCAAGGTTGTATTGATGAATTGCCAGCGCCTCCGCCATACACAAAAGCCGAAACCTGACGCCCTTTGTACCGTTTGGCCTCACCTTGTAGATGATCTTGAAAGACGACTCTGGTGGAGCTACGTGGCTTGAGTTCACCAAATGCTCGAGAATTGAGCTAGTAATTGTCTTACACTGTCCCTTTGCTAACCATACCGGATAATGTTCAGAGATGCGTTTGGAAAGCGTGCGCTTTGTGCCGCCAATATAACTAGCTCCACACGAGCAGGTGAATTTATAAACACACACTGAGGTGTCCCGAAGCGGCAGTTTATCCTCCACACATCTATTGATCATTTGTTGGCTGTAGAAATTGATACGTAGCTCAGCCATAAAGAAGGCTTTCCTCAGTGATCTGCATAAGCGATTCTTTAGGATCTCGCTGGTATCACCTTTAAATTCAACACTCATAAATAGCAGTTTCTTTAGCACCGTCTGGATTCTTTCAGGCTTTTCCCCTAACTTCATGTTTTTCTCGATAAATCTTGGAGGACTGTACAGCCTCTGAAGATGATTTCGTCGATAAAGAAAATTTTCTTCGCTGAATCTGTCTTTTATTTTCTTCATGACTCAATGGGTATTTTCGGTGATCTGAAGCACAGCAAGAACTCCTTGTTTAATTTCCAATGGTTATCTACGATACAAACTGACATGAAAATAACTTAGTTTTAGGGTAGCTAGTAGTGGAATCCTGGAGGTGTGTTTCATCCCACTTAAGACTGGTCAGCTGAACATGTCTGCATCTTCCTCTAAATATATATGAACTCATGGAATATTCCCATTAGAAGACGTAGAAAGTGAAAGCTTAGTTAGTAATGATAATATAATAAGGTACATATTTATTCCTACAAATGTAGGACACACAAGTTGTATAGGCATGGATAAGTATCATTTAAGTTACCTATTTAAATTACATGATTTACGGTTAAATAACATGTTTGCTGTTATTTTATCTTCAGTTTGTGGGAAAAATCGGATAACTAGTGATTCAATGGACCACATCAAGAAATATAGAGATATTGACTTCGCATTAACAAAAATAAAACCCAAGTATGCGTTGGATGGATTACAAATACTTGGGAAAATGAATAAAGCTTGAAGTCAATTCCCTCATAAAACAATAAAATGCGTCTTATATAATAATATATTCTCACTTTATGCACATGAGGGACTCCAGTTGACAGGCATCATCAATACGATAATAATGAACACATGGAGTAAGCGTGTTTACAATTTTTCAGACACAAGATATATATACAAGGGAAGGTAATGGAATAATGACAGTAAGCACACTTTACATAAGTTAAAACAACTTATCGTATAATCCTAGACACCATTATTGTTTGAATTTGTCGAAAAATGCGCGTAACAACTGAGTGTTGCGTTACATTTGGTCGATATGGTGGGCTACTCACAAAAGTATAAAAATGGCTTATAAAACGTTAGTTAGTTTATCGTGAACGATGTTTTAAGCAATATAATCTGCAAGAGGCTCACCACAGCAGTTAGTATCCAGTTAAACATGCAGAAAAGTATTAATGATTTAGCGACCTGTGGATTTCTGATTCTTTTCAGTCTGGAACCAGAATGACCGTATAATGCGAGTCGTTTCCAAGTGTTCATCTGCAGAGATTTGATCGATCTCAAGTTCGATCGCGAAGTGACTTCATTTAGAGATCCACTGAAAACCATGGGGTATTGGACATCTGTTTCGTCCTTGTTTTGGACTCTTCGGAAATACTCACCCATGACACCTCTCTGGATCGTTACAAGGTCCTTCAGGCTACAATGCCAGCGAGTTGACCATTCAGTCAATGGAAAGGAATCTAATGTACCATGGATTCTCAATTCTGCCTATTCGCGACATATAGTGCAACCGCCTTCAAACCAACAAATGGAAATTACGATAGAGAAAGAAAGACCAGATTTGCAGTATAAAATGATATCATCATTCTATTTCGCAGGTTCTCATCAGCTGCAAACTACATGAAATTACAATGGTTATAAATAATAACATTTCATACTTCATTGTTTGAAAGGTAATACAGAAAGCATTATAAGATAAACGCATCCGGAATATAAGGATTAAAATTTTTTGTAGTTTAAGTTACCATCAATTTATATACTATCAAACTATGAAAAAAGGAAGAAAAAGGGGGGGTGAGAGAAGACAGAAAACAGAAAAATCTAATAAACAGTGTCAACATGGCAACTCAACAAGGTCAAAGTTCATCAATTTGAAAACTTGCTAGTGAGTTGAACTCACTAGTGTCTATGAGTAATCAGTGTAATGAAAGTGATATGGTTACCAAGGGAGTGAGAGATTGACTACACTCTCCCTGTCTGTCTGTGTGCATAAGTTTGGTCTGAGACATTTGATTGCAATTGCTTCAGCAAATCGTAGTAGATTCGCTGTCCTTTGTATGTTTAGTATTTTGAAGCATTTGGAAATCTCAACAAAATGGCCCGTATCCACAGGGTGGGTGTCTGGTAATTGCACTTTGTAAATATTTGCCCAACAAGATAGAAGAAGAATTAAGCTTTGTTGAAAAATGCCTTAAGGAAAACGGGTATAAAAAGGATTTATCCTATAGTATAGCAAAGAAAGAGATGAGAAAGAGAAGTATCCAACAGTTGAAACGAAGAAAGTGTTCATTTGCCTCCCATACAAAGGAGAAACAGTATCGCAAAAGATTGAAAAAAGGATGAAAGGAGCAATCAAGAGATGCTTTCCTGCAGCCATTGTAGTGACACTATACAGTACTACATGCTCGATTAGCCAATCGAAACTGGACAAGTACTCTCCTGATGTCACCCACAACTGCATTCATAAATTAACGTGCACCTGCACCAGCAAGTACAATGGAAGGACAGAAAGAAGGCCTTCTATCCGATGTTTTCAGAGCATAATCCAAGAAAATTATGCTTAAAAGGAAGCAGATATTTACAAAGTGCAATTATGAGACACCCACCCTGTGGATACGGGCCATTTTGTTGAGATTTCCAAATGCTTCAAAATACTAAACATACAAAGGACAGCGAATCTACTACGATTTGCTGAAGCAATTGCAATCAAATGTCTCAGGCCAAACTTATGCACACAGACAGACATGGAGAATGTAGTCAATCTCTCACTCCCTTGGTAACCATATCACTTTCATTACACTGATTACTCATAGACACTAGTGAGTTCAACTCACTAGCAAGTTTTCAAATTGATGAACTTTGACCTTGTTGAGTTGCCATGTTGACACTGTTTATTAGATTTTTCTGTTTTCTGTCTTCTCTCACCCCCCCTTTTTCTTCCTTTTTTCATAGTTTGATAGTATATAAATTGATGGTAACTTAAACTACAAAAAATTTTAATCCTTATATTCCGGATGCGTTTATCTTATAATGCTTTCTGTATTACCTTTCAAACAATGAAGTATGAAATGTTATTATTTATAACCATTGTAATTTCATGTGGTTTGCAGCTGATGAGAACCTGCGAAATAGAATGATGATATCATTTTATACTGCAAATCTGGTCTTTCTTTCTCTATCGAAATTTATCAAGGGAACGAAATGTATGAAATGGAAATTAATCCCGTGTCTACAGGTCAAGTTGATTGGATTTCAATTGGGATATCCTGACCAGCTCTCATCAAGTTGTGGTGAGAGCTGTCTACTAGCCAAATTGGTAGACATTAATTTGCATCAATATTTACGTTCCGAAGATTTGTCGTGAGAAAATGTTAACAAAGACTGATTCAAAACCGACCACAGCAGACTTTGCGTAGGCGGATGCAGTTAACATATAGAGGATTTGACATTCAAGAAACAGTCACAAATAGATGAAAGATTAACTTTACGTGAGAAACAACCAATCGGAAGACTGTGTTTGTTCGCTTAACTATCCATAATAATGTACATGAAATATATAAATATGCGTTGATTTCCTTAATAAATGATCTGTTGCCTGACTCTTGCCTTCTGTCGTTACAAAGTTATGTGTCAGGACAAATACGGGCCGATGACGCTGGATGACGGTGGCGTTAAAAATCGTGAATTGATACAAGTTAGAATTGATGGACCATTGGATGCCGTCCCAGTGGTTGAATGATCGAAGTTCTCGTCTCGTCACCTGAAAGTTCTGGTTTTTGTCACAGAAAATTCCCATTAGGACAAGCAGAAAATGAAAACTAAGGGATTCAGAGAAGGAACTCTTTTCAATGACGAAATATTTGTGATTATAATTACAGTTGAACATCAAGCGATAATAAATAGATATAAGAATAGAACTTCTGCACTATGGTAGAGTATAATTCCATTGTGGGTAAAATTTATTTTGATAAAGTCTCACAGTCATAGTAATATACAGTAATTCATCTCATCCGTTTGTTATCTGTGAAGGCAGGCTTAGTTAAGTGTGTCTAACAAACCGAGCAATGGCAGTAAGTAGCACAAAAAAGATCTAAACGATGAAATGAAACAGATAGAAGAAAAAGCGTTGGTGTTAAATAACTAGCTATCCTATAAAATTCATTTGGAATATCGGAAAAGGTCATAAGCAAAGGAAAAATAGTGGTGAAACTAATAATGATAAAATAAATAAGAGAGAATACAAGGCATCTACTGTGGTTTTACCATATGAGGAGGGGACATCTGAAACCCTCCCTACGTAGGATTCTTAATAAAGCAGGAATTAGAGTGGCGTTCAAACCTATAAACTCACTCAGGGAGGACAATCTCTGTAGGTTAAAGGACCCGGTGGATCCAATTAGACAAAATAATATAATTTACAAAATACCTTGCAGTGACTGTGAGTCAGGTCAACTACATAGGTCAGTCGAACTAGTAGGTCGTGGGTAGTCACTAAGATAGTCAACCTGAATTCACACTTTTATTCATACTTCCTTTGACAAAGTTGTTTTTCCTTTTAAGAAGGGACAATTTAGAAAGATTTCGTCTTGAAGCCATATCACAAAACACCATGTAGTATAAGTATAAAACTTGGGCACTGTGGTAGAGTATAATTCCATAATGGAAACGTCATCAGTTAATATAACTGTACTACACTGGGTGATTTATCAAAATAAAATCTTATCCATTATGGAATTACACCATGTAGTACACTAAAACTGTTTCATAATGGTACAAAACTCTTCAACAATGTGCGCGTACAACCTCTTAAGGACCTTTACGGTTCATGACAAGCAGGTATATCAGACAGCCGCTGTATTGGAGGGGTATGTGACTTTTATTCTGCTCTCAGTTTCGGGACATGACACTAAAACCTAGAAATCGAACAAATCTCTATAGACTCAAATTGTGAATGTTGAATCCACTGCTTATTATTACTATTATTGTTCCCTGAGTCGCATAGTGGAACATGGGGCTTCAACAATAGATTTTCATTTAACTCTGTCTCACGATCACTCATAAGCCTTCATTCTCTGCTTGAATGATCTCCTTCCATGTCATCTTACACACACACACACACACGCCCAACACATCTTTTCCGATTAGCGTTTCACTGAAGAGCTTGCTTGGTTCATGATGTCACACAGAGGTCTCCTCAGAGTCTCTCCGGTCTATGCTGATTTTCTTCCACGTATTTTTTTGGATAACTGGGTATCAGTTGGTTCGTTATCAGCATTGCCTGTTAATTATCCTTCTTTCTGGCCAACCATCTGATCTTGAGAACCAGTTGGAAATGTTTCAGGTGATATTGACGTATTCCCTCTGAAACATATTGGAGCACTGGCTTGATCTTCTTCTTCTTCTTTGTGTTGAGTGCAGTCGATTTCTATACTGATTTCAAAGAGTAATGAAGATTTGTATTGCTTTTCCAATCCTAACTGGCTTTGACTTTCTCAACCATGCCGTCTGTAGGTGAAATTATACTGACTAGATTAGTAGAGGAGATGACTAATTAGTGACCAAGTTTCAAACAGATTTCTGTTAGTCCCAGTGAGAACTCTATCTAGATTGGTGAATTTCATGAAGTTTAGTTTGAAAATAGTTATTTAACGTTTGATATTGGTTGCTAACAGCAACAGCAACAAAAACAACAGACAACAATCAGCCAGCATAAATGGGAGAAATCTGAAAGAAGTAACCTCCTTTACATACTTACCTACCTACGTACATGGGAAGGTTCGTTTCAACTACAGACTGACAGAACTGACGAGGATATCAAAGCGAGGATCGACAAAGCAAGGCAAACTTGCATTACTCTCTAGTCTGTGTGGAAATCAATAACACTCAGCATGAAAAATAACGTGCAGGTTTTCAACTTCAATGTGAAGTCAGTACTTCTTACTATGCGTACAGATCAGGGACTTGGCGCCGCGCCGCGTCACGAAAGGCACTTCAAACAAACTACACACCTTCATCGACAGCTGTTTCCGCTCAATACTACTCAAGATCAAATGGCCTGCCAGGAATGATCATCAACAGGGAGGCATCTCTGGCAATGAACGAACCAACCAACCCAGCAGGAAGCAATTGTGCAACAAATATGCAGGAAGAAACGCAGGTGGATTGGATGCCATACTCTGAGAAAACAAATAATCATCAAGTAACATCACACAGCAGGCCATCGTTCGAGTGAACCCCGAATGGGAAGCGGCGAGTAGGTTGTCAGTGCGAGGGTGATATGGAGGAGGTCATGTGAAGACGAAATGAAAGTACGTGGGCAAACGTGGAGCCAAGTGAAAACGTTGGCTGAAAACTGAACGCAATGGAGACGTGAGGCTGAAGCCCTATGTTCCTTTAGGAACTAAAGGAGACAATAATAATATTATAATAAATTGGTTACCAATGGTTTTATGTCACTAAATCACAGAGGCTAACATTCAAAAGTCTACCTACCAACTGGAAGGTAAACATCTTATCTTCAAGTGTTGTTTTCCAGGGAACTGACTGACTTCAATCTTGATTATAAAGAGTCACGAACAAGGACGAAACATTGCTGCCTGATACTACCAGCTGGTTCTCAGTGGTTCACTAACTGCTGTGTCCATTCGTGATCAAACTTAAAACGCCTTATGACCTTAAAACCTTCAGATCTTGACTTGGATGCTTGGTAGTGGATGAATGTACCGTGGTGAGACGAAGTCTCTATGATATGCTTTACGATTTTTAGTAGGATTCTAACGGATACTGATTGATTCATGAGATCTGTACTGAACACACACACAGTCATCACTAAGATGCATTAAGTTTGATTTGAAAAAAATGAAGGCGCTGTTTTTATTTTTTACCCACAAACCCTGATTACATTTTATTTTGATGAAAAAATAAACAAAATAAAAAATCTGAGCTGTTTTGTGTTTTTTGAGTTGACCTTTTGATGAAGTTTAAGGTCTTTATTTTATCTGACCGACTCTGAATTATTCAGTGTACTGTCAGCCATTCTCTGTGTCTGTCTATCCATCAACCTACAATATATCGATCTATCTATCATTCTCTCTCGCTCTATCTATCTATCTATCTACCGGTCTTTTCGCTCTGCCTATCTACCCTATACCACTAAACTTCTCTCTTTGGCTTAACTCTATTAGACTAGACCATGTATACACTTCACTAACCAACCAAATTCACTCTAAACTTCGTCCTTCACTAGACTTATCGATTAGTGTGAAGCGAAGTAATTTTAATCGACCAACCAAAGTTTAGCCTTAGAAAAGAAGACTAACTAACTTAACTAAGCGCGCACACATACACACACACACACTAATTCTCTCACTAACTAACTAGGCTAAGCTAAGCTATTTAGCTATCTATCAAGCCAGCTAGCTAACTAGCTAGCTATCTGTCTATCTTTTAGGTTGGAATTAACTAGCATTTTTGCCTTTTTTATTTCAACCACTTTTTACCACTACTATTCTCATTTTTCAACTAGTCTATAGACGGACGGATTAAACGTTGACGCCTTGTGGTGTATTCTCTGACTGATATACAGCCGAGTTTTTTTCTAAAAATTATTTGGAGGCTAACACAAGAAGAAAAAATAATCCCGTCTATACACAATCACAACAAGCGGGAGAATGTCACAATTCCAGCCTATTTCACTTGGTCAAACAGTTCAGATACCATCTCAACAACAACAACAACAGCAACAGCAACAAATTCTACAACAGCAAAATCAATGTCAACAGTATCAACTGGAACCGTGTGATATTAAACCACAATTCTCGTTAATACCAAATGTATCACAGAATTTAACTAACAACAACAATAATAATAATAACATGAATATATCACAAAGTGGTATAGGTAACTTTGGTGCTTTAATGACAACATTAGATACTGTAGTCAGTGGGATGAACAATAACAATAACACAGGCGGTGGGCAAGCAGGACAATTCGCTACACCGATGAATCACACGGATGTCGCCTCACTTCTAATGAATCCAAGTAAACGTGCTGAAACATTTGTCATTGATGAGGTGAAAGTTATGTTAAAAGAGATCGAGGCAAGGAAGCATATCCTATTGTCATTATCACCGTCGACAAATCGTTTAAAACGTCGTGCATGGGAAGATGTAGCTATGTCTATGGCAGCTCGATGGCCTCATGCACCGAGGAGGACAGCTGATCAAGTAAGTCATGAAGTCACGTGATTTTTTTGTGTGTGATTCTTTTAACTGCCAGTTGTGTAATGTTTAGTGTTGTTAGTCATCCTAGTTGAGTAGTGAATGCGGAAGAGGTATTCAAGTCGTTTCTTAGCTGTCATTATCCATGTTTGAGACATGATCGGCGATCAGATAGCTCTGAAGGTTACTGAGATGATCTTTGAAACTTCACAGGTGATAACAAAATGCCACATCATTTAGAGAACTATTGAAAAGCGACAAATAGTTCTGAGTAGCTATTTCGTCCTAGTGTGGGACTCTTCACCAACAGTACTTACCTGTAATCCAACTGCAGGGGATCGAACTCAAGACCTTCAGACGGTAGTTGAATACTCGATGAACTCTCTTGGAAAGCAGAAGGCTCTGAGCGTTTGATCCTTGGAGGTAGGATTATGCGTTCGTACTGTTGATGAAGAGTCCCAAACAAGGTTCGTGGGGAATTTTTAGACCAATCAAATCTCTGGGAAACTAACATTTGACAAGAATGTGAGATTAATAAAGCTTTAGACGGTGAGAGGAAATAGACACAGCCAGTCAAGTTATAAAAGACTGTATTGAAGGTCAAAATTAACAATGGAGATCAATAAATCAACGAAGGAGATATCATAGTACCTCTATCCTCGTATCAAGACCAATCTTACCAAGGACACCTTTAATGTAGTGACAGATTGCATTTTTTGCACACATAAAGGTGATTTATACTCACTAATTGCTTGAACTTCCAAACACATTCCGTAGATAGGTTGAAAAGAGGTGAAAACATTGATTATTTTTATATAGAATTTAATTTGTGGATGGTGACTAGCAGTGGAATCCAGGATAACGCGCATTTCGTCCTATTTGGGACTCGTCTCCCAGCTGGATGTACCTGCATTCCTCAGTCAGTGAGTGATGATGTTCCCACCACCCAGGCTTGAACCCAGTGGCCATAGTTTCAAACGCCAAAGCTAGTCACCAGACATCGTCGTAGCATCTGCACAAGAAGCCGACAGATATGTCAACCTGAGACCGAGTACTTCGGTCCAATCAATCAATCGACGAGAAAGTCGAAAATTCAATTAAATTGGTTATTTTCCCCTATATGTGTAATTTACTTCGTAATGGAAGAGCTGAGTCATCTGTTTTCACCATTATTAGGTCCAGGGGATTCGATTTGTTTACGAAGCCCTTACTTTTAATGAGTTCACCCTATATATGTGTAGCTAAAACGTAAATGGAAGTTGATAGATACTGTGGGATGGGACATCATTTCCAATCCATTTCAATTTTGTTCTCTGCATAATTGTTGGGCAATATCTTCTTGGTTGTTGCCGGTTAGAGTTCCATGTTGTTCATCCTTTCTGACCATCTGATCTCCAGCTGGGAGCCAGTGAAGGTAGCTTTTGATGGAAGTCTGCAGACTGTTCAAAATGCTAACTAAATAACCTTGATAAAATAACGAATTGGTGAGGTTTTGTGCAAAACTCTTGAGTTTCAGATCAATATTACTTTGTAAATTTGTGAGAAGCACTGAAGAAACAGTTCCACCCAATCTTTTAAAAAACAGCCAGTCTGGGGAGTCTGTTGAAATCGAATGAGTAGTTTTTCCTCTGAAACGCCATTCATTTTATCATTTAGCACAGTTGTTACTAGGGATTAGTCTTGTAGATTTAGAATATGCGGATGATATAGTCCTCCCTCCAAGATGAAGGCAGTGATAAAATGTAGAGTATTCTGCACATCTTGAGCAGGAATCTTGGAATATCTGGCATGTGATTCACTCCTGTCAAATGTAAGATGATGCTACAACACTGAACTACATCAACTCTTAGCTTAAAAATAGCTTCCACCCTGTCCCACCCACCCTATTTTGTGATTACATGCAAGTGAATGCAATGCAATGGCCGGTGTTTTTCCTGGGTTAATTAACTCACCACGGTCAATTATTCTAGTTATAGCCGCTAGTTTGACCTATGTAATTGACCTCACGAACAGTCATTACATGGTATTTGGTAAATTATGTGCATTTTTTTCGTATTCGGATCTACCGAGTCCTCAAACCGATCAACTTTGTTATAATAAAGGTTTTCGTATTTCTTAATGAATGAAAAACAAAACGATATTGTTGTTTTTACTGACGTTTCACCATTTAATGCTAATAGCTTTATCAAAGTATCAATTAACAAGAATTTACAAAATCCACTCAGCATATATATAACAAAGAGTTAAGAGGTGAGAAAACAGACTACTTAGGTCAAGTTAAAAGGACACACTGAAAGTAAAAATAGTAATGAAGATAACTAAACCAAATAACAAAGGTAATAGTACATCTGTTATGATATCAAAATAATGTTTACTAACTTGATCATCGTTCGTCTGTCTGGGGGCATTTTTAGTTGTCAAGTTGGTCAATTGGTAAAGATAACAAAATCAAGTGTGGATTGTTGGATTTGATCGGTGTGTAAAATTATAAAAGCAGTGTGTGTTTGTTTACATAGTGAACTTGCTTATCACATTCGTGTTGATTTTGTCACTTCATGGGGGAGGGAGGTGTGTGTTGTAACCAGGTCAGATTCTGTTTTAGTCCATCATTCCTATTCAGACAATTTTGATTCCACTTGGTATGAAGTGCTTCTGATATTAGACGTTCTTTGTGATTTCTCAAGTTTTTCTGGATGACGATTTCAATATTGTCAAAATCAATTTTGTGGCTTGATTCTATAGCGGGTAGACCTATGGCTGATGATTTTTCAAGCTTTTTTAGTTCAACCGGATTTCTCGGTGGTCGAAGAGATGCTCTACGGAGTTCATTTCTTCTGATTTTGATTTCTCAGCGACTATTGGGGAGACTGGTGAACCCATAGCAACACTATTTGTCTGCCCATATAAACTCCCTTTAAGCGTAAAATAATTACTTTCTAGACAGAATTTCAAGCTCTTAATTATTTCACTGGTGTCCTGTGGACATCTTTGTGATAGCGTTGTATCTGGTTCCAGTAGACTGGAGATAATATCAAGACTTTCGGTAATAGGGATACTAGTATATAATGAGTTAATATCATAGCTTACCATAATGTCTTCTTTATCAATTTCTCGGTGTTCTATTTGGGATTTGAAATCATATGAATTTCTTACAATATTTTGAGTGTCCTTTTGTAGTGGTTGTAGTATCGAGAGTAAGTACTGGGGTTTATGTATCTTTGGTATACCGTAGAATCTTGAAGGTACATAAGATTTTGGTGTTAGTTTAAACCAGAGAGAATTTCCAATCAACTTTGTCTCTGAGTGATTTGGTTGGTTGGTTGGTCGGTTGGTTTAAATGTTACCCTTATTCTGGTCTCATTGAAAATTCTACGTAACGCCTCTGACGTTACTTCTTTATACCGGAGTATCACAGACAGTTTGAATTCTATATGATTTCTGTTATTGTTGTCATTCTCAATGCCAATCTTATTGTTTTTATGGGTCTTCATACATTTCTGAATAAATTCTGGTGGGTAGTTAGTTATTCACTATATATTATATTGTGGCGCGACTATATTTTTTAAATTTTAAATTTTTATTATACCTTGTCTCCACACTGTATTTATGGTACAAGTATGGAATTTTCAGCATGCGATATCGGTAGGCCAAATTTTTAGGCCGACCATTGATATTAGATGTACGTCGACAGAGGATCGAAACCCGGACGATGTGTATGGTCGGTGAGAGTCATAACCAATATGCCACCGACGCACAGACATCTAACTAAACCTACATCTTTATCGGTTCCGGATGGGATGAATTAAAGTCTAAGTATTTATTGGAGTGTGTGTGTCGGTTTCTTCTTAATGCTAGTATCTCACCCACCATCTTGTTTTCGTTTTATTTTACAGTCTAGTATGGCTAACTCACCACATTCAGTTTTTCTAACTCAAAAGTGAATTGATTTTCTATCTAATACTGAATATTGACATGCATGAAGAACATAGGAGGGGGGATGTGTTCAGATTTCAGTACAATGAAATCAATAATTAGTTTATAAGGATTCTATTCGTTTCAGGTAAGACCATGGATTGATATCAGCTAAGGAACCATTGAGAACCAATGTGTACTGGACACCTGTCCCGTCCCAGTTTAGAAGTCATCGTCAGTACGTACCCACTACCAGGGTTCGAAGCCTGGATTATTGTTATTATTATTTCCTTTAATTCCTAGAGGAACATAGAGCTTCAGCCGCGCGTCTCCATTGCGTTCCGTTTTCCTCACCTGGCTCCACGTCTGCCCACATGCTTTCATCTCCTCTTCACATGACCTGCCCCATGTCACCCTTGCACTCACCACCAACCAACTCGCCGCTTCCTTTCGGGTTCCACTCGAGCGGTCGCCTGTCTAGTGATGTCACTTGATGGTTTCCTCAGAGTATGGCCAATCCATCTCCATTTCTTCCTGCCTATTTGTTTCACAATCGGTTCCTGGTTGGTTCGCTCATTGCCAGAGATCTCTGTTGCTCATCTTTTCTGACCGGCCATCTGATCTTGAGTATTGAGCGAAGACAGTTAGCTGTTGATGAAGGTCTGTTTGAGGTGCTCTTTATGACGCGCAGTGCAAGTCTCTGATCCGTACGTATAGTGAGTAGCACTGACTTCACATTGGAGTTGAAAATCCGGATCTTATTTTCACTTTCATGCTGAGTGCTTTTGATCTTCACACCGACTTGAGAGTAGTGAAAGCTCGTCTTGCTTTTCCGATTCTTGATTTGATATCCTCATCAGTTCTGCCCGCCTGTAGTTGAAACGATGCTTCCCAGGTAGGTAGGTAAAAGAGGTTGTTTCTTTAAGGTTCCTCCCATTTATGCTGGCTGATTGTTGTCTGTTGTTGTTGCTGTTGGTGTTGGCCAGAAATCTTCATCACCTCTGTTTTCTGTATGTCCACCTGAAGTCCTATCTTTGATGCCTCTTCTGTGCGTCGGTGGCACAGTGGTTAGGACTCTCGCCGACCATGCGCATGGTCCGAGGTTCGATCCCCTGCCGACGCACACCTGAAATCTATGGTCGGCCTCCAAAATTTAGGCTACCGATATCAAAGCTGAAAATTCCATACTTGTACTAAAAATACGGTGTGGCATCAAGCTGTATACTGCTCATCAGTTCGCTCCGTCCTTCTCTATGGCGGTGAGACGTGGCCATTGAGAGCGGAAGACATGAAGAGATTGTCTGTTTTTGACCACAGATGTTTACGATCTCTTTCTCGCGTTAGGTGGTATAATAAGGTAAGTAATGTTGACGTTAGGCGTAGAGTGTTGGGCAAAGAGGGAAAATCACTCGAAGAGGCTATGAAGTTACATAGATTGAGATGGTTAGGTCACGTGCTGCGCATGCCTAACCATCGTCTCCCCCGATGGGCATTACTAGCTGATATAGGTGCAGGTTGGAGGAGAGTAAGTGGTGGCCAAACAAAAACATGGCATCAGTCCATGAAATCCTTGACAGTTAAACTGAGTCAGGTAGGGAGATGCAGACTTCCGGGTTGGGGCCCTCGGGACTTTAAGAATCAATGGCTGGAGACAATAGGTGACATGGCTCAAAGTCGTTGTCAATGGCGCAGATGTTTCAGTCTCTTTAACCTTCATACTCCTTTCTACCATTACTCATTCTGTTTCACTCTTATACTTGTCAAAACTCTATTGATTCTCTTCACTCATTTTCTTGTCTACCTTTGTGTGCTCTTTGGAACGTGGCAACTCGAACTGCTGCACTTTGGTGCTAAGTTCTATGTTGAATCCAGACAGACAGACAGACAGTAACCAAAAATTAAAAAAAAATAAAAACTTGTTGCTTTTCACTTGCATATCTTCCAGGCCTAAATCTTTGTTTCATGAATATGTGTTACTTACCTGGTTCCATTGTTTTTTTTTCTGACTGAACATGTCCCAAGATCATGGTCGCTTTCATGCCTCTTGTTGGGAGTCTAAAGCTTTACTTCGCCAGCCCCACCCCTCCACCTATCGTATACACATTAATATCGTTAGAGAGTACGATTTTAAACCTACGCTTTTAATCGTATCTTAAACGTGTTCATTGGATATGTCATGTCGTGTTAAGATGCATCTCATTTGATTATCGTCTCAAACACCTTCAAGATCGTTGAGTCAATATATACTACTGAGTGAGTATACAAAAAATCGATAAATTATCAACTGCGAGAAATAATGATTATCTACCTACATAGAAACGTGTTCTAGATTTCTATTTTTAGATAAAATCAATAAATAATATTAGTTATGCATTTGATTGACAATGGAAGTACACACACAGAGTATATTTCCTTGACCTTGAAAATAACCAATCACATTTGAGTATTGTGTTTTGATTGATTTTAATGAGCAATACGTAAGTAGGATTAAGGTTACGCAGGAATTGGGATTATGACTTTAAGTAAGGGATAAAAGAATTGTATTTTGAAGTGGTCTTTATCTTCGTTACTCACACTTATGCTTATTACGAACAAATTAGTGAAAAGTCCTGTTACCAGTGGATTATACCTATCAAAAAATTAATTTGAACAACGTTACTAATCTAATTGAATTTTAGATTTTCCCGTCGATTGATGGGACCGAAGTGCTCGGTCTCAGGTTGACATGTCTGCTTGTTGTTCAGGTGCTTCGACGATGTCTGGGCATTTAATTGGAATTTAATTGGTGGATGGTGACTAGCAGTGGAATCCAGGATAACGCGTATTTCGTCCTATTTTGGACTCATCAACTGGATGTATCTTCGGTCCAATCAATCGACGGGGAAGTCTAAAATTCAACTAAATAATTAATATGACCCGTTGCACAAGAGGTGGCTAGCTCTCCTGACCCAAGTGGTCTAGTGGATAACGCTTTGGCGTTTGAAACTATGAGCACTGGGCTCGGGCGACGGTGGGAACATCATCACTCACTGAGGAATGCAGGTACATCCAGCTGAGAGACGAGTCCCAAATAGGACGAAATGCGCGTTATCCTGGATTCCAATGCTAGTCACCATCCACCAATTAAACGTTACTAATCAATGGCATGGATCGGAAGGAGATGAGTTAGCTTTTCGAGAGTGACATGGAAGAGATTATGTGAAGAGGAGATGAAGGCATTTCGAAAGTCATATAAAATGAGACCTAGAAAACACTTCAAAAAGAGAGTTAAATATTGATATGCTGCTGAAGCCATATGTTCCTCTCAGAACCCAAACGTGTTGTCTAACAATGAAAATGTTGGTTTGCATCGGGTGTGATCGGTTACAGGTATGATCACGAGTTGACAACCAGTTAGAGAACCATTGGAAAACCTGTCAGTACTCTGGACAGGTGATTGTCTCATCCTAGTTCGGGGCTCGTAAACAGTGCATACCCACCGCCAGGATTTGTACCCATGACCTACCGGTTAGAAGGTGAGCTCATGAACCATTAAGCCACTGGGACCCGATCCAATCACCCATGATTGAGATTTTAATTGGAATGTAGTTGTTTTTCTTAAGTGTTCTATTGAAGTAGTTGGTTCATTATTGATTTAAGTGGGATATAATGCATAATCGATACAGTTACACAGAAGTTCCTCTCGTAAGACAGAATAAAGATTATGTAACAGTTAAGTGACATCATAAAGTTGACGTTTGATAACACGAAGAGTGCTACTGGATGAGAAGCAAGGCGGTTGGGTGTCCGTATTTTTCACAAATGTGAAGTTCATAAGAATGAAAGCCTACTGGTAACATGTATAAACTAGAACATGTACGTCTGATAATACCGTGAATTACTTACTAAAAATAGCAGCAAACGAATACCAAGGAATTATTTAGTTGATTTTGGACTGTCCCGTTAATCGACTGGACCAGAGTGCTTGGCCTTAGATTGATCTGTCGACTCCTTGTGCAGATACTTCGACGATGTCTGGTTATTTAACTCTATGATAACGCGTATTTCGTCCTACCCCGGACTCGTCATCTGAATGCATCTGCAATCCCCAGTCAGTGCGTGATGGTGTTCCCACTGAGGCTCGAACCCAGTACCTACAGTTTCAGACGCTCGTTGCACAAGCGAGGGGACTAGCTCTCGTCGCCTAAATAGTCTAGTGGAAAACACTTTGGCGTTTGAAATTAAGAGGACCGAGTTTGAGCCTCAGTGGGGTAACACCATCACTCATTGACTGAGGTATGCAGACGCATTCAGATGACGAGTCACAGATAAAACGAAGTGCTTGCTATCCTGGATTCCTCTGCTAGTCACCATCCACTAACTTATTATACAATTCATTTTGACAAAATACGAAGATTTAACTTATGCTACTTAAATGAAAGGAAGTAGTATGAACTAAAAGCATTCAATAATAAGATATTTTTATTCTTTTCTTTCAAAAATTGAAATTTCAGTTGTAGTGGTGTTGCTTTTACAGGGTAGAGTTGGTAGTCTTATGACAAAACTTAATATTTTTTCGGGGATTATTACTGGATGACTGAAGCTTGAGTAGTACATCTACTGGGAATGGAACAGGGATCACCTACACTGTTGAAGAGGGTTCTACCATCGAGCTTGTGTAACGGTGAAAATGGTGAATATGAATCGTAAAGTTATTAGTGAGAAATATAAACTTTCTATTGATTAACTGTTAACATCTGGCTTTGTGAGAATGGGTTTGGTAGTTTCCAGTGTTATTCAATAAAGTATTATTGATGAATCCTTATAAGAAGATAGTGAACTACAAACGTGGCTGGCTCCTGTCAAAAGTCGAAGACTTCATGGATGGCTGTTAGGTTTTGATTTGACCACCTCTAACTCTTTCCTTTTTCATCCTAAAACTGTGTCAGTTAACACTACTGGACAAGGAATGCGATGGCTTGGCATGCATAATACATATCGACGTAGATTCACAACCTCAACGATTGACTTACTCTCCAAGCCTAACGTCAACAATACTGAGCATATTATTACCTTGTTAACACGGAAGACAGAACTCAAACATGTATAGTTAAAGGCAGCTAGCCTCTTCATACTTTTGAATTTTCAATGGCCGTGTCCCACAGGTACATGTCATCAGGATTTCAACACACTTCATTGGTTGATGGATGGTAAACGGTGAAGGTGTGTACTCCCAAGTGTCTTGATTGATATCTCTTCAATCGAGATAGTCTTTACTCTATTCATTCTTTTTCTTTCACTTCAGGTAAAGAAAAAATGGGAAAATCTCGTTTCTAAAACAAAACGTAAAGTCCGCGCTGGTCATATCACGCCAGAATTAGATTGGAATGAAACAAATGCTGCTGTTATGCAATTTCTTACACAACACAGTCCACCTGTCCGTCTAAGATATTTATCATCAATTGGACCATCTCTGTTAAGTCTTGGAGATCTACAAGCATCGTCAGCGTCGGTCGGGATCTGCTTTGACAACATCAGGTAGTGCTACTACAGCTATGAATGGTGGTGGTGGTATAAATGCCTTCAATCAAACAAATTCACATATTTATGGATTATCGAATACCTCATTCACAGATCCATATAGTACTAATAATCATAATCATAATAGTTCTATTTTCTCTAATAATCAACATCCATCGCTTATGCTGTCTTCTGAAAAGTCGGCTATTCTTGATTCCTGTCTACGACAAGAAAGTATGAATAATAGTAATAACAATAATAATAATAGTATTAGTAATAGTAATAACAATACTACTAATAATGCTTGTAGTAGTAGCAGTAATAATAATAACAGTATCAATGGGCAACATTCTTTTATCAATCATGAGACAAATGATTTGAATTCATTCAACAATGCTGGATCAGGTGGCGGAGGACCAGGTGCAGGTGGTGGTGATAAGCAACAACATTTAAATACTTCAACAGAAGATAAAGATGTTGACATGACGACAGGAAATAGTAATAATAAAAGTCAAAATCATGGAGAGTAAGTTGATGAAATTTCTAGATTATGATGCATTATTATTTATTTATTTATTTGTTATTTCCTTTGCGATTTGAGTGGAATATAGGCCTTCAAGTTTCGATAGCAGTAGTTTTGTAACAACAGAAGACAAGGGCCAGTCAACAGATCGTTTATTTAGGAAATCAATACATATTTATAGATTTTCATGTACATTATTATAGATTATTGTAAGAAAACAAACAGTCTTCTGATTGGTGGTTTCTCTCTCTCTGAACGTTAATCTTTCATTTATTTGTGACCGTTTCTTGAAGTTCAGATTATTTATCTGTGAATTGTATCCGCATACGCAAAGTGTGCTGTGATTGGTTGTTGAGTCAGCAGTCTTTGTTCTTATTTTTCTCACAACCAATACTGGGGACGTAAACATTGACGTAAATAGCTGTCTACCACTTTTGGCTAGCAGCCAGCTCTCACCACAGTTTTATTTCTATTTATAGGATGGGGATGTTAGTTTCACGCCCAATCTTCTCTCTTTCAGGAGGTTTAGGAGTGCAGTCTTGGTTGAAGATCAAACTCCGGACCACCCGAGTGGCTGACGAGCATTCTGCGTCTGCGCCACCGACGTACATATTGCATTATGATTTTCAAATGTTGGTTTATAGGGATTTAATGGACTGTCAAGATTGACCACGAACTGAGTGACTACAGTTAGAGAGCTACGCAACAGTAGGGAATGGATGTCACATGATGTCAAACGACCTTGAACTAACCAGTCATATTCTTCTCGAGGGAATGTGGCATTTTAGTATAAAAAGTATTTAGATAAAGCAATAAGGAGACGTAATTTGTCTGATCGAACAATCTGATCACACAATCACGGACTTGTCATAGGAATATATATGAAATTAATAAAGAGGTAAGAGGTGAAAAAATAGACTTAGGTCAAGTTTAAAGGACATATTCAAGGTCAAAGTAACAATGAAGACCACTAAACCAAATAACAGAGGAAATAGTACATCTGCTATGGTATCAAAACAAAATTTACCAAAGAAGGTTTAATGTGATGACGAATTGTTGCTTTGAATGTATAAAGGTGGTTTAAACTTCCTAATCGCTAGAGTTTCTACAAACTTTAGGATATGCCCTCTCCCAAACACATTGTATAGATAGGTTTAAAAGAAGTGTGTAAAGATCAATTTTATGTCCTATCTCTATAATATGCTTCGCAATAGAGGAGCTAGGTCTTCTGTTCTCACCATTGATGGGTTCTGAAGATTCTGTTTGTTTCTGGAGTCATTTAGGAATATGCTCTGAAGCCAGCCCATACTTGCAGAGATCGATGAGGCCTCCTATGTATGTGTGACCACACTTACATTCAAATTGGTAAATACAGTGGGATGTGACATCATTTTTCGCATCTTCAAAGGGTTTAGATGGATATATTGGCTTGACATTCTCAATTATCATGATCTTAGCTGTATAAAAAGTTTTTTTAAACCATATCAGATTTCAATCTTCGTCTAGTTATCAAGCTGCTTTGATGCCCCACATAGGGTAGCTTGATGTACACGTCTTTCTTAGGGGCGAGTTGGAGAGTGGGTCTTGGTGTTCCACTGACTACTTTATATCTCTTAATGAACTTGTCTGGATAATTATTATTATCAACCAGAGTTTGTGTCAACTTTTTTTTCAACTTGACCTAAGTGTCTATTTTCTCACCTCTCAACTCTCTGTTAATTTCATATATATGAATTCCTATGACAAGTCCGTGTGTGATCAGATTGTTCGAAATGTGTTGCACAAATACACACTAGACGATTCAGACAAATTACGTCTTCTTATTGCTTTATCTAAATTCATAAAGGGAACTAATTGTTTTATAAAAAGTATATTATTCACAGGATATATATGTGGTGAGAGCTGTCTACTAGCCAAATTGGTAGATAGTTATTTACGTCAATATTTACGTTCCCAAGATTTGTCGTGAGAAAATGTGAACAAAGATTGATTCAAAACCGACCACAGCAGACTTTGCGTAAGCGGATGCAGTTAACATATAGAGGATTTGACAGTCAAGAAACAGTCACAAATAGATGAAAGATTAACTTTACGTGAGAAACAACCAATCGGAAGACTGTGTTTGTTTACTTAAATATCCATAGTAATGTACATGAAAATATATATAAACATGCGTTGATTTCCTTAATAAATGATCTGTTGCCTGACTCTTGTCTACTGTCGTTATATATATATATATATAATGAGAATGAATTACACAATGTACATGCCTCGAATATTGTGAACGATCAGGTCTCAATTTTGGTTGGGGTAGTTATAGACATATGCCATTCTAAGCTGTTGGTTTTTTGTATATGCCCAAAATCCTTCAATCGAGTTCGTATGAGTGACTACTACCAGTTACAGGATCTATAAATCCTGATGAATGGCTGACTTTATGGTGAATATACCCTGATGACGATCATCACAATGCTGAACATATCAAATGGATGTTGTCCGTAGTCCTCGTTACCCTTACCCTAACTATACACCAAACTCAACTAAAGTTGAGTTAATCCTAAATCAGGGTGAAACTTTCAACGAGGACTATGAGAAAAGCATCTTTTTGTAATGTTCAGCGACCTGATTGGCTGCTTCAAGGTCATTTGGTGTGGTGTCTATTCCTTACTCTTGTCGAAAACCAGTACTCAAGTACTGGACAACTGTTTCGTCCTTGTTCGAGACACTTCACCAGTGCGCACCTATGAATGAACGCACCTCTAAGGGATTTGAATCCAGGACCTTCAGGTTACAAGGCAAGCGCTTGTTGTATACCATTCGACCACTTAGACAGTATTCAGTGTCCCATCACAATTCTAACTTCTACCATTTCTCCATGCTATATATACAGCATGACCACAATCCAGTGTCATCGGAGAGTATTTATGCTCACAACTTTGCATTTGTTGTCGTTGTATGAAGATTGTTTCATTTTTCATTCCTTGAGTTTTGAAGTATTTCAGCAGTACTGGTAGTAGGGTTGGCTAGCCTCACACGCCAAAGGTCCTTTTTTTCTACAGGCTTACTAATCCATCAGCTGGTAAGCTAAATGAAGAGAGTGCGTCGGTCGGGATTCGACCTGTGTGTAGCTGGTGAGCATATTTTACCATTGAACCACCAGTGCGTTGTCTGAAGAGATGCCAAGGATGAATTTTAATGTAAACACTAATTAGATAGTGTTATTAGAAGATGGTGCGTCGATGGCATAGCGGTTAGGACGCTCGCCGACCATGCACATGGTTCGGGGTTCGATTCCCGGCCACGGACGCACTCCTTTACCTCAAGAAGCCAGAAATAACGCTGGTGAAGAGGAAAGGTTGGGCATGAGGCTAGCAACCCCATCCTGTAAATTAATAAACACCACTACAGAAACTTCAAGCCACTAGCTTGAAGCCCTATGTTCCACTGGGGAAGGTGAAGGGAAATAAAAATTAGAAGACAGAGATTATTTGAAAAATATTGTGATATATTTGCGCAATATATATTCCGAATACAGTCTGATCCCTCACACGTTTACTTGTCAAGTCAGTTTATATGAAGAACGACAAAGGCCAATCAAAATACACAAAATGACAATACGAGAGATATGGATAATTGGCAACAGATAACAAGGGGAAGAGGGAACCGATTGTGAAACAAATATGCTGAAGGAAATGGAGATGGATTGGCCATACTCTGAGGAAACCATCAAGTGACATCACTAGACAGGCCATAGCTCGAGTTGAACCCGAAAGGGAAGCGGCGAGTTGGTCGTCAGTGCAAGGGTAACTTGCAGGAGGTCATGTGAAGACGAGATGAAAACGTGTGGGCAGACTTGGAGCCAGGTGAAAACTCTAGCAGAGAACCGAACTCAATGGCGATGCACGACTGAAGCCCTATGTTCCTCTAGGAATTAAAGGATGCGATAATAATATGATAATAATATATATTTTTTTCAAGTATTGGTGTTTGTAGGGATTTTGTTTGATTGGTTAGAGGATTTCATCATGAGCCGACATCAGTTAGAGAGCCATTGGAAAAACAAGAGGGGGTGCTGGACATCTGTTTCGTCCTAGTCCGGGATTCTTCGGTAGTACGCACCCACCGCCAGGGTTTCGAACCCACGACTTTCTGGTTACAAGGCGAAGTAGCTCGTATACAATTGAGCCACTGGGACCCGATTCAATGGCCAACCCATGAATTCTAACTTCTGCCAATTCATGACATAGCGCGACTACTTCGCAATGTCTTCGGATCCCAGTGGCTTAATGGACTACGAGTTAGCTAAATGTGTAACCAGGACATCCTGGGTTCGAACCCCGGTGGGCGCATACTGATGAAGAGTCGCAAGCTAGGACGAAACGGATGTCCAGTATTCCCTGCAGGTTTTCCAATGGTTCTCTAACTGATGTCGGCTCATGATGAAATCCTCTAACCAATATATGTATATATAAGGCAAATTGTGAAGCCGTGTGAATGAATTGATATGATTATGAGTGGCAATAATTTATGCTTGAAATGGTGCCATCCAGTTGTTAATACTGCATCATTACTGTGTGATATTTAAAATAAACTTATCTAATATAGAGTTACAATCACACTATGCTAGGAATTTAAAGACAATGTCGTACTTCTGGTGAACAAGAATGTAACAGCAGTATCCACGAGGCGGGGGCGGGGTGGGTTCGAGAGGTGTTGTTAAGAGGGAAGAGTTCAACTCCCGATTTCTCTTTCGACAATCAGTAACCCATTATTAAGGTCTTCATTATTATTATTATTATTATTATATTATTGTTCCCTTGGGTTCCTAGTGGAACAGGGCTTCAACTGCATGTCTCCACTTGTTTCTGTCTTCTGCCGTACTTTTCACCTGCATCCATGTTAGTCCATACCGTTTCAACTCCTCTTCACATGATCTCCTCCATGTTACCCTTCGACGTCCCACTCGCCACTTCCCTTTCGGATTCCACTCGAGCATTGGCCTGACGCGCAATGTCACCCAGCTCCCTCCTCAGCGAGTGTCCAATCCATCTCCACTTTCTCCTGCATATTTGTTGAGCGATTAATTCTTGTTTTGTTTGTTTGTTCCCATAGTTTCTTGTTGGTGATTCTTTCCGGCCATCTGATCTTCAGTACAGAGCGAAGACAGTTGTTGATAAAGGTCTGCAACAGGCTGTTGGAAATATTCTTTGTGACCCGTTAAGTTTCTGATCCATCCGTATAGAAGAACTGACTTGACTTTTGAATTGAAAATCCGAATTTTGTTGTTGATGCTGAGTGACGAAGATTTCCAGATTGATTTCAGGTTGATAAATGTGTTTCTCGCCTTCCCGATTCTCGATTTGACATTCTCGTCCGTTCCTCCTGTAATTGAGACAATGCTCCTTAGATAAGTGAATGAAGTAAACTCTTTCAAGTCCCTCCCGTTGATGGTGATTGGCGCTGGATGTTGCTGTTGTTGTTGTTGTTGGTTGGTTGGTTATTTTCCTAACCTCCGTCTTGTCTATGTTCACCTGGAGTCCTGTCTTTGCTGCTTCTTCGACCAGTTTTTTCGGTTTTCGCTTGTTAGTCTTCGATTTTGTGTGACATCAAACATAAATCATCCACGCGCGAAATCCAGGTCTTCTAGGTTCTTCACGTCTGTCCAGGATATCCCTGTCTTCTCGTTTTCCACTGTCTGACGCATAATCCAGTCCACCACAATTAGGAATATCATTGGTGATAATAAGCACCCTTGTCTGACTCCTGTGTTCACTTTAAACGCCCCACTGAGTTTTCCGTTGTGGATCACTTGATATGTGCCGTTGTCGTACAGTTGTTGAATAAGGTTGATGAATATTTGGGGTACGCCGTGGTACTTGAGTAGTTTCCAAATTACTTAGCGGTCAACGCTGTCAAAGGCCTTCTCAAAGTCTATATATATATATATTCTTATGAAGACCTTCATAAGAACATATATAACTTCAAACAAACTGCGCGCATGTGTGTGTAATTTGGCGTGGAATAGTTGGTCCCCTTGTCTGTGAATTCATCGATTTCTAGAAAGTATCCTTTGATAGGTCGATAGATATTCAGCCAGTTAGTTAAATTGCTTTATTGTAATATTCTATAAGAATTTACTTACATGCCTTTTCTTGTATTCGTGTGTTTCTTTCCCTCATGAATGTAAATGCATATAGTTCATCAGAAGTGGTTGGCAATATCGCTGGATCAGTGAATGAATCCTTTCTCTCCTCCTTTTCACCATTCAACCAATCATTTCTTAACTTTGGTCTACCTGCATCAAATCATCATGATTCCCTCTACACAACATTTAATCAGGATATTCAAAAAGAACTGTATTCACAATTAAAACAAGAACATGAATTACGCATGGATATATTACGTTTACAAAAACAAGCATGGCTATTACAAATGAATTTATTTAAAAAAATGAAAGTTGAACAAATCTCTAGCTTGTTTTCATCACCACAACTTTCTTTGCCTACAACAACAACAACACCTACTCCTACTACTCCTAGCAATGCTACTACTACTAATAGTGTTGTGAGTAGTATCAACAGCACTGGCTGTAGTAATACTTCTGTCTCTATTTCACTATCGTCTTCATTAACTGTGCCATCATCAAATGAAGTAAATCATTCGGCGATGAATAATTCAACATCTGTTCCTTCAATAAATCCATCAGCTACGCCTGTGACTGCTAGTCTGACGAGTACTCCTACTGTTGCTACTACCGCCACTACTACTTCAATTACCAAGCCTAATTCGTCTATTCAACAGTCGAATGTCAATCATCAGAGTGAATCGAATTCCACTCCAGAGACTCGATCATTATCACCAATGTTTCCAGGGGATGCGAACAGTCATCCTCCCCCTCCTCATCATCATCAGAATGTTGTATTGACAAATGTTGAGAAAATAGAGGGTTAATCTATAGAATACATTGTGTGTGTGGGTTGGTGGGTGTGTGCGTGGGGAGTGGCATAATCTGATCACAATGTGTGAATGTGACACGCACCCACACACATACACACACAACTAACAAGCAAACACGGACATGAATTGTGTTGTAAGGTTAAAAATGTTGTGAAAGTTTTTTATCCTGCGTGCGTGTGTGTGTGGTTTTGCTGATAATTTGTTAATACATTGAGAGAAGAGTTGTTGTACAATACAGTATTTATTGTATTTAATAAACAATTTATAAAACCAATCGTTGTTGTTAGACGCTTTGAGGGTCATCAGTTACAGGAAGCCTACCTAGCCTTGGACCCAGGGTTTCGTCCTTGTTATCACTCGTCAATAGGGGCGTATCTACAGTTACCTTTGGAAGAAATTATTTCTCTTCTACACCGAAGGAAGCAACTAGATGCATGTCATTAGTTACTATCGAGTATTCAATCAAAAAAGAAGACAGTTGCAGCGAAGAAAATTTTCTTTTCGACGAAGTCATCAACTAGGTAGCTGTACATTCGTGTATTTATATCAAATGGATGGGAAAATTCCAGAATAATTTCCGGTTAAGGGGAAAATTTTTAAAATTACAATTAGGAATTAAATTTAAATAATTAAATTGCCATAATAATAAACAGGGGGGGGACGGATAAAACTCAAACAAAGTAGCATCATATATATATATATATATATATATATCATTAAATTAAATTACTTCATTTCATTTTATCTCATGTTGTCATTGACCATGCATACTGAAAAAACTAACTGACTATTGTTCCATCCCATCCCATCTTATACTTGTACCATAATACACTTTCTGATATGATTCTAATCTGCCTTTGCTGGCTGGCTGGATTTTATATGCTTAAATTAATGGATTTATAATTGCAGAGCTTTACGAAGAAGAATTTATTGAAACCACAATTGTTTTCTCTAACTATTTTGTTCTGAATAAATTATGAGAATATTCAATTTATTGATGAGTAATCGTTTGGAAATAGTTAGCAGGAAGAAAGAGAACAGCAGATTAAAGATGAGTTGCGAAAAACGTAAGATGAACTACAAATAGCTTTATTTATACACTTATTCATGAAGACAAGGAGAAGGAGAAAATAGTGTACTGAGGCCATGGTAGTGAAAGAGGCTGCTGAATAAAACGTTCCTGAACACAAAGTTCAGGTTTCTTCTTATAGATTGCTAAAGCTTCAGCTGCATGAAGAAGATGTAGACGAATTCCTTTCTAACGACTTGGTCGTACTTTATATGTGACTGTGAAAGAAGTCTCTGATGATACTGCATGAGCAGAAGTAATAATATGCTCCAGAAATGAGCTGCTGAATGTTCTGCGTTCTCTTTTTTTAACAGTCGCCATGATGGTTAGTATCCATGGGTATGCCAAGATAATAATATTCTGCTGGTACGCCTATGTGCTTAGCTCCAAACAAGTAATTGAATTGAAGTTGCCGACAGAGGGATCTTGTCTTTGACATTTTGGAGAATAACAGTAACATAGGTGGAAAAGGTGAGGCGCAGAGATGCAGCAAAGAACGTCCTTCGAATAACTGTAGACTGGCAGTTTTGAAGAACTTCATTAATTGTTATCTCCTTTGAATTTCAGATTTACGGTTATTAGTTGTTTGTTCGACACATCCAGATTTCGAGGAGTCTTATGGGTGTTTCCCTTTCGATGTTTATTGACGAAGGAGGTTGGATATCCACTTTTGACTAGAGTTTTTTCTTTTTTGAAGGGTTTCAGTTCTTTATTCAATGCGTCCTCAATGCACATACATTAGATTCTTGTAGCAATAGATCCGATAAGGTTTCTTTTTCTACTCAGTGGGATGAAATTTGTGATACTTTGTTAGCTTTCCACTCTAATTTGGCTTGTGGCAGACTGATCTGATCATCTTGTAAGCTGAACATCTAGGAAATCGATAAAATATTAGGTTGGATATGTAAACAGCTCGAGTAGCATTTAGCAATACAAATATCAACTTATTTCTGTGTAAAATCGATATCCTAGTTACCGGTCCTTCTTTAATGACTACGAGACACTTCCGTTTAAAGTGGAAACCTTGAGGAGGCTAGCTAGTTGGCCTTTATCAAGGGGTTTTTGTACTCTACCATCTGCCTTAAATAGGTATAATGTAGTGGTTAATACTTAGTTTAGGTGAAGTGTTTTAGGTAAGTAAGGAAAATCCAGTTGGTGAAATTATAATGTTTAATAGACTGAGATAGGCAATGACCCGTGCCTTTCTCATCCTGTGAGATTCTACATTAAGCAGGATTAAGTTGTCAGGGAAGCAGTAGGTGTGTGGTCCAAGTTAAACTTTGTAATAGAATGAAGACTCCAAGAAGTGTATCACGAAACCTAAATTTAACCAAATAAATGACCAACTATCCCATAAAGTTCGTTCAGAAGATTACAGAAGCTCATAAGTAAAGGGGAAAACATTAGTGGAACCATTGACCGTACCATAAACAAGAAAAGATTTAAAGCATTTGCAGTTTTCCCGTATAAAGAAGGGACATGTGAAAATGTGTAAGTACGATCGTTTATAATTAAGGAATTAGGGTAGCATTTAAACTTACACACTCGCTCTATTGACTAAAAGACCCTAGTGCTCCAGTCAGAAAAAAACTGTGATCTATACTTTAATTGGAAACTAGTTAGTAACTCGTATAATGTGTCTAGTCCTTTGTTTGATGCGGACTGATTCCTATCAGTCAAGTTTGAAATGTGGCCACAATACTATGTGGCTTGCCATCACGGTGTGCATTCTGAATTGCTGATATTAGATGGTTGAAGGCAGTCACTGGACAGGAAGTCTTGAACCTAGGTTTCGTGCTAGCTGGCATTCACTAGTCAACAAGGAATATCTGTAACCTTGAAGAAGGAATTCATGTCTCCTCTGAGATTCGAACCCGTGTCACCAGCGCTACCAGCATTCTCAGAGACATTACCGTTCAGCTACTCAGGCCCACTATTGGCCTCCTGTAAGAATGTATTGTATACTTTGATTGGACACTAGTCAGTGACTAGTATAGTGTGTCTAGTCCTTTGTTTGTTGCAGACCGAATTCTGTCAGCAAAGTTTACAATGTGGCCAGCATTTTAGGTGGCTCACCACCACGGTGCATTTTGCATTGCTGATATTAGGTGGTGACGTGGGTTCGAATCTCAGAGGGGATATGAGTTCCTTCTTGAAGGTTGCAGATACGCCTTACTGACTGGTGAGTGCCAACTAGCACGAAACTTAGTTTCAAGGCTTCCTGCCCAGTGACCGCCTCCAACCATCTAATACCAACAATTCACAGTGCACCGTGATGGCGAGCCACCTAGTGGCATGCTGACCACATTGTAAACTTGACTGATACGAATCAGTCAGCACCAAAAAAAAGGACTACACTAGTCACTGACTAGTGTCCAATCAAAGAATATACAATTGCTAATGAATAGAATCTCAACTCTGATATAAAAAAGGTTCATGTAGCATCTGTTAATTTACGTTAGATTGGATATTCGGTTATTTATCAAAGTATTTGTTCACAAATCTCCGTAGACGGATTTGTCAGCTAAATACTCTATGAACATTGTTATTTATACAATTCCCTTTTAAGATTAAATACATACAAACACATAAACACTGTGACAATAAATAAGTTTAACTTCAAACGAATATATGATCTATAATATTTGGGTGATAATCTTTTAATGTGGCGTCACTGAACACTGTTCCAACTGGCTGTCTAATACTCGTGACGGTATCTCAAGGAGCTCATTCGACATGGCATTCATTAGACTATCATCATATCGGGATAACGTTACGTAAAAGCTTTATAGTTATTAGTAAGCAAGTTTATTAAAGCAAAGAAAGCTCTTGGTTTTGCTGAAGTCTTTACAGTCAGATTAAAGAAGCCGGATTTGTGTATACAAAAGGAGACAGCAGGTAGCTTAAATCTACTTAGGTGACATACTTTATTTTATCTTCTTCTCTTTACAATGGTTTTCCACTATTATTATTATCATCATCATCATTACTCTTAGTTTTCCTAGGATATGTGCAAATAGAAAAATCACAGTTGAGTACTAGTCTTGGTTGATGAATGTTCAGGCTATTTTATGAGTTTAGATCAGACATATTAAAATCTTGTTATTTAGTCCTATATGTTTCACATATTGGTGGATGGTGACTAGCAGTGGAATCTAGGATAATGCGCATTTCGTCCTATTTGGGACTCGTTGTCTGGATGTGCCTGCATTCCCCAGTGGGTGATGATGTTCCCACCGATTCCACTGCTAGTCACCATCCACCAATTAACTTCTAATTACATGTCCAGACATCGTCGAAGCATCTGCACATATTATTTTTATTAGTAGTTTTCATGTTTAGGCTAGGTTTTAGCTTCATGTTTACTATGTTGGGGCATCTAGGGACCATACGGTCATAGTTTGTTTAGGGATGCTCTGGCATAGGAAAGCTATATATCAATCGATAGCTCTCGACGAGATCTATCCTTTGACATTGGTTTCGACCCTTGTAGCCTCTCCTCAGCCTTCCTCAGGATCTTTGATATCTGGGCTTCCGCCCTCTGGGGTTATGCTGCCAAAATTTTTCCAGGGAGGCTAGGACTTAGGGAAGCTATATATCAATGGATAGCTCTCGACGAAATCTACCCATTGGTACCGGTTTCACACCTTATAGCTTCTCCTCAGCCGAATAGGGAATTTTTTCAAAGGCTACAGGGGAAACCTGTTTCTAGGCCTAGAGTTCATGCCGCTGGCTGTTCTCTTGACATTTTTTTAGCTCCGCGACCTCAGGTTGTATGCCGTTGTGTATGTAGCTAGGGGGCATTACCAACCATAGGGCAGCAGGGGGGCAGAGACTGCTAGGCAGGAAAACCCTCGTATTTTTCTTAGGAATAGCTTTTACCCTCTGATTTATATACCATTGGATTCCTCTTGACGAGACGAACCAATTGGTACCTGTCTCGTCCCTGTAGGACTTACGGTTGCGGAGCTATGCTTCTTTAATTTCAGGATGTATTCTGCTATTTTAGAGTTTCTTAGGATGTACATGCTTTTTCATTTCATCCACGATGTTATGGACAACGGGGAGCTGAAAATGAAGCCGAGGCTGACCGGCAGCTTAACCGGACTTCTACTGATATGACGGTGGCGACGGTATCAGTAGGAGATAACTTGGGTCGCCACACCGTTCCTAGCGTAGCTCCGTTGATAGTAGCAACGGGCATCAACCAAATTTGTCAAACCTCACAACCTACTGATACATTGGCGACGGTATCAGTGGGGGCTGGACTTAGTCGTCAACAATCCAACCCGATGAACCAAACGAATCCAAGAAATATCATGCCGGATCGGCCGTGGCCCGGATTAACAACGACCGCGCTTTCTGCTGCCGTGTCACAGGGCAGAAGTGATAAGTACGCTACTGAGACACACCAGGCCGTGTGTGACCGGCCTCAAGCAGATGTCCCCTGGGCTCTGCGGTCACGCAACACTAACCTTTCTTCTATTTCAGGTACCCAAAGACTAAACTCAGGCGTGAGGCCAGCAACCCCACCCTGTAAACAAACCTGCTACAGAAACTTCAGCGTGAACAGTCTCCTTGCGTCAAAAGAAAAAGTCTGTGTGGGGACATGGAATGTCCGCACCATGTACGAGACTAGCAAAGCTGCCCAGATCGCAAGCGAAATGAGGAGATACGGACTACAAGTATTGGGGATCTGCGAAAGCAGATGGAACGGATACGGACTCACCAAATTGTCAACAGGTGAGTCAGTGATTTACTCCGGTCACCCAGAAGACAACCACACACACACCGAGGGCGTGGCTATAATGATGTCACCAACGGCAACCAAGGCTCTGATACAATGGGAGGCGATCTCACCCAGGATAATAACCGCCAGATTCAACTCTAAAGGAAGGAAAGTGTCAATTATACAATGCTATGCACCGACCAACAACGCAGACCTCGAAAAGAAAGAAGAATTCTACAGACAACTGCAGGCAGCAATAGACAATACTCCAGCCGGTGACATCAAAATACTAATGGGAGACATGAACGCCAAACTGGGATCAGACAACACAGGAAGGGAACTCATCATGGGTAAAGAAGCTCTGGGAGAGATGAATGAAAATGGAGAACTCTTCGCCGACTTCTGCGCCTTCAATGAACTAGTGATTGGTGGCAGCGTATACAAACACAAGGATATTCACAAGGCTACATGGGTGTCACCAGATGGGCGAACCAAAAACCAAATTGACTTCATCACAATCTCGAGGAAGTGGCGGCGCAGCCTACTGGACACAAAAGCAAGAAGAGGAGCAGACGTTGGCTCAGACCACTACCTCGTACAAGGAACAATCCAACTCAAATTAAAGGCTTTCAGAGAAACAGGAGCTGCAGATAGACCACAAGCCAAGTTCAACACTCAAAAACTAAAGGACCAGGATACAAAGGATATCTTTACTGCAAGTATAAAGGACAAAGCTGAGACACAAATCAACATTAGTGAAGAGGTTAGCGTCGAAAAACACTGGAACAACCTGAAAACAGTATGGAGCGAAACCTGCATGGAAGTTCTGGGCAGAAAGAAGAGACAGGACAAACCGTGGCTCACTACGGACACTTGGAGGCTAATAGAGGAGAGAAGGATGGTGAAACAAAAAATTCTGCAGTGCACCGACGAGCAACAGAAACAGGAGTTGAATGTAAGCTACAATACACTGAACAAAGGAGTAAAGAAGAGTGCCAGAGAAGACAAAAGAAAGTATTATGAAGCCATGGCCAATGAAGCAGAACAAGCTGCAGGCAAAGGAGACCTCGCAACACTTCACCAAACAACTAGGTACCTTTCAGGCAAAAATTCGTCACAAATTAAGCCAGTGAAGGATGAAAATAGAAAGTCAATCACCAAAGAAGTGGAGCAAAGGAAACACTGGGCTGAACACTTCAAAAGACTACTAAACCGACCGCCACCTACAACGCGCCCAACAATACCAACAACGGAAGCAGAATTACCAGTGAACATCAACCCCCCGACGAAATCAGAAGTCCTGAAGGCAATCAAGATGCTGAAAGCTGGGAAAGCAGCAGGACCAGATGGAATCCCAGCAGAAGCATTGAAAGTCGACCCAGAGACAACAGCAGACTTGATGACACCACTACTAGAGAAGGTGTGGAA
This sequence comes from Trichobilharzia szidati, assembly GCA_944472155.2. Taxonomy (NCBI): domain Eukaryota; kingdom Metazoa; phylum Platyhelminthes; class Trematoda; order Strigeidida; family Schistosomatidae; genus Trichobilharzia; species Trichobilharzia szidati. The sequence goes on along the minus strand of OX235276.1, from coordinate 79,181,716 downwards.
AGAAGGCAAAGTACCCGAGGATTGGAAGAAAGGATACCTATTCAAACTACCAAAGAAAGGAGACTTAAGTCAATGCAAGAACTGGCGCGGAATTATGCTCCTTTCCATCCCAAGCAAAATACTAAGCCGCATCATCCTGGAAAGGATCAAACAAGCCTTGGATGAAAAACTTCGACCAGAACAAGCTGGATTCAGGAGTAACAAGTCATGTATTGATCAAATCGCCACACTACGGATCATCATTGAACAAAGTTTGGAATGGCAGTCACCTCTCTATCTCAACTTCATCGACTTTGAAAAGGCCTTCGACAGCGTCGACCGAGAGGTGATTTGGCAACTACTTCGCTACTACGGGGTGCCGCCGACAATTATACATCTCATCCAACAGTTGTATGACAACGCTGCATGCCAAGTAATCCACAACGGGAAGCTCACGGAATCCTTCGAAGTGAAGACAGGAGTAAGACAGGGTTGCCTACTATCGCCAATGATTTTCCTGATTGCAGTAGACTGGATAATGCGACAAACAGCGGGCAATGAGGAAACAGGCATAAAATGGACTCACACAAAGAACTTGGAGGATCTGGACTTCGCCGATGATATATGCCTGATTTCCCACAAACTGGAAGATATGCAAGTGAAAAGTAACAAGTTGGCAGAAGAAGCATCGAAGATAGGACTCCAGGTGAACATAGAAAAAACAGAGGTGATGAAGATCCCTGGCCAACACCAACAACAACAACAACAGACAAGAATCAGCATAAATGGAAAAAACCTGAAAGAAACTACCTCCTTCACCTACTTGGGAAGCATTGTTTCAACTACAGGCGGAACTGACGAGGATATCAAAGCAAGGATCGGGAAAACAAGGCAAGCTTTCATTACTCTGAAGTCTGTGTGGAGGACAACATCATTCAGCGTCAAAAATAAGATCGGGATTTTCAACTCCAATGTGAAGTCAGTACTACTATACGGATCAGAGACTTGGCGTGTCACAAAGAGCATCTCAAACAAACTTCAGACCTTCATCAACAGCTGTCTTCGCTCAATACTCAATATCAGATGGCCGGAAAAGATCAGAAGCAGGGATCTCTGGGAGCAAACCAACCAGGAACCGATTGTGAAACAAATCGGCAGGAAAAAATGGAGATGGATTGGCCACACTCTGAGGAAACCATCAAGTGACATCACTAGACAAGCCCTCGAGTGGAACCCGAAAGGGAAGCGGCGAGTTGGTCGTCCAAGGGTGACCTGGAGGAGATCATGTGAAGAGGAGATGAAAGCATGTGGGCAGACCTGGAGCCAGGTGAAAACTCTAGCAGAGAATCGAACGCAATGGAGATGCATGGCTGAAGCCCTATGTTCCTCTAGGAACTAAAGGAAATAATAATAATAACCGTTACTAGGGAATAGTCATGTAGACTTAGAATATGCTAATGACATAGTCCTCCCTCCTAGATGAAGGTGGTGATAAAATGTAGAGTATTCTTAACACCTTGAAGAGCATCAGTCTTCGAATATTTGGCATGTGATTCACTCCTGTCAATTGTAAGATGACGCTACCGAACTGAACTACATCGACTCCTAGCTTGAAAATAGCTTTCACCCTGTCCCACCCACCCTATTTTGTGATTACATGCAAGTGAATGCAATGCAATGTTGGGTATTTTTCCTGGGTTAATTAACTTACCAGGGTCTATCATTTTAGTTCGAGGTACTAGTTTGACCTATGTAAATTATCTCGCGAACAGTCATTACATGGCATTTGGTAAATGATATGCACTTTTTTCGTATTTGGATCTATCGAGTCCTTAAGCCTATAAACTTTGTCTCTGAGTGATTTGGTTGGTTGGTCGGTTTGTTCAAATGTCACTCTAAATCCGGCCTCATTGAAAATTCTACGTAACGCCTCTGACGTTCCTTCTTCATACCGGAGTACCACAGAAACTTTGAATTCTATGTGATTTTTGTTATTGTTGTCATTTGCAGTACTAATCTTATTGTTCCTATGATTCTTCATTATATTTCTGAATAAATTCTTGTGGGTAGTTAGTTATTCACTAGTCACATTTTCTTTATTTGTTTGATTTCATTATTTAAATCTTCTGATTTACTAATTAGCCTTTTGGCGCGATTATATTTTTTAAATTTTTTAAACTTTTTATTATACCTTGACTCCACACCGTATGGAATTTTCAGCATGCGATGTCAGTAGGCTAAATTTTTAGGCTGACCATTGATATCAGGTGTGCGTCGGCAGGGGATCGAATCCCGGACCATGTGCAAGGTCGGCGAGAGTCACAACCGCTGTACCACCGATGCACAGACATCTAACTAAACTTACACGTTTATCGATTCCGGATGGGATGAATTAAAGTCTAAGTATTTATTGGAGTGTGTGTCGGTTTCTTCTTAATGCTAGTATCTCACCCACCATCTTATTTTCGTTTTATTTTGCAGTCTAGTATAGATAACTCACCACATTCAGTTTTTCTAACTCAAAAGTGAATTGATTTTCTATCTAATACTGAATATTGACATGCATGAAGAACTTAGGAGGGGGGATATGTTCAGATTTCAGTACAATGAAATCAATAATTAGTTTGTAAGGATTCTATTTGTTTCAGGTAAGACCACGGATCGATATCAGTTAGAGAACCATTGAGAACCAGATTGTACTGGACAGCTGTTCCGTTCCAGTTTGGGAGTCATCGGCAGTACGCTCCCACTACCAGGGTTCGAAGCCAGGATTATTATTATCATTGTTTCCTTTAATTCCTAGAGGAACATAGGGCTTCAGCCGTGCGTCTCCATTGCGTTCGGTTCTCTGCTAGAGTTTTCACCTGGCTCCAAGTCTGCCCATACGCTTTCATCTCCTCTTCACATGACCTCCTCCAAGTCACCCTTGTACTGACGACCAACTCACCGCTTCCCTTTCGGGTTCCACTCGAGCAATGGCTTGTCTAGTGATGTCACTTGATGGTTGGTTTCCTCAGAGTATGGCAAATCCATCTCCATTTCTTCCTGCCGATTTGTTTCACAATCGGTTCCTGGTTGGTTTGCTCCCAGAGATCCCTGCTTCTGATCTTTTCTGGCCGGCCATCTGATATTGAGTAGTATTGAGCGAAGACAGCTGTTGATGAAGGTCTGTAGTTTGTTTGAGATGCTCTTTATGTCGCGCCAAGTCTCTGATCCGTATAGTAGCACTGGCTTCAAATTGGAGTTGAAAATCCCGATCTTATTTTTGACGCTGAATGATGTTGTCCTCCACACAGACTTGAGAGTAGTGAAAGCTTGTCTTGTTTTTCCGATTCTTGATTTGATATCCTCGTCAGTTCCGCCTGTAGTTGAAACGATGCTTCTCAGGTTGGTAGGTAAAGGAGGTTGTTTCTTTCAGGTTCCTTCCATTTGTGCTGGCTGATTGTTGTCTGTTGTTGTTGTTGTTGGTGTTGTCCAAGTATCTTCATCACCTCTGTTTTCTCATTGTTCACCTGAAGTCCTATCTTTGATGCTTCTTCTTCCAACTTGTTGCTTTTCGCTTGCATATCTTCCAGGCCTAAATCTTTGTTTCATGAATATGTGTTACTTACCTGGTTCCATTGTTTTTTTCTGACTGAACATGTCCCAAGATCATGGTCGCTTTCATGCCTCTTGTTGGGAGTCTAAAGCTTTACTTCGCCAGCCCCACCCCTCCACCTGTCGTATACACATTAATATCGTTAGAGGGTACGATTTAAAACCTACGCTTTTAATCGTATCTTAAACGTGTTCATTGGATATGTCATGTCGTGTTAAGATGCATCTCATTTGATTATCGTCTCAAACACCTTCAAGATCATTGAGTCGATATTTACTACTGAGTGAGTATACAAAAAATTGATAAATTATCAACTGCGAGAAATAATGATTATCTGACTTTAAATTTAAAAAAAAAAAAGATACCTACATAGAAACGTGTTCTAGATTTCTATTTTTAGATAAAATCAATAAATAATATTAGTTATGCATTTGATTGACAATGGAAGTACACATACACACAGAGTATATTTCCTTGACCTTGAAAATAACCAATCACATCCGAGTATTGTGTTTTGTTTGATTTTAATGAGCAATAAGTAAGTTGGATTAAGGTTAGACAGGAATTGGGATTATGACTTTAAGTAAGGGATAAAAGAATTGTATTTTGAAGTGGTCTTTATCTTCTCTACTCACAATTATGCTTATTACGAACAAATTAGTGAAAATTCCTGTTACCAGTAGATTATATAAATCAAAAAATTAATTTATAAGACGTTACTAATCTAATTGAATTTTAGATTTTCCCGTCGATTGATGGGACCGAAGTGCTCGGTCTCAGGTTGACGTGTCTGTCGGCTTCTTGTACAGATGCTTCGACGATGTCTGAGCATGTAATTAGAATTTAATTGGTGGATGGTGACTAGCAGTGGAATCCAGGATAACGCGCATTTCGTCCTATTTGGGACTCGTCAACTGGATATACCTTCGGTTCAATCAATCGACGGGAAAATCTAAAATTCAATTAAACAATTAATATGACCCGTCGCACAAGAGGTGGTTAGCTGTCCTGGCCCAAGTGGTCTAGTGGATAACGCTTTGGCGTTTGAAACTATGGCCACTGGGTTCGAGCCTCGGTGGTGAGAACATCATCACTCATTGGGGAATGCAGTTACATCCAGCTGGGAGACGAGTCTTAAATATGACGAAATGCGCGTTATCCTGGATTCCACTACTAGTCGCCATCCACCAATTAAACGTTACTAATCAATTGTACACATTGGAAAAGTCTTAAATCCTTTTGCTCCTATTAGATCTACGTGAGTATCACTTTGCGTTTTCTCATTGGCCCATGTTTAAGGTCATGTGTCAGGCGGGTAGTTCAAGAAAGATTATTATTCTTATTATTCCTTTGGGTTCCGAGTGGAATATAGAGCTTCAACAGTAAATTAGCATTTCACTTCGTTTTCTTCTGTCTTTTCTAGCTGGTTCCATGGTTGCCCATGAGTTTTCATTTTCTCCTCTCCACATGGTCTCTTCCATATTCATCCTCGAACGCCCAACTCATCGTTTCCTACTCGGGTTCCACTCAATAGCCCGGCACGCTATATCACCAAACAGTGTCTCCTCATTGTGTGTCGGATTCATCTCCATTTTGTTCAGAATATTTGTTGAGCGATCGGTTCTTGATTGGTTTGTTTCAAGAAGTTCTGGCTGCTAACTCTTTCCGACTGGCCATCTGATCTTCAATACTGAGTGAAGACAGCTGTTGGTAATAGTCTGCACTAGCCTGTTGGATGTACTGACCGAATTTCTGACCCATTCAAAAGGACTGACCGACTAAACATTGGTTTTGAAAATCTGAATTTCGTTCTTTATGCTGACTGAGTGCAGACGAACTTCCACACTGATGTCCGATTGATGTAGGTGTACCGTTGCCTTCCTGATCCCGACTGGCTTTGACAGCTTCCTCTGTGAAAGAGGTAACCTCTTTCAAACTGCCTCCGTTAATAGTGGTTGGCGTTGATTGTTGCTGTTGCTGTTGTTGATGGTGGACGGTGGGTATCTTCATCACCTCTGTCTTCTCTATGTTCACTTGAAATCCATCACTCTCCGCCTACCTCATCTGAGAAGTGGTTGCTTTTCGCCTAAAGATCTTTGAGTTCGTATGATATTAGGCATGAAGAATTCACAAAATCCAGATGTTTATGGGAGAGGGAGGGTATCTTTTTATCAGTCCAATACATGCCTGTCTTCTCACTTCCCACGAAAAACAAGAAATTAATTAACAGAAAAGGTAGACAGTGAAGATTAAACTCCCCACGGACATAGAGAAGACAGAGGTGATGAAGAGATAGCCAGCCACCAAAAGAAACCCAGAAAAAATACCAATCACTATCAGTAGGAAGAAATGTATAGAAACTCGTCTCTTGTACTTACCTTGGAACGAATAAGAATGTTAAAGCCATCTAGGATGGGAAGGTGATGAGTTAGCTTTTCGAGAGTGACATGGAGGAGATTATATGAAGAGGAGATAAAGGCGTTTTGGAATTCATATATAATGAGATCTAGAAAAAAGTGATATGCTGCTGAAACCATATGCTCCTCTCAGAACCCAGACGTTGCCTAACAATTCCATAGTAGTTTGTTTATTAGATGTATCACACAGTCAGAGAAACAGTATTATTTACTCGATGACGACGCCTTTCGAACAAAATTCATTATTGTTCATAATCATAACATCAATTATAATCACACGACTTCAAAAATTGAGTTTTATAGTTCTGTTTGTCCTCTCCTATTTGTCGTCGTCGGGGTAGTAGAATTTTCCAGATGTCCGGGTGGACAGGTGTTGAATCATTCCTATTACACGTATTTTCAGTTGATTCGACAAACAAAGCATCTGTTATCAATCTCTCCCTCCATTCACCCTGTTGCATTAGATTTTGAAACTGTCACATTATTATTGTTATCACTATCACTACTATCATTATCACAATAATAATAGTAATATTATTGACGACATGCATATCAAACATACGCAAGACAACGCCAACAATAAGGAATCTAAATCATCAGTAGTAATTCCATACGAGGAAGGAACTACGGAAACCCTACGCAGAATTTTTAACAAGGCAGGAATAAAAGTGACATTCAAGCTGCCCACAAACTGAATCAGAAACAAGCTTTGTCGGTTAAAGGATCCTACTGTGGAGCCTTTAAAACAAAACAATTTAATATATCTAATACCCTGCCTGCAATGATTGTCAGGTCAAATACATAGGTCAAAGAAGTAGAACAGGGGCAGTCAGTCAGACTGGCGGAGCATAAAAACCTAGCAAAATCTAGATTGGTTGAGCCGAATGAGATAAGGAATCTGGAGAATAGTTCAGCTATACCACTCACTACATGCAATTACACACAACCATGCAGAATAGAATGGGATAAGATGACAGTTTTAAAATCTAATGTCACATGGTGAATGGAGGGAGAGATTGATAACGGAAGCTTTGTTTATCGAATCAACTGCAAATACGTGTAATAAAAATGATTCAACACCTGTCCACCCGGACATCTGGAAAATTCTACTACCCCAATGACGAAAAATAGGAGAGAAGAAAGAAAACTATAAAAACTCAAGTTTCGAAGTCGTGTGATTATAATTGATGTTATGATTGTGAACAATAATGAATTGTGTTCGAAACCTCGTCATCCAGTAAATAATACTGTTTCCCTCACTGTGTGATATATCTAATAAACAAACTAATATGGAATTACTTGCTACCACAGTTGTCTAACAATGAAAATGTTGGTTTGCATGGGGTGTGATCGGTTACAGGTTTGATCACGAGTTGACAACCAGTTAGAGAACCATTGAAAAACCTGTCAGTACTCTGGACAGATGGCTGTTTCGTCCTAGTTCGGGGCTCTTAAGCAGTACACATACACACCGCCAGAGTTTGTACCCATGACCTTCCGGTTAGAAGGTGAGCTCATGGACCATTAGGCCACTGGGACCCGATCCAATCGCCCATGAAAAACTGTTGTCTTACCAGCGGGGTCCTTGTAAGTACTGCCCTAGATATTCAGGGATACTTCACAGTTTAAAAAAAAGTATTATCTGTTGTTGTCTGTGGAATTTCTCTGTTAATCTGTCATTAGAGAGGATATCTATTCACAAGAGCGTTATTGATTGAGATTTTAATTGGAATACAGTTGTTTTTCTTAAGTGTTCTATTGAAGTAGTTGGTTCATTATTGATTTAAATGGGATATAATGCATAATCGATACAATTACACAGAAGTTCCTTTTGTAAGACAGAAGAAAGATTACGTAATAGCCAAGTGACACAATAAAAGTTGACGTTTGATAACATGAAGAGTGTTATTAGATGAGAAGCAAGGCGGTTGGGTGTCCGTATACTTTACAAATGTGAAGTTGATAAGAATGAAAGCCTACTGGTAACATGTATAAACTAGAACATGTAAGAGTGATAATACCGTGAATTACTTACTAAAAATAGCAGCAAACGAATACCAAGGAATTATTTAATTCAATTTGGCCTCAAGTTGATATGTCGGCTCCTCGTGCAGATACTTCGACGATGTCTGGTTATTTAACTCGATGGTGACTAACAGTGGAATCCATGATAACGCGTATTTCGTCCTATTCGGGACTCGTCAGGTGGTTGTACCTGCACTTCCCAGTCAGTGAGTGATGGTGTTCCCACTGAGGCTCGAACCCAGTACCTACAGTTTCAGACGCTCGTTGCACAAGCGAGGGGACTAGCTTTCGTCGCCTAAATGGTCTAGTGGATAACACTTTGGCGTTTGAAATTAAGGTTATCGGGTTTGAACTTCAGTGGGGTAACACCATCACTCATTGACTGGGGAATGCAGATGCATTCAGCGGGCGAGTCACAAATAAAACGAAGTGCTTGCTATCCTGGATTCCTCTGCAAGTCACCATCCACTAATTTATTATACAATTCATTTTGAAAAAATACGAAGATACAACTTATGCTACTTAAATGAAAGGAAGTAGTATAAACTAAAAGCATTCAATAATAAGATATTTTCATTCTTGAAATCTCAGTTGTAATGGTGCTGTAAGGTCGGTTGCCTTATGACCAGCCTTCTATTTTTTCGAGGATTATTACTGGATGATTGAAGTTTGAGTAGTGCATCTACTGGGAATGGAACAGAGCTTCTAACATCTGACTTCTTGAGAATGGGTTTGGTAATTTCCAGTGTTATTCAATAAAGTATTCTTGATAAATCCTTATAAAGAAGCTGGTGAACTATACAAACGTGGCTGGCTCCTGTCAAAAGTCGAAGACTTCATGGATGGTTGTCAGGTTTTGATTTGACCACCTCTAACTCTGTCTTTTTTCAACACAAACCTGTGTTAACTAACACTTCTGGAAGAGAAATGCGATGGCTTGGCATGCATAATACATATTGCTGTGGATTCACGACCCCATGGATTGACTTCCACTCCAAGCCTAACGTCAACAATACTGAGCATATTATTACCTTGTTAACACGGGAGACAGAACTCAAACATGTATAGTTAAAGGCAGCTAGCCTTTTCATACTTTTGAACTTTAATGGCCGTGTCCCACAGGTACATGTCTTCAGGATTTCAACACACTTCATTGGTTGATGGATGGTAAACGGTGAAGGTGTGTACTCCTAAGTGTCTTGATTGATATCTCTTCAATCAAAATAGTCCTTACTCTATACATTCTTTTTCTTTCACCTCAGGTAAAGAAAAAATGGGAAAATCTCGTTTCTAAAACAAAACGTAAAGTCCGCGCTGGTCATATCACGCCAGAATTAGATTGGAATGAAACAAATGCTGCTGTTATGCAATTTCTTACACAACACAGTCCACCTGTCCGTCTAAGATATTTATCATCAATTGGACCATCTCTGTTAAGTCTTGGAGATCTACAAGCATCGTCAGCGTCGGCATCGGGATCTGCTTTGACAACATCAGGTAGTGCTACTACAGCTATGAATGGTGGTGGTGGTGGTATAAATGCCTTCAATCAAACAAATTCACATATTTATGGATTATCGAATACCTCATTCACAGATCCATATAGTAATAGTAATCATAATAATAATAGTTCTATTTTCTCCAATAATCAACATTCATCGCTTATGCTGTCTTCTGAAAAGTCGGCTATTCTTGATTCCTGTCTACGACAAGAAAGTATAAATAATAGTAATAACAATAATAATAATAGTAGTAGTAGTAATAGTAATAACAATACTACTACTAATACTACTAATGCTTGTAGTAGTCATAGTAATAATAATAACAGTATCAATGGGCAACATTCTTTTATCAATCATGAGACAAATGATTTGAATTCATTCAACAATGCTGGATCAGGTGGCGGAGGACCAGGTGCAGGTGGTGGTGATAAGCAACAACATTTAAATACTTCAACAGAAGATAAAGATGTTGACATGACAACAGGAAATAATAATAACAGTAGTAATAATAAAAGTCAAAATCATGGAGAGTAAGTTGAAAAAAATTATTATTTATTTATTTATTTGTTATTTCCTTTGCGATCTGAGTGGAACTTCGCGCTTCAAGCTAGAACAATTTGAAGTTTCGATAGCAAGGGCCAGGCAACAGATCGTTTATTTAGGAAATCAACAGATATTTATAGATTTTCATGTACATTATTATAGATTATTGTCAGCAGACATACACAGTCTTCTGATTGGTGGTTTCTCTCTCTCTCTGAACGTTAATCTTTCATCTCTTTGTGACCGTTTCTTGAAGTTCAGATTATCTATATGTAAATTGTATCCACCTACGCAAAGTGTGCTGTGATTGGTTGTTGATTCAGCAGTCTTTGTTCTTATTTTTCTGATGACCAATATTGGGGACGTAAAGATTGATGTAAATTACTGTCTACCACTTTTGGCTAGCAGCCAGCTCTCACCACAGTTTTATTTCTATTTATAGGATGGGGATGTTAGTTTCACGCCCAATCTTCTCTCTTTCAGGAGGTTTAGGAGTGCGGTCGCGTGGTTGAAGATCAAACTCCGGACCACCCGAGTGGCTGACGAGCATTCTGCGTCTGCGCCACCGACGTACATATTGCATTATGATTTTCAAATGTTGGTTTATAGGGATTTAATGGACTGTCAAGATTGACCATGAACTGAGTGACTACAGTTAGAGAGCTACGCAACAGTAAGGAATGGATGTCACATGATGTCAAATGACCTTGAATTAACCAGTCATATTCTTCTCGAGGGAATGTGGCATTTTAGTATAAAAAGTATTCAGATAAAGCAATAAGAAGACGTAATTTGTCTGAATCGTGCAATGTATTAGCGCAACACATTTCGAACAATGTGATCACACATGGACTTGTCATAGGAATATATATGAAATTATCAAAGAGGTAAGAGGTGAGAAAATAGACTTAGGTCAAGTTTGAAGGACATATTCAAGGTCAAAGTAACAATGAAGACCACTAAACCAAATAACAGAGGTAATAGTACATCTGCTCTGGTATCAAAACAAAATTTACCAAGGAAGGTTTAATGTGATGACGAATTGTTGCTTTGAATGTATAAAGGTGGTTTAAACTTCCTAATCGCTAGAGTTTCTACAAACTTTAGGATATGCCCTCCTCCAAACACATTCTATAAATAGGTTTAAAAGAAGTGTGTAAACATCAATTTTATGTCATTGTCTCTATGATATGCTTCGCAATAGAGGGGCTAGGTCGTCTGTTCTCACCATTGATGGGTTCTGAAGATTCTATTTGTTTCTGGAGTCATTTAGGAATATACTCTGAAGCCAGCCCATACTTGCAGAGATCGATGAGTCCCCCCTGTGTATGTGTCCACACTTACATTCAAATTGGTAAATACAGTAGGATGTGACATCATTTTTCGCATCTTCAAAGGGTTTAGATGGATATATTGGCTTTACATTCTCAATTATTATGATCTTAGCTGTATAAAAAGTTTTTTAAAACCATATCAGGTTTCAATCTTTGTCTAGTTATCAAGCTGTTATAATCGCCCATATATGGTAACATGATGTACACGTCTATCTTAGCAACGAGTTGGAGAGTAGGTCTGACTACTTTATATCTCCTGATGAACTTGTCTGGATAATTATTATTATCAACCAGAGTTTGTGTCAACTTTTTTTTTCAACTTGACCTAAGTCTATTTTCTCACCTCTTACCTCTTTATTAATTCCATATATATGCATTCCTATGACAAGTCCGTGTGTGATCAGATTTTTCGAAATGTGTTGTGCAAATACATTATACGATTCAGACAAATTACGTCTTCTTATTGCTTTATCTAAATTCATAAAGGGAACTAATTGTTTTATAAAAAATATATTATTCACAGGACATATGTATATATATGTACATATATATACATAAGGCAAATTGTGAAGCCGTGTGTACAAATTGATATGATTATGAGTGGCAATAACTTGTGCTCAAAACGGTGTCATCCCGTTGTTAATACCGCATCACTGTTTGATGTTTATAGCAAACTTATCTAATATAGAGTTACAATCACACTATGCTAGGAATTTAAAGACGATGTCTTACTTCTGGTGAACAAGAATGTAACAGTAGTATCCACGAGGGGAGTGGGGTTTCGAGAGGTGTTGTTAAGAGGAAAGAGTTCAATTATTATTGTTATTATTATATTATTGTTCCCTTGGGTTCCTAGTGGAACATAGGGCATCAACTGCACGCCTCCACTTACTTCTGTCTTCTGCTGTACTTTTCACCTACATCCATGTTACTCCATACTGTTTCAACTCCTCTTCACACGATCTCCTCCATGTCACCCTGTAACGTCCCACTCGCCGCTTCCCTTTCGGGTTCCACTCGAGCACTGGCCTGACGCGCGATGTCACCCAGCGAGTGGCCTCCTCAGCCAGTGAGTGTCCAGTCCATCTCCACTTTCTCCTGCATATTTGTTGGGTGATTGGTTCTTGTTTTGTTTGTTCCCATAGTTTCTTGTTGGTGATTCTTTCCAGCCATCTGATCTTGAGTATAGAACGAAGACAGTTGTTGATGAAGGTCTGCAACAGGCTGTTGGAAATATTCTTTGTGACCCGCCACGTTTCTGATCCGTATGGAAGAACTGACTGACTTGACGTTTGTATTGAAAATCCGAATTTTGTTGTTGATGCAGGCTGAGTGACGAAGATTTCCAGATTGGTTTCAGGTTGATGAATGTGTTTTCCGCCTTCCCGATTCTCGATTCGACATCCTCGTCCATTCCTCGTGTAGTTGAGACAAAGCCTCCAAAGCCTCAGGATGGTCGGGGGTGGGTGTCTTGCGCTGCGGGTTGACCACCCCTCCGCACACCTCTTTAAATGCTCCCATATGACCGGGCGTCTTACATAGCCTCTCCTGAGGAATTCCTACTCACTGCCTTCACGTGGCGGAGGTGTTTTTCACCAAAGTGAGAGGACGAAAGCGGATGCCCGGCGCTCTTCACCGGGTTGACTGTCCATTGGATGACAGTCTAGGGGAGATGGCTAAACCCTGATTCCAAACCTCCAACGACTGGCGTATGGAGCTCACTGGAGCTCACCGGCAGACGTATGGACAAAGGGCTTGTTGGATGTCCTGGATGTCTGGCCCCATTCAAAAGGCGTATGAACCGAACTCCGGTCACCGGCTGCCAATGGATAGTGGACTCCCTACTCCACTCCTACTGCCTTGTAGGTCACACTTGGTTGTGTAAAGGCTAGAGCTGCACTCTCAAACAAAAGGCCGAGCGATTCTGGGGACATCACTCGTACCAAATTCCCATGAAACTTCATGAACTCTCTTCATCAGATCGCCGTGCCTGGGCAGCGATGATTCCAGATGTTCATGAAGCCGGCTCATCCTCCCGTAGGAGATAACCGAAGTAAAGTAAAGTAAAGTAAGTAGTTGAGACAATGCTCCCTAGATAAGTGAATGAAGTAACCTCTTTCAATTCCCTCCCGTTGATGGTGATTGGCGCTGGATGTTGCTGCTGCTGTTGTTGTTGGTTGGTTGGTTGGTTATTTTCATAACCTCCGTCTTGTCTATGTTCACCTGGAGTCCTGTCTTTGCTGCTTCTTCGACTAGTTTGTCGGTTTTCGCTTGTAAGTCTTCTATTTTGTGTGACATCAAACATAAATCATCCACGCGCGAAATCCAGGTCTTCTAGGTTCTTCATGTCGGTCCAGGATATCCCTGTCTTCTCGTTTCCCACTGTCTGACGCATAATCCAGTCCACCACAATTAGGAATATCATTGGTGATAATAAGCACCCTTGTCTGACTCCTGTGTTCACTTTAAACGCCCCACTGAGTTTTCCGTTGTGGATCACTTGACATGTGCCGTTGTCGTATAGCTGTTGAATAAGGTTGATGAATATTTGGGGTACGCCGTAGTACTTGAGTAGTTTCCAAATTACTTCGCGGTCAACGCTGTCAAAGGCCTTCTCAAAGTCTATATATATATATATATTCTTATGAAGACCTTCATAAGAACATATATAACTTCAAACAAACTGCGCGCATGTGTGTGTAATTTGGCGTGGAATAGTTGGTCCCCTTGTCTATGAAGTCACCAATTTCGAGGAGGTATCCTTTGATAGATCGATAGATATTCAGCCAGTAAGTTAAATTACTTTATTGTAATATTCTTTAAGAATTTACTTACAGGCCTTTTCTTGTATTCGTGTGTTTCTTTCCCTCATGAATGTAAATGCATATAGTTCATCAGAAGTGGTTGGCAATATCACTGGATCAGTGAATGAATCATTTCTCTCCTCCTTTACACCATTCAATCAATCATTTCTTAATTTCGGTCTACCTGCATCAAATCATCATGATTCCCTCTATACAACATTTAATCAGGATATTCAAAAAGAACTGTATTCACAATTAAAACAAGAACATGAATTACGCATGGATATATTACGTTTACAAAAACAAGCATGGCTATTACAAATGAATTTATTTAAAAAAATGAAAGTTGAACAAATCTCTAGCTTGTTTTCATCACCACAACTTTCTTTGCCTACAACAACAACAACACCTACTCCTACTACTCCTAGCAATGCTACTACTACTAATAGTGTTGTGAGTAGTACCAACAGCACTGGCTGTAGTAATACTTCTGTCTCTATTTCACTATCGTCTTCATTAACTGTGCCATCATCAAATGAAGTAAATCATTCGGCGATGAATAATTCAACATCTGTTCCTTCAATAAATCCATCAGCTACGCCTGTGACTGCTAGTCTGACGAGTACTCTCACTACCGCTACTAGCGCCACTACTACTTCAATTACCAAGCCTAATTCGTCTATTCAACAGTCGAATGTCAATCATCAGAGTGAGTCGAATTCTACTCCAGAGACTCGATCATTATCACCAATGTTTCCAGGGGATGCGAACAGTCATCCTCCTCCTCAACATCATCATCAGAATGTTGTATTGACAAATGTTGAGAAAATAGAGGGTTAATCTATAGAATACATTGTGTGTGTGGGTTGGTGGGTGTGTGCGTGGGGAGTGGCATAATCTGATCACAATGTGTGAATGTGACACGCACATACACATAGACATACACACAACTAACAAGCAAACACGGACATGAATTGTGTTATGTGGTTAAAAATGTTATGAAAGTCTTTTGTTGTGTGTGTGTGTGCCGTTTTTCCGATAATTTGTTAATACATATTGAAGGAAGAATTGTTGTACAATACAGTATTTATTATATTTGATAAACAATTTATTAAACCAATTCGTTGTTGTTAGACGCTTTGAGGGTAATCAGTTACAGGAAGCCTACCTAGCCTTGGACCCAGGGTTTCTTCCTTGTAATCACTCGTCAGTAGGGGCGTATCTACAGTTACCTTCTTCGAAAGAACTTATATCTCTTCTACACCGAAAGAAGAAACTAGATACATGTCATTAGTTACTGCCGAGTACTTAATAAAAGTACTTCAATACAGTCCTACTACAGGAGATCAATGACGAGCTCGAATAGCTTCCAGTGGTAACGTCTATGAGACTGCTGGTGGCGCTGAGTGACACTGGTCCGAATCTCAGAAGGGATATGAATTCCTTCAGGTTAGTTGCAGATATGCCTTGCTGACTGATGAATACCGAGAAGCTCAACAACTCAGAGTACACCGTGATGGTGAGCCATCTAGCATGGTGGCCACAATGTAAACTTAGGTCCTCCGTCCCTAACTGAGGTTACTAAAGCTGTCACTAGTCTGAAACAAGGCAAAGCAGCGGAACCTAGTGGAATGACTCCAGAGGTATTTAAGTAAGGTCGAGACAGTTTACTGTCTGCATTAACTGAGGTACTAGGTAGCGTCTGGGAATCAGAGGAAGTCCCGTCGGGTTGTTGTAAGTCACTGATTATCCCCATATACAAGAAGGGAGACAAGTCTTCCTGTGATAATCACAGAGGGATTAGCTTGACTAATATAGTATCTGAAGTCCTAGGCTCAATAATCATGCGTAGACTAAGTGGTGCTCGGGAGGCACAAACACGAGAGAACCAGGCAGGCTTTAGACCAGGAAGAGGGTGTATTGATCATATCTTCACCCTTCGACAGATTCTAGAACATAGGCATTCCTACCGGCGTCCAACAATCATTATATTTCTTGACGTAAAAGCGGCATTCGATTCTGTCGACCGAGAGGTAATCTGGTGATGCTTGGCTGTAAGAGGAATACCGAGGAAATACATTGCACTGATCAAGGCACTCCACTCGAAGTCATGCAGTCAACCAGGTGAGGACTTACGGCGAGTTGTCATCTGAAGTGGTGACAACTAGTGGTGTCCATTTATATTCAATTTCGTCATAGATGTACTAATGTACTTAACCCTAACTCACTTCAGAGACTCAGGGAATGACTTGTTACCATCAGGGAATAATCTCGTTGACTTAGAATATGCACATGAGGACGCTGACAAAATGCAGAGTCTTCTGAACACCTTGAGCTGCAATCTACGAATGTTTGGCATGCGATTCGCTCTTGCCAAATGTAAGAGGATGTTACAGGACTGGATTACACTGACTCCTAGCTTAGTAATAGGAAGTGAATTGGTAGAGCACGTTGACCACTTCACTTATTCGCGATCTGCATCAGCCAACATCAACGGGTTGATAGCTGACGAAACCTCAGCACGGATACAGAGGGCTAGTTTCGCATATGCCAGTTTACGCCGTCTCTGGCGTAGACATGTTATCTGGCTATCGACCAAAGGCCGGGTGTACTGCTCATCAGTCCGCTCCGTCCTTCTTTATGGCTGTGAGCGAGACTTGGCCATTGAGAGTGGAGGACATGAAAAGACTAGCTGTCTTTGATCATAGGTGCCTGCGTTCTGTCTCCCGTGTGAAGTGGTGTAATAGGGTGAGCAATATTGAGGTTAGGCGTTGGCCGAGTGCTAGGTAAGGAGGGGTAATCAGTCGACGAGGCTATGAAATTACATCGACTGAGATGGTTAGGACATGTGTTACGTATGCCTAGTCATCGCCTTCCTCGACGGAAGGGCAATGTTAGCTGATATAGGGTCAGGTTGGAAAAGAGCTAGTGGCGGTCAAACCAAAACATAGCGTCATCAGTCAATGAAATCCACAACAGTTAGTTTAATCCAGCCACGTAGGGAAGTGTAGACTTCCTGGTTGGGGTCCTCGGGACGGTAAAAACCAATGGCTGGAGACAACTGGTCATATGGCTCCAAATCGTTTTCAATGGCGCAGATGCATCCACTCCTTGTGACTTATGATTTCCAATGAAACTGTTTTGTTCTCCGTTATTACTATTCCTTTGTCTCTCACCTCTTTTTACTGTCTATATTATGCATTTCTTCTACTTTCTTCTCTTGCTTTGTGTGCTACATGGAGTGTGGCGACTTGAACTGCCGCGCATATGTGCAAAGTTCTATGTCGAATACAGGCAGACAGATAGAGACTTGACTGACAGAATTCAGTCTGCACCAACCAATACCATGGACTGGACGCATGAAACTGGTTATTATTATTATTTCCTTTAATTCCCAGAGAAACGTAGGGCTTTAGCTGCACGTCTCCATTGCGTTCGGTTCTCTTCACCCTTCCACTGACGACCAACTCGCCGCTTCCCATTAGAGTTCCACTCGAGCGGTGGCCTGTCTAGTGATGTCACTTGATGGTTTCCTCAGAGAATGGCCAATCCATCTCTATTTCTTCCTGATTATTTGTTGCACAATCGGTTCCTGGTTGGTTCGCTCCCAGAGATCTCTGTTGCTGATCTTTTCTGACCGGCCGTCTGATCTTGAGTATTGAGCGAAGACAGCTGTTGATGAAGGTCTGTAGTTTGTTTGAGATGCTCTTCATGACCCACCAAGTCTCTGATCCATCCGTATAGTAGCACTGACTTCACATTGGAGTTGAAAATCCGTATCTTATTTTTGACTCTGAGTGCTGTTGACTTCCACACAGACTTGAGAGTAATGAAAGCTTGCCTTGCTTTCCCGATGATCCTCGCTGCTTTGATATCCTCGTCAGTTTCGCCTGTAGTTGAAACGATGCTTCCCAGGTAGGTAGGTGAAGGAGGTTGTTTCTTTCAGGTTCCTCCCATTTATGCTGATTGTTGTCTGTTGTTGTTGTTGCTGTTGGTGGTGTTGCCCAGGAATCTTCATCAACTCTGTTTTCTCTATGTTCCCCTGAAGTTCTATCTTTGATGCTTCTTCTGCCAACTTGTTGCTTATCACTTGCATATCTTCCAGTATGTGCTAAGTCAGACACATATATCATCGGCGAAGTCCAGATCCTCCAAGTTTATCTTTGTGTGAGTCCATTTTATGCCTGTTTCCTCATTGACCGCTGTCTGTCGCATTATCCAGTCTACTGCAATCAGGAAAATCACTGGAGATAGTAGGCAGTCAGCCTTGTCTTACTCCCACCTTTACTTCGAAAGATTCCGTAAGTTTCTCGTTTTGGATTACTTGGCATGCAGCATTGTCGTAAAGCTGTTGGATGAGATGTATAATTGTTGGCGGCACCCCTTGGTAGTAGCGAAGTTGTTGCCGAATCACCTCTTGATCGACGCTGTGCTGTCGAAGGCCTTTTCAAAGTCGATGAAGTTGAGATAGAGAGATGATTACCATTCCAAACTCTGTTCAATGATGATACGTAGTGTGGTGATGAAATTGGTTACTTAATACCTAGTGTCTTAATCAAATCAAAAGCCATCCAGTCAGATTTCCTGACAACTCAGTGTTTTAGAGCATATATTACTTAGTGTAGGGTGCAATCTAGAAGGGGATGACTAAGTGAAGATGGAAGCTAGAGTTACGTAATAAGCGTGAGAAATGACTAATCAATGCAAGAATGTACAAAAGCTAATGGAAAGACGGTAAGGTGTTTATAATAAAACCCTGTAAGAAGGAATGCAGTGTTAATAATAAAAATTAACAGTGATTCTAAAATAAGCATAGTTATGATAAACGTAAACAATGAAATGAAACAAAATTATGTTAAGAATGTTTCTCTGGCTACGGCAAGGCGAGTGAACGTATGTAGTGCAGAGATCCAGTTTCAGGCTCCGAATACCCGGTGAGTGGTTCGGCTATGCATAGATGGTGTATTGGAAGTCCTTTCGTGCTATTTTGAAGAACTTTGTTTAGCACTGTCTGGCTATCCAGCCTAGAGAGTGTTCCAAAATAAGTTTGTGAAGTTGACATTGTGTACGGATGGTATACTTTGCCCCACAGGAATAAACACTGAGGTGGTCAGAAGTGGTATATTTTCCTTAACTCATGACTGGGCTAAGTATCTGTTAGGCAATGTGATTTATAAGATGGCTGCTTGGAATGTCTTCTTCAGACATTTAGAAAAGCAGTTTGTAAGGATCTCTGCCTTGATGTCACCTTTGAACTCCAGGCACAGTGGGACAGTTTTCTTAAGAACAGTTACAACCTTCAGCAACGGAGACTCTTCTGTCATGTTTCTGTCAATAAATCTAAATGGACATCCGTTTTCTAATAAGGTCAAACTAGTAGATCAAGAGTAGTGAGATTGCCTTTCGGAACATAAGAATTTAGCTAAGGTTAGAATGATTGATCCCACGAAGATAAGTAATTTAGAAAAAAGCTCAGTAATCGCACTGCATGCATTAGCACACAAACACACAGTAGAGTGGGAAGGACACAGTCCAAATTCTAAGAAGTAACATAGGTAGGCGGAGAAAGAGATATGTTGATTACTGAATCCTGACTGGTTCATCGAGTCTACCTACTTCCAAAACATGCAACAGAAGTGACTCAATGCAAATACCAGAGATATAGAAGATATTATTATCACCAGTCAGTCAAATCAGAGGAGGATAATAAATAATGTTAAAATGTATTCAATTCACACTATAACATTCTAACAAGTTACTTAGCTTTACTATAAAAACACCTTATTTCCCATCCTATTGTATTTTATTAATAACACTCATATTATTTCCGAATGTACTTTATCTTATATTGATTTTATTCAAATGTTTAATCATCAGTTTTTACTCATGTATATAAATGAAGCAAGAAAGTCGTGTGAGTAGTGCCTTGATATGATGACGATGAGCAGCAATCAGTGTTGTGCTCGAAACGTGGTCATCATCAGGGTAAATATTACTGTGTAACACTGTGTGATTTTATAGAAATAAAATTTTTATCCATAATGGAGTTATACTCTACCACCACTGTGCCCAAGTTTTATACTTTTATCAATAATTCTAATAAGGTTATTGCACACAAATTTCTATTCAATTCATACTGTACTGTCCCAGAGGATTTTTCAAATCCTTATGCATACAGTATGTACTAGGCTTTGCTTTTTGACCAGTGGAATAAAGTTCTACAAGTTAATCATCTGTTCAGTGCATGTTGGTTTTCGCTAAATATTGATCCTTGGATTGATTTGTCTTCTCCTCTAATGAGTATCACATCCAGGAATAGAAAATTCAGGTTTAATTTGTGTTCTATAGTTGAGTTATATCGATTTAACACTTTATATGTTGTCATGTAACGACAGAAGACAAGGGTCAGGCAACAAATCATTTATTGAGAAAATCAACAGATATTTATAGATTTTTATGTACACTATTATTAACGTTATTGTTAGCAGATAAGCAACGTCTTCTGATTGGTTGTTTTCTTACTGAAGGTTATTCTGTTATCTCTTTGTGACTGTTTCCTAGTTTGTCAGGCCATATATCTGCGAATCGTATCAGCCCACGCAAAGTCTGCTGTGATTGGTTGTTGAGTTCCTCAAGGTTAAGCTTTGTTATTGTTTTTCTCATGACCCCGATTCGGGACGTAGATATTGACGTCAATTGTTGTCTACCAGTTTTGTCTTGCAGACAGCTCTCACCATAGTCATTGTTATTTAATCAGTTTCTCTAGATTCAAACAGTGAATATGTGAGTCAGCAGCAAAGAGTTCTCCACTTTTCATGACTTCACCTCAAAGCTTTACAGTTATTTAAGAGGATTAATATATGCTGAATGTAGACTGACACCAGAGTTCAGTGGTTATTGTCAGTTAGCGATAAAGCAAATCAAAGTGTGTGGGTAATAACATTGATTGAAAAACTAAGAATATTCTTACGTAATCAAAAGGGTTGACTGACGACCAATTATTTGAGTGATGAATAATCAGAACAAAATAGTTACTGTGTGGTTTCAAGAAGTTCTTCTTCAAGCTGTACAATTATAAATTTATTAATTTAAGCAAGCAATTTAGTGGTAATTTGCTTATTTGCCTGCATCACACACAGTGAAAGAGTTTTACGATTTCAGATTACAGGATGTGTGGGAATTTCGGGATAATTTCAATGGTTATATTTTCATTACAAACTAAAATCAGTTAGAGAGACTACTGAAAACCAGGAAGCACTGCACAACCGTTTTCGCCCCGTTTTGGGACTCCTTAACAGTGTGCATACACAGCCCTGCCAGGGGTCCAACCTGAAACTTTCAGGTTATGAGACTAAGTTTACAGATCATTCAGCTGCTTTGGCTGGAATTCACTGGCTCCTTTAATCTGAGTGTTAGTCATCAATTCACTGATGGCCACTGGATGGATTTCCTGAGGAAGCTGCAGTGGAAAGTCGTGACCAGTTAAGACTGCCATGTCACGGTGAAGTGGATGCTACTTTGAGTCGATCAACAATCACTGTATCCTGCCGTCCCGATGGGTTAGTGACGAAAACTCCCTCCTGCTTCTTTCTTCCGATGACTTTGAGTGATCAAATGTAGGGAGCTTTTAAGAGTTTACGAACAGCGTCACAACACACAGAAACGTGTGGATGCAGACTTGAAGCCTAGAATCTGGTTTCACTTTCTTGCTCTGTGCACGATTCGGAGTTAATTGGAGTTGACACGTAAGACGTGTTAGATACTGAGCATAACTATGAAAATCAGAAAAGGTTGGTTCACCGCCTTCTGGAGAAACGAGTTCGTCAAGTAAACGGAGTGTGATTATATGTATCACTTCGGCTGAGGTGCACTGTATACCTACTTTGAGAGTCAAACGGATACTCAGAGGGAATGGAGGAAGGAAATATGCTTATTTCGGCGTTATCAACGGTTATTAAATAGGCTTTAATTTGTTGATGAAAACGCTCTACCAATCCATTGGATTATGGGTTCGAATGCGTTTGCATTCCAAGGGTTCCAAAAGCTTCTCAACGGTTACAGATTCCAACTGTTACTCACTGTCAGTTGTCACTGTATAAGGGCATCCAAAATATGCAGCCCACCTTCCATTGAACACTCGGCGGACTGTTCCAGCTGTTGTGTCCGTAGATGGGATAACTTCTGGAAAACAAGTAAATCTGTCTACACATATAGGTAGGGGTGTGGTGAAAGCTGTCTACTGGCCAAATTGGTAGACAGTAATTTACGTCAATATTTACGTTCTCAAGATTTGTCGTGAGAAAATATGAACAAAGACTGATTCAAAACTGACCACAGTAGACTTTGCGTAGGCGGATACAGTTAACATATAGATGATCTGACATTCAAGAAACAGTCACAAAGAGATGAAAGATTAACTTTAAGTGAGAAACAACCAATCAGAAGACTGTGTTTGTTTACTTAAATATCCATAGTAATGTACATGAAAATATATATGAATATGCGTTGACTTCCTTAATAAACGATCTGTTGCCTGGTCCTTGCCTTCTGTTGTTACAGGAGTAGCCATTAGGAGGTATTGGACTGACAATGTCTATATGGATATGGCTAAAACGGGCATCAGGCGTGGTGAATGATCTAAATGGAGTAACGTTGTGCTTATGAACTTTGGTGCAGGTGCGCACCCAGTTACGCACAGCACAGTTAACGCCAAGCGAAACAAATCTGGTTGATGTGATTTTATCTGTAGCATGTATTCCGGGTTTTGGGAGGCTATATAGGCATCCAAACACTGTGAGGTGTAACAACAGGTCTTGGGATGCCTGTGAGCATGTCATAAAGTAGGTATGCGTGCTATACGCAGGGACACATGCTCCATATTTAGAGAAGCATTGTGTCAGAGTTTACCTCTGCCCACATCAGATGGCCGAAGTTCTGTTATTTTTTTCTAGTCAGTTGGTGGTGGGACTATCATAGTGTGCATACTTGAGACAATGAGTCTGCCACAGAGTTATTTGCACCGGATGCATGTTGGATGTCCGACGTCAACTGTGAAGGGAAATCCAGGTGAAGTAATTCGCGCAGAGAGTATCTATCTGTAGTGGTATTTGGGGCATTTGTCAGAAGTTTGTGGTCAGTAGAAACAGTAGAATGACGTCGTTCAACAGAGTGGCGGAAGCGTTTCATGGAGGCATAAATGGCGGGTAGTTCGCGATCAAAAGTACTATTTCCATGGGTTATCCATGAGTTGTCGTAAGACATAATCTATGACCGTGTTAGATACACCAACTGAAACATCCAGATGCACTAGCATAGGGGCGTCTGAAATAGCCACCTTAATTTTCCTAAATGCTTCAAGCGCTTCAGAAGTAAACGTGAGTGTTTTACACTAACCTTTTAGAAGACTAGTCAGTGCCATCAAAATATGCGCTCATTGGGGAAGGAAACGGCGGTAGTAACTTACCATGTAGAGCAATGTGCGCAATGACTTCAGGGATGTTAGCTCTGGGAAGTTTTGAATCGCTTGCACCTTTTTAGACAAAGGATGAATGCCATGTTTATCGATAACATGTCCTAAGATAGTAAATGATTGGACACGAATCTGACATTCCTCCAGAATGACTGTTACCGAGTGTTTTGAGAGTTGGCGGAAAACTTGTTTTAGATGGCCACAGTCAGTCCACCTACCTGGGCTGGTTATCAGAATGTCGTCAAGGTAGGCATAATCAAACTCTAGACTACACAAGACATTATGAATGAGACTGTGAAGTGTCTATGATGCGTTGAGTAGACCGAAGGCCAAGGGAAGAAACTCAAAAATACTAAAAGGGGTAGTAACAGGTTTCTTTGGGACATCACGGTGTATGGGGATCTGATGGTTAGCATGCGTCAGATTATGTTTGCTGAATATATCAAACCTGTTAAAGGTGATGTCAAATCGTGTATGTATGGTGCTGGACAACGATTTGAGACTGTCCGTGCACTGAGCCCTCGGTAGTCTCCACAAAACTTCCAGTCGATGCCACTGTTCTCGTGTAACCCATGTAGAGGTGAAGACCACAGGCTGTTGGATGGTCAGATCATCCCCACTTCGAGCATGTGTGCAAACTGAGTCCTAAAGGCCCGTACATTTTCTGAGATAGCCATTGTGGCTTTGGTGAAAACAGGTGGTCCAGTAGTCATGATGTGATAAGTAACGTTGGGAGTCAAACAAGGAACATCACGATTAGGCTTGCGAATGTAGGCAAAAGATGGGATTGTATTAGAGTAGGGACTTGAAGTGTCAGAGGCTGGATAAACAGGGCTGAGAGAGTGTCTGTGAGTCAGAATCCAGAAATGGAGAGTCGTGTGGTGGAATCTGTGAACGCATGCTTGAAAATATCTACCAGTAACTGAAAGTGCTGCAAAAGATGTATGCGGAAAATGCTAGTAGTCACATTGGCCATTACGTGCTAGTTCTCAAATTTCTCGACTTTCTGGTATCAAAGGTGAAGGAACGAGTACATCTTTGTTCACTGGCACTATAACGTCTATGGTACCAAAAATCCAGGTTGTGGGTTTCTTGGGGTAGATCGCCTTTTCCGTAACGCGAGGAACACTCGCTGCGAGTGATATGAGCAGTTTTGGGGAGGACTTATAGCTCTTATTCCCTGCCACAGACTATACAACTCCTGACACATTTGTCTAGTGCCGAAACTGAACGAGTCATTCAATGAATGGAGGTCGTTCTGACATGGACTGGAAATAGGTAAGGTTGTTGGAACGTTTGTGAATATTCTGGCAGCCTTGACGGCTCTATCAGCAGTCTGTGTTAACTCCATCAAAGGTGACTTGAAGGAGGGTGCACTGTCTGCGGCATGGTCTGGAAAGGGGTGTCAAAAATATCTGAGACATCCTGCATGATGTCTTCAGGGATCCTGAGAAATATTCAGTTGGCCTTAGTTTCGTCTGAATGAAAACGCCGCAGTGCGAAATAGGACTCAACATGTGAGAACCATGAAGGTGGTCGATTGAACCAGAATTGGGGGGGAATGCAGCGTAACTGACATCTGCTCAATAGTCATTTTGAGCCATAATTAGATCAGCTATATGATATGAAATATATCATCAGTATGAAGTAGCACGGAAACTGAAGTAATAGTAATGACGACTGCATGGTTATGAGGAAATGAAGGACAATACAACGAATTAGAGAAATTAAAATATGAACAGATTGAACTTAAAATAAGCAATTAATGAGACCCGGGTTCATCAATAATAAGCCTCTGTTGTCGATAATGTTAACGTGGTGAAACACTCTACCAAACATCACCAAACGTAATATGCCTAGTTACCCAATAAATCAGCACTCTACCTAACATATAAGTACCTACGACAAAACGCAAACTAAAAAGACTCCGTTAATTTGTAATAGGCTCTGATGAACAGCATATCAGAATAAATTAAAACGTCAGGATTATTCATTGAGCACATATGTTGAGCCTGTATCATCTCAGAACCCCTCCGAATATAACACATGCTTCTAAGAGTTAAGGATAGCAGCACAATCTTGTTAACTACTCTGGTTTCCTAGCGATTGTGCTCATTAGTGGTCGATCTTTTCTTAACAACATGGAATTGCTCCCCTATCTGGTGTACATGAAATAGCAGACACTAGTCCTGGAAACCGAAACCCGGCCAATACTGATATATCTAGCACAGAGCTGACAGTAGACAACTACGACGTTTACAGGAATAGTGAAACGCCGAAAAAGGAGGCCAGCGACTGAAATCTGCCCCTAAATCCACTGCATCTAATACCCTCTGTTGCTAATTCAACACACCTAGTTAAGTTATGGAAATATTTATAAAAATTTCTGGTAAAGCGCCTGGCGACACTAAGGAGTATGATTTCAAATAGAAATATTATTAATTTATCACCGCTTTCTGAACCAACTAACTTATTGGCAAAGTAAAAGCTATTGGCAGAAAATTGCTATAACATGAACAGACCAAAGCTATAATATGTTAAATTTAGTAAGGCTTTTCATAAGGCGTCTACGTTAGACTGATGGGGAATTTAACGTCTAGTGAGTCTTGGATACTAGTGAAAATCCTTCCGTAGTTGAAACGCTGAACTTATTTACTGACTTACAAATGTTCTGCGAAAATCCATTCCTCATAGATAGCCAAGTGTTAAAGGAGCGAACAACTTCATGGAGATCATTCAAAAGTAGGAAAGTTTCATACACCTGTATCAAGGTTCATCTCTATAAAACTTTCTCTCCACCTAAAATCCCAAAGAGTTGGTCTACCACAGGACCACTAACACTTACAAGGAAAGGACTTATCCTTACCATGCAATACGCTTGTATTCATACATGTAAGAATTTACCTAAAATGAATGAGCGAGACTGTCCTAAGGCCAACAAAAGAGGTTTGAACTTTATTGTTCTAATGCATCAATTGTTTGACAGGTATCCGACCTTGAAGTGGCAAATTGTCCAATATCTGCACGCGATCTCACTATTATTGTGTGCTTGTAGATCTTCTTCAGAAAATAAATTTTGATTTTCCTCTATCAGGTAGCTTACTATTCATATCGTACTCATATTCCGGTAACTATAAGTGTTCACTTTACTAATAACTGATCTGATTAAATCATATTGCCTAGTCGAAATGAATAAGTTTGTCACTGGGTGGGATAAAATTAACCTTCCATTGCCTTGGATTAATGTGTATAATTAATGGGAAACCTTTTTCAGTGAATGTAGAATTAAGTGAAATACTGGGATGTGTGGATAAGCGATACTAAAGAAATATTTTTGTTTGTCAACATATGTTGAATATTCATGGTCTTTTCACCGACTTTTCAGTTTCATTCCCAAAACTTTCGAAGTTGTGATGTGTCGTCTCTCTTGTTCAGGGATTGGGTTGTTGGGTGGAAATTAACACCAGGAATGATTTCAAGTAAACGGAAGCTAAATCCTTCCTCAGCAAATTTAAAGAATAGACACCCAGGTGAACGAACGCATTAATGATATTACTATGCTAAGTCAGAGTAAGGCAGAGAAGCCGGATAAATAACGCTTAATTCGTGGAAAATATTGTCGAAGTAGGTGTTACATTTTTACACAACGTGGCTTGCTTGCCCAAGCTTACTATAATGCTGAATTAAATCACTAATACTGAGATAATTCTAACATTCTATGGTGTGTAAATTCTGAATCTGTTCTGAAATGGATTCTGTAATGGCACAGACTGGAACCCATTGTAAGTTTTCAGCATGACTGGCACTAATTCAGCACCGTGTTCTTTTTCTAGGCATTCTCAGGAGTAGATTAGAACCTACTGGATTTGCTTATCAGCGTTGTTCCAGCCCTCACAGGACATATTAGGCACGGACTTTCGTTACTTCAGAACGGAAAGAGTTGATTCAGTATCCAGCTCTCTTTTTAACCATGGCCAGCATTATTTCAGAACATAGTGGGTAGATAAAATCATTTACCATAAAAAGGCATTATCGAAGAATAGGTTAGAATAAGTTTAGAATTGTTGTAAGCTTGGGTAAGTTTAGTTTAGGGAAAGGTTAGATTTCTGCTAAGATTAGTCTCGAGATATATTAGGGTGTTTTGGGATTTATTTAGCTTAGAGTTATGTTAGAAACCCAGATACGACTATTTTGCTAAATTGATGGTTTCATGGTCGTTAGTGCGTTTCTTCGTCTGATTATCTATTCCTTAACTTCACTCTCTCCTGTTCGTTGTTAGTACGGTCAAGGTGATTTGAAATGCTAACTCTAAATGACATCTGGAATAGTTGTGAACAAAGTAAACTCCTATTTAAGGTTGATTTGAGGAGTTTTGAGACAATATCCGTCATTTCATCTAAATCAAGCACACTTCTACAAACCTGAGTCAGGTATGAATAGGAGTTTCATCTCACTGAACAGGAGATTAACTTGCTTTACCTGTTTTTGCTCTCAATTTCGACGTTATTCACCGTTTCGCGTTTAACTTTAACAACTTCAACTATGGTTAGAAACACGTAGTCTTTTTATATGTACCCTTAGTGAGTTGGACGTAAAATCGCGTGAAAAGTTAACTTTCAAATTATGAATGTTCAGTAATCTTCATTACATTGTTTTTCCCTGTCGCATACATGTTTGCTTAATATAGTGTCTTTTCGATACCGTTTGTTTTGTATGATTTTACTCTGGCAACTCCAACCGACGCACTTCTGTACGTATTTCTACTTTAGTTTTTTTTTGGAGGGGGATAGTGAAACCAATGCATTCCATTGGTATTTAATCAAGATTTCTACTTTTCTAGGTAAACCGTTGATGTCTGCCAGTTCGGTATAAAATGCCGTACGGAGACGCAGTAAAGAGAATAGTTTTACGAGGATTCCCTCAGGAATCACTCTAGAACTTCACTTGTCTCTATTTTCTGAGCTTCTGAAACTAGTTGAGCCACCATCCTTTTTATCTACTGGAGAGGTTGATGAATGTGCCTATGCTTCAGGTCGATGCTAAAAAATTGAATTGTCGATCTAGATGTGGGTTTCTGCAAACCTATTTCAGTGAAACTTCGGTGACCTTACTCAGTACTCATTGTGTAACTTATGGTAGCTTCGTACTGAAAAATGAAGGGGCTTAAAAGCCATTGTGTTCCGTCCTTTAAAAACCGTGACCTAGAAAACCAGTTAGTTAGTCTGCTTGAATGACTTTGAACTCGTTTCCAGTTGGTTTCAACTAAGAATAACTCCCACGATTGATGTGTGGCTATCAATCCTGCTAGACCTGAACGCTAGCCACACTACCTACTGACTCTTCAGCCTGGCCCACCTAACCTGGTGGCCAGACTGCTCTTAACAATGCCCCAAACAACTAAAGGAGAAAATAACACTTACGGCTGATGAAAGTTGTATTTATTGACGATGATTTGCAGAGAGTGTACAAGTAGGTAATCATACCACAATGAAACTGCCGAGCTTTTATCCCTTGAAAATTATATTGATCACCATGTTTGTCTGCGCGGATAAGCAAATTGATCATTGGCGGTGAAACGGACTTCTTTGATCCCTTACAACATTACAGTTTGACGACAGTTCAATCCTTCCAGATGCTGCGTTCAGACATCGCTGCCTCTGTAGAATTATTTGCATCCTGTGGTATCATTATGTAAGTAATTCTGAGATCCAGTGGCATGTTATTGGTCACAGTGGATATCACCACCCGATAAGTGCTGTCAGCTTGAAACATCAGCTTCAGTAGCTTGGACGTGTGCCAAGAACGCCATTCCAATGGTTCTCACCCCTTCTGCTGTTTTCAATCCCTGAAACCAAGTGAAGGAAGCAGATTGGCGGTTAGTCAATAGCCGAGAATCGTGTTCAGCGATGAGCACGTTACAGTTTCTTCCTCTCCTCTCTTTTTACGAAAATAATATGAAGTGATAAATACCTCTTAAATGCTCTTGACTGGTATACTTGCCTGACTTTTTTTATCATCCCGTCTTTCTATTACCCTTCTCCATATTAATGTGTTTCACTGTTTTGTGTGTGTGCGGTGAATCTCTTGGTGTCCATATTGTATTAAGTTTTTTTTTTTTTGAATTAATGAGTAGAAATCAATTAGTTCTTGCTTTGTTCAAATTATTAAGAAATTGATTTACTCCTAGTGATGTAAGCAAATAAATTGTCTCTGGTATAATGTAGAGATGACCAAAGAAGTTCATACTTTCATATGAAAAGCTAAAGAGAAACTAGAAAGTAGATCATAAACCTAAAGGGTTTTATTCTTTTCTTAAGTCCCATAAACCAATTCTTCATAGATCTGTGTGGACAATTTAAATAACAATCAACTTGCATTGTTTATTGACTAAAACTCACAACTCTCAAAGTAAAATAGTATCTAAATGATGTATTTTGTCATATATTAAGACGTGAAATGGCTCCAATGTAGGTGCAAAAGTAGCTTATCGGTTTAAGCATTCAAGTTACAGCCAACCGCCATTCCCCTGCGACTTGAGTTCCGCCTAACCTACTGGGTAGTGTCATCTGTCTTCAGACAATAGAGGCGTCTCACAGTATGAAACATGAAAAACCTGTTCTAGTTAACTGAGTTCTGACTAGAAAACCAGTTGATCCACAACTGACTTATATTCCATACTACTTATCTTAGTGTTTCCTTGTATTAAAACCATAATAGCGAATACTGGCCTATACATGTTTGCTAGAATCTACAAATATGATTGATTTAATTTAAGACAATTTTATTGACTCAATTAGAATGGATGATATAAGGTAGTGTCTGTCTGTCTGAGTTCAACATAGAACTTGGCACCGAAATGCAGCAGTTCCAGTTGCCACGTTCCAAATAGCACACAAAGGTAGACAAAAAGATGAGTAAAGAGAATCAATAGAGGTTTGACAAGTATAAGAGTGAAACAGAATGAGTAATGGTAGAAAGGAATATGAAAGATTACAGAGACTGAATAAATCTGCGTAAGCCATTGACAACGTTTTTGAGCCATGTCACCTATTGTCTCCAGCCATTGATTCTTACAGTCCCGAGGGCGGGCCCCAACCCGGAAGTCTGCATCTCCCTACCTGACTCAGTTTAACTGTCAAGGATTTCATGGATTGAGTCCATGTTTTTGTTTGGCCACCACTTACTCTTTTCCAACCTGCACCTATATCAGTTAGTAATGCCCGTCGAGGGAGGCGATGGTTAGGCAAGTGTAGCACGTGACCTAGCCATCTCAATCTATGTAACTTTATAGCCTGGTCGATTGATTTTCCCTCTTTGCCCAACACTCTACGCTTAACGTCACATCAACATTACTTACCTTATTATACCACCTAACGTGAAAAAGAGATCGTAGACATCTATGATCGAAAAGTCAACCTTTTCATGTCTTCAACTCGTATTGGCCATGTTTCCATGGCCTTCAGAGCCATAGAGAAGGATAGTGTGCATCATTATTTCACCATAAGAATTCGATTGCAAAAAAAGAGTTAAACGTGGTCAAATTAAAATGTGACATCAATCCATGGAGTCTGATTGTCGGTTCCATCCAACTATAGAGGTGTAAACAGCCTGATTAGGGGCATTGAGATGATATAGCTCAAAATCGTTCTCAATTCCACCAATGTATTCACTCTAATGTATGCGCAAAACTTGAACACTGTGCTAGTGTGTAATTACATATCAATTTGTTTATTAGATATGTTACACAGTGAAACAGTATTTTACACTGGATAACGTTTTGAACACAGTTTATTGTTCATAATCATATCAATTATAACTACACATCTTTGAAATTTTCGTTTTATAGTTTCCTTAATTTCTTCTATTCGTCGTAGAGGTAGTAGAATTCTCCAGATGTTCGGGATAGATGTTCAATCGTTTCTATTGCACTCATTTTCAGTTGATTTGACACATCAAGCTTCAGTTATCAATTTCTCCTTCCATCCTGTTATATTAGATTTTAGAACTGTAACTGCTTATAGTGCTATAAATGAGCTATTCTCTAGATTTCTTATCTTATTCGGGTCAACTTAGATAGATTTTGCTAGTTTTTTGTGCTCTACTAGTCTGATTGACCCCGTTCTACTACTTTGACCTATGTATTTGACCTGACAATCATTGCAGGCAGGGTATTAGATAAACTAAGTTGTTTTGTTTTATTGGCTACTCAGCAGGATCCTTTAACCGACAAAGTTTGTTTCTAATTGAGTTTGTGGGCAGCTTGAATGCCACTCTTATTCCTGCCTTGTTAGGAATTCTGCGTAAGGTTTCCTAGGTTCCTTCCTTGTATGGGATTACTGCTGATAATTTAGATTCCTCATTGTTGGTGTTGTCGTCATTCTGTGCATGCTTGACATACATATCCTCATTAATATTACCATTATTATTATTATCACTATCACTACCATTATTATTTATTTTAGTTTTACATTTTCCTACATACTTCCTGACTAATTTATCAGGGTAATTATTAAGTTTCAAAGCTTCTCTTATATGTCTCACTTCCTGTCTTAGATTTTCCTTGGTACTACTTAGTTTTTGTGCTCTGTCACTTAAACATTTCACCAATCCTATTTTCACTGACATAGGATGGGATGATCGAAAGTCCAGGTATCTGTTTGAATGTGTGGGTTTCCTGTAAACACACTAGTGTGTTTAACTTCCCATCATCTTTCCTTTTTACGTTGTAATCTAACATTGGAGCTCCCCTTCTTGATTTTTCAATTCATAAGTAAGTTGAATTGCCTCCATCTTTGCGTTGATGTGTTCGAAAAACCCACTTATATCCTGTGTTTCAAGTACGAACTTGGATTTCGGCAATTCGAACTGGTGTGCACTGCTGTGCAAAGACCTATTTTGCGATTTAATCAATTAAACTGGATATTTTCGTTTAGTGGTTTGTGCACGTGTGTGTATGTTGTGACTTCGCCGACCGTATGTATGTTTAGTTTATCACAAAGATAATAGGCTGGTACTATATTTTACATACTCTCCTATTCATAACAGTTCCTGTACCTTTATGTGTGTGCATTATATGGAGTGTGTTAAGTTGAACGACACTTGTAACACTTTTGTACAAATGTCTACGCTAAAAAGAAATCTCGGTCATTCTTTTTTTATGTTTAACAACCCTAGTACAGCAGCCTTCCCTTCACATATCAGTTATAGCTTGTTTTGGTGGCGTTTTTGCGTTCAGTAAACATACTAACTGTTAACTCGTAACTGACTGATCGACTAGTTTCAACATAAAACTTTGCATACATGTGCAGCAGTTCCATTTGGCACTCTGCCTCCATGTAGCATACAAAGCAAGAAAAGAGAGTAAAGAGAGATAATAAACAAAAGTGTGAGGCAAAAAGAATAGTGGAAATATGGAAGAACAAAAGAATTTTATTGGACCTGATAAATCACAAAGAGTGAATGCATTTACGCTATTTATTGACAACAACTTTAAGCCATATTACTAATTGTCTCCAGTATTCATTGGTTCTTACCATTCCGAAGAACCCAAACAAGTAGGCAGGCAGTCTACGCCTCTCTACGTGGCTGGTTGGCTTAAACTAACTATTGTGGATTTCATTGACTGATGAAGCCACATTTTGGTTTGACTACCACCACTAGCTCTTATCCAACGTGATCCATCTTGTGTCAGCTAATACCGCCCGTTGAGGAAAACGTTGGCTAGACGTGCATGTGTAAAACATGTCCTAACCATTTCATTCGGTGCGGCTGCTTCACAACCTCTTCGACTGATTTCCCCTCCTTACCTAACACTTGACCAAAGCCTGACCTCAGTGTTACCCACCCTATTATGCCACTTAACATGAGAGATAGAACACAAACACCTGTGATCAAAGACAGCTAACTAGCCTTTTCATCCCTTCCACTTTCAATGGCCATGTCTCATTCACAGCCATGATGAAGGAGGACAGAGCGAACTTCTGAGCAGTACACATGTCCTTTGGTTGACAACCGGATATCTCGTCTATTTCAGAGAAGACGTTAGTTGGCAAATGCTAAACTAGCCTTCTGTATCCGTGCTGATATCTTGTCAACAATCAGCCCTTTAGTACTGATTGGTTTCTGGTGACCAAAACAGGTTCATACTCCATTTGGTGCTTTCGAACTGTGAAGCCCATTTGTACACCATAGGTTTGAAATCAGGTTTTCCACCTTTACTGGGTAGACTTACCTGTCGTCACCAGCCCAGTTGTAAGCGCACAACTGGATGTTCGAATTCGGTCTTTCACTTTTGTGAGGAACACCTGTCTCACGTGTGAAGGCAGTGAGAACTGGAATTACATGGTAGAAGGCATGGACACATCGCTATATGAAAGCATTTCAAGAGGAAGGTCAAAGCCTACCCACTCTCACGTGTACCAGTTAGTTTATAGGGGCTCTAACTGCTAAGATCCAATAATTAATTATTTTTATATCTTGTTGTTATTGCTTTCTCATTCACTTCTTTATACATTTAATGTATTTTCGTTTACTTTTATTTTGAAGGTGGAAATACAATTTCTTTTCTTCAAAATGCCACTGAGGAAATCCCTTCTGCATTGAAAGAATCAATTAATGCACTGTTTAAAGTTAAAGCATCTTTTATCATCACATATAAATCCATTTATCATGAATAATAAAATTATTACAGTTAAAGATGGTAAGTTAATGCATTTTTTTAGAATAGTAATGTTAGCCTTTGTATATGCGTATTTATTCTCCTTTACTGATTGCTCACAAGAGAGAGAGAGAGAGTAGCCGATGTCATGCGTGTCTAGTCGTTGGTTTTTGGTGCAGACTGAACTCTATTTCAGGATTTCATTATGAGCTGATATCAGTTAGAGAACCATTGGAAAACCTGAGAGTATTGGACAGTCAGCTGTTTCGAGTTGGTTTTGGGATTTTTCATCGGTATACACCCACCGGGATTCGAACCTAGGACGTCTAGGCAAGCTAGTAGGCTATTAAGCCACTGGGACTCGATTCAATGGCTGGCTTTGTAAGTGAAAGGTCCTGGGCTTGGACCCCAGCGGGTGCATACTGATGGTGAGTCCCAAATTAAGACGGAACAGCTGACTGTCGAGTACTCTCTGGTTCTCCAATGGTTCTCTAACTGATGCCAGCTCCTGATGAAATCCTGTAACCAATCAAATCCCTGTAAACCAATATTTGAATATGAATTCTATTCATCCAAATTGTAATGTATTCAACAGCCATATAACGATACCATATGCCAAGTAATTCACAACGGAAAGCTCATCAAAGTCTTTAAAGTGAGAACAGCAGTAAGACAAGACTTAGTCATACAGCGGACCGTGTGGAGCAAGAAGATGGACATGCGTCACACTGACAAGAAGTCTGTAGAAGCTTTGAACTTCATGAACGATTTATGTTCGATGCGCTACACAAACTTGAATATCTACAAGCGTAAACTAATAAGTTGGCAGTGTAGAGGCAGTCAGCAAAGACAAGACTTGAAGCGAATATAGAGAAAACGAAGGTGAGGAAGATACGTTTCGACCAACAACACCAGAAATCTTTAAAGAATTACTCTTTTCGGCGATATCATTCTCAAGCTGTACAAACCGCAAATTTATAGTAATTTTTCTTAGCAACAAAAGGAATATTTCCAAAGATGTGTTAATGCAATTTTTAATTTTTGACAACAAATTACGTAATTTAGAAGGCGTTAATCGGTTAGAAACTAAAATAAAGTTACAAAAGTAGGTTGGGTGACGTAATCTAATTGCTATGTCCAACCTTCCCTATTTGTCGGGCTTACAGCTAACTAAGGGAGATGAAATATGCACCGGCTGGGAGGGGATCGAACCCTGAACCACGTTCACGATTGGCTAGGATTCTACTGCTATAAATAAGCTTGCTTTTTTGATTACCATTTACGCTTGTGATCTAAACAACATGGTTTCTAAAGGAAACCACCACCAATGAGATTTCCCCCCCCACTCGAACTGTGTAGATTGATTGTAAGTTGTGAATTTGATTTAATGGTATGACCAGTTCGCCATCAACTAGCTAGCTAGCCAGAAATCAGGTTGTTTAGAACTGATTCGGCTGTATCTCTCAGCTGAATCAAACCGGATACACCGCGTCTGGTGAGGTCGACCCCAAAGGAGCGAAACGGTCGTCCGGTGTTGGCTAGTGAGCACACTACTGGTTGAGTTGTGATGAGTGGTAGGCAACTACTCAACTCAACGAATGAATCAGTAGTATATATAGTTTTATGTAAATATTTATTGCTTTAAAAAAAGTCATATCGGGAAATAAATGTCAAATCGAGGATCGGTAAGGTGAGGAACACATTCATCAACCTGAAACTAATCTGGAAATCTTCGTCACTCAGCCTGCATCAACAACAAAATTCGGATTTTCAATACAAACGTCAAGTCAGTCAGTTCTTCTATACGGATCAGAAACTTGGCGGGTTACAAAGAATATTTCCAACAGCCTGTTGCAGACCTTTATCAACAACTGTCTTCGTTCTATACTGCAGAGCACAAACAAAACAAGAACCAATCACCCAACAAATGTGCAGGAGAAAGTGGAGATGGATTGGACACTCGCTGAAGAGGCCGTTGGGTGAGGTCGCGTGTCAGGCCAATGCTCGAGTGGAACCCGAAAGGGAAGCGGCGAGTGGGACGTCCAAGGGTGACATGGAGGAGATCGTGTGAAGAGGAGCTGAAACAGAATAGATTAACATGGATGCAGGTGAAAAGTACAGCAGAAGACAGAAGCAAGTGGAGACGTGCAGTTGAAGCTCTATGTTCCACTAGGAACCCAAGGGAACAATAATAATGATAAATATCTACTAATGAATTTTCGCTTCAACTTACTGTTCTTACTTCTTGCTTCCTTGTTTATCTTATTTTTTTAGCAAGTTTAAATTTAAGTTCAATTGTTCAACTATTGAATCAAGGCGGTGTTATAGCTCTTCCAACAGATACTATCTACGGGTTAGCATGTTCTGTGTATAATACTGAAGCTATTGAAAGAATATGTCGTATAAAAGGTCGTTCTGAAACAAAACCAATGGCTATTTGTTTAGATCAGGTGAGTTGGTGTTGGAATTTTGTTCCTGTTTCCTTTTCTAACTTCCAAGAGTTTGGTTTGTAAGGATTAGATTTGTTTCTACGAGTTTGATCACGGATTGATATCAGTTAGAGAAGCTTTGAAAACCAGCTGGAGGGAGTACTAGACAGCTAGCTGTTTCATCCTAGTTTGGGAATCATTGGCAGTAGGTACCCACCATTATTAATATTATTATTATTGTTTCCTTTAATTCCTAGATGAACGTAGGGCTTCAGCCACACGTCTCCATTGCGTTGCGTTCTCTGCCAATGTTTTCACCTGGCTCCAAGTCTGCCCACACGCCTTCATCTCCTCTTCACATGACCTCCTCCAAGTCACCCTCACACTGACGACCAACTCGCCGCTTCCCTTTCGGGTTCCACTCGAGCAATGGCTTGTCTAGTGATGTCACTTGATGGTTTCCTCAGTGTATGGCCAGTCCACCTCCATTTCTTCCTGCTTATTTGTTTCACGATCGGTTCCTGCTTGATTTGCTCCCAGAGATCTCTGTTGCTGATTTTTTCTGGCTGGCCATCTGATTTTGAGTATTGAGCGAAGACAACTGTTAATGGAGGTCAGTAGTTTGTTTGAGATGCTCTTTATGACGCGCCAAGTCTCTGATCTGTAGGTATAGTAAGTAGCACTGACTTCACATTGGAGTTGAAAATCCGGATCTTATTTTCATTTCCATGCTGAGTGCTGTTGACCTCCACACAGACTTGGGAGTAATAAAAGCTTGTCTTACTTTTCCGATTCTTGCTTTGCACCAACCAATATCATCGGTGGGACATCCATTCTCACAATTGACTGGATGGACCTTGCTGGTCACGAGTTTTTTCTAGAGTTCTAGTGAGGAGTCCTGACCAGTAGGGACATCCAGTTAAGTGTGAGGATTGATGTCCCACCGATGACATTGGTTGCTGGCCACGCTAATTCACAAATTGGTATAAGTTAGAATTCATGGTTGGGCCAGGGAATCGGTCCCAGTGGCTGAATGGTATACGAGTCAGCTTGCCTTGTAACCGGAAAGTCCTTTGTTCGAAGGCCCTATGGTGGGTGCGTACTGCCGATGATACTTAAACTAGGATGAAACAGCTGACTATCCAGTACTCCCTGATTTTCTCACTCCGTTTTGGTTGAGTTCCATATTAGCAACTTACCTCCGACTACGAACCACTGTAGGGTAAGTCGAGATGTACAATATCTCTCCATAGTGGAGAGACAGCATAGGTGGCATGCTAGTCATCGGAGGGAAACACCTTACTGCTGTATCATCCTTGTTCATCAACAGTACGACTACACCCACGGACCCCCAGCGTAGTGAAAAACATCTTACACTATACTGGTAACTGCTTTTAGTCTAATCGCTATCCTAACAATCTTCCTGGCATTGTAGAACCTTCAGGAACACTAGTTCCAGTCAATGTAGCGTGTTAGGTCATTGCGATATGCAAACCCTACCACCACGTCAAGGTGTAGCAGCCATCGTCTTCCTTGACGGGAAATGTTAGCTGACATAGGATGGATCAGGTTGGAAAGGGGAAGGCTAGTGGTGGTCAAACCGAAACATGGCCTCATCAGTCAGTGAAATCCATAACAGTTAGTTTAAGCGAGTCAACCACGTATGGAGGTGTTGACTGCCAGTTTGATTGTGGTCCTTGGGATGGTAAGGATCAATGAAGACTGGAGACAGTTGATGATATGGCTGAAAATCGTTCTGGATGAATACGGCAGATGCATTCACTCATTGTGATTTATCATATCCAATAAAATTCTATCCTTCCTCCATTTTACTATTCTTCTTGCCTCACACTTCTATTTATTATCTCTGTCTTTTGAAGCTCTCCTTACTCTCTTCTCTCTCTTTGTGTGCTACATGGAGGGAGAGTGACAAGTTGGACTGCTGCACATCTGTGCAAAGTTCTATGTTGAAGCCGGTCAATCAGTCTAACTTCTTATGTTTACTTGTCATTCTTCTGAATGAATTTATGGTGTATAACTCTCCCGTGTTCCTTCATAAAGCTCGACCGATTGCTGCTACCTTGACGTCGTAGTGTTTGGGCTTGCATATCAGAATGACGCTGACTGCTCAAACTCGTGATCCCCCTGGCTGAAAGTCTATCGCCCAGAGCAGTGATCCACAGCTCTCCACGTAAATGAGGAATGAAAACATGCGTAGTACACTTTCCAATCATACCCGTAATTCCAACAATTGCTAATAAAAACCACTCACATTGTATGTATGCGTTTAAAGGTGACAAACGGTAGGAAACCTTGAGCCTAGATTTCATGCTTCTTGACTCTTGTCAGTAGGGTGTATCTGCAATCTCAAAAGAGTTGATGTCCCCCCCCTAAGACCCAAACCTACTTCGTTCAGTGCTTCAGTCGAAGCTGCGTTCCAATCTCCTAAGGGGGACATTCGTTCCTTTAACATTCCAGATACACATAGCTGACGAGTTCCAAGAGGGATGAAAACCTGGATTCAGTACGAAATAGACCGTGATAACAACCCACCTGTAGCTTGATGACCTATCTCCTTTGTAAACTTGACTGATAAAATTCAATTAGGACTAACAGAAAGTACTATTGTCAAAGGTGCGTCGGTGGCATACCGGTTAGTACGCTCGCCGACCATGCACATGGTCCGGGGTTCGATCCCCGGCCGACGCACTCCTTTACCTCGCTGAGCCAGAAATAAAGCTGGTAAAGAGGAAAGGTTAGGCATGAGGCTAGCAACCTCATCCTGTAAAATAAACACTGCTACAGAAACTTCAAGCCACTAGCTTGAAGCCCTATGTTCCACTGGGGAACGTGAAGGAAAAAAAACTATTGTCAAATATCCAGATCGAAAAAGATCCTGAACCTCTTGCGCTGATTCCAGAAGACTTATCGGTGCCTCAGAATATTCACATCGACTAACCGACGTAAGAATATCAGAAAAAGAACTGTTTATTTCTTCACCATCAACGAACTAGACCTACAAGGTTACAAAGTACAAATATATATATATATATATATATATATATATATATATATGGATAATAAACGTCAACATAAAGCACAATGATACTTCTGATCGTTTTTCTCCAGTCTTCTGCCAACCAGCGTAGGATTAGGCAATAGCCGCCATTGTTGTTTCCCGCCAAATGATGGAGATCAGTTCGAATAAACAAATCATATGTTGCTCATTCAATGTTCAACCAACATAGAGGCATGACATTAGTAGTCACTCCTTGGTAATCAGTCATTGAATGCTTTGTTTACCACCCATTTAAAATACTTTTATCTGATCTTTTTGTCTCAGGTATCAAATATCTCACATTGGTGTGATACAAAACATATTCCATGCGGTTTATTATCTGACCTGTTACCTGGTCCTGTGACTGTCTTACTTCCACGTTATGGTGGTGGTGGTGTTGGTAATGTCAACAACAAATGTCAACAAGATCCATTAAATCCCCGTTTAAATCCAACAGAGAAACGTGTCGGTGTACGTATTCCAGATTCTGGTTTTATACGTAAATTAATATCAGCTTTACATGGAGAAAGGAAACAATCGGATTCTGTTGTCAGTGACAATGGTCATGATGTTGGTCATGGCAGTGGTGGCGTCGGCGGCGGTGGTCATCCATTGGTATTAACCTCAGCCAATTTAAGTGGACAGAAATCAGCACTTCAAATTGAGGTAAGAGAAAGCGTATTACATATAATACCCTTCTTCTTGTATTTTGTTTTACATTCAGTGTTTATTGATCTGTCCTCGTTAGTTGATTCTTTATAATAAACTTCTTAAGACTAACTGACTGAATTTCAGCGCGGAAGTCTTTAGAGAAGTGTAGCAGTTAAAATCGCCATACTCCATGTGGAAAACAAGAGATGCAAAAGAATTACGATGAGCAGAAATGTACGAAAGAAAGAATAGCAACACCGAAAGACATATAAAACAAAAGTGTATACCTAATAATTGGTCATATTTTTACTAGGTCAATTAGTCAGTCCATGGTGTAATCAAAGGTTGTACTCTATGAATTATCTATTAAAAATCGTTCCTTTCCGAGGCAATTTTATAAAACTTTGAAATTCAATCAATTTCAACCAAATATCATTGATCTTGTTTGTCTTATAAGGACTACTTGTTCTTCATACCGATGCGTCATTTATTTTATCGGAATTATCAGCAATATGCCACATGAAATTCCTTCAAAGGCTGACTGGAAAGAAAAGGGTTTTACTTTCCCGTGTAAAAATGCGATATAAGTAGAAATTACAACTATTTTTCTTTTACATTGAAGCACTTAATTTCCATTGAATAAATGTAAATAAGCATGACTAAATTCTGGTTCAATGGCTGAAGCATAAATAGTCAATAAGCTTTTGTTGTAATCTAAAGGTTCCTGGGTTCGACCCCTGGCAATGGGGTTGTAACATTGATAATAAAGTTTTATTTCATACAGCATATTTAGTTCCAAAATACCTCCTATTCATACAGGATTTGCATGTAAAGTAATAATCTGTGGTATACCATTTTGTTGTAGTTGTTGTTGTTTATGAAGAGAGAGAGAACCAATGCTGTACACATTTTTTCTTCATTTCCTTTTCATTTAATCGTACTCCAAAAATATGGTTGAGATATTTGGATAACTGACACTTTCATAGTGCTAAAAACAGAACATACCTCTAGCTTCTTGACACATGTAAACTCACTAGTAGAGGGAATAAAATTCACATTTGAATCGGAAAATCAACAAGGAGAATTTGCTGTGATGTTGGATTGTAAAATGAAACGAATAGAAGAAGGTAAACTGCACACTAGCGTTTAAAAAAACCAACGCATTCTAATAGATATTTAAACTTTAATTCATCTCATCCTTTAACTGTTAAGGCAGGCTTAGTTAAGTGTTTAGCAAACCGAGCAATAGGACTAAGTAGCACAAGAAAATGGTGAAATAAAACAGATAGAAGATGCGTTGGTGTTAAATGACTAACTATCCTATAAAATTCATTGGAAAGATAAAAAAAATTCTGAAAGCAAAATAAAAATAATGGTGCAACTAGTAATAATAACATAAGTAAGAGAGAATGTAAGCCATCTACTGTTATACCATATAAGGAGGGGACCACTGAGACCCTACGTAGGATTCTTAATAAAGCAGGAATTAGGGTGGCATTCAAACCTACAAACTCACTGAGATTGGGCAAGCTCTGTAGGCTAAAAGACCCGATGGACCCAATTAAACAAAATAATGTAATTTACAAAATACCTTGCAGTGACTGTAAGTTAAGTCAACTACATAGGTCAGTCAGACTAGTAGATCAGGAGTAGTGAGATTGCCTGTCAGGACATAAGAATTTTGCTAAGGTTAGAATGATTGATCCCATGGAGATAAGTAATTTAGAAAAAAGCTCAGCAATTGCACTACATGCATTAACACACAACCACACAATAGGGTGGGAGACGGTTAAGATTCTAAGAAGTAATCTATGTAGATGGAGAGCGAGAGAGATTGATTACTGAATCCTGCCTGGTTCATCGAGTGAATGTACACCCAACACGTGCAATAGGAACGACTCAATGCAAATACCAGAAATTTGAAAGATATTATTGCCGCCAGTCAAATCAGAGGAGGATAATAATTAATCTCAAAATGCTATTTCAATTCGAACACATCACAACATTCTAACAAGTTACTTATTATGATTAAAAAACACTCGTCTTATTTCCCATCTGATTGTATTTTATTGATAACACTCATATTATTATCTCTGAATGTACTTTATCTTATATTGATTTTTATTCAAATGTTTAACCATCAATTCCACTCATGTATATAAATGAAGTAAAAAGTTGTGTGAGTAACTTGACATGATTATGAAAGGCAATAGTTTGTGCTCGAAACGTCATCAATTAATAATACTGCATAACACACTGTGTGATTTATCAAAATAAAATCTTATCCATAATGGAGTTATACTCTACCACCACAGTGCCCATGTTTTATACTTATATCATTTCCTTCAAGAATCGCATAACGTTTAGTAGGAAGCTCTAATTAAATATGCGCACGAATTCATAAGAAATACAGAAGAGTTTAAGGAGTTTTATGGATGGGAATTCTGTTAGCTCAGTGATTTAAACAGGCCGCCACTAGTTGATGACTACTGATGAAGAATCTCAAGCTAGGATAAAATATTTGTCCACTACTCCCAGCACGTTTTCAGCAGTTCTCTAACTGAAGTCAATTGGTGGGTGGTGACTGACTAGCGGTGGAATCTAAGATGCGCATTTCGTCCTATTTGGGACTCGACAGTTGCATGTACCTGCACAAGGACCTGACATGTCAACCTGAAACCGATCACTTCGGTCCAATCAATCGGCGAAAAAATCTAAAATTGAATTAAATAATTAGTACATACTTATAAAATGTATTGATTTGATCTTTGATCCACATTAAGATCGAAGGTTGATATTCAAGTGTTGGTTTGTAGGGATTTCATCATGACCTGACATCGGTTAGAGAAGGTCCTGGTGTGTACTGCCGATGAGTCCCAAACTAGGCTGATGAAACACCTGGCTGTCCAGTACTCCCTGCAGATTTTCCAATGGTTCTCTAACCGATGTCAGCTGAAATGTTGAGTTGATTCACAAGTCATTTGGCGGGAAAATGACCCATTATGTGTTACCTCCTAGTCTAACATATACTAATTAATCAATAATATTGTTCTGTGATTATTTGATTACACATGATCCTCTCATTCTTCTTTATACTTTGTCACGATGCATTAGGAATTCTCCGAGCTTTGGCCTTCAATTGATCTGATCATTAATGGTGGTCCAATACAAACATCATTAAATTCTGATTGTAATCGAGCTGGTTCAACTATTGTCGATTTATGTCAATGTGATCAATTGCTGTATTCTATCATACGAGATGGAAGGTATTCATTCACTCACTCACTCATTATCAGTATTGATTCATATGATTGATTTATTTGTATTTTTCAATTTTCAAAAGACTGAAAACACTCATTAAGTTTAAAGAAAATTCGACGAGGAACATTATTTCTATCGGCAAAGTCATCTTATGTTAGATCATTGGCGATGATCAGCAGGAAGTCTTGGACACCTAGATTTCGTGTTTTTTGGCACTCTTCAACAAGACGTATCTGCATTCTTGAGGTTCAAGCCCGTGTCACCCAATTCCGCAGTCAGAGACGTTACCACTGGGAGCTATTCGAGTTGGCGATTGACCTCCAGTAGAACTGTAAAGGATACTTTCATTAGACACCATGCAGTAGATAATATCTTGCGTCAAGTCCTTTGTTTGGTGCAAACTGAATCCCTGTCAGTGGTTTGTTATCGTGGTGCACCCTGAATTGAAGTATCAACAACACAAGTTGGGCGCATGACACTTGTTAACTTGCCTAGTATATCCATTAAGGTCCTACAAGCGTTTGTCTATTGTGAGTTCATATAGCCCTTGGTAGGAATGCCTCTGACTACAGCAGCACTGAGCGATGAAGATTTGAATCGCCGAGGGGAACATGTGAGTTCCTTCAAAGTTGGAGATCAGTTCTAATAAGCACAAAACTCTTATGTCCTACAATTCACGTGTTATGCGTTCGTCGTGATTAGACTAGACAAGGTGAGTTCTTGTTTCACTTTTGATCACTGATAGAGATGTCAATTATAGAACCCTTGAAAACCTGTAGGGAGTGAGTAGTAGACAGCTGTTTCGTCCCAGTCTGGAACTCTTCACGCTACGCACCCACTGGGGTTTGATTTCAGGACCTTTCGGTAACAAGGTGAACTCGTGAACCATTCAGCCACTGGGACGCGATTCACTGGCCGATGAATACCAATTCGGGATTAATTA
Source organism: Trichobilharzia szidati (assembly GCA_944472155.2). Taxonomy (NCBI): domain Eukaryota; kingdom Metazoa; phylum Platyhelminthes; class Trematoda; order Strigeidida; family Schistosomatidae; genus Trichobilharzia; species Trichobilharzia szidati. The sequence goes on along the minus strand of OX235276.1, from coordinate 79,137,046 downwards.
GGCGCGACTGACTGCAGTCAATGTCCTCGGTGTGAGTATTTGTCTTCACTGTTGACGCTGAATGGAACCCACTGGTCACGACTTTTCCCTAAAACTCATTCCAGGAAACTAGTGAGCATGAAATTAGTTTTTTTTTCTAAAACAATTTGTATATGAATTTGATCTGTTCGAAGTTGATTACAGTTAGAGAACCATCGGAAACCTGTAGGGTGTGAGTACTAGATAATTGTTTCCTCCTTCTATGGAACTCTTAAGTCACACTGGGACTCGATCCCCATGGCCAGCCCATGAATTCCAACTTCTGCCAATTCACGATGTAATGAGACCACAAGCCACTAACCTGCTGTAGCCCACTGGTCATGACATCTCACTAGAATCCAGGTAGCTACCTGCCTGAATGCGGGAGGACAGTCGCTAGTGAGCATCAGATTAATGTTCAGGTGTAGGTGAACACCAGTTCACCCAAGCAGTTAGCTAGCCAGAAACTATGGCTACTGGGTTCGAGCCTCGGTGGCAACATCATCACTCACTGCGGAATGCAGATGACGAATCCCAAACAGGACGAAATGCGCGTCCTGGATTCCCCTACTAGTTACCACCCACCAATTAACTTCTAATTACATGCCCAAATATCGTCAAGGCATCTGCACAAGAAGCCGACAGGTCAACCTGAGACCGAGCAATTCGGTCCAATCAATTGACGGGAAAATCTAAAATTGAGTCAAATAATTAATATGACCCATTGCACAAGAGACAGTGGCTCTCGTGTCCCAAGCGGTCTAGTGGATAACGCTTTGGCGTTTGAACCTATAGGCGCTCGTTTAAGCCCCGGTGAGAATGCAGGCACATCCAGATGACAAGTACCAAGTAGGACGAAATGCGCATCCTGGATTCCACTGCTAGTCACCAATGCACCAATCAACTTCTAGAAACCGAAGTGGTTTAAATACTTACTGGGCTCTCTGAACTGAGTCAAAATGGATATAGCTCCTCTGATGAGTTCAGCCCCAAATCACCGAAATGGTCGTCCAATGTCTCGACCGCTTTGATAATCGGGCTGACTGGCTAGCAACCGACACTACTGCTTGATAACGTGGATAGTTCCCGAGTACTACTCGGCTCAAGTAATCAGTAGTGTATAGTTTTATGCATATATTATTGGAAGAATGTTTCTGTAATATAATAAAAGAACACGAATGAGGATTTTTGCGACTTGAAGACTATTATTTGTAACTCTGAGATGTATGTCTTCTTGTCACTGAAGTGATGTATTTCCGTAGGATTTCTTTGAAGAAGCGCTTACCGCCGATAGCCTTCAACCATTGAACGCATCAATCATTATATTCTTTAAATTTAGTTTTACAATGTCGTTTTTTAAAAAAATTTTTCATTATTATTTTTGTCTGTTCTTTTTCAGTGCTCTTGATTCTACAGTCGACATACTGGAAGGTCGTTATCATTTGACAAGAACAAATTCTTGATTCCTGAATATCAGCTCTTCATCACATGAAAACTGATATTTCTTTGTAAATTTTCTTTCTATATATATTTGTGTAAAGTGTATGATAATGATGATTTTTGTACAGTTCTTGTCGTAAATGCTGGAAAAAAACCAAAATGAAACATTGTGAGTGTATGAGGTGTTTTTTTCTTGTTTTAATCAAAAGTCATTGTTTTAATGCATACTTTTTTCCGCGGGATTTTTGAAAATATATAGGCAACACGTCATTGTTCACTCTCCCTCGGACGAATGAGTCTGTTTACTGCACCAATTCATTCACCAGTTGTATATTTTGGAAATTATATTGGAAGGAATCTCTCCTATCCTCAGCTGTTCAAGGAATATAGGAAAGTGAACATAATCCTATTTTTTCAACTAACCGTAGTTTCTCCACTGTAGATGTTACGTCAACTGAGGTGTTGAATATTCTTAGGACGATTGAGGATAGAAGAGATTCCTTCCTGTATAATTTCTAAAGTATACAACCAGTGAATGAACTCGCCGGACACACAGACTCACTCACACGAGGGAGAGTGAGAAAACAAAGTGTGAGCAATTACGTGTTGCGTATGTTTTTAAATCCCGCGGCAAAAATTCTGTATTAAAACAACAAGAAAATACCTCATATGCTCACAATGTTTCATTTTGTTTTGTTTTTTACATTTACAATAAGTACTGTACAGAGATCATCTTTATTCCAAACTCTGTATTTCTCCTTCTTCCTGTTGCTTTGATACATCACTAAGTGTCAATTTCTTTAGTCACTTGTGCTGGTGTGACTATCTTAATTTTCCGAGTTTATTTATTGACATATTCACTCAGGGATTGTTTTATGTATGTATGATTTATGCTAATAAATGACGTGTGTACAGTTACTCTTTATGATTGAGTTCTTTGTATGTCACATCTAAACTTTGCATCAATCGATAAAAGGCTTTGACTGTTGTTGTTTTGAATGAGCCACTTATGCAGGTGTAGACTGTCTGGTTGGGGCAAGCAAGTCAGTTAGTTGAGGAAGTTGTAAAGCTATATCGATTGATTCAAATGAACTGTCGTCAAGATTTGACAGAATAGTTTCAGAAAGAAGACAAATCAATAAGTCCGACAGGGTGCTTCTACTAAACTCTAATCCTAAACACCACAATTTTGAAAATACGTCTAATCGTTAAAATTCTAGATACTAACAGTTTGAACAGACATGAAGATGTGATCTTGTTAGCTGATGCATAGTAAATCCTTATTAATAAATAAAAATGGATATGTATCACTTATTATTGATATTTGGTCAAAATTATCGACTGTCCATATCTTCTTATGGAGACGTTAAGAAATGTTTTACAACTGTTTACACACATACACACTCTGTCTAAAGTGTTTAACAAAGGTAGACCAATATTTGTAAGTCCAGGGTCAAATTTTGATCACAGTTCATAAAATTTTGTTTACTATACTTGTTGATACTTTTTGAATGACTCATGATTGGACAAATGTTCAAAAACAAGTGATGTTCCTTTTTATATATAAACCTATGTTATGTTGATTTCGATTAATTTCCCTAAAGATTGCCGAACGAAACGTTGGAATTACTCATTTCAATATCGCTGAGATTTTACAAATAAAATTTTTCACATATATCGATTGAAATAAATGGTAGAGACACGTGTGTTATGCATGCTCAGTCATTCCCCTTTCTCATCGAACAATCACTAATAGAGAAATCATTGAAAACTCCCCTAGGGAGCAGTTGTCAGTCATGGGCACCTATGACTCCATCAGCCAAGCTCGTAGGCTGACTATTCAGCTAATTGCTCTGGAATCAAATGATTCCTGAATTCTGTCTAAATTTGCCACCACGTTTAGGTCTCTAGGTGGCATGGGATGCTCATCGTAGGCACTGGGTTGATGTATTATTATTGTATCCTTTAATTCCTAGAGGAACATAGGCCTTCAGCCGTGCGTCTCCATTGCGTTCCGTCCTCTGCTAGAGTCTTCACCTGGCTCCATGTCTGCCCACATGATTTCATCTCCTCTTCACATGACCTCCCCCATGTCACCCTTGCACTGACGACCAACTCGCCGCTTCCCTTTCAGGTTCCACTCGAAGGCCTGTCTAGTGTGTCACTTGACGCTTTCCTCAGAGTATGGCCAATCCATCTCCATTTCTTCCTGCCTATTTGTTTGACAATCGGTTCCTGCTGAGTTGGTTCGCTCCCAGAGATCCCTGTTGCTGATCTTTTCTCGCCGGCCATCTGATTTAGAGCAGCATTGAGCGAAGACAACTGTTAATGAAGGTTTGTAGTTTGTTTGAGATGCTCTTTATGACGCGCCAGGTCTCTGATCCGTATAGTAGCACTGACTGACTTCACATTGGAGTTGAAAATCCGGATCTCATTTTCATTTCATGCTGAGTGTTGTTGACCTCCACACAGACTTGAGAGTAGTGAAAGCTTGTCTTGCTTTTCCGATTTTTGCTTTGATATCCTCGTCAGTTCCGTCCGCCTGTAGTTGAAACGATGCTTCCCAGGTAGGTAAAAGAGGTTGTTGAGGGTAACGCTATGCCACGAACTGACAGAAATTGGAATTTAGGAGTCATTGGATTACTGCCCTAATGTTTGGATGACCAATGAGCTTTGTCTCGTAACGTGAAAGTTCTGAGTTCGACCCCTGGTGGGGTCATATATGTCCACGGTTGATGAGTCCTACAATAGGACAAGACAACTGCCCAGTTCTCTCTGGGGTTTCTTTTAATGATTTTCTCTAAATGACGTTGGTGGTTCGTGACGAAAATCCAGCGATTGTAACTCGTAGATTGGCTTGGTAAATGGGCTAGGAGTGTTCAAACCACAGAAAAAGAACAACATCAATCCATGGAATCTTCGGCTATTGGTTTTGAATCAGCCACCTTTGTAGATCGTAAGGAAAAGACGTAGACAGCGAAGAAAATTTTCTTTTCTACGATTCATTTTCATAAGCTGTACATTTGTAAGACGCATCAGATACTGGTAAAATTTGATCTAGAAAATATATTACACAATGTAAGGTGTGATCTAGAAGGTGGATGACTATTTTCAAATGAGGAAGAAGTTAACATGACGTAATAAATGTGATAAAATGACTAATCAATATCGTTGTGTAGAGTGGACAAGAACTAGTGGAAAGACGATAAATTGTTTTTATAAAATCTGTATGAAAACCCAATGTTATTAAGAAACAGCAGTAGGGTGATAATAAAATATGGATGATGAGAATAATGCAGAGTTTTCTGAACACCTTGAGCTGCAATCTAAGAATGTTTGGCATGCGATTCGCTCCCGCCAAATGTAAGATGATGTTACAGCAGTGGACTACACCGACTCCTAGATTAGAAATAGGAAGTGAAGTGGTAGAGCATGTTGACCGCTTCACTTACTTGGGAAGTTGCATCAGCCAACGCCAACGGGTTGATCTCTGACGAAACCTCAGCACGGATACAGAGGGCTAGTTTCGCATATGCCAGTTTACGCCGTCTCTGGCTTAGTAGACGTCATATCCGTCTGACTATCGACTAAAGGGCCTGTGTACTGCTCATCAGTCCGCTCCGTCCTCCTTTATGGCTGTGAGACCTGGCCATTGAGAGCAGAAGACATGAAAATATTATCTGTGTTCTATCATAGGTGTCTGCGTTCTATCTCTCATGCAAGATGGTGGTATAATAGGGTGATCAATATTGAGGTTAGGCATCGGTCGAGTGCTAGGTAAGGAGGGGAAATCAAAAGACGAGTCTGTGGAGCTGCATCGACTGACATGGTTAGGACATGTGCTACGCATGCCTAGTCATCGCCTTCCTCGACATCGGGCAATGTTAGCTGATATAGGGTCAGGCTGGAAATGAGCTAACGGCGATCAAACCAAAACATGTCACCAGTCAATGAAATCTACAACAGTTGGTCTAAGCCACGTAGGAATGTGTAAACAACCTGACTGGTTGGGGTCCTCGGGACGGTAAAAACCAATGAAGGCTGGAGACAATCGGTGACATGGCTCAGAATCCTTCTCAATGATGCAGGCAGATGCATCCACTCCTTGTGACTTATGATTTCCAGTTAAACTGTTTTGTTCTTCGTTATTACTATTCCTTTCGTCTCATATCCCTGTTTACTGTCTCTAATATGCATTTCTTCTCTTGCTTTGTGTGCTACAAGGTGGGAGTGTGGCGACTTGAGCTGCCGCACATATATGCAAAGTTCTATGTTGAAAACAGACAGATGAGAATAATAAAAGTAAACTCACATAATAAAATGAAGTAAAATTATAGTATAAACGTTATTCTGGCCACGGTAGTGCGACTGAATGTATGTAGTAATTTTGAATGCAAAGGTTCGGTTTCAGATCCCGAATAACCAATGATTCAGCTATGTATAGATAGCATATTCAGTGTTCTCTCGTACGATATATGGGGACTTTGTGTAACACTGCGAAGCATTCATGTGGAGGTGCTCGATGTCCAGAGCTGACAAAGTACTCTAGGCTGCAACTACTAGTTATCTTCTTCTCTCCTCTGGCTAGCTAGCCAAGTTGGACAGTGTTTCAGAACACATTTGCGAACTTGACGTTGCTTACGACCGATATACTTTGCTCCACACGAGCAAGTAAATTGATAAATACACATTGTGGTGGCCAAAAACGGTATCTTATCCTTAACGTTAGACCGGATCAACTGTCTCCTGGAGAATGTCTTCTTCAGACATTGAGAAAGGCAGTTTTTTGTAAGGATCTCTGCCTCGTTGTCACCTTTGAATTCCAGGTTCATGAAGATAGTTTTCTTTGAAACAGTTGTGATTTTTGGAGATGGAGGTTTTTCCTTCATGTTTTTGTCGATAAATCTCGGTAGATATCGTAATGAATTTAATTCATTCTCTATCTTGTCTTCCGAATAGATTTTTTGAATCCTTAAGCACATAACGTAGCCACTAGGTTTTGCTATCGGATGAGTAAGTATTATCAAGAATAAATGATTTGAAACTTCTGGTGATATTGTTTTCATATATTATTCACTCTTTACGAACGCTCAGCTCCATTAAATCGTCATTTCTGTCTATGTGAGTATACGGAATTCAACAACTTGGACGGCGTAAATACTTCCATGCGAAGTTCTATATTGAAACTCGGTCAGTCGGTTTATTATTAATATACCTGACGTTTCAAATGTTTGTTTTCAAGGATTTGATTGATTTTAGTTAAGAAAGAGAAAAAGAATCTTTGAATACCGGTGAGTAGGAGACAGTTGTTTTTAGTCCTAGTTTTGAACTCTTCACCCCAGCAGTACGTATCTGTGGCCCCATCACTGGGGATCAAACCGAGAAAACTCAGGTTTCGGGGTTGAGCCTGTTGATAGTTAAGGTGTGGTGACAGCTGTCTGCAAACCAAAACTGTAGACAACAATTTACGTCAATGTTAACTTCCCGAATCAGGGTCATGAGAAGAAATACAATAACAAAGCTTAACCTTGAGAAAGTCATCAACCAATCACAGCGGAGTTAAAGTGTGGAAATATGATTCGCAGGTACATATGTGGTGAGAGCTGTCTACTAGCCAAATTGGTAGACAGTAATTTACGTCAATATTTACGTTCCCAAGATTAGTCGTGAGAAAATGTGAACAAAGATTGATTGAAAACCGACCACAGCAGACTTTGCGTAGGCGGATGCAGTTAACATATAGAGGATTTGACATTCAAGAAACAGTCACAAATAGATGAAAGATTAACTTTACGTGAGAAACAACCAATCGGAAGACTGTGTTTGTTTGCTTAAATAACCATAGTAATGCACATGAAAATATATAAATATGCGTTGATTTCCTTAATAAATGATCTGTTGCCTGACTCTTGCCTTCTGTTGTTACACATATGGCTTGATTTTCTGAGAAACGATCACAAAGAGATGACAGAATAGCCTTCAGCAGGAGAACAGCCAATTAGAAGAGGTTGCTCCTCTGCTAACAAAACGCTAATAATAATACATATAAAAATCTATAAATACCTCTTGATTTTCTCACTAAACGATCTGCTGCCTGGCCCTCGTCTTCTGTCGTTACACAATTACTAAAATGGAATCTAATGGTCAAGAATTTTAGTCTTTACTCATTTTTAGATGCATAAAGTGACCGCCATTCAGTGTTATCGGCAGGTATTTATCCATATATCTAACTTGGATTAGTGTTAAAGACGGTTAGGGACGATCGATAGGTAGTCTTGGGCTGAAATTCCAGACTTGTTAGCATTGAAGGAACCGATAGTTCCTTTGAGATTTTCGTCCATGGTACCACTGTGCTATCTTGGTAACGATTGATCTCCTGTAAGTTTGTGATGGTTGCATTGATTACTCACTGAGGTGTTATAGTCTAACCAGTACCATGTACTGGTACTAAAGTTCTTGAGTCATCATTACATTTTATTTGAGTCAATAATCGATAAGCAATGATGGATGGTAGACTTCCCGTGGTATCAGGATAGGAAGGTGACAATAGTGTTAGTCAGTGTTTTTTCTCGGTAAGCTGTGCACTTATCATTCGACGCTAGCCTAAATCCAAAGGTTGTGTCATTGAATATTCTTTGATACTTTATGCTGATATACCTGGATCGAATTCGACAGTCTCATTTTGGTATATTACGGGCACCTGCGTCGATGGCATAGCGGTTAGGACTCTCACCGACCATGCACATGGTCCAGGGTTCGATCCCCAGCCAACACACTCCTTTACCTCGCTAAGCCAGAAATAATGCTGGTGAAGAGGAAAGGTTGGGCATGAGGCTAGCAACCTCATCCCGTAAAATAAACACTGCTACAGAAACTTCAAGCCACTAACTTGAAGCCCTATGTTCCACTGGGGAACGTTAAGGAAAAAAAATGGGCACATTGAAAGGATGGTGCGCTATATTAATGATTCTTATGTTGAAGTATATGGTTTTGTTGAGGCTTACGGTAGAATCCAGTGCGCTCACTTCGTGCTGTTTGACACTTCTCAGCTGTGTTACAGTCACTGCACAAGAGGTGGCTACATTGAAGTTTGAAGCGAAAATACGAGTATCATTGGGAACATGTGTCAAGGAGCCCGTTCACAATTCGGTTCAAAAATGTCAACGGGAAATCATAATTATGAATAAATAACTTCAAAGCTTACTGTGCAAAAAGGGATTCTCATAACTTCTGTGAATAACGAATATTTCAGCAATTTAAGCGATAGGTACTAGATTCAACTCTCAGTGGAAAAACCACTGATCGTTGGAGAAAGCGTATAAGCTGAAGAGTTCTAAACAGAATGACACGTAGGTCCTAAATAGTGCTGTCAGCTCCTATCAAATGAATAACTTCATAGTATTTCCAGTTTGACCGCTAATTGATATCATTTAGAGAACCATTGAAAATCAGTGATTAATGGACAGTCAGCTGTTCCATCCTAGTTTGGGAATCATCGGCAGTAGGCATCCACCGCCAGGGTTCGAACTCAGAACCTTCCGATTACAAGGCAAGCTGTCTTGTATACCATTCAGCCACTGGGACCCTATTAAATGGCCCAACCCATGAATTCTAACTTATACCAATCTGATGCTCTCTAGCGACTTGCTACAGGATGGAGTTTCCTAGAGTGAGTTCTAGTGAGATGTCGTGACCAGTGAGGTCAATCTAGTCGGGAGTGAGGATGGATTTCCTGCCAATGACATTGGTTGGTGGTCACGCTAAATAAGATCACTGTTATAACTGTAGGGAATTAAATGAGGACGTTGTCGCCTTGTTCTGTCTGCGCCTGACTAATATGCCTATCTGCTTGTGGTACCTTCCGATTCAGTGAACCACGCAAATATCAAAAGACAAATGCTGGCCTGTGACTGTATATTGTAGTACAACAACTACGACAAAGAACTTATTTAGGAAAACAACACATGGTATTTATACATTTTTACAACAATACAGACATCTAACAGCATTTGAAATAATTGATCGTAATAATCAATAACAAAGTGCGTGGGAAATGATGATATACCACTTATGCGAGATTAACAGTCGTTAAGATAATTGAACAGTAACAAAGTGCGTGGGATCCTATCAATCATGAATTGGTAGAAGTTGGAATTCATGGGCTGGTCATTGAATAGGGTGGCAATAGCTGAGTGGGATACGAGGCAGCTTGCCTTGTAACCGGAAGGTCCTGGGTTCTAACCCTGGTGGTGGGTGCGTACTGGCGATGATTCCCAAACTAGGATAAAACAGCTATCCAGTATTCCCCTACAGGTTTCCAATGATATCAATCTGTGGTCAAACTCGTAAAAACATCTAATCCTTACAAATCAACTCTTGAAAACTTTATAGTTTCCAAAAGCAGGTTTGCAGCGATTCGATGTGTCTCAAGACCGATTACGAATTAACTTCAGTTAGAAAACCAGTGAGTACTGGACAACTGTTTCGTCCTATCCAGGGGCTTTTCAGCGGTCTCACCCGCCAGGGATAGAACCCAGGAAATTCAAGTTACGTGGCGAAGTCGTTAACCATCCAGTCATTATGACGGGATCTAGTTACCAATGAATTCCAAATTCTGCCAATTCTGAATATATTTCGCCATCGGCAGTCTGTGTTATTGGCAATTATATATCCTCACACCCGAATTGCTGGATTCCGCTGATCCTGTCGTGAGGACTGAAGTAATTTTCAAATCTTTGGTATGCAGGGATTTGACTGATCTTTAGGTTGGTCACGAATGGACTTCAGGCAGGAAAGTATTGAAAATCAGGGCTCATACCACTGAATATCTGTTTCGTTTCCATGCATCGAACTTATAAGTTATTGATCATGGTAAAAAATTTTAATTTCTCAAAGACTAAATCTAAAACATGGAGCTTTGGCGTTGAATTTTCATTGCACTTGGTTATCTACGGTTACTTTTATCTGGCTACATGTTTACCAACAAGCTTTCACTTCCCCTTTCTTACACGCCCATCCCTATATCATCATCGGACGCCTTATTCATCATTTTCTATACGGCTTTCACTCGAGCGTCTGACGTGTGATATCACCAAGTGAAGGTCTCTTCAGAGTATGTCCAGTCCAAGTCCTTGTTAATAAAGTGTTGGTTCCAAGATTTCATCATGAACTGACATCGAATAGAGGACCATTGGAAAACCTGGGAGTACTGGACAGATGGGTGGATGAATTGTCCCATACTAGGCTGACGAAACAGCTGGCTGTCCAGTACTCCAAGGCTTTCCATTAGTCCTCCTTACCGATGTCAGTTCATGATGAAATCCTGAAACCAATTCTTTGTGCCTATGTGTTAGGTAATAAATAGGTTTTTAACTGATTATTCAATTAGTTGCCAAACAAAACGTGATATGACTTTAAAATCTAGACTACAATGTTATTCATACTACTGATAAATCTAGTTAGTAGTTCGGAAATATGAACAAAAAAGAGACAGCCAAATACACAGAAACACCTTGAGTGAGTGTATGTGACAGATACCGGACATACACGCATTCAAGGTGTTTCTGTGTATTTGGCTATCCCTTTTTTGCTCATATTTCCGAACTACTAACTAGATTTATCAGTAGTATAAGCCACGTTGTGGTGTGGATTTCAAAGGCATGTTACGTTTTAAGTGATTAGTTAACAAAATTTCTTATTGCTTATCCTTTCCTGCCACCTGCCCATCTAATCTTCCGGATCGCGCCAGTGATAGTGCGGTGTGTGCTACAGATAAGATTTATCAGTAGTATATAAAGAGACGTTCATTGGCAATAAAACACTAAATAACAGGGAGATAGATTTGATATCAGAGGAAGCAAATGATGCAGATTTTTGGGAGACACGTGAAGGGAACACAAAGAAACTCAATATGAAGGGAGGGGCAGAAGTAGCACAACACGGAAGATCTGTGCAAATAGTGCATCGTTGAACATAAGGTGCACATAATTTGGCTACATGGAGATGTAAAATTGCAAATAAACATTCCTTTACCAAGCGTCTCGTCTTCTACCGTTTCACCATTTTTTACTCCGAACGCAAAGGCTTAAAAAACTAATAAAACGTGTTGATTTAAGTATAATAAATGTTTCTTTTCAAGTTTGATCACCAGGATGATGTACAGAGTTCATCGATGTCCTCTTATGCACTTTTCGATTTGGTTTTAATCTCTTCATTCGGAGACCGATTCACTAAAACGCAACAGTCGAGGTTTCTTTCGCCTGTTGATTGTTATTTACATATCTTGAGGCTTTCATTTGTGCTTCCAATGTTATCATACTACTCAGCTTTAATAAGTAGTTTATCTTGTATTTTCAAATTGTTTTGAAGTTTTTATTGATATAAGGATAAAACTTGGGCACTGTGGTAGAGTATAACTCCATTATGGATAAGATTTTATTTTGATAAATCACACAGTTTTATACAGTAATATTAACTGATGACGTTTCGAGCACAAATTATTACTGCTCATAATCATATCAAGTCACTCACTCACACAACTTTTTTCCTTCATTTATATACATGAGTAGAAATTGACGATTAGACATTTGAATAAAATCAATATAAGATAATGTACATTCAGAAATAATAATATGAGTGTTATTCACCAAATACAATCAGATGGGAAATAAGACGAGTGTTTTTATAGTCAATAAATAAGTAACTTGTTAGAATGTTTTGATGTACATGAATTGTAGTAGAATTTTAAGATTATTTATTATCCTCCTGTGATTTGACTGACTGGTGGTAATAATATCTTCCACATCTCTGGTATTTGCGTTGAATCATTTCTATTGCATGTGTTGGGTGTGGGGACATTCGATGAACCAGGCAGGATTCAGTAATCAATCTCTCTCTTTCTCCACCTACCTATATTACTTCTTAGAATCTTAACCCTCTCCCACCCCATTGTGTGGTTGTGTGTTAATGCATGCTGTGTGATTGCTGAGCAACAACAATCAGCACCAATTACCATCAGATGGAGAAATTTGAAAGTGGTCGCTTCCTTCACTTATCTAGGAAGCATCGTTTCAACTACAGGTACACAGCACGGATGAAGACGTCAAAGCCAACCAGAATCGGAAAGGCAAGATACACCCCTTCATCAATCTGAAACCAGTTTGCAAATCTTCTGCTCTCAGCCAGCATTAAGAACAAGATTCGGATTTTCAACATCACCAATGTGAAGTCAGTCAGTCAGTTCTTCTATATGCGTCAGAAACTTGCACTGCATGTCACGAAAAGGATTTCCAATAGCCTGTTGCAGACTTTTATCAACAGCTACCTGAAGATCAAATGTCCGAACGGTCAGAAAGAATCAGCAAGAAGAAACTCTGGCCGGCTGGGAACAAAACAACCAAGAGCCGATTGCTCAACAAATACGTAGGATCAAATGGAAATGGATGGATAGGGCATACGTTGAGAGGAGACCGTCGAATGGCATCGCGCTCAATGCAGTTCATCTTTCTAGTGGAGGGTGAATAGAAAGCGACGAGTGACATGGAGGAAATCGTGTAAGTTGGAGGAAGTGAGAGATTATGGTCAATCGTGGACCCAGATGAAGAGGAGAGCAGAGAATAAAACAAACTGGATATGTGTTGTTGAAGCCAGCCCTATGTTCCATTTGGAACCCAAGGGAATAGAAAAAAAAAAGTAATAACAGCGTAAACACTTTAATTAGGCAATTTAACTTAATTTAATTGGCTGCGATTAAACTGACTTCATTGATTTCTAGATAAATGTCGTTATCAATCGATATCCTTTGAAGAGCCATCCGAAACCATGGGATACTGTACAGTCGTTCCGTTCTACTTTTGAAACGCCTCAGAAGTACTTCCGTCATCTCATCAGAGATAGAAGCCAACAACTTCACGTTAACATTTCAGTCATTGAGAAGACTGTCTGCTATCACCCAAGATGATATTCCTGATTATGGCAGTATGTGTGGTGAGAGCTGGTTGCTAGCCAAAGTTGGTAGACAGTAATTAACGTCAATGTTTATGTCAAGGAACTTAGCCCTAAGTTCCTATTGTAACGAAGGCGATTTGAACCGATAATGACTGAGTATTTGTTTCAACTTTAAATCCAAAACACCAGTATTCCTTGAACGAAATTATATTGTTTGGTAATTAAAGCAAGACAAAATACAAAGTCTACAAACAAATGTTTAGTACAAATGAAGTTATAAAGTACTTTTATTCGTATTCCTTTCCGCCTTCATCCAACTTGCAAGCGATCGAACCATTCGCGCCTTCAAGTTGCCCACCAATGGCTGCCAGTTCCAATAAACAAACGTTCAATGTTCACGTCCATTGACAGTTTATGTCCCCAATATTGGTGGTGAGAAAATGAGAACAAAGGCTTTGCGTAGGCGGATACAGTTAGCATATAGATGATCTGACAAAGCCACAAAGAGACGCAAGGTTAACTTTCTGTGAGAAACAACCAATCAAAAGACTGTATTTTCTACTAACAATAATCTACAATAATGTACATTAAAATCTATAAATATGTGTTGATTTTCCTTAATAAACGATCTGTTGCCTGACCCTTGTCTTCAGTTGTTACAAGTGGACTGTGTCATGCAACAGACAGTCCGTGAGGTATGTGAAAAGACAGGCACATGTTCAACCGACAAGTACACTGAAGATGATCTGAACTTCACAGATGTCTAGTATCTAATGTCGCACAAACTCAAATATCTACAGGCGACTTGCCCTATTCCGGTAGGTAGTTACCTGGGGTTCTAGTGAGAAGTCGTGACCAGTAAGGTGCATCAGGTTGGGTGTGAGGACAATTACTCGCCGAACACATTGTCTAGCGGTCGAGCTATGTCGTTAATTGGCAGAAGCTAGAATTCATGGGTTGACTGGCAATTGGATCGGGTCCCATTGGCTTAATGGTCTACGAGTTAGCTCGCCTTGTACCCAGAAGGTCCTGGGTTCGAATCCCGGTGGTGCGTGCTGATGAAGAGTCCAAACTAGGACGAAACAGATGGCTGTCCAGTACTCCCAGGTTTTCCAATGGTTCTCTAACTAATGTCAGCTCATGATGAAAATCCTGTAACCAATCAAATCCCTACGAACCAACACTTGGAAACCACTAAGTTGGAAGAGGAAGTAGACAGGGGAAATAGGACTTCGAGTGAACATTCCCAACAGACCACATCAGACGTTAATCAATAACTATCTTTGCTGGCTCTATACTCAAGGTCAGATGACCAGAATGAATAAGCAACCGTGGACTCTCGGAATAAACTAACCAAGGACACACAGCCTGGAAAAAAATACGCAGTGACATCTCACGCATGTCAGGCTCTCGAGTGGGGTGACATGGAGGAGATCGTTTAAGGAGGAGGGGAAAATGAAAGCTAACGAAAAATGGCTTTAGAAAACAGAATGAAATAGAGATGTCTTGGCGGAGCCTTATTTTCCACCCGGAACCTAAGTGAGTAATCATAATGATTCCTGTGCTATTGGTTTCCCACTAATACCTCAACAATGACGCGGCTGTTAGTTAACTTGACAGTCTTGAAATCCGATCGTTAGTACAGCATCATGCATGTACACACTACTGTGGTATCTCCAAAACTCAATCGTGTTGTATGTCCACTATTCTCTGTTTTCCCTTTTATTTTCAATAATTCGTACTAATTCATGAGTTAATCACCACTTAAACATAATTTAATTTAAACAAAACTCCTCTGTGTGTGTGTGTGTGTGTGTGTGTGTGGAAAGAGCAACAATAATTAGCTAACAGGTTAATTATTCCCATGACTTTGTTTCAAATCACAAACCGATTGGCATTAACTCTGTGTTCTTGTGTTTGTTTGTGTGTGTGTGTGTGTGCGTATGTGTACAAACATACAAAAACAGACTAGCGGTTTGTGTTTATCATCTTACTAATAATTATCAAGGATAACTTACAAAATTTGCATAAATAAGGCACAACCCGCCCCCCCCCGACATCAACTAGACGCCTCCCCCACGCCCCTCCCAGAACCTGCCACTGTTATTCTAACTGATACAAACTCAGCATCATCATCGTCAACCATCTTTTATGGGCTAATTGACTTAAAATGATCCGTTGATTCACTTTTCCAACAGACATCAGGATAAGGAAGTCGATTGTGGACTGTTGGTGGTAGTGGGGGGTGACTGAGTGAGTGCGTGGGTGGGTGGGTGGATAGATGGAGTTAGTTCAGTTAGTTAGTTGATTGTAATTTGCATATATTGAGGTGACAAAAAAAACTTTGTCCAACTATACAACAGTTGAACTCATCATTAAACAACGACATTAATAATAATGAGAAGAAGAAGGCAAGGAGGAGGGGGATGATGACGGGAAATCGGCGATAAAAACAGAAAAATATTTTTGTTATTCAGTAAAACAACACAGAGGGGATAAATAACAGTTTTTCTTTCTTTTTGATTATTGTGATGAAGGATAGAAATCACAACTTGCCTTCTGGCAACAATTTCGCCTTCTCATCCAACAACCTCATTTCATCTTATCCTCCTCCTTACCATCATCCTCCATATCCAATTGACGAGTATTCCTTCTTTTCTGTTTGCCTTCTCATCGTTTGTGTGAGATGTGTATATAATACAACAGAAATACACAATGGAATAATAATAATAACAAATTAAGTTAGCCCTTCAAAACAGAAATAGCAATAACAAGGATAGTTGATGTGTCTTATAACCAGTTTATTTAGCGTCTGCATAAAATGCGTCGGTGGCACAGCGGTTAGGACTCTCGCCGACCATGTACATGGTCCGGGGTTCGATCCCCTGCCCCGACGCACACCTGATATCTATGGTCGGCCTGCAAAATTTGGGCTACCGATATCACATGCTGAAAATTCCATACCTGTACCAAGAAATACGGTGTGGAATCAAGCTGTAAAAGAAAAAAACACTACTTCATTATTCTGTCCTGCTTTTCTGATCTGATCCGATCCTGTGTCGAATACCCGTAGTTGAAACGATCCTGTCTAGATCAGGTGAGTGAAAGACGTGAACTCCTTCAAATTTCTCCCGTGGTTGTTGTTGGTGTGGGGGGGGTGGGTATGTTCATCACCTCTGTCTTCTTTATGTTCACTTGAAGTCCTGTCTTCACTGTCTGCTTCTTCTACAAACTCTTTGGTTTCCGCCTGTCAGTCTTCGAGTTTATGTGACATGAAACATAAATCATCTGTGAAGTCAAGATCACCTTCAGTCTACCTGTCGGTATCAACGTATTCCTATCTCCTCGTTCTTCACTGCCTACCGCATAATCTAGTCCACCACAGTCACGAATATCATCGTGAGTGATAGTAGACAGTCTTGTCTCCTCCTCCCTGTCTTCACTTGAAAGGATTCTCTGAGTTTTCTGTTATGCATCACTAGTAAACACACCATACACGATTATTCCTTTCACCAGAACTTTATACCGGCGTCCTTGTTAAAGATTGTTGTAGTGTGTAGTTAGTTAATGATGAAATCAAACCTCTTCAAAGCATAAATAGCACACTGTGTAGTCTGTTTGTTTGTTTTCAGCCATGAAACAATTCACACCCACGCAATGAAGCTGTCCAATCACAGCTTTCGTACTAGGAGCCGACCTGTCAACATTTCGGTCCAATCAATCGATGAGAAAACCGAAACTCACTTGAAAACAAATAATAACTAATGCCCATTGCACAAGAGATGGCTGGCTGTCGTAACTCAAGTGGTCTATTGGATAATGTTTTGGTGTTTGAAGCGATGGGCGTAGAGTTCGAGTCTCCGTGTGGGAACACCATCACTTACTCACCCACCCACTCACTCACTGAGAATGCATGCATATCCAGATGATGGCTCTGGTGAAGTTCAACAATAGCTCAAATGATAACCTTCATGTATTTATTCCCCTTGATGAATTTAAATAAAGCAAGAACAACAGTGGTTTGTGCAGAATAATATGGTATCATCATTTATTTCGTCGGCTTCTCATCAGTTGCTTACAGCCTAAATAAATTGTGAGGTTTGCGTACAGAAAAGTTTTAACATACTTTCAAATTTTACATGTTGTCAGAAGGCTGAATACATCACTAGCTATGGCCTATCCTGCAGCTAAGCTCGTTCCCGTCTATCGAACAACTTGCTCTTTGGTGCAATCAAAAATCGATAGATATCCTTCTCATGTGAACTCTAACTGTATATACAAATTTACATGTATCTGCGGGAGCACTTACACTGGAAGGACAGAAAGAAGGGCATATCTACGATTTTCTGAACTTGTACCAAAAAGCTTACGTCTAAAGGGAACAAATTCTTTAAACAGTACCATCGCCAGGCATCTCCTCGACACGGGTCATGAGGTGGAAATCGAGAAATCCTTTAAAATTATCAATAGACAAAGGAGCTCCATTCTCCTCAATTTTGCCGAAGCAATTTCTATCAAACGTTTCAAACCAGATTTATGTGTTCAGAAAGAAACAGTTATCAGTCTTTCCTTGCCAGGGTAACTGGATGTCTTTATTCTCTACTCTGATTACGTAATCTTTGTCTTTAACCTCACCCCTCCTTTTTATAATCTGTAATATTGCTTGTCTCTTGTTTCTATGACGTGATTTGAACTCAGTACATCGTTACCAAATTTATTAGTTACTCATCATCTTACTCACCTTTCGTCTTTATTACGTAACTCTTCTACCATTGTATGCATACATTTATTTTGACTTGAACTGCCTGTGTAAAAACTATATAAGCACAATTTTCTGAACACTTTTCACTAATTGTGGAACTTTCTGTCAACTGACAACATGTAAAATTTGAAAGTATGTTAAAACTTTTCTGTACGCAAACCTCACAATTTATTTAGGCTGTAAGCAACTGATGAGAAGCCGATGAAATAAATGATGGTACCATAATATTCTGCACAAACCGTTGTTGTTCTTGCTTTATTTTAATCTCAAATGATCTTGAACGCATGCTAGTCGTTGGCTGACGGCATCTGTCATTATCCTCATAGCTGAAATATCAACGCTGAATTCACCAAGTAAGCAGCAAATTTCACTCAGATCACGTCTTTAAGTACTGTTTGCTCAATGTGTTAATTGCTCGTTAGGGTTAGGATTTAGCTTAAGGTGAGTATTGGGGTTAGGGTTAGGGTTACGATTAGGGATAGATTTATAGCGGATGTCATTTATTTTATTTTTGTTTTCTTATCCACATTTTCCTGGTAAGTAGTCGTCGATCCTCTTACTGGAAACCATAGTAATTCAACCGAGAGCTTTTGGGGAGGACTGCTGTGACGAGTGCCAAATGGGATGAAATACACATCTACTGGATTCGACTGCTATTCACCATCTACCAAATTACACCAGTCCACTGAGATTAACATTTTATAACATGGAATTAATGTATGCGTGAGTCTAGTCATAGAAGGATCACTGATTCATCTTACAAACAAATATGTCTGTGTATGAATGGATCCACACCACAGTATTGATTGTACACTTCAGGAATATGAAATGTTGTTAACAGAATGAGCTGTGAATGAAATTCGGAATTTGCAAATTATGCACAATGTGTAATCTGCTTAATGTCATAAATGCGAATCAAGAAAGCAAACATGATGCTATATACTACTGATGAACTGATATAAGTAGTTGTATACCACCCATATCAGCCAGAAGTGCTTACTGGTCAGACAGATTGAAGTGATCTAAGCGCCGGATGTCGTTTCGCCCTTTATTCACCTTTCAGATAGCCGACCACTTCGATTTAGGTAGGAAGCACTACTGATTGATATTCTGGCGTGTGCTACTGATAAGATTTATCAGTAGTATATAAAGGCTTAACACCACCAAGCAGTTTGTCCAACTCATCACCGTTGCAGATGGCCAACTGCAAGTGACTAGGGATAATACGGGTTTTCGTGTTGTCACGAGAGGTATTACTGGACTATTTGAGCACTTCAGAGGCCAGATATTCGAGGATGACTGCTGAGTAGACAGGGACTCCAGCACTGATGCGTTCAAAGTAGTTACTTTTGTGCAACAGACGATGCATACGGCCGATTGTGAAATGAAGAGCAACGTGAGAGACTTTCCTCCTTTGTTAGTTCACCAATGTCCATGGATTGTGCAACGTGAACCGATTGTAGTTACTGAGAAATGTGGTCTATAACACTCTCGATGAACTTGAAAGTGAATAACTCGATTGACTCTTCACCAAATGTGGTGAGTGTGTGGCGAAGTAGATTCATCAGTTTCAGTGCCAACACTAACGGGTCTCCGTCAGGTCCCAGCTTCGTGGTACGGAACTACTGCATTGCCTGCTGCCTGCCTGTTTGTTGGGCTGTTGAACTCTGCCACTAATAACCGTCCACCAACAACTTCTAGTTGTAACCAGCTGAGAAGAATCCACGAAATAATAAAAAAAGAGCTCAGATTATCGTGGTACATTTGTCTTTCTTGCTTTATTCAAACTTCCAGTTGGCCTATCCACCTGTCCAACTCCACTCTGTCATAGGCCGCCTATGCCCCATCTATCAGCAGTGTCCCCAGTACAAACCGCCTCTAGTGACTGGTCAACAGAAACTACACGACTCCCAGAATGACTTCCCTCAACTCTTCTACATGTATAAACAATGTAGGCTTCTTCCAGTTAAATGCAATACAAGGGAAAAGAAACCATCTTAACGGAATCATCATGTTTCGAACCCTTTCATCTGTGTACCAGAGTAGAATGCATAAACCACTCACATGTGATAATTCTCCAACTGAAACATCGAAATAATTTCCATGGTGTCTGGAAAAGTGTTTCTTCATACAATAAAATAAAACCAAAATCCTCATCAAATGCCGACATAAATACTGCATAAGAAAGTCACTCATTCGACTTGCTTCCTTCAAAATATGATAAGGGTTTAAATAAAATTCCATAGGAATATAATGGAACACCATTCTGGTGGAGGAGGGGGAACCCGGGTGGAGAGTGGATACATAAACCAATTGCCTTTTGTCTCATCCTTTTATAACCCAACTTCATCATCTCAACACCACATAGTAACTAGAACTGGGTCACAATTGAATTTTACACAAAAATATTCGTGAAATAACAGATAAATTAATAAATGAATTTAAAAGATATTCTCTCATCACTTATTTTGTCGCGTGCCTTGTATAAAAAAACAAAACAAAATGTATTAACTCGTCACGTCTTAAACTGAATAAAAAGAAACGAGAAAAACGGCTTCGATATACAGGTGAAATCCCCACCCCCGACCACGTCCATTTTTCATCCAATCAAAATCAACCAACCACCTACTCACCCACGCACACTTGTATGCATTCATTCGTTAAAGGAAATTAACCAATAAAATTACAACAAGTATTATTATTATTATTATGATTACACGATTAAACAACAATATATTTACCTGCATTAATAAAACTGAAAATATCCATGGTTCAAAGTTCAATATTAATTAAAACAAAACAGTGAAACAAACAAAAAAGATGATGGGAATATTCGTGATCTGTTGAACACATGTTAGGTAACAGTTAAGAAAACAAAAATAGAGAGGAGAGAAGAAAAGGAGAATAGTTGAGATGGTAATAATAATAATGCGTGTTATCCTCATTGGTGTTGTTTTGTCTTCTGTCTGTATTTGTTTGTTTCCAGGGTGATTCATACGTTTTTCTTACAAATGACCACATCATAGGAACGATTGAGATTATTTCATTATAAGGAGAAAACTGAAATGAAGGAGAACTGTAGAAGGGTGGATCGAACCATGGTAACAGTGACTCATCACCACCATCGACCCACCCCCACATTTACATTTGAAAAAAAACTATCCCAACACATTAAGACAGCTGTAGTCCTCGGATAAATGAATAACTCGCCTCTTTGAAATCGCCTTCACAAATGCTTTATACCTGTTGATCCATATTCCCTGCTGAAATTGTCATCTCCAGTTAGCTGTAACTATACATTACTTCAACCTCATTACTTCATTCACTTATCTAGGGAGCATTGTCTCAACTACAGGAGGAACGGACGAAGATGTCAAATCGAGAATCGGTAAGGCGAGAAACACATTCATCAACCTGAAACCAATCTGGAAATCTTCGTCACTCAGCTCAGCATCAACAACAAAATTCGGATTTTCAATACAAACGTGAAGTCAATTTTGCTTTACGGATCAGAAACTTGGCGGGTCACCAAGAATATTTTCAACAGCCTGTTGCAGACCTTTCTCCACAACAACTGTCTTCGTTCTATACTGAAGATCAGATGGCCGGAAAGAATCACAAACAAGAAGCTATGGGAACAAACGAAACAGGAACCAATCGCCCAACAAATATGCAGGAGAAAGTGGAGATGTATTGGGCACTCGCTGAGGAGGCCGTTGAGTGACATCGCGCGTCAGGCCATCGCTCGAGTGGAACCCGAAAGGGAAGCGGCGAGTGGGACGTCCAAGGGTGACATGGAGGAGATCGTGTGAGGAGGAGATGAAACAGTATGGAATAACATGGACGCAAGTGAAAAGAACAGCAGAAGACAGAAGCAAGTGGAGACGTGTAGTTGAAGCCCTATGTTCCACTAGGAACCCAAGGGAACAATAATAATACATTACTTCAATACAAACTCGAGTAGGTGTAGACAAGCCTTCGTCACTTATCAGAAACCTTTTGATTAACCTCTGATCGGAACTAAGAATTTTATCTCCACCAAATACATGATTACCATTCATATGGATGGTATCAACAGGTTCACATTCTGTGATTTGAATAATTCCACTTTCCAGAGGAAACTGTGCTGAACATTTACCTCGAACTACGTAAATTAGAAATTTTACGTTAAGTTGCTACCAGTTCACACAAGTGGCAAGCAAGTCAGAAATCGGGTGTTTTGAACTGATTCAGCTGTCTGAGCTGAGTTAAACCTGGGTACACCGATGATGAGTTCGACTACAAACGAGCGAAATGGCCATCTGGCGTTTAGATCACTTCGACCAGGAAGAACTACTGTTGAAAATTATTTGTATACAACTACTCAGGTCACACTATCAGTAGTATGTGGTTTCATACAAGTAAGCTTGCCCTCAGGATTTTAACATGAACTGACATCGGTTAGAGGACCATTGGAAAACCAGTCAGGGAGTACCGGACAGCCGTTTCATCCTAAATTGGGACTCTTCAGCATTACGCAACCACCGACATGGTTCGAATGCACAGTACGCACCCACTGAAGTTCAAACTCAGGCCAGGTTGGGTGTGAGGACAAACACTAGCCACCGATGAATTTCACTAATGGCCTCGTCATACCATGAATTGGCAGAAGTTGGAATTTATGGGATGACTGGCCATTTGATCGGGTCCCAGTGGCTCGTCTTGTAACCGGTAGGTTCTGGGTTCCAACTTCAGTGGGTATGTACTCAAGAGGACTGTTGACCTAGGACGAAATAGCTATCCAGTACTCCCTGCTGGTTTTCCAATGATCCTCTGACCAATGTCAGCTCATGATGAATTCCTGTAACCAATCGATCAATCAAATCCCTGTAAACCAACACTTGAATAAGTTTGCTTTCTTGATCACCATTTATGGTGGTATCAAGCAGATCACATATTGTGTGTGTGTGTGTGTGATCTGAAGAATTTCGTTTTCCAAAGGGTAGTGTGGTGAAATTTCACCTCCCTTGAACTGTACATACTTTTCTTTTATTCCTGTACATTCCCAGTGGAACATAGGGGCCTTCAAGCTAGAGGCTTGAAGTTTCGGTAGCAGTGCTGTCTATTTTTACGGGATGGGGTTGCTAGCCTAATGCCCAACCTTCCCTCTTTACCAGTCTCATTACTGGCTTAGCGAGGTTAAGGAGGATGTGTCTGTGCGGGGATCGAACCCCGAACCACACGATGCGTGATCGGTCGGCGAGCATTCTACCGATGTGCCACCGACGCACCGAACTGTACATACTGCAGATTAGTAAGTAATTTACAAAGTGACAAGTTGAGTCATTCGACCAAATTCAATCAAAAGGAAAAACAGCATCATTCAAAAATCGATACATTCATTGTCAACGAGTTTCAAACTTGTTTCAATCACACGCAGCCACACACATTCTCAGTTTAAACAAACTACACTTGTCCAGTGAAAAATTTAAACATGCCAATTTCGTGTTTCTCTTTGTTTTTTGTTGTATTAAATGAGTACTGTCCATTCTATTTCCACCACCATCTCAAATTATGTAATCCCCGTCCCCCTCGCTTTCTCTCCCTGTCCCTCTTTGTCTATGAAATTAATTATCTGTGGGGGGGAAGGCGTGAGAGACTGAGTGAGGGGCAACGAGGAAAGGAACAATTTCAGTGCTGTCTATCTCCTACTTTATTTATTTTTTTATATTTTTTTACTCTTCCTGTATAACAGACATTGCACTGCCATAGTTCTCAATCAACCAACTCACACTCACCATCTCTCCTTCCATCTGGCTACTTCATTCTCTCCATCGAATATTCGTTTCCTTTTCAATCGAATTCATCAAGTGTGTAACAGGTTTCTCATTATTTTGTGTGTTTTTTATCTTTGTGTGTATGTGTATCAATACACACACAGCAATTCGCTTTCTTCCATTCACCTTTATGCATATGCATATACAGGAAATAGTGGAGAAGAAGTAAAGTTAACTGAAAATCTAAGTTGATCTACACGATGTCTGGTTGGAGGTGGTGTTTTGCATCGCCGGGGCAGGGCAGGGTGGGGGTGGAGGCGGGCGTTGATGACAAAGAACCAGCAGCTGATAAATTTCGTGTAATGATACACCTGTCAGTCAATTCCATTCTATGCTGTACATACATAATCGGCCTTAATCATTTCATTCATTCACTCATTCCACTGATGTATCCATACTCACTCCCACCAACCCCCCATCATTTTACAATCTCAGAGACACCCTCTCTCTCCATCTCTGCTTGCTTTTCCTCGCTGACTTCTACAATTCAAATATTTGTCTATTTTTAAAATTATTATTATTATTACTATCGTTCTTGTTACTGTTATTGTTGTGTTGTTATCATTGAGATTAGTTTTTGTTTTTTTTGAGATTACAAAACACAGAAACCGGAATTAGTGTGTTTTCATCAAACACAAGCAGAAATAGTGTAGTATCCACTTTCCCTTGTCCACCTTCCCCTTCCCTTCCTTTCCCTACTTAACCTGCCTACTCTCCCTCATTCTCTCTGTCGCTCTGAGTTCCATTTCGTGTAGAGATATGGATGTTGAATAGAAGCGATTTGATTCAATTTCATTCGTATTACACAAGGTGAACATGATATATGTAGATGTATGTGTAGATGTAGATGTGTGTAATTGTCTTTCCAAATGAGTCTCATTCTACCCCCACCCCCCATCGTTTCGTTTCGTTCCGTTCCGTTCGTTTTTTTCTGTTTCCGTGTTGTTTGTCTTCTGTTTTATTTTTAGTTAATCAGAAAAACACAAGCAAAATTTTCAGATAGACAAATAAGTGGGGAAAAATCCTTTTTAAAAAACAACCAAAAACAGGGAGACAGAGGTTTGTTAGAGTGTGTGTGTGGCGTTGTTTTCAATTTCCGGAGTTTCAGATTTGCTTTACATCGAAATAATAATAATTACAACACCTTCGTGCATGCGTGTCTCTATTTGTGTGTGTGTGTGTGTGTTTGTATGATTGAGTTGTTCTCACAAAGTATGTTAAACTGAAGTGAATATATATAAAGTGTATTTACCAGTTTACTCAAGATTATGTAATAATGTCTACGAGTATTATTCAAGTTTACGGGTTCATTTGTGTATTCTAGAGGTTTAATAGACAAATTCAGATAGCGTTCACTGAATAGTGAGGTGTTTCGATCCCACTCAACAGGTGTGAGATAACCCGATTCCGCTTAGTTCGGATTTATCCGATTTTCCTCTATACTTCCCCCATATCGGTTTAATATAGGCAACTAAATCAAAGTGTGTTCTGGTGGCACAGTGGTTGAATGCTCGCCGACCGACCACGCCTCATGTGGTCCGGGGTTCGATCCCCGGCCACAGATGCATTCCTTTACCTCGCTAAGCCAGTAATAAGACTGGTGAACTGGAACTCAGTGAAGTGATAGAACATGTTGACCACTTCAGCTATTTGGGAAGTTGTATCAGCACTAACGGACTGATTGACGACGAAATCTCAGCACAGATCCAAAAAGCTCGAGCTGCTTTCGCTAACATACACCATCTCTGGCGTAGGCGTAACATCCGACTATCAACCAAGGGACGTGTGTACTGCTCAGCAGTTCGCTCCGTCCTTCTCTATGGCTCTGAAACATGGCCAATACGAGTTGAAGACATGAAAAGGTTGACTGTTTTTGATCATAGATGTCTACGATCTCTTTCTCACGTTAGGTGTCATAATAAGGTAAGTAATGTTGACGTCAGGCATAGAGTGTTGGGCGAAGAGGGAAAATCAATCGACGAGGCTATAAAATTACATAGATTGAGATGGCTAGGTCACGTGCTGCGCATGCCTAACCATCGCCTCCCCCGACGAGCATTACTAGGTGATATAGGTGCAGGTTGGAAAAGAGTAAGTGGTGGCCAAACAAAAACATGGCCTCATCAATCCATGAAATCCCTGACAGTTAAACTGAGTCAGGTAGGGAGATGGAGACTTCCGGGTTGGGGCCCGCCCACGGGACTCTAAGAATCAATGGCTGGAGACACTAGGTGACATGGCTCAAAATCGCTGTCAATGGCTTACGCAGATGTATTCAGCCTCTGTAATCTTTCATATTCCTTTCTACGATTACTCATTCTGTTTCACTCTTACACTTGTCAAAACTCTATTGATTGTCTTCACTCATCTGCACTTCGGTGCCAAGTTCTATGTTGCATCCAGACAGACAGGAGACTGGTGAAGAAGGAAGGTTGGGTATGAGGCTAGCAACCCCATCGCGTAAAAATAGACAGCACTGCTACCGAAACTTCAAGCCTCTTGCTTGAAGCCCCCTATGTTCCACTGGAAACGTAAAGGATTGAAAAAATCAAAGTACTTAAAATCGATTAAAAACAAATGAGATTATTATTTATGAACATCACTTGATACGTTGAACACCTCTCGAGTTGACTAATCTCAGGTTGACCAGGAATTGACATCAATTAATAAATAACCAGGACAGCTAATAATTTCGTCCTAGTTTGGGATTCTTCATCAGTACTCACTGTCAACAACACCGGGATCGAATCCAGGAGCTTTCAGTTACGAGGCCTGTCCGTTGATCATAAATTCACTCATTGAGATAGCCTGGATTTTTTTGGCATTGTGCTGATACCCAACTTGATGGAACCGCCGCTTGTAAATTCAACAATTTTTGACGGTCAATGGGGTCACCTTGTAAGGTAAAGTTTTAGGTTCGATTCCTAGTAAAATCTTGCGTGTATACTCCTAAAGATTCGGAAACCAGCACGAAAGAATCAACCAATGCTGCCTGGTTTACAATAACTGCCTAACTGACATCAGTTCGGGATCTAAATTGAAACTACTCAGACTCGTAGACCTTGAGAAAAAATTACCTGTCAATATCACTCCGCTTTCTCTGCTAATAAGCATTCCAATCAATTGATATTCTCCAGACACTAAACATCCAGAAAACACAAATGACCACCAATTTACTTAATCTAGGCATATCAGATGAGCAATATGACACATACACATTCTCTCTCTCGCGCGCGCCTTCTGCCGGTGTTCCTGATTTTTAGCCTCAAGGATTGAAACAAAACCATTTACTCCTGCTGTGTGATAATTAGTCAATGGCTAACTGATCTACTTGCTGATAATTACACCAAAAAATGCTGCCCTCTAATTAAAAACACACACGCACACACAAGCATATTACATAAATTCATAAATTACTGTTAATTTGTGTGTGTGTGCCTGTGCATATGTCCATTTGTCTACAGGTGGATGCATTTAAAATATCAAGAATATCAATCAATTAACTAATCAGATACACACACACACACATTCACTTCAGACTGACCAATCAAATAACTGACAAGTTATCACGTGACATGTGTCAGTCAGACTGACATTTAAAATTCAGCCTTTTTTCCACAAAAGATGATCAATATCACAGTCAGCCTAATTTGAGAATAATACCATCATTCATGATGATAAATACAGTCAGTATAATGACCGAGAATGGATAGTTAAAGGTGGTTGTTGTTGTTTATGTGTGCATAGAGAATGAAACATACTGAGTAGGATATCTACCAGTACACTAATCTCCCCCTCCTTCTCTGTATATGTGGAAGGACAACAACTGGTTGGTTAGGATAAACAGATGTCACAGGATATTTAACCATACACCCACACACACACACACACAGCATGATCCTGAAAGGAAATGTCAAATGTTATCCTTCAATCCACATAACACACAAACAGACACACACACACATACAAACATGTAAACCAACGAATGAAGACTCATGTGGATCCATATTGATGAGAGTATGATTAGTATTATTCATATCAATTATTTAACAATATGCCATGAGTACAATTCAATTCACAGTTATGTTTCCCATCTTTGGTTAATTAATCTTAACAAGGATAAATTTCAGTCGGATGGAAAATATCAGGTAAAAATCTGCTCCCCCACTCCCTACCGCCCACCCCCAAACAAAAGAAGCAATAATCACATCAACTTTAATGAGAACTGTAGACAAAGGAATCAAAGATCTTGCCATCAAGCCATTGTTGATATTGTGAAATCCACCATTCAGTAGGAGTTCAATTACCCACTCTGTCAGAATAGCTATTGATCGGTTTCAAGCCGGATCTGATATCCGTTCATGATGTAGCTTGAAAATGGTTTAAATGACCAGTTTAGACTCAAATGTTTTGGTGAGAGTACTTCTGAGTGCAGTACAAAATGACACAGTTCCGTATCTCTGGAGACTTACAAATCTTCCCAGACTACCACTACTACATTCGTCTTATTGTGAAGACTCACCACAAAAACACACAATATGGTCAGAAGAGCTAGTTAATAGACATTAGGACTGGACAATTCCGTTTACTGGCTTATAACTATATTTCGTACACTTCTTCCCATTAGTAAACTCTTCATCAGCAGCACACACTCATGACAGAAGTCAACCGTCTATGAATTCTAACTTCTGTCGCCAGTTTACGGTATATAGTGCAGCTATCAGTCGGCAAGCGTCAGTGACACAGCGGTAGAATGCTCGCCGACCGACCACGCCTCATGTGGTTCGGGGTTCGATCCTCGACCACAGACGCACTCCTTCACCTCGCTAAACCAGTGATAAGACTGGTAAAGAGGGAATGTTGGGCATGAGGCTACAACCGTAAAAATAAACACCACTGTAAAGGAAACTTCAAGCCTCTAGCTTGAAGCCCCCTATGTTCCACTGGGAACGTAAAGGAATTTTTAAAAATATCAGTCGGCAAGTATTTGTCCTCACACTCAACTTGGTAAGCCCCACTGATCGTAACTCCTGAAATAGTTCATAAACTTTGTATTATATTCTTCTCAGTAGACTTTTGTAAACATGCATATCTCTTGATTAGGAGTAGTTAGGAAATGTGTCTTCCACAGGATTCCTGATGTTTGTCTTTTATGAATATGGAGTCAATATGGAGTCACTACCAATATCATCTACACCAGTAGCCTCAATTTACACACTAATCATATACTCTAGTGATAATCGTCTTAACACACTCAGACAAACATTGGCAAAATGGATATCCACTCAAATCAACATCACACCTACAGTGTCAAACATCTTCACACTAATTATTCATTGACAGACTACTTCATCTCACTATGATATTACTAACTAAACTCAACAATCAATAAACAAAAGAAGAAACTCAAATTATAAGAAAGAAAAAAATAAACCACTTCGTCAAATGTCAAGTGGAAAAACCTTCTCTCTAATACTTTTCACACATATAAATCAACACTCAGATTAAAACAAAAACAACAAAAAACACAGAACCCTCCATCCACTTCTATTCCTTCTATTATCACTAGAATTACTCATAAAAGTCATCCATCCACTTCTAGGAAATTTAAACTTATTAAATCGATATTCGTGTGAATGTGTCAGTGTCAGTGTATGTGTGTGTATGTCTATGTATTCATTATTATGTGTAATACGCAACGAGTATTGATTGATTAATTAATTAGGCTTAATTCTTAAGTGGGTACAGTGTGTGTCTGTATATCTACTTTCGTCCAATCATCAGATTCCTCCATCCAGTCATTCATTCACTGTGTATGTCTAGCCACACTCATTTTGTGAAGTGGATTCGCACCTCCATATTCTATTGACATTTGATGAATGATGAAGGCGTTAGTCAGTTAGATTAATCCTAAAACACACTGTGGTCATCATAGTGGCAGTATGAGTGGTGTAGAGGTCAGTCAACATGAAGAAGTGGCATCATATTGTGACTAGAAGCGCATTATCCATCCACAAATAACAACAACACAAATGTGGACAAAAACACTTAAACAAAATAAACATTTATATGAGGATAAACAGATTTCCATGAGATTACCACACTTTAATCCACACATAGAAGTGGTGGTCATCCAAAACTCGGGAAAAAACAAATACAAATCACTCATCGATCATCAATTAATAATAGTAATAATCTCATTAGGTATGTCGAATCAAGAAGCCACTTCACATACACACATTAATTTATATTTTGAGTTGATTATTTGTGAAAGTTGAGTTCACTCAATTCATACAAGACAAACTAATCAATAACACACAGACACACACAAATAAACAAATTAATCGATTCTGACATGATAATTCATCCAAATCCCTACAAGGAATGCTCATAATCTAAGTTATCAATCAATATCCACCTCATGCATGTGGCTTGTGGGTGTATGGATAGGAGTCCTGAAGCTGTGTATTGAGAAGTTGTGACCAATGGGGTGGTCCATTATGTCAGGTTGTGAAGTGGACGTTCATTGAAGGCGCTGGTTCAGCGTGGTGTTATATCATGAATTGACAGAAATTTGAATCCCGGTCCAAGTGGCTGGATGGTTAACGACTTCGGACTCATAACATGCAGGTCCCGGGTTGCATCTCTGAGAGGTGGGGAGGTCTTGGGTGGGCATTTTTGAAGAGTTCCAAAATGCAACGAAACTAATGTCCAGTAGCGTTCCCTGATTTTCAATGATCTCTCTAATTGAGGTCGGTTGGTGACGAAATCCAAATTGAAGTAATAATAGAGACAATAACAGTTGGCATAGACAGGCTATTACGTCACACCTGAGGAAACTCCAGGTTTACTTTTGTTAAGTACAATTCACTTAGTTAATGCGTTGTGTGTGTGTGTACATGTCTAAATGTGTTAGTAAGATTAAAATTCCAAATGGTTATCACACGAAAAATTAGACAGGAGCTCAAGAAATAGCAGAAATATAAACAGGATTTCGATAATAATAATAATAATAATAATAATAATAATAATAATAATAATAATAATAATAATAAGGAATAAATACACTTAAAGATCTTTCCATGTCTCATCACACCACAGTGTACAATAAAAGTGGACTGTGACGTGAATAGACCGACACATCTGAAACATTTGTACTACCTACTCAGAATCACCACATACAGGTACTCGAGATATCCCTACTTCTTTTTATTCTTTGAAGTTTCAGCGGAAGTGGCTAGTCTTGTTTTTACTGAGTGTGTGGGTTTGCTAGCTTGATACACCCAAGCTTCCCTCATTTTCTGTTGGCAGGCAGGGGGGGAGAGGGCTTGCTGTTTTCTAGCAAACAAGGTGAGGTTCAGAAGTGCGTTGGAAGACAATTAGACCTGGATGATGCATGTGGCTGCTTACTCAGTAGGATATTAACTCAACTTATCCTAAGTCGTCTCATTTGAATAACTATTCCACGCAATGGGAATTCAAAAGGCAGCATTAGCTTAAAGGCCCCTTTCGGTCAGAAAATGTCTCCTGAAGAAATATCTGCATACGTGTACACATACTTCATTTACTGACTGACAGTTCTCCAGATTATTATTATTATTATTATTATTATTATTATTATTATTATTATTGTATCCTTTAATTCCTACAGGTGTAACAACAGAAGACAAGGGCCAGGCAACAGATCGTTTATTACGAAAAATCAACACGTATTTATAGATTTTGATGTACATTATTGTAGGTTAATATTAGTAGAAAATACAGTCTGTTGATTGGTTGTTTCTCACACAAAGTTAACCTTGCATCTCTTGTGGCTGTGTCAGTTCATCTTTATGTTAACTGTAACCGCCTGTCCACCTTGACCTTTGACCTCAATTACTGTCAACCAATTTGGCCAGCAACCATCTCTCACCACAACATGACTAATATTTGATACATAAACATTGACCTCAATTACTGTCCACCACTTGGCTAGTAGACAGCTCTCACAACACAGGAACATAGAGCTTCAGCCGTGCGTCTCCATTGCGTTCGGTTCTCTGCTAGAGGCTTCACCTGGCTCCAAGTTTGCCCACACGTTTTCATCTCCTCTTCACATGACCTCCTCCAAGTCACCCTTGGACGACCAACTCGCCGCTTCCCTTTCGGGTTCCACTCAAGGGCTTGTCTAGTGATGTCACTTGACGGTTTCCTAAGAGTATGGCCAATCCATCTCCATTTCCTCCTGCCTATTTGTTTCACAATCGGTTCCTGGTTGGTTCGTTCCCAAAGATCCCTGTTGCTGATCTTTTCTGACCATCTGATCTTGAGTATTGAGCGAAGACAACTGTTAATGAAGGTCTGTAGTTTGTTTGAGATGGTCTTTATGATGGTCTTTATGTAATCTGGAGTTCTCCAGATTACAAAGTCTATTCTGAAAGACATTCTTAGCCACTGTTAAACACCTAAACGAATATACTCCAGAAAATTGACATTCTATCTCTACAGATAAACACTCACTTATTTAGATAATAATAAAGAATATTTGAAAAGTGACAGTGAGAATGCAACTTGTGTTAAGTGTTACTGCTGACGATGTTGACCACTAGGATAGTGAAACGTTCATCATCAGACTTCAAAGTTAATGTAATGTTATAATTTCAGACGACCCAATCCCTTCTTTCATGATAACGGGAATTGTGTAATTGACTTAGTTTTTTAGATTATTATCTGTGATGCTGAAATGAACACTTGAATCTCCGTTCTGTGAATCGATACAATTTGAGAAGGTGATTAGTTTTAAAGGATACTCTGAAGACTGAGATACGTTGGGTAACCTACATCTCCACCCCCTTCAAAAAAGCAACAACACGGTAAACCGGTCATACAGTGACTTCTGCAATCCTGATGTGATGATGTAATTGTTCACTGGAATTTTAAATTCCCAAACTAACAGAAATACTTGGAATGCGATACTCCAACCAGATTTCCTTCAGACTCTTATCACACTCAAAATAGTCTAGAGGTTCATGATCACAAAGTAGGACTCATTCCCTTTCTAGTGAAGGTATTCAGAAGGCTCTTCATGTTGTTAACGTCTTCACCTAAGAGGATTACATCATCCGCATATTCTATGCCAATAAGACCGTTCCCTGGTAACAATCGCTAAGTCTCTAAATTCAGTTATAGGGACAATCCGATTAGTGCATCTATAATGAAACTGAGCATAAATGAGGATAGTGGGTATCCACCACAGACACCACTGGTTGTCATCATTTCAGATGACAACTGTCCATAAAAATTTACATGATTGCATGAGTTCGACCAGAGTGTCTTGATTATCACGATGCACTTTCTCGTCACTCCTTTTACCACTAAACTTTTCCACAGAACCTCTCAGTCAACAGACAAGAATTCCACCTTCACATCAAGAAATCTACCCAGTGTTGGACATCCAAAAGTATGCCTATATCCCAGAATCTGTCGAAGGATGAAGATATGTTATCAGTACACCCTCTACCTGGCCTACAGCATGTCTGGTCTTCCCGCGTTTTTTCTCCCCAGTATCACCTAGTTTACGTATAATTATTGAACCTGGAGCTTTAGATACCCCACTAGTCAGTGGAAGAATGAGAATATTGATTATGAGATGGGTGATATTCATTCTCCATTCATTGATATATGCTGAGTAGGGGTTGTAGACTACTTCATGCTGACAGTTTCCCACAGGGTGATGGAATAATGACCGATGGTATGGTTGTGTTATGCTCTACTACACTCACTGAAGATTGTAGGCTACATGTAAATGATTCCTATCCTCGTTTATCCTGTTTATTCTCAGGTCTTGTAGATGGAGATTCCTCATTATTATTGTCCTACTCAAAACGAGTCCTCTGAAATGTAACGAAGAGTTAAATGCAGAATATTCTAGACAGGGGAAGTGTATTGAGATAAACTCACACACACTATCCTCTATAGTGAGTGAAGTGAACTGAAGTCTCATCAGTTAGAGATGCTAATTCAACCCCCACCCGACCCCACCCCAAGTCACTATCAGACATAAACATCTATTAAAGCAAGGCTCTTTTCACGGTTATACACATGAGTGATCTCTGCTTGCCATCAATTATTCGGGTAATCTGACACTTATACAAAGATTCCAACAGGTTAATTCCACACACAGTTCAGGTTAACACCACTGATTGTATCTCAGCCATCGTCATTGAACAAAGCATAGAATGTCAGTCAAACCTCACTCCACTTCAACTTTATCGAATTCGAAAAGGCCTTCACTAGACAGTGTTGACCGTGAAATAATTTGGAAACAGTTTCAACATTACGGCGTACAGTGTCCAACTCTTTATCAACCTCATTCAACAGCTGGCTGGCTATATGACAGATGTGTCAGATGATGCACAACGGAAAACTCAGAGAGGCGTTCGAAGTGAACACAGGAGTAAGACAAGGCTGCTTGCCTATTATCACCCACGATGATATTCTTAATTGTGGTGGACTGGATCATGCGTCAGACTGTGTGTGGGGAGTGAGAAGACAGGAGTACGTTGAACTTGTCGATAAAAAACTCTAGAAGATCTGGATTTCTTACTTGGATGATTTAAATTTAATGTCACACAAACTCGAAGACTTGCAGGCGAAAACCAACAAACTGGCTGAAGAGGCAAGTTGGCAGCGAATCCAGGAATCCAGGTGATGTATATAACCAACCAATCACCATGAACGGGAAAGATTTGATAGAGCTTACTTCCTTCACCTGTCTGACTAGGAAGCACGATTTCAACCACAGGCCAGCGGAACGGATGAAAATATCAAAGCCCACCAGAATCGTAGAGGCAAGATATGCCTGCATCAACCTGAAACCAGTTTGGAAATCTTCTGCTTCACTCAGCCAGCCAGCATAAAGAACAAGATTCGGATTTTCAACAGAAATATGAAGCCAGTCAGTCAGTTCTTCCATAAGGGTCTGAAACTTAGCCAGCGCGTCCCAACAGGCCTATGCAGACTTCGATCAACAGCTGCCACCTTCTCTGGCTCTATGTTGAAGATTAAATAGCCAGCCAGAAAGAATTAGTAACCAGCAGCTATGGGAACAAACTAACCAAGAGCCTATTGCTCGACAAATATGCTGAAGAAGATGGAGTTCGATTGGGCACACACTGAGGAGGCCATTGGGTGACATCTCGCGCAATGCAGTCCATCTCTCGAGTGGAAGGTGAATGGGAAATGACGAGTGGGTCGTCTGAGGACGACATAGAAGAGATCGTTTAGGGAGGAGGGGGTGAGGGATTATAGTCAAGACTTACAGGCGAAAACCAACAAAGTGGCTGAAGCGGCAGGCAGAGAATACAGGACTCCAGATGACAGAGGTGAGGAAGATAACCATCCCCCATCAACAGCAGTAACAACCAGCACCAACCCCTATCAACGGGAGGGATTTGACAGAGGTTACCTCGTTCATTTATCTAGGAAGCATCGTTTCAGCTACAGGCGGAAACGATGAAGATGTCAAATCCAGTCAGGATCGGGAAGGTAAGATATGCGTTCATCAATGTGAAACCAGTTTGGGAATCTGCTTCATTCAGCCAGCCAACCAGCCAGCATAAAGAACAAGATTCGGATTTTCAACAGAAATGTGAAGTCAGTCAGTCAGTCACTGCTTCTATGCGTATCAGAAACTTGCACTGCCTGTCACGGAAAAGATTTCCAACAGTCTGTCTCAGACTTTTGTCAACGACTGACTGCATACTGAAAATCAAATGGCTGGACGGCCAGAAAGAATTATCAACAAGTAACTCTGACTGTCTGGGAAGAAACCAACCAAGAGGCGATCGCTCAACAAATATGTAGGAGAAAATGGAGATGGATGGATCGGGCATACATTGAGGAAACTGTCTAATGACATCGCGCGCAATGCAGGCCATGACTCAAGAGGAATCCAAATGGGAAGCGACCAGTGGGTCATCAGTGTGAGGGTGACATGGAGGAGATCGTGTGAGTTGGAGGAGGAGATGAGAGAGTTTGGTCAGTCGTGGACCCAGCTGAAGAGGACAGCAGAAAATAGAGCAAATTTGAGATATATTGTTGAAGCCAGCCTTATGTTCCACTCAGAACCCAAGGGAACAATAATAAGAAGAACGGGAACAGTACACAGAACACGTCTAACCTATAATCTTGTAATGCAGATAATTATTACTGAATGCAAACACCGAATGACACTGTCATAGGAATCACACCAACTGATGTGAGACTACACTTTCTAACCCCCTCTATCTATTCAAATAAAAAAAAACTCTCCATCTGACAATCATTCTAGCCACACACACACACACACGTACACATCACTTCTATCAGGATATTCACTATGAAAGTACATCCCATCCACTCCACCCCCCCCCCCTCCGTCTACACAATAATTGTCATGCTCATCACTCAATGATAATTTCTGTTGGCTAACTGACTCCTTCACACTTTTACAATGTCTTATCATTTCCATAACCTCAGTAACAGAATATCTCATAGTTCTATATAGAATAATATACAATCAATATATAATATATATTTTTTCTGTTGCTATGTAGCAAAGGGAGGGAGGCAGACTGTGAGAGAAGAGGAGAAATACAGCCACTGTGGAAGAAATTAATGATAGATTACATTTGGGATTCACTTATGATGACCATAATTTCACTTCTATAACCACTATTATTATTATTATTATTATCCTGTTATCTATTTTCTATTTGATTCGTGTGGTAGAGTACTCATAATGACATGGAGACATTGGACAAGAAGGAGGAGGCATGGATGAATTCAGTTACGTACTAATGGCGTAATCAGTGAGTTGACTCATCTCAGTTTTGAAAGTACCCATCAATTTGATTATTGACCTATAGTTTGAAAATCTTCTTTCTTTCCTTCTCATATCAATAACAAAAATAATTGCATGTCACCTACACAGAAGTGGTTATCTATAGAGTGAGGGTGTTACTAAGTGAAATGAGAAATAGAATTCAAGTGTTGGTTTGTAGGGATTTGATTGATTGGTTGGAGGATTTCACCATGAGCTGACATCAGTTAGAGAAACATTGGAAAACCACCACTGGAGTACTGCCAGACAGCTGTTTCGTCCTAGTTTGAAACTCTTCAAGAGTACGCACCCACCACAGGAGTTCAAACCCAGGACCTTCTGGTCACAAGGCGAGCCAGCTCGTAGACCATTAAGCCACTGGGACCCAATCCAATGGCCAGTCAGCCCATGAATTCTAACTTCTGCCAATTCATGACATAGCGCGACCCCTAGCGAGTATTTGTCCTCACTTCCGACCTGTTGCACTCCACTAGTCACGACTTCTCACTAGAACCCCAGGTAACTACCTACCTGAATAGGGCAAGTCGCCAGTGAGCATCTCATCGATATTCAAGTATTGGTTTGTAGGGATTTGTTTGATTGGTTAGAGGATTTCATCATGAGCTGACATTGGTTAGAGAACCATTGGAAAACCACCACTGGAGGAGTACTGGACAGCTGTTTCATTCGTCCTAGTTTGGAACTCTTCATCAGTACGCACCCACTGGGGTTCTCAGTTGAAACCTTTTCAAACATTCTTTTGATGATGATGACGATAAAGAAAGATCAATTGTTGTACAGTTTCATTTCAAGGAATTTGTGCTAATCAATAAAATTTAAAAAAAATAACAACCAGAGATGCAACAGTTGCTCGTTTAATCGCTTAGATATTAGACTCTATAGGTGTCCAATAATCTGTCGTCTGCCATCACTGGTGAAATATTCTCAGGGTTACGGCTGATCTGAGGGAATATTTCTGGTTCAAGCCTAACCCTAACAGAGAGCTTAGAGGGTTTCGTGACTTATTATTATATTTTACGAGTTTGACCACGGATTGATATCAGTTAGAGAACCATTGAAAACCCACCAGGGAGTACTGGTTCTCTAACTGCTACCAATCCGTAGTCAAACTCGTAAAAACAAAACTAATCCTTACAAACCAACTACAGAAAATTAATCTGATGCTCGCTAGTGACTTGCTACAAGACGGAGTTTCCTGCAGTTCTCGTGAGTGAAACGTCATGACCAGTGAGGTCCATCCAGTCAAGTGTGAGGATGGATTTCCCACCGATGACATCGGTTGGTGCCAGTCGTGCTAAATCGCGAATTGGTAGAAGTTGGAATTCATGGGCTGGCTAGTGAGTCGGGTCCCAAAGTCTCAATGGTCTACGAGCTTGCCATGTAGACTGAGGGCCCTGGGTTCGAACCCCGGTGGTGGGTGCGTACTGGCAATGATTCCCAAATTAGGATGAAACAGCTGTCCAATACTCCGACGCTGGTTTTCAATGGTTCTCTAAATGATATCAATCCGTGGCCAAACTCGTAAAAACAAATTTGATCCTTACAAACCAACTCTTGAATATTATTATTGTTTCCTTTAGTTCCCAGAGAAACATAGGGCTTCAGCCGTACGTCTCAACTGCGTTCGTTTCCCTGCCAACGTTTTCATCACCTGGATCCACATCTGTCCACATGCTTTCATCTCCTCTCCTCTCATGACCACCTCTTCCTCCATGTCACCGTCGCACTGATGACCAACTAACTCTCCGCTTCCCATTCGGGTTCCATTCGAGCGATGGCCTGACATGTGATGGATGTCACTTGATGATGGTTTGTTTTCTCAGAGTATGGCCTCCAATCCACCTGAATTTCTTCCGGTATATTTGCTGCTGGGTTGGTTCGTTCATTGCCAGAGATCCCTCCCTGTTTCTGATCTTTTCTGGCCGGCCATCTGATCTTGAGTAGTATTGAGCAAAGATTTGCAGTTGTTTATGTGTGCTATTAGTGTGACATTTGACTCAAACTGTAAAATGCATCTAGAAGTAATCAGAAAAAGAAAAGAAAAGAAAAAGGGTAAATCGATAACAGATAATTACTCGAGACTATTTACAAAGTGACTGATCTTCTGAATGTATCATACACTGATTACACTAGACACACAGTAGGTCGGGTGTGAGCACAAATACTCGCCGAAGACATTGGCTAGCGGTAGCGCTATGTTGTGAATTGGCAGAAGTAAGAATTCATGGGTTGGCTGAACATTGGATCGGGTCCCAATGATTGCTCACCTTGTAACCAGAAGGTCCTTGGTTCGAGAGCTGGCCGTGGATGCGTACTGATGAAGAGTCTCAAACTAGGACGAAACAACTGTCCAGTACTCCCAGGTTTTCTAATGGTCCTGTAACCAATGTCAGCTCATGATGAAATCCTGTATACAACTCAATCATTGGTTGTATCAGGACATAATATAACTCAATCAGAGTATTCGAAAAAAACTTTCTATCAGACAACAAAAGCGTCAACATTACTGGAAAGTCATCAATACAAACTTCTTCCTCAATAATTGTCACTGAATCACCACCCCTTGACAGCCAAATATTCAGGGTGTTCAGTGTGTGTGTGTGCGTTGGGACTGTCTACAATACTGGCTGTTTAAAACAAAATAGGATTTAAAAGCCAGCGGGGATCGGAAATGCAAGTTAGACCTTCGTTATTCAGGAATCACGAAGGCAATCTACTCCCTTCCTCAGCATAATGAACAAGATTCACATTTTCTACACTAGTGTCAAGTCACATATGGTGATTCTATTTGCTTCAGAGACTTGAAGTGCATTGGTGTTACCAAAAGCCTTTCCAATGGGTTTCAACAAAAGCTGCCATCTTCACAGCCTTGATATTGAAGATTAGATGAAAGGTCAGCTGGTCAGAAAGGATAGCCGACAAAAATCTCTGACAGGTAAAGAGCCAACCAAGAGACCACTATCTAAAAAATATACAGAAAGAGATGGAAATAAATTGGAGATATGCCGAGGAGACTGTTGGATGATATTACACACCAGTGAGGAGTTCAACGTGTATCCGAGGCTGACATGGAGGAGATCTTGTGACGAAAGGGAGTTGACAGTACATGAGCAATCATGGAGCCAGACAACTAAGGTGGATGAAACGGACATGTATGGTTGACGCCTTATGTCCCATTACGAACCCAAGGAAACTGTGCGCCGGTGGCACAGTGGTTAGGACTCTCACCGACCATGCACATGGTCCGGGGTTCGATCCCCTGCCGACGCACACCCGATATCTATGATCGGCCTGCAAAATTTGAGCTACCGATATCACATGCTGAAAATTCCATACCTGTACCAAAAGATACGGTATGGAATCAAGCTATAACCACAAAAAGAAATTATAAACAAAAACTAAAACTGAGCAAGTTTACACCTGGCTTTTGTCTATTCCACAGAGCATTGTTTTTGGTTTAATTCAATTAACCAATCAACATGCGATGCGTTTGTCCGAACTTGATTCTCATTGGCCAATTTAGAACCAATCAGAATTCAGTCTGTCTAAGTCACTCCCTCTCACCCACCCATTCTACTTGTTGATTTGTTGTTTACAAAATAATATTTTTCAATTTCTATACTCCTCACCCCCTCCCTCTACTTTTCTAATATTGTCATCTCCATCACTGTCACCATCATCATAAGTCATTGCAAACTGACTATCAATCACTACCATAACGAGAGGACAATCAAAAAGAATCAATACTTTAATGTTATCTAATCTCAAGATTAGCATTCATATTGACAACAGAGAGTTTGATTAATTCTCAAATATACACAAACACATCAGAAGGATTTGTACAGACACAAAATCACCACTGAACTTCATCTCCGGTACTTTCACAGTATTCACACCGATTTTAGTCCATACTATACTGCACTGTGATTATGTCATACAATACACTGTCGACAAACACCTTTCCTATTTCACCGTTCATGGAATTCTATTGCAACAACAATAATAATAATAATAATAGTAATAATAATGTTCCTAACAGTCCCACATCATCAAATTGTTATGCATCAAATCAGACTGTACATATGATGAATTCCTCACAATCCACATCTTCTGCTTTCATCAAATCACCATTGGATACTCTGAGTTACACGCCACCACACTCACTCTACACAAGTCGTCAATTTCACTCGAAACATTCACCTGTAAACTTAGATGTCACTCTTCAAAACAATGGTGACAACAATGACAACAGACGTTTTGATGGTCATCATAGTCAACTTAATCAGAATGCACATTACTCTGATTCACTGTTATTCCTTCAATATCATAATTATATTCATCGGTATAACGGAGAGAGGAGTAATGTGACTGTGGATGAAATCAGTTCTCCGCAGGCGAAATCAACTCCACCTCACAGGAGCAGTCAACATTCTCGTCACAATCATAATCACAATCACCACCATCCTCCACATCATCGTCATCCACATAATCAACGATCATCTCATTTGGAAAATATTCCATTATGTGCTGGAGTTCTACACGGAGAAGTGAATGGAGAGGAGGATCCGAAACCTAATTTCAGTTATATTGGTAAGTATGAAGGACAGTTTTGTTACTTCTTTGTCTCTCGTATGAGTAATTCTCCATTCTTTATATATTTGTGTGTTTGATATTGGTGGAATGAAGAATGCAGTGACACCGTTTATCGA
Organism: Trichobilharzia szidati; assembly: GCA_944472155.2. NCBI lineage: Eukaryota > Metazoa > Platyhelminthes > Trematoda > Strigeidida > Schistosomatidae > Trichobilharzia > Trichobilharzia szidati. The sequence continues at coordinate 79,095,493 of OX235276.1, read as the reverse complement.
TTCATGTTGTCTTAACCCTCAATGAGTAGAACAGTGGAATAACCTCCCTATGAAAAGAGAGAGGGAGGGGAGAGGAGTAGTTTAACGGACAAGCTAAGTACAGATTCAGATCCAGATGGTAAGGATAGTAGGCTCTTGTCGCCTGTGTTAATCCTTGCAAGATACATCTCTGCAGAGATCTAACTTCTCTTTGAAAGCGTCCACCGATGGAGCTGATACTACTGAATCAGATAATGAGTTCTGGTTATTGACCACTCTGTGAGAGAATCCAAGTTCTGCACGTATTTTAATCGTCCTCGATTTGAGCACCTTTTTGAGGTGATCCCATAAATGTATCCTGGAAGGGGAGAAAAGGTTAGAAAGGTCAGCTCCTAAATAACCCTTAAGTATACGGTATGCTAAAACTAAGTCACCTCACTTCCTTTGTTATGATAACGGGAAGAGATTTAAATGCTCCATCCTTTTGTTATAAGGAAGAAGTGAGATACCACTAACTAACTAATTTGGATCCTATCCTTTTGTACTCTTTCTAAGATATGTCCCTGCTTCTTGAAGCATGGACTAGCCGCTTGTATGCAGTATTCTAGATGAAGCCTGACATATGTTGCGCGTAGAGGCCTTTGAACATAGACTCATCTAATCGTTTGAAAGCTGTTCGGAGTGCCCATAGCATTCGAAAAGCCTTAGCTACGGCTGCATTGCAATTTTTTGCAGTTGTTTTCAAATCATTGCTGACAATCATTCCAAAGTCCTTCTGTCCGTTAACATCAGGTAGTTCTGTGTCCCCTAGGGATTACGACGTATAAGACTTAAATAAGTAAAAATAATAATAATTTGCTTTATTCCAGAAACAGTACTAGTGGTACAGTGTGGAATTTTCAGCACATATCTACAATATTTGCATCTAATTTTATCAAACATTTAAAAGGAGTGTTTCAAAAAATAGATATAAAGACAACAATAAAAAAATACCAAGAAGTAGAGAGGAAAATAAACAACATAAAATAATATCTCAGTATTGGGTAGTGGAAGCTATGATATGATTATGCATGGTGACGGTAAAGCTGTAGTCATACAAGAAGTTATGAAATGATATTTAAGAATGTTTATCGCCAAGATGATCAGTTAATTTAGGTTGAAAAAACACTAAACAATCATAAAATAACATTTCAGGGTTGTTTTTTTATCAGGTCTAATGCGGTGTTTGTAATGGTAGTGTGAGTAATCCTGCATAATACAAAAATTTTAAGATGGTGATAATGGCTTTCACGAAGAAGATTGTCAGTTAATATTGCCGAACGAAAAAAAAAAAACAACCACAAAAACTAATAATTACATGATGGTTAATGACAGGACAATTTTGTAATACTCATAGTGCCAATGGAGTCGGAACCAGTGGATACACAATAGAAGGAATACAGTAAAGTACAAAAAAGTAAGCCAATGTTAATAATTTACGTAGCTAAGTATGTTTAAGAATATAGAATATATAGAATACAAAATAAGAGAGAAATAAAAGAGTCTAAAATTATGTTATTAACAACAAAGCGAGTCATAGGTTTGGCGCTTAACATTGTCTCTGTCACTTAGAACACGGGCCAAGTATGGTATCGTTGAGTTCCTGTACATGGTTGTACGAGCATAGATTATTTTATACTGATTTCTGGTTCTACTTGATGAGATGCAAGGCGAGAGTTGAGAATAGAGGGGACTTCTGACGTCAGTGCATTCATTACATAATGTAGGGGAACAGATATTCTGTGAATGAGTGATATTCACAATTAAATTAGTCCGTTTCATGTTCAGAGTTTGTTCCAAAATAAAGGGTTTACTTCTGTTTCTCAAAATCTTCAATGAGATAGGTCACAACTCACAAATCACGTGATTAACACTGTGATTAGTCTCCCGTACTCATAATCCCACATCGTGACAAAGTGTATCCACAAAATGGTGGGGGTGTCGTGAAAATTTCACTTCTTATCAAGACTGAAAATGACAAGTCGACTGGACAGTGTGTATTTATCATGTGACACCTCTCATGAGTACATTTCATTTACATCCTGATGATGAGTACCTACGTGGGTGAAACCAGTTACTCAAGGGTTCACGACAGTCGAAAACACCCTCGTCTAAAGTTGTTGTTGTCGTCACTGTCTGAGGTCATACATGAACTGGATGTTTGAAATGCCAATGGAGGACACCCAGACAAATATCGATCAAATTCATTTAAGATTCTATGGGAAAATGACTGAATATATTGACAAGAGAAACGAATGACTATACTGCACAGTTCCTCATGCATATTTACCTTCCAAGCACAATAGATATTCATGGGAAATAGGATACTGATGGTGTCGGTGGCACAGCGGTTAGGACACTCGCTGCCCATGCACATTGTCCGGTGTTCGATCCCCAGTCGACGCACTCCTACACCTCGCTAAACCAGAAATAAGACTGGTAAACAGGAAAGGTTGGTCATGAGGCTAGCAACCCTATCCTGTAAAAATAAACAGCACTGCTATAGAAACTTCAAGCCTGTAGCTTGAAGCCCTATGTATTAGTTTGGAAAAAAGGTGGTTATATTGATTGGCATAAGATATGAGATACAATTACATCAGATAATTTCAGTGGGAAACATTGTAAAATTTTCGCCTAACTTCATCACAATATTCCAGACTATATGTATGATACATCTGTCATCTGTATAATGTTGCCACGGTTGTCTTCATATAAGATGTCATAACGGCTGAATGAGTTGATTCACCAGCTAAACTCTTACCTGATCAGATCATAAACTTGTGAAGAGTATTTCACGCTGTGTAGTCTTTGATCTCTCTCCCTCTCTCTCTCAGTTATACCAATGAAAAGTAAAACATTTTAGCAAATTTCACGCTGAATCTTGTTTGTATCTATCTTCATTTCTTGCGGGGAAAATATCGATCATTAATATTCATCAACTTATTTCACTCAGTTATCGATCAGCTGAATGACTAATCAATAAATTGTGTCAACCATCATCAATGTCTAACAGGGGTTGGGTGTGTGTGTGGGTGGGTGCTGGCAATCCCTAGTGCCAAAGCATTAGGGTTTGGGGTGACAGTTACTTGTATTTCAGGAAATTACAGTCTATGCTCACATAAATAAATGTGACGTAATCATTGAGAATTCCATTAAGGCTTCATTTAGAACTCAAAAATTATATAACGACTGTGTTACCGATCAGTGTGCAATCAAAAATATCTAATACAGTCCTACAGGAGGTCAATCGCAAGCCTGAATAGCTCAGTGGTCACGCCTCTGACTTCAGGTAGCACTGGGTGACGCGGGATCGAATCTCAGATGTGTTGCAGATACACCTTGCTGATGAGTGCCAACTAGCACAAAACCTTGGTTAGGCAAGGCTTCCTGTGGCCGATTGCCTCCAACCATCTAATACCAACAATTTGTGATTTATTCAACACCGTGAATGTTATTGTGAAAAATGCAAACAGGCACAGTATGATACCGATTAGACAGACACAATTATTATAAATATCTGGACAATAGGTGTTGTGGACTTCCTAGAATCATTTATTTGACTGGTGAGTCATTCAAATTTTATCATTATAAAGTTATTTAAACGACAATCCATGCGTGTCTGGAAAATCAGAATAAAGTTTGAAGAGTTCTGCTGCGAAGAAACTTCGATATAGACAGAGGAACATTCAGAGAAATCTTGTTTTGATTTTCTAAACAAGTTGGAAGTCAAGTGTTGGTTTTGCAGCAATTTGATTGATTGGTTACAGGATTTCATCATCGTTTAATGTTCTACGAGCTAACCTTGTAACCAGAAGTTCCTGGGTTCGAACTCTGGCGGTGGATGCGTATTGCTGTGGAAGAGTCCCGAATTAGGACGAAAGTGCTTTCCAGTTCTCCCTGTTGGTTTTGCAACGGTCCTCTAACCGATGTCAGTTCATGATCAAAATCTTGAAACCAAGGACAGATATAAAGCTAATTAAGTTTTCAATGTAGCAAAAATATTCATTTAGACGTCTATAAAACACAAAATAATTAAGCAAAGAATATTCTTTTCGATAAATTCCTCTTCCGGCTCTACAATTATATGTATATATATGTCTATATACATAGAATATTCTAGATTAGTAGTCAATAACAATATTAGTGTTTTTTTAAATAATATCGATACGTAAAGTAAGATCACAATGGAATTACAGTTCATTAAAGATGCTCGAATTATAATAATAATAATAATAACAATAAAGATATAGTAGCAAATAGAATATCAAATAAAATTAGGAAAATTCCACAAAAATTGAAGATCTTTCAAACCTAGATGGCCAAGCTAAGGAGAATGTCTGAACTAACTTCTTTTGGATGCATAAATTAGACTTGTTTATATGGATCCCCACAGCCTCAGCAATATTTAGTAGACGAACTCTTAAGGCAAAATTAAGATTCGTAGGTATGCGGTAAATGACCCTGAAAGCTTGGTTAACGTCAATCTTGTGTTCTGTATCCACAAGATGAGATAGAATAGCGCTATACGAATAGATTTTGTTTGTCCTTTGCTTGACCACTTTTCAGGTTGATGTTCGAGAATCCGACGAAAAACACGCCTAATTGTACGACCGATGTAACTGGCTCCACAGGAGCAGTTAAATTGGTAGATACACACAAATCGATATTATTAAAAAAAACACTAACATTGTTATTGACTACTAATTTAAAATATTCTATGTATATAAACATATTTATAATTGTAGAGCCAGAAGATGAATTAATCGAAAAAGATATTCTATGCTCGATTATTTTGTGTTTTATAGATGTCTAATTAAGTTTAACGTTTTTTTAAATTCCTTCACTTTCCCAGTCGAACATAGGAGCTTCAAGCTAGAGGTTTGAAGTTTCTGTAGCAGTGGTGTTTTTATTTTTACGGGATAGGGTTGCTAGCTTCATGCCCAACCTTCCCTCTTTACCAGTTCTGTTGTTGACTTAGCGAGGTAAAGGGATGCGTCTGTGGTCGGAGATCGAACCCCGAACGATACGAGGCGTGGTTGGCGAGCATTCTACCGCTGTGTCACCGACTCACAACGTGTCAATGTGGCACAAGCAGTTTCCATTTCTCCCAACTAATGAATCCAGATGATCCAGACACACCAGTGATGACATTCGTCTGAAAGTGCCTCATTATTTCAAATATTATTATGAGAAAAGGCTGGTAATGTGAGTTATTGCAAATGGCCCCTGTCTGCTCATATGTAAGACAGACAGTGGTGACTGATTCATGAGTGAACAGACATACACCTAATAATAATAATAATAGTAATAATAATAATAATAATAGCAGCTTTATTCCACAGAGTATTTCTGAAGTGACGACAATATATATTGATGACAGATAGAAAGAATAAAATGACTCGTTTACTTGCCGTCCGTCCGTCTGGCAGTGAGTCAATAGTCAGTCATGCCTCTTTTCACACCTCTTCTCTTATCACAGAAGGTGTTGTAAAGTTTCTCATACTTAGTCGTCTGAGTATATAAGGTCTTATAATTGCTGCCTAGTCCACTTATCTGATGAAAGGCGAGGGAACAGTTGTGAATAAAGAAGGTATTGAGAGTCCGAAAAGATGATACCCACGGAATCCTACCATGAGTTCAATTGTCTGCACACATCAGTATTAACCAGCTGGTTTAGCAATCCCACCACTCACCGTACTGACAATTTCCAGTCACCTTCCCAGTGTAACTAACTCCTTCATAGTTCGGGAGTCTTCAGCAGGGTTCGAACTCAGGACCTTCCGGTTACAAGGTGAGCTCGTTGATCAGTAAACCCCGGTGAGCGCCTATTGGCAAGGAGTTCCAAACTAGGACGGAGGAAACAGCTGACTGTCCAGTACTCCCAATACAGGTTTCCCAATGGTTCGCTAACCAATGTCAGCTGATGATGACATTCTGTGACCAATCAAATTCTCCTGCAAATCAACATTTAAATTCTATCTAAAACAGCTCAGAAAAGATTAAGGAGGGAGCAATAAAGATATTGAGTAATACCAGATTGTCTTAACTTGCTTACGTACAAGATTGGGTTGGGACTCCTCTTCTGTAAAGCATACCAGTAGACTGTTGTAATGGCGAATCGCAGAGTCTATATGCCTTAACCACATTTTGATGACAATAACACAATTGGGTATGATGTAGTCGGCAAATCCCACTATGCCTGCATTTAAAATTCAAAATATGTAAAGTGTAATTTGTAATCTGTTCACAGATGTACTATATGATTACGACACGTTGAAGCGTCAAGCATTCTGTACAAATTACAAAGGAGAGTAGACATAAATATACATTCACATAGGGTATCAGGAGAAGTTTACAGGTTTCATTAACTAACTAACTAACACAAATGACTTGTCTCATGAAATTACATTCTCTATTATCGTTATGATGAGAATGACACTATCGGGTATGATGTAATCAATCACATTCCACTAGGGTTTCATTTAAAATTCAAAATATGTAAACTTTGATGATACTAGATAGTTGGAAGCAATCAGTCACAGGAAGCCTTGTCTGACCTAGGTTTCGTGCTAGTTGGCACTCATCAGCAGGGCGTATCTGCAACCTTGAAGGGACTCATGTCCCCCCTTCTGAGATTTGAATTCGCGTCACCCAGTGCCGCCGGCAGTCAGAGACGTTACCACTGAGCTATTCAGGCTCTCAATTGACCTCCTATAGGACTGTATTGGGTAATTTGACTGGACACTAGTCAGTAACTAGTGTGATCTGTCTAGTCCTTTCTTTGGTGCAGACTGAATTCTATCAGTCAGTCAGGTTTGCAATGTGGAACATGAGTTCCTTCAAGGTAGTTGCAGATAGGCCTTGCTGACTGACTGGTGAGTGCCAACTAGCAAGAAACCTAGGTTGGGCAAGGCTTCCTATGGCCGATTGCCTCCAACTATCTAATATCATCAAATCAATGTGCACCGTGATGATGAGCTACCTAGAATGGTGGCCACATTGCAAAACCTGACTGACTGATAGAACTCAGTCTGCACCATACAAAGGACTAGACACGTCAGACTAGTTACTAGTGTCCAATCAAAATATGTAAACTTTGTTTCGTAATCTGTTCAACACAAAGAATGGTATCGTGAAAAAACGCACAGAAATTCCGTATGATTTCAATAGGACATATCTGAGATTCAGAAAGATAGACAGATAGAGAGACAGACAGGCAGGGGTGACTGATTCATGGGTAAACAGACATACATAGACTTAACTGGGTTGGAAACCCTATTTTAGGAGGCATTTTACTAAACTGTATTCTATACTGGAATTATGACAAGACTGATACAATCGGATATGATGTAAATATCAGGCTGAGATTACTGCTGAAATTAGCGCTCAAGTATTTAGACTATTCTAATCAGGAAGGCGAGGACTGTTATCCTGTGTGAATACTTTCCATTTACTCATAGGTTAAACAAATTTATGGATGGATAAAGAAAACATAAAGATAATAAACAAATGGATTGATTTATTCGGTCCTTCATTTGCCTCACCATGAACATGAATGGTGTTCAGAAATTCGACAACGAATCTACTTAGTCGTAGACCCGATGTGCGTCGGTGGCACAGCGCTTAGGACTCTCGCCGACCATGCACATGGTCCAGGGTTCGATCCCCTGGCGACACACACCTGATATCTACGGTCGGCCTGCGAAATTAGGGCTACTGATATCACATGCTGAAAATTCCATACATGTACCAAAAAATACGGTGTGGAATCAAGCTGTAATCAAAAATTAGAAAAAAATCAAATGTAACTAGCTCCACAGGAGTAGTGGAACTTATAACTACACATCACATAGAAGAGGCGAAATTAAGCAATTGGTCTTTATTTCGTCAACGAAGTTATGGGATGGGTTGACGGGTGAATAAACAGTATCTAACTTAGCTGCGCTGAAACTCCTTTCCTGGGCTTTTCTCAAATCTTGTGATACAGTCTCACTATTAACATCTCTGGTGTTCTCAAAAGTACAGTTCACATGAAATAGTAGTAGTGAGATTGTACCACAATGTGTGAGGAGGAGCTTGCATAAGGATCTTTAAAGCAGCTAAGTATTGATCTGTATGGATTTGATTGATTGGTTACAGGATTTCATCATGGGCTGACATTGGTTAGACAACCATTGGAAAACCTGTAGGGAGTACTAGACAGTCAGCTTTTTCGTCCACCTAGTTTGAGACTCTTCATCAGTACGCACCCGCCCCACTGGGGTTCGAACCCAGTACCTTCTGCTTACAAGGCGAGCTAACTCATAGACCATTAAGCCACTGTGACCCAACCCAATTCACGACATAGCGCAACCACTATTGTAATTGTACACTGCCTTCACATTGTATACCAAAATTCCACTCTCTCAAACATAAAGTCGCTTCAATGAATTTTAAGCATCTATCACTACTCACCATTTTCTTGCATACTTCTATTCAGTTAATAATTTCTTGTATATGGTGACGTAATCAGTCATTACTGGCAATTATTTATTACATACACCTCTTCATCCTTTTTGGATTGTTCCTTTTTTTTGTACACCTTTATTTGAGAACAATTGAAATGTCAATGAACCAAAAAAGGCGAGTTGTTTGTGTGTGTGTGGAGGGGGGGATGGTGATGGCGTTAGAAGAACAACGAGGAGAAGGAGGAGGAGGCGGGAAGTGAATAAGGAAGAGTAATGCAGCATCATAATTAAAAATTACACAACAGAGACGATTTTTTTCTTTATTTCTCAATCTGTCTACATCCCCTCCCCCTCCATCAACAATTTTTGCCGTATGCCTATTGCGTAATATTGTGTCACTCACACACACACACAGAGAAAAGAGGTGTGTATTAAGATGACAGGAGAGGATATAGGTCAAGTGGTACTCACAAATAATAATAATAACCGTAATAATAATATTGATTGTTTTATGTCAACATGTATGGATTGTGTAAAATATTTGAAAGAGTTAGTCAACACTTCACACACTGGAATGCTGTAGTCCGGTGGTGGAATCTCACTTCAACTCCTCCTGGTGGTGTATATGTGCATGTGTGTGTGTGTCTGTGGGTGTCGTAATAATGGACGTATTATGTGCAGAAGAATACTTGTGATTCACCTACTCTTTTGAAATAATCAATAATCAGTAGTAATAATAATAACCGTTAATTATAATTTGGATCGCATACATGTAACAATTTAGAGTGAAGATTTGTTTGTCAGGTGGTGTATTCGGTCGGTGTGTGTGTGTGTGGGTTGGAGTATGAACAGAAAGACACTTAAGATGGATGGATATCTTTGTCTGTATGTAGGTGGGTGGGTGTTTACTGACAAAGATTCGCCGAACAGAAGGAATAACAACAGTCAAAAGGAAATGATTCAAGAACGAGAATCAGCTTAGAAGGAATATACACATATATATTATTGATAATTAATTAAGGGCGTCATAAATGGTGAAGGGATGAGAAACTCCTCCTCTCCTAACTGAATTTTCCCACCTGAACACGTTCGATTATTGAAAGTTCATTGACGAAGTAATTATTATCATTATTATTTTTCAAGAATTGGTTTTTGTAGGGATTGTATTTGTCTCAGGTTTCATCCTACTTTGAGACTCATCACCAGTATGCACCCACCACAGGGGTTTCGAACCCAGGACCTTCCGGTTACAAGGCGAGTTAGCTTGTAGACCATTCAACCACTGGGACCCAATTCAATGACCAGTCCATGAGTTCTAACTTCTACCAATTCGACCTCCAACCAATGTCATCGATGGGGCATCCGTCCTGACTGCCGACTGGATGGACTCCACTAGTGACGACTTCTCATTTCTTCCTGTAGCCGGTCACTAGAGAGCATCAGATTAATTTTCAACAATTAGGCTGTAGAGATCGTGCGTCAATGGCACAGAGGTAGAATGCTCGCCAACCATGCCTCATTTGGTCCGGGGTTCGACTCCCGACCTACAAGGCACTCCTTTGCCTCGCTAAGCCATTAATTAATAAGACTAGTAAAGGGGATGGGTAGGTTGGGCATGAGGCTAGCAACCCCATCCTGTAAAAATAAACACCAATGCTACCGAGACTTCAAGCGTCTAGCCTGAAGCCCACTATGCTGCATTGGGAAAGTGAATGAATAAGAAAAGGAAGTTTGTAGCGATTGTATTTGTTTTAGGACGAAGTTCAACAATAGCGTCCCAGGAGTGTGAACGCCCCAATGACCTTGAACGCATGCTAGTCGTTCGCCAACGACATCTGTCCCTATCACCGCTGAAATATCAACGCTATTCACCAACTTAGGAGTAAATTTCACCCAGATCACGTTTTTAAGTACTGTTTGGACAATGTGTTGATAGCTCGTTAGGGTTAGGATTAGGGTTAAGGTAAGTATCGGTGTTAGGGTTAGGATCAGGGTTATAATTAGCATTAGGGTTAAAATTACGGTTTGAATAAGGGTTATGATTAGGGATAGATTTATAGTTGATGTCATTTATTTTAATGTTTTTTATTATCCACACTTTCCTGGTAAGTAGTCGTCTATCCTCTTGCTGTAAACCATAGTAATTCAACCGAGGGCTTTTTTTGGAAGACTACAAGCGGGATGAGAGAGATAAACATTTCACCAAAACAGTTTATCTCAAGTCACCTCGGTGAATACATGTACAGAAACTAGTCTAACTTAGCAACTGGTACTCCTCGTTATAACTAGAACGTCTTTTTAAGCCATGTGTCAGAGAAAGATAACCTGTTTAATGCGTTTTCAAGCATTTTCTTGTCAATATACATCATTTTTTGAGCAAACATTCCTCATTTTTATGATTGGTCAGCCGAAGGTCACTCGTGAGTTCGCACTCCTGGGACGCTATTGTTGAACTTTGCCTGTTTTAGCTTAGACCACGGACTAACATCAGTTAGACGATCATTGAAAACCATTATTATTATTATTATTATTAGTTGATAGACTTCATGTTGGATAACTGAAAATCGGTAATTTTAACATAAGCATTTCCCACTGATATGTTTCATTTTGTTGAGTAGGAGGAATATGAAAGAATTCTGAAATATTGTTCACACCACTTTTCATCACTTCCAAACATTTCCGTATATTGAAATAAGAACAAATTAGTTCAGTGAAGAGTCTCTTTTCGGCGAATTCATTCACTTAGCTGTACAGTCACAAATATATACAATTAATTGTGTGTGCGTGTGTGTACATTAGGTTTGTCAAAATCAAAATCAAAATAACAGTTAGTGTGGGTTGTTGATTATATCATCAAAATAATAAAGAAATTAAAGTGTGTGATTAATAATCAAAGTTGTAACTAAGTGGGGTGAAGATTGGTAAGATGTGAGTAGGGTTACGTAATATAGACATGTTTAGAAAGATTAGATGTTAGTGGAGGAGTATGGAGAGAATTATGAAAATAAACTAGATAATAGGTGAAAAGATTGAGTGGGTTAGTTACTAAAATTATTATACGAAGATTGCCAAAAAAATTTGATAACAAAATGTTGATGACAGATAAACTTGAAATTAAACCCACGGAAGTAGGAGGGGGTGGAGAAGTTTGTCCTGTGTGCATAAATCAGGCTTTTCTATCCAAATCGCTAAGGCTTCAGCAATACAAAGTATACGGAAGCTTGTCGATTTTGGAAGGCTTCTTTTGACTTTATAGATGACTTTGAACGACTTCTCCTTGCAAATCGAATGACCAGTGTTGAGTATATGCTCAATAATGGCGCTCCTTATTGCTCCGTTGTTACCTTTCCGTAGCCAGGCGGGATAGTGTTCTTGAACTCTCTTAGATAAAACTCGCATCGAGCGACCTATATACCTCGCTCCGCAAGAGCAGGTGAATTGGTAGATACACATGGAAGTGGTCAAATGCGATAGTTTATCTTTAGAGTAGTTGAAGAACAATGGCCGGGAGGAAAATGTCAATCGTAATGTGGCAGCGAAGAATGTCCTTCTGAGGGCAGTAGATATCCTCTTCTTCAAGGTGTCAGTCAGAAGGTCACCTTTGAAGGGTACATTCATGTAGACCATCTTCTTCTGCACTGTAATGGGTTGTTCTTTGTGAGTCTTAGGCTTAATATGCTTGTCTATAAAAAGGGGTGGGTAGCCATTCTCGAGCAGTGTCTTCCTTAAGAGGGAGATCTCTTCCTCTATTGATTCAGGACTACAGATTTTTCGGATTCTAGTCGCTAGAGATATTATCAAGTTTCGCTTGCGACTAATTGGTACCCAACTGTAGAAGTTTGTCAACTGACCGTTCCATGTAGGTTTTCTGTGTACTGATCTGTTCAAGGTACCATCGGTCTTCTTACTTAAACGAACGTCCAGAAAGGAGATTGTCTCATTGGTTTCTACTTCGATTGTAAATTTGATGGCTGGGTGGCAACTATTGAAAACTTGAAGAGCAATATTTTGATCACAATTGTTATCGCAGATGACGAAAGTGTCATCAACATACCTTTTGTTTAAGAAGAACTGGTCGATGGTTGCTTTCAGTGGACCGTTTTCCAAACTTGCCATGAAAATATCAGCCAGCACCGGACCCAAAGGTGATCCCATCGCCACGCCATCCTGTTGTCTATAGAAGTTCCCATTGAATGTGAACTGGGCATTTAGGGTGCATCTGAGTAGGAGTTCTTTTAGCTTGGTGCTAGGTATTCCAATTTCCGTATATAGTTAAATTCAAGAATCTCTAAAACTACAGCTACATGAGTAATGAATGTAATGACAATCATCGAGGGTTATTCAATAACCACCAGACTAAACATAGTCAGATTCAGCTGGAGTTCTAGTGAGAATTCGTGACCAGTGAGGTCAGTTAAGTTGAGTATGAAGGCAAACACTCACCTATCACATTGACTGGTGTTTGTGCTATATATATCGATTTGCCACTGAATTCTGTCCCAGTTGGTTGTATGGTTAACGAGCTCACTTCTTTCCCTGGTGGGGTCATGGGTACCTAGTTCTGAATAGTCTCGAACCAGGGCGAAGTAGCTAACCAGTTCCTTCCAGTTTTCATTGGCTCAATTCATCAAACTTGATTTTCTCAATGTTAATCAGTGGTAGGTGTGTATAAACTCACTGATGCCTTTTAACTTGAGTGACCGTGGACAGTTCAGCAAGTGGAGTGAGTAATCACGTATTCTGACATCAGTCTAACGAGGTTGAAAGATGGAGGAATTGTAGGGTAAGTTGAGGTATCTATGAATGCAACCGTGTCAGTGTATTTACTTCCCTTTTCTAATTTTTACCGTAGAGTTAGTGATTTTATTTGAACCGAACCATCACCTTCTTTTCTTTTTCTCTCCTCCCTTTTTCAACCTACCCACTACCATCTTGAACCCATCTTCCCCCCCCCCCCAACCCAATCACATACATCACCGAATCTCATCAACTGACACTCAATTCAACTCATTTCTTCACAGGATTAATAGCCAAAGCAATATTGAGTACTCAGGAAAGACGGATGATACTCTCCGAGATCTATCAATGGATCCAGCTACGTTATCCATATTTTCGTACACGTGGTCCTGGTTGGCGTAATTCAATTCGACATAACCTGTCGTTGAATGATTGTTTTATTAAAGTTGGTAAGTCAATTTATTTACCCACCCCCCCTGAAATAAGATATCTTCCCCACCCCTTCTATTCTGCATATAATTAATGTTGAATGATATATTCTCATCAGCCAGCCAGTGGGAATGACATACACGGCATCATCAAGTGTATTGTGTGTGTGTGCGTGTATGTGTGTGTGGATATGGCTGGTGATGTCGTCGTCATATACAGTCAATCTAGTATGAGTAGTGGCTGAATATCGAGAGTCTTGCATTAGAGGTTGATTGCTCATTCGCTTGAGTGCCATTCGAATGTGTCATGTGTATTATAACAATAAGAGTGATTATATTATGGTCAAGCAAGTCGGTCGTGTTAGACGACATACGAGGGATGGGGGGCCCACAGATACACCAAGTACGATTTGTCCATATTGTCACTATTACTAACAATAGTAGTGTAGCCATTTCGTACATCTTTATGTAGTAAGGATTCTTAGGATGTTTATCCATAAGTACAGTCTCTAAATATATTGGTAATCGATAATATGTCATCAAATATCGTCTGATTTTCAGTCGAAAACACACTGCTTTCCGACACAATGTTTCCCATCCGTTGATTTCGATCGAAAAGTGTAGAAGTATCAGTTGAAAAGTATTCATAAAGGCATTACGGTATGTGCTACTGATTATTGGATATCAGTAGTTGGAAGCCAATCACAAATCAAACAGGAGTGCTTGCTAGCCAGCCCAGCCAGCCAGCCCGTCAGACTGAAGTGATCTGAACAACGGGCAGCCATTTCGTTCATTTAACGACCAGCCCATCAGCAGCAGGGTACCCGGTTTGACTCATTGCAGACAGGTGGGTCAATTAAAACCACGGGAATTCTGGTCAGCTATCTAGCTAAGCACTACACAGTTGTTGATGTGAGTAGTACTCAACCCCCCCCCCACACTCATCTCCATCATTCAGCAGTATACAGTTTTATGTTGTTATCTTTGCCCTCCTGACTACCAATTATGCTATCAAGCAGGTCACATGCACTTTTTGTCCTGAGTCAGTACCTATTTCAAAAGAGACTGTGGTCGAATTTCACTTCCTCGAACTGTGGAATCTGCAAATTGCGAATTCAGTTTAACTGACGGTAGCATCTAAGATTCTAGGTTCCGGAATCATCTGAAGGCTAAAAGTAGTCTCAGACTGAGCAAACTGGAGTAAACCAGGTAGGATTCATTCCCGGATGAACACGAACACACCTGACGGTGTCCAACACTTACCATATTTCTTGTCCTCGAGATAGCATTTCACTTCCTGAAAGAGATTGTTGAGGAAGTATACTGAACTAATCAAGGCATTCTAGTCGGAGTGATTCAGCTGTGGAAGAGCTGACCTACACACTTCGTCGTGGAATTTCACTACAGTCTCCATTATGGAATCGAGATTATTCACATCACACACTGAATACGTGATCTGCTTGATAACAAAACTACCAGTCAGGAAAGTGACGATAAAAGCCTGACACCTTATATACTACTAATTGACTGATTGATCGGTTGATATAAGTAGTACTTGGATACCACTCACATCACAAACAGTAAATTCCATTCAAAACTCTATTCATCATTCCGCTATCTCCAGAGAAGGAAGTAGCCAATGTCAATGATCGGAGGTTACATGGAACAAGCGAGTGACACTAATGACGCTTCCATCTAGCCACACATTAGCGTAGGTAGATACCTTTATAGTCAGTGAGACTTCATCCAACACCATGAGAACAGAAATAACAGTAAGACAGACGTCTTCTATCCGACACTGTATGACACATTCTGAGATTCAGATTGAGTTGTGCAGTACAAATATGTGACACACCATTTGACACATGAGTGCACCAACGTCAGATACATACACACCAGTTGAAAGGGCACCATTCATTAGGTTGTTCAACGTGTCAGTTGATGGTTTGCGAATGATAACGCGATGTGTTGCGGTGAGCAAATAAGTCACACACAAACACACACAAACAGGCAGAAGTGCAGTGTAGATGGGACAAATTTCAAACTAGGTTGGATGGATCTGTCGATCTCATGGTATCCGAATAAAGTGTTTACCCACTTATTTAAAAGAACTCACACTATTCTCATGGAATCATTATTGTCGTGTCTGTGTTTCTTTTGTCTTTCGATTATGACAGGTAGAGCTGCCAATGGGAAAGGACACTACTGGGGAATACATCCAGCCAACTTGAAAGATTTTCTCAGTGGTGATTTCAGACGGCGAAGAGCTCAGAGGAAGGTACGTCGAGCATTGGGATTGACACGTCCTGGTGATCGAGACGATGTGGATGACACTGACGATGACGATGAGGAGGCCGATGAAGATGACGGTGAGGAGAAGTTGGGTGTGGAGATGGGAGTGAATGACAGAGACGATCGTTATTCCCTAATCACTTCTCAAATTCCATCAGCTCACTTCATCTCACGACGAACTGTCAAACATCCTTCAAATGTATCTAAATCTGTGAAGACAATCACACCGTCAGTAATGACAACATCACATCAGCCATCTGCACAATCAATAAACAGAAGTAGCACACAGACAACCGCGTCTGATTCATCACAAACCAATTCACTCAATCCATATCACTCACACCAGACAATCAATATGATGTCTCCCATTGTCAATCAGTCATTCAATATCCCACTCACTCACACTACTCATCTCCAACACCACAATACACCTCCGTTCACCTGCAATACCCCATTCACAACAGTCGGAATGAACACATCGAATGAATTGAAGGCAACACTAGAGACATTGAAACACTTCAAGTATTTCTATCCCAACACACAAATCAATATTCCCCCGAGCAGTAGGTTGAATGTCAAAGACACATTGACAGATTTATTCTATGCTAATTTAATGCATCTATTACACAACAACAGTCAAACATCAGCAGTTACTCCACATTCTGAGGATCACTTGACATCCTGTGAACAGACTAGACCATCAGATCAGTCGACTCATCTCAGTTGTAGCCCAAATGATTGTAATGGGAATGATGAGAAATCTCGGAGTGATTCATCCAATCCACATTCACAGGAACATTCTCAAAATTCACGTGTGATGAATGTCAGTTTCAATGTTGCCAATTTGATCGACCATCAAAATCATCATGATGACCAATCACATCAGAATATCACTTGTGACAATGATGACGACGGCGAGGGCGAAAAAAGCACCTCAGAAAGGAAGATCACAGATGATAAGCATGGAGAATATGACTCAGTGAATAGACAATCTGTCCCCTGCAAACTGTACTCAACTACACCTAATCATCAGTTGTTAGATATGGAGGATGAATTGTTGTTATCAGTGTCGAATAATTCTTCAGCGTCAAGTAATACAGAGAGTCCATTAGATTATTCATTAATTAAATAAATAAGTAATTAATTGATAAATAAACCACCTCATCTTTTTTTCTTCATCTCATTATTTGTTATTCTTTATAAATATGTATATATCGCCTTCATTTTTCAAACCTTGTAAACTCTACTCATTGAAACATTGACGTTCAAGATTCAATTTTTTCCCGCCACAATTGAAAATTTCAAATTTTCCAATTTATGATTCACTTAAATTGTATGTAGGAGTTTATGTATACGTATATATTAGTGAAAATGAATCTCTGTATAAATAGATTTCCCCTCATCTCACCTTATTCTTATCTCTATGATTTCTACTCTTCATTTTTATCGATCGTAGTTTCTTTTATGATTAAGTATGATGATTATGATAAGTAGTGTAACACATTGAGATTATTGATAAAAAGAGGATTCTTGTTTTTATATTGATTGTTTGATTTACCATCCCATAAATTTCTTTATTTTCAAGTCATTTGATTCGTTTTAAGTTTGGTCAGGGATTGATACCAGTTCAAACGGACTAAGTGCAGATGTAACCTCATCCTACTATGGCACTTGTCAACTGACGTAGACGTGATATCCGGCTATCCATCTAAGGATGTGTGTACTGCTCAGTAGGTCACTCAGCCCTCATTTCTGACTATAAGATATGAACATTGTAAGTGGAAGATGTGGAAAGGCTAGCTACATTTGATCAGACATTGTATACATCCTTTCCCCAGTGTTAAGTGGTGAATATAGTGACAGGTAATGAGTTTAGGCTCAGTGTTAGGGCAGGAAGGAAGCATGGTCAATTGATGAGGTTGTAAAGCAGCTACATCGATGGAGGTGTCTTTGACGTGTGTTCTGTATGTCAGGCCATCTCTTTCCTCATTGATGAGCTGTGTTAGCTGGCATCAGATTAGTTTGGAAAAGAGTTAGAGAGATGGCTAAATGAAAAGACAACGTCAGTCCACGTAGTCTTCGACTGTTCATCTGAGCCAGTCAGGCTGGGAGGTGTAGGTCGCCTGGTTGAGGTTATTGAGACACTGGATATATTGGTTTTACATTCTTAATTATTGTGATATCAGCCGCATAAAAAGTCTTTTCAACCATATCAACCTTCAATCTTTGTCTGATTGTCAAGCTGCCATGATCCCCCATATATAGGGTAGCTTGTTGTACACGTATTCCTTAGCGGGGAGTTGGAGAATGGGTCTTGGTGTTCCACTGACTACTATATATCTCCTTATGAATTTGTCTGGATATTTATTATCTAGACCAGAGTTTGTGTCAACTTTCTTTCTTCCTCATCGAGTGTGTCAGTCTTCATTGCATATTCTTTGGATTATACTGAAGAGGCACCTAGCTCACTAAGTCTCTTTTGTACCGAACAGGGGAGAAACTGTGATAACTGAGATACTGTTCTGTCCTGTCCGGGTAGTTTTTCTATAAATAGATCGTTTTATTGACGCATCAAGCCGTCGACTAAGCAATATGTCTAGGAAAGATAAACAATTATCTTCCTTTTCTACAGACATATTGAAGTGATATGCTATTCTGAACTTCATTCATTCGAGTTAAAATTGAGGTGGCAGAACAAGGCGCTTATCACTTATGATTACAATACCATCTAAATACCTTCTATAAAGTGGCAGGCACATTTTCGATTAAATCCTGCGACAAATTTTGAATGTACAACATATAGATATCAGCTAGAAGGGGCCCTAACGGACTTCCCATGGCAACACCATCAACCTGCCGGAAACAATTGCCTTCGAATGTAAACCTAACATTGCTAGTACATAGAAGTAATAAATCCCTTAAATAGGATATAGGGAACGGGATTAGAAAATTGTTTGTGGCAATGTAATCACACAAAATGTCAACTGTTTTAAGTAAAGGCACATTAGTGAATAGTGAAATTTATAGCTGGGGTTTTTCCCTGCCAACATTGTGTGAATAGTGGAAACTCGGTATGTAATAGGCTTCTATACTACTGTAAAATTTATAAGTAGTGTAATGCATTATCAAGACAAAAGGGCGCGAGTCAACATTAGTTAGAGAACTATCGATGGAAGAAATAGACTTCTTTGTCTCTTCGTTAGGGATTCTTCCTCAGCCATAGAGTCTATGAATTTCAGTTTATGATATAAGAACGATTACCATTCATCCATTGGGTAAGACTTTAAATGGTTCATGAATTCTTATTTATTTATTTATTATTCCCTTGGGTGTCGAGTGAAACATAGGACTTCAACAACACATCTCCACTTTGTTCTGCTTGTTGCTGTCTTCTTCAGCTGGGTGCACGATTGCGCATAATCCCGCGTCGCCTCCTTCTCAAATGATCTCCTCCATGTTACCCTTTCACCGACCACCCACTCGTTGCTTCCAACTGGAATTCCAATCGATCGATGGCTTGCATTGTGCGCGATTTCATTCGACGACCTCCTCAGTAGCGTATGCCCGATCCATCTCCATTTTCTCCTACATATTTGTTCAGCAATCATCTCTCGCTCTCTGTTTTTTTACCAGAGTTTCTTGTTACTGATTCTTTCTGACCGGCTGGCAATTTGAGCTACAGTATGGAGCCAGAGAAGGGGACAGCTGTTGATAAAAGTTTGTAACTTGTTGGAAATGCTTTTCTTGACACGTAGTGCAAGTATATGACCGATGTAGAAGAACTGACTGACTGGCTTCACATTTGTGTTGAATAGAATCCGAATTTTGTTCTGTATGCTGGCTGAGTGAGTGAGGCAGAAGATTTTCAAACTGGTTTCAGGTTGATGAAGGCATATCTTGTCTTTCTGATTCTGGTGGGCTTTTACATCTTCATCCGTTTCGTGTGCCTTCCTGGATAGACAAGTGAAGGAGGTAACCTCTGTTAAATCTCTCCCTTTGATGGTGATTAGTGCTGGTTGTTGTTGTTGCTGCTGGTTGGTTATCTTCATCACCTCTGTCTTCTCTATGTTCACCTGCAGTCCTTTCTTCGCTGCCTGCCGCTTCATCCACTTTGTTGATTTCCACCTTCAAGTTTTCGAGTTTGTGTGACATTAAACACAAATCATTCACGCACGAAATCCAGATCTTCTAGAGTCATCTTATCGGTCAGTTCAGCGTATTTCTGTCTTCTCATAAATTCTAAAGACTTTCATAAACAGCTCCCTTCTCTGCCTCGACAATGAAGAACAGATGGCTAAAATAAATAAGTAACATAAGACTCTGGGAAAAAATTAACCAGGGATCTATTAACCAACAAATATACGAAAGGGTGAAAGCCCAGTGGAAAGTGACATGGAGGAGATTATGTGAGGTGGAAATTAAAGCTTATGGGTAATAGTGGAACCAGATAGAAAAGAGACTGCGTTGAATAGGGTGAAATGAAGATGTGCTCCGGCTGAAGCCCTATGTTCCACTCAGAATCCTAGGGGATACTAATTATTATCATTATTATTATTATCATTATTCCCTTGGATTCCTAGTGGAACGTAAGGCTTCAACAACACATCTCCACTTTGTTCTATTTTCTGTCATCCTCTTCAGCTAGGTCCATTATTTTCAAAAGTCTTTCATCTCTTCCTAGTCATCCCAGGACGACCCACTTGTCGTTTCGCACTCACCTTCTACTCCAGTGAAGGCCTGCATTGCACGTGATGTCATTCGACGGTTTCCTCAACGTATGTCTAATCCATTTCCAGATTTCTACTACATATTTGTTGAACAATAGGTTCTTGGTTAGTCTGTTGCCAGAGTTTCTTGTTGCTAGGGGGAATAATAACAACAACAATAATAGTAAATTGCGTCATTTCCCAATTTCCTGGACCACTATCCAGCTACTGTCATCAATCATTAGCTACTCTTACATTCCATTTTGGTTAATGTCACAGGTCAAGATTTTTTATAAAGATGTCACAAGATTTGTGTCCCACATCGGTTACTGCTGAATAATGGAAATCAAACTGAAATCGTCAAAGTTCCCTTCTCAGAAAGCTGTGGATTTTCAGTAGCTGTCGTGGAGTTGGTTATTAGGGGGTGAGGTTGTTAGCCCTACTCTCCCTCTTTTTCTTGCTTTACTATCTATCGACTAGTGAAATAGACAAGATTTAAAATTGCATCTGCTGGGATTCGAATCCTGAACCACTGGTTTGCTAGTAAACCACCAATTCGTATGATACTATTGATAGTTTGTACTAGAAACGGATAGAAGAAAGAAGATCAGGGATAACAGCGTACATTTATGCTTCGATTCACTGCAGATCAATGTCCTCGACTTTGATAACTGGCGATTTATCCTCCTTGATAATCACTACTACGACTGTGCTCAAGTTTACAGTGGTTCATTCCACTTAGTATTTCATCCTACCGGTATATCACAGAAAAGACCATAGATACATTTTACCGCTACAGTCGATAATTATGAGGATTTCTACATTAAGATTTAATAATGTAATATATATTCCCAAATCATGAATTAAAAGTCAATCGGAACGAAGAATATTCTTTTCAATACATCCTTCTCCACTTCAGGTTCTTACAATTATAAAATATAATATTTGTTGTCGTTACAATGGTGGCCAGTTTTCCGGCGGATTTATTTTTAACGTAAAATAGCAGATTAGTTATGGGCTGTCAAAATATATAGTCGTATTTGAGTGTGACAAACGTTGCCATGAAGCAGTCAGTTAGGGGGCACAATTAGTCATGTTCGTCTATGGGTTCGAGATCATTTACCAGCTTGGTTCAGCAAGGGGGAAATTAAGTGCACAATAAAGCTTGATCCTGTCAAACTTGGTCTCCTACACATAGCTGAAGCTGTTGCAATAAGATCGACTAAAACGGAACTTTGTATCCAAAAAAAGAACACGTCCAGACGCTGTTCCTACCGTGGCAAAACTTGGATTGATGATTCTTCTTCTCACCAAGAGTGCTCCTTCCCCTTAACCTTCTTGGCTTTTGTTTTTTCTTTGCCTATTATTACAAATATTATTATTATTATTACAATCATTATTAATATTAATATTATTATTCGTCATAATTTATGCCCTTCATGCGAACATTCTCTCAATACTATCGAATTTTTCATTTATACTATCCGGGCTTATTATTAGTGATATTATCTCTTCTCTCAATATATGATGCCTCCACCTGTTTCATTTCACATATTCGTTATTTCATTATGAACCTCTCATTGCAGTCTTATCATCTCCTCTTTAATACACACCACTTTGCACTAGCCACTCACCTGACACCTTTTATAACCTTGAACTGACTTGTCAATTTTCCTACTCCACACTCTACAAATCTATTATGATTAATCACCACCATTGTCTCCCATTTCACAATATATTTTGTAATCGATTTCAGCCTAGCACGTTCGTCACACAAATACGACTATTTATTTTGACACCCTATAACTGCTAAACTGTTATTCTACGTTAAAAATGTATCTGCCGCATAACTGGCCTTATTGTAACAACCAACATATATATTATATTTTATAATTGTAAGAACCTGAAGAGAAGGATGTATTGAAAAGAATATTCTTCTTTCAGATTGCATTTTATTTCTATATTACATTATGCTAAGTGTGTCAGGGGTACACTAACAGAAGGCTCGACAACCAAGCAAGTTATCTTGGGTGTTCAGATTCCGACTGACACACCTCTAAACCTAGACTCGTCACGTTTACTAGTCGTTGCTAGGCTGGGAAAAGAGAAGAGGTTGACCATGAGACTAGTAGCTCCAACCCCATGGAAACCTCATAAATAACTCTAGTTAAGCTTCAAGCCTACAGTCACATGTTCGATCTGGAACCCAAGAAATAAAAATAACCAAGCAAACTATTTTATGTTAAATACTTGAAATGAAAAACAAATTCGTAAGGCTAGATAAAGTTATTGATTCGCCAATTATCTTCCGTAACTTTCAATCATCTGCTTAAGGATAACGTAACGGTAGAAGACGAGAGACTTGATTAAGGAATGTTTATTTGCAATTTGATATCTCTATACAGCCAAATTATATACACCTTCAAGTGTTGGTTTGTAGGGATTTGATTGACTGGTTACAGGATTTCATCATGAGCTGACATTAGTTAGAGAACCATTGGAAAACCTGCAGGGAGTACTGGACAGCTGTTTCGTCCGAATTTGGGACTCTTCATCAGTACACACTCGCCACAGGGAGTTCGAACCCAGGACCTTCTGGTTATAAGGCGAGCTAACTCGTAGACCATTAAACCACTGCGACCTAACTGATCCAATGACCAGCCAGCCCGTGAATTCTAACTTCTGTCAATTCATGACAGCGCGACCAATTCGGAATGTCTTCGGCAAGTATTTGTCCCCACACCAGCCGACCTGCTGCATCCTACTGGTCACGACTTCTCACCAGAACCCCAGGTAACTACCTACCTGAATGGGGTAAGTTGCTAGTGAGCATCTGATTGATATTCAAGTGTTGGTTTGTACATCTTATTTTCAACGATGCACCATTTCCACAGATCATCTTCGTGTTGTGCTACTTCTCGCCTTCCTTCATATTGTCTTTCTTTGTGTTCATTTCACGTGTCCCCCATGCATCTCTGCAATGCTGTGTCATTTGATTTCTCTGACATCGAATTTATCTCCCTGTTATTTGATGTGTTTTTATATGCCAAAGAACGTCTGTTTATATACTACTGATAAATCTTATCAGTAGCATACGCCACAATAGCAGTAACTTCAATGTAGACTACTCCATGAACCGACCTATATCACTTAGAAAATCACTGAAAACTAGGAAGCATTAAAATATCTATTTTATCCTAGTATGGTACTCTTCAGTAGAGCATGACCCCATGATGGCATCAAGGATCGCGATCTAGGTTACTAGGTCAAACTACTGACCGTCCAACTATTGGAATGAAAATAACGGATCCACAAATTCTAACTTAAACATTCCGTGTTATCGTGTAAACTGAATGTATATATGCTTCCTGTTTATCTGCGTAATACTGAGTAGAAAAAAGAAAGAAAACTGAAGAAATTTGGTTTGAATGAAAGGGGATAACACATGGCTTTATTGAATTTATCCACCGACCAATAAGACAATTTGTTAAACTCAAACTCATCACTATTTATTTCACTTTAGACTTTCTCGCCGATTGATCAGACCAAAGTGCTCGGTCTCAGGTTAACACTTCGGCTGCTTCTGCAGATAACTCGAAAATATTTGCTCATGTAACTCGAAGTCAATTGGTGGACGGTGACTAGCAGTGGGATACAGGATAATGCGCATTTCGTCCTATTTTGGACTCATCAACTTGATGTACCTGCATTTCTCAAGAGGTGGCTCTCATAGTCCAAGTGGTCTGGTGGATAACGCCTTGACATTTGAACCTATGGGTACTGGTTTCAAGCCTCGGTGGGAGCATTATCGTCCACTAGTGAATGCAAACAGTAAAGCCCAAAACCTGGTAGTACCGGACAGCTGTTTCGTTTGTGTGCACCCTCTGCAGTCCGAATCCAGGACCTTCTGATTATAAGGTGAGGTTTTAAAATATTAAACCACTGGGATTCGGCGACTTGTTAAGATCAAGAGAATTACAACTCAAAACATGCGTGCATATGATAGCATATATATAAGAAAATCAATGGAACAATTGGTTCAAGAAATAATAACTTGTAAATGGCTTGTCAAATTTCTACAATCATGTTTTGATAGATGAGGTAAAGAAAGTAGTGGTATGAATTTCTTCTAAACACCCAGGTTCGGTTTCTTCAGAGATAGATTTCGACGACGATGATTACGCTTGATTGTACGCCCAATTTAACCAGCTCTATGTTGGACAGTCAAACTGGTAGATAAATCAAATTCTATACTTTCCTTCCTGATCACCATTTTTGGTATCAATCAGATAGCGAATTATGATCTGAAAAATTCTAGTTGCTACAGGAAACTGTGGAGAGATTTCATCTGGAAAAGTGTAAATTGCAAATCACGAATTTGGTTTATAATTTTATCAGGTTGTTAAAGTAACTAGCCACAAATCAGATGGTTTAAACTGATTAACTTCTTCGAAATAAGTCAAACCGAGTATATCACCTCTGATGAGCTCGGTTTAGAACCAGCTAGATGACCCTCCAGTGTTTATATTGCCGCAGCGATATTGCTGGCTAGTAAGCCCGACACCGGGTTGATGGTATGAATGGTTATTTTTATTATTTCCTTTAGTTTCTATTTATGGCTTTAGCCGTGCGACTCAGTTGCGTTCGGTTTTCTGTCAACGTTTTCACCTGGCTCCATGTCTGCCCACATGCTTTCATTTCCTCTCCTCTCATGACCTCCTCCTACATGTCACCATCGTAATGACGACTAATTAACTAGGCGCTTCTCATTCGGGTTCCACTCGAGTGATGGCATGTCGTGTGATGCCACTTGATGATGGTTTGTTTTCTCAGAGTATAGCTAATCCAATCCACCTCCATTTCTTCCTGCAAATTTGTTGCACAATTGCTTCCTGCTGGGTTGGTTCGTTGGTTCATTGCCAGAGATCCCTCACTGTTGTTGGTCTTCCCTGGCCGGCCATCTGATCTTGAGTATTGAGCGAAGGCAGCTTTTGATGAAGGTCTGTAATTTGTTCGAAGTACCCTTCGTGACGCGACGCCAAGTCTCTGATCCGTATTGTAGCACTGACTGACTTCACATTGAAGTTGAAAATCCGGATCTTATTTTTCACGCTGAGGGCTGCTGACCTCTACACAGACTTGAAAGAAATGAAAGCCTGCCTTGTATTCCCGATCCTCGATTTGATATCCTCATCAGTTCTGTCAGCCTGTAGTTGAAACGATGCTTCCCAGGAAGGCAGGTAAAGGATGTCGCTTCCTTCAGATTTCTCTCATTTATGCTGACTGTTATCTGTTCTTCTTGTGTTTGATGTTGCTGTTGACCAGGAATCTTTATCACCTACCCCTCTTTTCTCTATGTGCACCTTTGTCCTATCTTTGATGCTTCTTCTATCGTCAACTTGTTGCTTTTCACTTGCATATCTTCCAGTTTTTGAAAAATCAGACATATATCATCGGCGAAGTCCAGATCGTCCAAGTTTTTTGTATGGGTCCATTTTATGCCTGTCTCTTAGTAGCCCAGGCCACTTCCTGTCGCACTATCCAGTCTACTGCAATCAGGAAAATCATTGGCGATAGTAGGCAACCTTGTCTTACTCCCGTCTTCAATTCGAAAGATTCCTTGAGTTTCCCTTTCGTGGATTACTTGGCACGTAGCATTGTCGTACAACTGTTGGATGAGATGTATAATTGTTGGCGGCACCCCGTAGTAGTGAAGTAGTTTCCAAATCATCTCTCGATCGACGTTTTCAAAAGACTTTTCAAAGTCAATGTAGTTGACACAGAGACGTGACTGCCATTCCAAGCTCTGTTCATTGATGATCCGTAGTGTTGCGATTTGATCGATGCATGACTTGTTCCCCCTGAATCCAGCCTGTTCCAGTCGAAGTTTTTCATCCAGGTTGGCGTGTTTGATTCTCTCCAGGATAATGTGGTTTAGTATTTTGCTTGGGATAGACAGGAGCATAATGCCACGCCATTTCTTGCATTGACCTACCTCCCCTTTCTTTGGCAGTTTGCACAAGTAGCCTTTCTTCCAATCTACAGGTAGGTACCATGCCCTCTTTCCACACCTTCTCCAGTAGTAGTGTCATCAAGTCGGCTGATATCTCTGGGTGCATTTTCAATGCCTCTGCTGGGATTCCATCTGAACCTTCTGCTTTTCCAATCTGGTATGAATGGTGTAGAAGTACTACTGATCTCACTCAACCAGTAGTATATATATAGAGAGAGTCTTATGTAAATAGAATAGATTAAATGAATGCTTTATGAACACTGGTATATACCATAACCATCTGTTAGCTGTATCAAAGTAACCTGTAAGGCTAAGCAACATACAAACACACATGAGCTGGGTAGCAACCAGTTGAAAAACCACATGTTTTTCATCTCTTTCTTCTTCTTACATTCTACTATTTGCCCCCTTACCTAATATCTAATAAACATTTTTTTTAAAGAGAGCAACTGTTTACATGCAATAAGTTCTATTCATTTTTTCATTTGTCCATTTATGTATTTATTTAGTAATTTATTTATTATTCCCGTGGACATTGAACAGTTGTTTTTTTGTTTCGTTATTCACTGTGTGTTCACTTGTTGTTTTTGTTTTAAATTTCACTGTATCTTTAAGGTAGGTAATTTGAAACCGAAAATTTTAAATATTTCACCTTATCCTCTTCTTTGTTTTGTTATCTTGTTTCTCCTCGGTTTTCTTTTGTTGAAGTTAGTGGGGGTGGGATGGGCTGGAGTCAAGAAACGACCGCGAAGAAGAAGAAGGGAGATTTGCGTGTATTCACATTTTGTCAAAAAGTTTTTTGTTTCTGTTATTATTATTATTGTTGTTGTTGTTTTATTAAATCAAATCAAACACGCAAAATTTGTTTGCAAAGGAAATATATATAAACCAATACGATGGTATTCAATTACTTAATTTTCGCTTGACTATACAGCAGCTACCTGTTTCCCCAGCTCACACTACTTAAACGAGAACACACACACAACGACAAAGTATATTTCGCGCTAATAATGCATGATATTTTAAGTAACCCACTTACAAACATTTTCAACACTTCTTTTTCTAATAAGGTTGTACCTTCTCTGTGGAAAGATATTAAAATCATCCCTGTACCCAAGTCAGGCTCTGGTAATAATGCTAAGTTTAGACCTATCGCTATTACTTCTTTTTTGAAACTAGTGGAGAAACTATTGTTACTAAAACTTGTTCCCTCCCTAAGTTTCTCAAACGATCCAAAGCAGTTTGCTTACAAACAGGGTAGAAGTACTTTGGACGCTGCTGCTGTGCTTCATCACAACATTGTATCCTCCTTAGACAAAGGGGCCAAGTATGTCTGTTGTACGTTCCTTGATTATACATCTGCTTTCGACTCTGTACCTTGAGGCCTTTTGTTAAACAAGCTTAGCCTTACACAAACTGAGCCCTAGGCTATCAACTGGCTACACTCTTACTTCTCTAATAGGTTGCACTACACGGTATATAGTGGTGTATCTTCCTCTCCTTTGCTTACTGAAGCTGGAGTTCCTCAGTTCCTCCCTCGGTTTCTCTTTTCCTTCTTCTTACATCACTTACCTCTTTCAGACGAAATCAACTTAGTCAAATATGTAGATGACCTGTCTGTATCGTTTCCCATTAAGTCTCAGTCAGACTGTTTCAAATTAAATAGCTTCCTGTCGGACATCAGTCAGTGGTCTAAGCTAAATGGTCTCATGCTGAATCCCTCAAAATGCCAGACTATTGACTTCTCCCTTAGGCATAAACGAGATCTACAAACACTAATAAGTACTCGTGAAGCTTGTTGCATTGAGGAGATTAAAATTGAAACTAAGTCTAATGCAAAATACCTCGATCTAGTTCTATCTTCCGACCTTACTTGGACATCTCATATCCCAACGATTTCCAAGAAAGTGTTCTGTCTAACCTACTACATTAAGAAACGTAGACAATCTGGAATCACCCAACCTCTACTTTCACAATTTGTCAACTCTTGTATCTTACCTATTCTACTTTACTGTTCCCCGTTAGTCTTTCCTGGGCTACTGAAAAAGGACTATACCATCCTGAGAAGGATGTTGAAGGTAGTTAGTAGGACTAGTGGTGTAAAACTCAGTCAGCTCGTCACTACATTAGTTGAAAGGCATCTGAATACATGAGAAAAGTGGTCTAAACCATACTCTTCGACCCCCAACACCCCCTCTATTCCCAACTCTCACCTTGTATCTCATCAAGTAGAACCAGAAATCAGTATAAAATAATCTATGCTCGTACAACCGAGTACAGGAACTCAACGATACCATACTTGGCCCGTGTTCTAAGTGACAGAGACAATGTTAAGCGCGTTGACCACTTCTGATTGGTTTATTTCTAGACTGGATATTGGTCAGTAAAGTGCGCCAGGACGAAATGCGCGTTATTCTGGATTCCACTGTTAGTCACCATCCATCAATTAACTTCAAAATACAAGACTGTCTACTAATGTCGATGATCTTCCTGCCTTGTGGTGGATAAGATCATGAGGCGGACTGTGGGGAGTGCGAAGTGAGAAGCGCGTATGTTGGACTGACAAAAAGAACTAAGCAGCACAAAAAGAGACCTAAATGATAAAATAAAACAGATAGAAGAGACGTTCGTGTTAAAAAACTATCCTATAAAATTCATTAGGAAGATCGAAAAAGGCCAAAAGCAAAATAAAAATAATGGTGAAACTAATAATGATAGCATAAATAAGAGAGAATATAAGGCATCTACTGTTATACCATGTAAGCAGGGGACATCTGAGACCCTACGTAGGATTCCTAATAAAGCAGGAATTGGGGTGCCATTCAAACCTACAAACTCACTCAGGTAGGACAAGCTCTGTAAGTTAAAGGACACAGTAGGTTGATCCAATTCAACAAAATAATATAATTTACGAAATATCCTGAAATGACTGTGAGGTCGACCATGTAGGTCAAACTAGCAGGTCGGGGGTAGTGAGATTATCAGAACGTAAGAATTTGGTTAAGTTTAGAATGATTGACCCCAAGAAGGTCGGTAATTTAGAAAAAAGCTCAGCAATTGCACTGCATGCATTAACACACAACCACACAATAGGGTGGGTGGGACAGAGTCCAAATTCTAAGAAGTAATATAGATAGGTGGAGAGAAAGAGAGGTGGATTACTGAATCTTGACCGGTTCATCGAGTCTACACACCCAACACAACACATGCAACAGAAATGACTCAATGCAGATACCAGAAATATGGAAGATATTATTACCACCAGTGAGTCAAATCAGAGGAGGATAATAAATAATGTTAAAATTCAATTTCAGTTCACACACATCATAACATTCTAACAAGTTACTTATTATGACCATAAAAACACTCGTCTTATTTCCCATCTGATTGTACTTGATCAATAGCACTCATATTATCAATTCTGAATGTACATTATCCTATATTGACTTTTATTGAAATGTCTGATCAGTTCCACTCATGTATATAAATGAAGCAAGAAAGTTGTGTGAGTAGTGCCTTGATATGATTATGAGCTCGAAACAAATTCAGTTAATACTACCGTATAACAGTGTGTGATTCATCAAAATAAAATCTTATCCATAATGGAGTTATACTCTACCACCACAGTGCCCAAGTTTTATACTTAGACCGGATGCTTTATGTCTCGTATCTTACAAACTCAAGACTTACAAATAGAAACCAAAAAGGTTTGAGACAGAAACAAGGAAAACAGGACTTCAGGTGATGAAAATAACCAGTCAATAACAACAACAACAAACATCTATCAGTGTCACTGGGAGAAATTTAGAGGACATCATCTCATTTTACTATAGCTCACATAGCTGGGCAGAATCGTTTCAGCTACAGATTGCAAGGATGAAGATATCAGAAGAAGGATCAGGAGAGCAAGACAGATGTTTATTACTTTGAAACCAGTATGGAAATCTACAGCACTCATTCAACATATGGAATTAGATCCAGATTTCTAAAATAAATTTCAAGTCAGTGAGAGCTTGTTTGATTCTGTAATTCAGAAACTTGTCTCACCCGCCAAGGAAAGGATTTCTAACGAGTCGCTTGCTGCAGATGCCTTTACTGGTTCGATACTGATGGCCGGTAAGTGGGAAAGGGGAATGGTTCAACTCTAAGCATGTTCTCTCACAACTTACACTGTTTTGAGATATTGATTTTGTAGCGATTTTGTTTGATTGGATGAAGGGATTCCTCATGAACTGACATCAGTTGGAGAACCATTGGAAAACGACTGATGGAGTACTGGACAGCCATCTGTTTCGTCTGCCTAGTTTGGGACTCTTCAGAAGTATGTACCCACTACCAGGGGTCGAATCCAGGGCCTTCTGGTTACAAGGCCAGCGAGCTCGTAGACCATTAAGCCACTGGAACCCTATCCAGTGGCCACCCAGGCCATGAATTCCAGCTTCTGCCAATTCATGACATAGCGCGACCACTTCGCAATGTTTTCTTCGATGAGTTACTGCCTCACCTTCATTCAACCTGCTGTATCCTGCTGTACCTGGTCACAGCTTCCCACTAGAACCCCAGGTTAACTGCCTGAATATGGCCAGTCGCTAGCTAGTGAGAATCAGATCAATTTTTCAAGTATTGGTTTTGTAGGGATTTTGTACTTCCAGGTTTTCCAATGGTTCTCTAACTGATATCAGCTCATGAGGAAATCCTCCATCCAGTTACACTGTTTAGATTGAGTTTTCAACGTAGAACTATGAATGAAAGTGAGACAGTAGTTCAAATACCACACAAGAAATGTAAAGAAATGATAATAAACAGAAATGTAGGGGAGAAAGAAATGATTAAATTGAGAATAATGGAAATTTAGTTTTATCTGAGAGGTCACAAAGAGTGAATGTGTCTGCATCAATAAGAACAGTGCATAGTCAAATTGTAACGACAAAAGACAAGGGCCAGGCAACAGACTGTTTATTAAGAAAATCAACAGATATTTATAGATTTTTATGTACATTATTATTAGCGTTATTGTTAGCACAGAAGCAACGCCTTCTGATTGGTTGTTTTCCCACTGAAGGTTATTCTGTCCTCTCTTTATTGCCGTTTCTTAGACAGTCTGTTGATATATCTGCAAATCGTATCCTCCCACGCTAAGTCTGCTGTGACTGGTTGTTGGGTTCCTCAATGTTAGTCTTTGTTCTTATTTCTTCTCATAACCCCGATTTGGGACGTAAATATTGATGCCAATTGTTGTCTACCAGTTTTATCTTGCAGACAGCTCTCGCCACAAAATCACCGAAAGTTTCCCCCCTCCTTCTGGTTTTTACAGTCTTCATGATTCCAACCAAGTAGTCCACATTTCGGAATCCAACAGTTTTGGATTGGTGACATGTTTGGTTCGACCACGCTTAATTCTTTTCCGACAATAATCCTATGTCAGCTAACAATGCTTGGAGAGAAAGTCTATGGCTCAGTATGCGCAATACACGTCAAAGGCATCTCAACTGATGTAGTTTCCCAACCTTAACAATTTATTTGACCACCTTACCTAATGTTCGACACTTAAACTCAATATTACCCCCCCCCCATATTATACCAATTAACACAAGAGACAGGAAGCAAGTATCCGTGGTCAAAGACAACTGATCACTTCATGTCTTCTACTTTCAGTGGTCATATCTCACAGGCTCAAAACAAGGGCAAAGTGAACTGCAGCGTAGTACACACCTCCTTCAATCAACAGGCGGATATCACGTCTACGGGAAAGACGACATAATTTAGCAAATGCTATTTCAATCTGGGATTTATTTCATCACCAAAAATACCCATTTATTCCTAAGTAAAAACACAGTTTGTTTTTTTTGTTCAGTGAAGAAATTTCTTTTCAACGACTTCATTTTCAAGCTGTACAATCGTATTTATATTACAGAAAAAGTTATTAAGTGGCACTAAATAATTGCTCAGTTAATATACATATATAAGTGATAAGAATAACGATAATTAAAATGTTATAAGGGGTAGAGTTGAAGTGGATAAATTACAAAATTATTAAAGATTGTTTTATAAGTGAATTGATGTCAAAAATATTTTTTTTTAATGTCAAGTGTTGTCTAAAAATTTTAAAAAATTAGGAGTACGATTACGATAAGAATGAAAATGTGAAGTGAAGTGGAATGAATGCAAGTGGTAAAATAAAATAAAATAAAAACTAGAAAGAACATTACTATGACCAAGGTAAAGAAAGGGGTTTGACAAAACGTTCAATAAACCTTGTAGGATAACCATTGTTAAGGAGATTTGATCGAAGGTTATCTAGTTCACTATCGATTGTCTCTGTAGAGCAGATTTTACGAATTATGGAGCATAAGGAATGAATAAGATTTCTCTTTCTCCCTAAAGGTACCCAACTGTTGAAGTTAGTGTACTGCCCTGTGAATGTTGGCTTCCGGTGGTAAATCGACCTTAACAACGTGCCATTCTTTCTTCTATCTAGCTTAAAGTCAAGGAAGTGAAAAGAGGAATTCGACTCTTCTTCGACCGTGAAACGCAAAGATGAGTGAGAACCATTAAATATTCCAAGAAGTTCGGCAGTTGAAGAGTTTTCCCCACAGACAATGAAGGTATCATCTATAAATATCTTTCATACATAAACAAACTCTCGATGGTTTCCTTTAGTGGGCCGTTCTCTAAGCTTGCCATGAAGACATCAGCAATCAGTTAAATTAAGGCCGATACAAATTCTCAAGTAAGTAAAGTGGTCTACACACTAAACCATTTCACTCCATATCTGTAGATTGAGAACTGACACTGACTATACCAGGAGTATCGTCTTACATTTGTAATTTTCAAGTATTGTTTTTGTAGGGATTTCGTTTGATTAGATGGAGGATTTCATCATGGCTCAATAGTTCACGAGTTAGCTCGCCTTGTAACTACAAGGTCCTGGGTTCGAACCCCGTTGATGGATGCGTGCTGATGAGGAGTCCCGAATTAGGACGAAACAGCTCATGATAAAATCTTACATTTTTCAGATGTTGACTTCAATGTACATTTTTTTCATCATGAACTGACACATCCGTTTGAAAATTACTGAAGACTAAGGACCAATGGACAAGTGTTTCATGTCACTTTTTAAGCCTCCTCAACACCATGCACCTAGGAACCTATCACACATCGAGCATATGACTTTCAAGCTATGAATTGATCGCCTTGTTCTTTCAACTATGAGGCTGGAGTCTAGTGACTCATTAGGCCTATATATTGACCAGATGTTTTCTGCTTATTTAGAGGCCACCTTCATCAAAGATAGGCCTTCAGGTGAACATAGAGAAAACAGAGATGATGAAGATTCCTGGCCAACACCACCAACAGCAACTACAACAACAGACAACAATCAGCCAGCATAAATAGGAGGAACCGGAAAGAAACAACCTCCCTT
The DNA here is from genome assembly GCA_944472155.2 of Trichobilharzia szidati. Taxonomy (NCBI): domain Eukaryota; kingdom Metazoa; phylum Platyhelminthes; class Trematoda; order Strigeidida; family Schistosomatidae; genus Trichobilharzia; species Trichobilharzia szidati. The sequence continues at coordinate 79,061,429 of OX235276.1, read as the reverse complement.
ACCTACTAACCTGGAAGCATCGTTTCAACTACAGGTGGACGGAACTGACGAGGATATCAAAGCAAGAATCGCAAAAGCAAGACAAGCTTTCATTACTCTCAATTCTGTTTGGAGAACAACAGCACTCAGCATGAAAACGAAAATAAGATCCGGATTTTCGACTCCAATGTGAAGTCAGTCAGTGCTACTATACGGATCAGAGACTTGCACTGCGCGTCATAAAGAGCATCTCAAACAAACTACAGACCTTCATTAACAGTTGTCTTCGCTCAATACTAGTCAAGATCAGATGGCCAGAAAAGATCAGCAACAAATAGGGATCTCTGGGAGCGAACCAACCAGGAACCGATTGGGAAACAAATATGCAGGAAGAAATGGAGATGGATTGGTGGCCATACTCTGAGGAAGCCATCAAGTGACATTACTAGACAAGCCATTGCTTGAGTGGAACCCGGACGGGAAGCGGCGAGTTGGTCGTCAGTGCAAGGGTGACTTGGAGGAGGTCATGTGAAGAGAAGATGAAAGCATGTGGGCAGACATGGAGCCAGATGAAAACTCTAGCAGAGAACCGAACGCAATGGAGACGTGCGGCTGAAGCCCTATGTTCCTCTAGGAATTAAAGGAAATAATAATAATAATTCATTTCTTATATGCGCGGCTTTATACAACCTAAAACTAAGAATCTTCTAGTCGCAAAACGATAAAGCAACCTGATAAGTATCCAATGACTCATATCTCTTGATTCCTAACAGTTTCCAAGATATATATTTCAAATGAGCTGCAGTTCAAAGTCTATCACTGGATAGTTTTGTAGATCACTTCTAAGACGACATTTGTCAGGTATGAAGACATTCAGAGACCAAAAACATCAGCAGAAAGTATTTCCCAGGAGACAGTTAATGTTTTAAACATCGACCTCAGTAGAGTGGTAAATGATTTCTCTTTAGATCTCCCTAGTAACAAGAACAGTAAGGCATTTCCTGGGCTTTTATAGATTTTCATGTGTTGATGGTTCTATAGTTCATTGTTCGCCAACCTTGCTTATTGTCCAAGGGTTCAATTCACAACAGGCACACTTGTAAACCTTACTTATTTTTCTAGCCAGTAGCAAGTCTGGTAAAATGGAGTGTCGGGTGTGTATGTGGGAGGTGAAGGGGTGACATCCCCAGTCTGTAGAAATAACACTACTACCACTACAGCGGAACTTTAAAGCTGAACCTTGATGCCCCATGTTCCACTAGGAACTCAAAATAATTCAAGGGATAAAATTTCATTTCTCTTACATTCCTATAACTCAGTTAGAGAACCACTGGAAAACCTGGGAGTACTGGACAGCTGTTTCGTCCCAATTTGGGACTCTTCATCAGTACACACCCACCGGGGCTCGAACCCAGGACAGCTGTCCAGTACTCCCAGGTTTTCCAGTGTTTCTCTAACTGATGTCAGCTCATGATTTAATCCTCCATGCAATCAAACAAAATCCGTACAAAACCAATACTTGAAAATTCCTATAACTGCTGTTATTTCACGTTAAAGTCTATGGTGAATTCGATCAGTGGCGCGTAAAACTTATCAACTCAATCATTGACTCAAAAACTAAATTCCCAGCTCAACTTGAAATCTGCCTAAGTTGCTGAATGAATAATCCAAGTTTATCTGCTGTCAGTATATGTACAGACACTGAGGGGGATACAACAAATCTGAAAGAATTCTTCAGCTCTGTGTCATTTGGTTGATACTGGCTACAAGCAGAAGCCAAGACTAATATGTTCCCTTCCATTTCGGTACTCTTCAACTCGGTGATAGACAGTGTTCCTACACTGAGACCAACTTGTGAACGCTAAGGCAATGTTTACTAAGCCATTTGGACCTCTTGTGAAATGGGTATGATTTAAACAATGATGAAATTCAAGTTTGGTCACGGATTGATATTAGTTAGAGAAACATTGAAGACGAGGTAAGTGAGTGACAGTTGCTTCGTCCTTGTTTGGGACTCTTCAACAGGAATCGAACTCAGAACCTTAAGATTATGAGGAGAGCTCGTTGACCACTTGGCACCTGGGAGGCTACCCACTGGCCCATGAATTCGCATATTTTAGTGCCACAGTTAACCAGTGTCATCGGTGGGCATTTGTCCTCACATCTGTCCTGGTGGACCCGACTGATCATGACTTCTCACTAGAACACCAGCTGTCCAGTACTCCTCGGTTTCCACGAAATCTATAACTGATATCCACGACCAAACCTGGAACCTATCAAATCCTTTGAAAAGTAAAAACTTGAAAATAATGAAATTTATTAAGGGGGGGGGAGGGAAAGCAATGTCCCAAATGAGGAAGTCATTCGTCACTCTCTGTGAAAGTGAGACTGTATTGGATAGAGTCTAACTGACAGACAACAACTCATATTATCGATTATGAATGAGAATCTCATAGCTCAGTTAGTAGAGAGATAGCTGGAGTAATAATTCCGAAGTCGATGGTACGAATCATATCAGCACTCAGATGACCATTTCACTTTTAACACTCTTCGTCTAACCTTATAACCTAATGGGCTGTCTGTACTACCTGACGGACAAGAATTATTCAGCTTCGACAGTACCAACTGATTGGTTCTTAGTGTCTCACCAACCTTAAACAGGCGACCTACACCTCCCAACATGACTGACTCAAGCGAACAGTCAGAGACTACGTGGACTGACGTTGTCTTTTCATTTGGCCACCTGTCTAACTCTTTTCCAAACTGATCTGATATCAGCTAACACTGCTCATCAATCGATGCAGCTTCTTCACAACCTCATCGATCGACTTTGCTTCCTTCCTTCCCTAACACTAAGCCTAATCTCAATATTTCTCACTATATTCTACCACTTAACACGGGGGAAAGGATGTAAATATGTCTGGTCAAAGACAGCTAGTCTTTCCATATCTTCCACTTACAACGTCCATGTCTTACAGTCAGAAATGGGGACAGAGCGACCTACTGAGCAGTAGACACATCCTTAGATGGATAGCCGGATATCACGTCTACGTCAGTTGACAAGTGTCATAGCAGGATGAGGTTACATCTGCACTTAGTCTGTTTGGACTGATATCAATCCCTGACCAAACTTGAAATGAATCAAATCCCTTGAAAATAAAGAAATTTATGGGCGGGAGAGGTAAATCAAACAATCAATATAAAACAAGAATCCTCTTTTTATCAATAATCTCAATGTGTTACACTACTTATCTAATAATTAACCATAAAAGAAACTTAGATCGATAAAAATGAAGAGCAAAAATCATAGAGATAAGAATAAGGTGAGAAAAGGGGAAATCTATTTATACAAAATTTGAAGTTTAAAATTGTGGCGGGAAAATATTGAATCTTGAACATCAATGTTTCAATGAATAGAATTTACAAAGTTTGAAAAAGGAAAACGATATATACATATTTATAAAGAATAGCATAAGAAATGAGATGAAGAAATAAAGATGAAGCAGTTTATTAATTAATTATTTAATTAATGAATAATCTAATGGACTCTCTGTATTACTTGACGCTGAAGAATTATTCGACACTGACAACAACAATTCATCCTCCATATCTAACAACTGATGATTAGGTGTAGTTGAGTACTGTTTGCAGGGGATTGCAGATTGTCTATTCACTGAGTCATATTCTCTCTGATTATCATCTGTGATCTTCCCTTCTGAGGTGCTTTTCTCGTCCTCATCGTTGTTGTCTTCACCGTCTCCGTCATTGTCACAAGTGATATTCTGATGTGATTGGTCATCATGATGATTTTGATGGTCGATCAAATTGGCAACATTGAAACTGACATTCATCACACGTGAATGTTGAGAATGTTCCTGTGAATGTGGATTGGATGAATCACCCCGAGATTTCTCATCATTCCCACTACAATCATTCGGGCTACAACTGAGATGAGTCGACTGATCTGATGGCCTAGTCTGTTCACAGGATGTCAAGTGATCCTCAGAATGTGGAGTAACTGCTGATGACTGACTGTTGTTGTGTAATAGGTGCATTAAATTAGCATAGAATAAATCTGTCAATGTGTCACTGACATTCAACCTACTGCTCGGTGGAATATTCATTTGTGTGTTGGGATAGAAATACTTGAAGTGTTTCAATGTCTCCAGTGTTGCCTTCAATTCATTCGATGTGTTCATTCCGACTGTTGTGAATGGGGTATTACAGGTGAATGGAGGTGTATTGTGGTGTTGGAGATGATTGGTGGGAGTGAGTGGGATATTGAATGACTGATTGACAATGGGAGACATCATATTGATTGTCTGGTGTGAGTGATATGGATTGAGTGAATTGGTTTGTGATGAATCAGACCCGGTTGTCTGTGTGCTACTTCTGTGTATTGATTGTGTAGATGGATGATGTGTTGTTGTCATCATTACTGACGGTGTGATTGTCTTCACAGATTTAGATACATTTGAAGGATGTTTGACAGTTCGTCGTGAGATGAAGTGAGCTGATGGAATTTGAGAAGTGATTAGGGAATAACGATCGTCTCTGTCATTCACTTCCATCTCCACACCTATCTTCTCCTCACCGTCGTCTTCATCGGCCTCCTCATCGTCATCGTCAGTGTCATCGACATCGTCTCGATCACCAGGACGTGTCAATCCCAATGCTCGACGTACCTTCCTCTGAGCTCTTCGTCTTCTGAAATCACCACTGAGAAAATCTTTCAAGTTGGCTGGATGTATTCCCCAGTAGTGTCCTTTCCCATTGGCAGCTCTACCTGTCATTATCGAAAAACAAAAGAAACACAGACACGACAATAATGATTCCATGAGAATAGTGTGATTTCTTTTAAATAAGTGGCTAAACACTTTATTTCGGATACCATGAGATCGACAGATCCATCCAACCTGGTTTGAAATTTGTCATGTCTACACTGCACTTCTGTGTGTGTGTGTGACTTGTTTGTTCACTACAACACATCGCGTTATCATTCACAAACCATCAACTGACACGTTGAAAATCGTAATGAATGGTGCCCTTTCTACTGGTGTGTATGTATGTGACGTTGGTGCACTCATGTGTCAAATGGTGTGTCACATATTTGTAATGCACAACTCAATCTGAATCTCAGAATGTGTCATACAGTGTCGGATGGAAGACGTCTCTCTTTCTGTTATTTCTGTTCTCATGATGTTGGATGAAGTCTCACTGACTATAAAGGTATCTACCTACGCTAATGTGTGGCTAGATGGAAGCGTCATTAGTGTCAGTCGCTTGTTCCATGTAACCTCCAATCATTGACATTGGCTACTTCCTTCTCTGGAGATAGCGGAATGATGAATACAGTTTTGAATGGAATTTACTGTTTGTGATGTGAGTGATATCCAAGTACTACTTATATCAACCGATCAATCAGTCAATTAGTAGTATATAAGGCGTCAAGCTTTTATCGTCACTTTCCTGACTGGTATTTTTGTTATCAAGGAGATCACATATTCAGTGTGTGATGTGAATAATCTCGATCCTTAATGGAGACTGTAGTGAAATTCCACGACGAAGTGTGTATGTCAGCTCTTCCACAGTTGCATTGATCATTACAACATAATTCCTCAATAATCTCTTTCATGTAGTCAAATGCTACCTTAAGGACAAGAAATATGGTAAGTGTTGGACACCGTCAGGTGTGTTCGTGTTCATCCGGGAATGAATCCTACCTGGTTTTCTCCAGTTCGCTTAATCTGAGACTACTTTTAGTCTTGACATGATCATGGAACCTAGAATCTTAGATACTACCGTCAGTTAAATTGAATTTGCAATTTGCAGATTCCACAGTTCGAGGAAGTGAAATTCGACCACAGTTTCTTTTGAAATAAGTACTGACTCAGGACAAAAAATGCATGTGACCTGCTTAATACCATGTGCGGTAATCAGGAGAGCAAAGATAACATTACATAAAACTGTATACTGCTGATTGATTGAGATGAGTGGGGGGGGGGCTTGAATACTACTCAAATCAACAACTGTGTAGTGCTTAGCTAGATAGCTGACCAGAATTCCCGTGGCTCTGATTGACTCAGCTTCTCTCTACAATGAATCAACCGGGTACTCTGCTGCTGATGGGCTGGTCGTTAAATGAACGAGATGGCTGTCCGTTGTTCAGATCACTTCAGTCTGACTGGCTGGCCGGGCTGCCTAGCAAGCACTCCTGTTTGATTTGTGATTGGCTTCCAACTACTGATATCCAATAATCAGTAGCATATACTGTAATGCCTTTATGAATACTTTTCAAGTTGTACTTCTACACTTTTCGATCGAAATCAGGGGATGGGAAGAAGTGTGTTGGAAAGCAGTGTGTTTTCGACTGAAAATCAGACGATATTTGATGATATACAATCAATTACTAATATATTTAGAGACTGTACTTATGGATAAACATCGTAAGAATCCTTACTACATAAAGATGTACGAAATGGCTACACTACTATTGTTAGTAATAGTGACAATATGAATAAATCGTACTTGGTGTATCTGTGTCCCATCCCTCGTATGTCATCTAACACAACCGACTTACTTGATTATAATATAATCACTCTCATTATTATAATACATTTGACACATTCGAATGGCACTCAAGCGAATGAGTAAGCAACCTCTAATGCAAGACTCTCGATATTCAGCCACTTCTCATAGTAGATTGACAGTACATGACGATGACATCACAAGCCATCACCGTGTATGTCATTCCCACTCGCTTGCTGATGAGAATATATCATTCAACATTCATTATATGCGGAATAGAAGGAGTGGGGAGGAGAGATGTTATTTCAGGGGGGTGGGTAAATAAATTAACTGACTTACCAACTTTAATAAAACAATCATTCAATGATAGATTATGTCGAATTGAATTACGCCAACCAGGACCACGTGTACGAAAATATGGATAACGTAGCTGGATCCATTGATAGATCTCGGAGAGTATCATCCGTCTTTCTTGTGTACTCAATATTGCTTTGGCTATTAATCCTGTGAAGAAATGAGTTGAATTGAGTGTCAGTTGATGAGATTTGGTGATGTATGTGATTGGGTTGGGGGGGGGGGGGGAAGATGGGTTGAAGATGGTAGTGGGTAGGTTGAAAATGGGAGGAGAGAAAAAGAAAAGAAGGCGATGGTTGGGTTCAAATAAAATCAATAACTCTACGGTAAAAATTAGAAAGGGGAAGTAAATACACTGACACGGTTGCATTCATAGAAACCTCGACTCACGCTACAATTCCTCCATCTTTCAACCTCGTTAGAATGATGTCAGAATATGTGATTACTCACTCCGCTTGCTGAACTGTCCACGTTCACTCAAGTTAAAAGGCATCAATGAGTTATCACATACATACCACTGGTTAACATGGAGAAAGTCAATTTTGATGAATTGAGCCAATGAAAACCGGAAGGAACTGGTTAGCTACTTCGCCCTAGTTTGAGACTATTCAGAACTAGGTACCCATGACCCCACCAGGGAACGAAGTGAGCTCGTTAACCATACAACCAACTGGGACAGAATTCAGTGCCAAATCGATATACATGTAGTTCAAACACCAGTCAATGTGATGGGTGAGTATTTGTCCTCATACTCAACTTAACTGACCTCACTGGTCACGAATTCTCACTAGAACTCCAGCTGAATCCGACTATGTTTAGTTTAGTGGTTATTGAATAACCCTCGACGATTGTCGTTACATTCATTACTCATGTAGCTGTAGTTATAGAGATTCTTGAATGCTTCAAGTCATGACAAGTGATGTGAACAATATTTCAGAATTCTTTCATATTCCTTCTACTCAACAAATTGGAGAATATCAATGAGAAATGTTAATGTTAAAATTATCGATCTTCAACTATTCAACATGACGTCTATCAATTTCACTAATAATAATAATAACAATAATAATAATAATGGTTTTCAATAGTCCTCTAACTGATATCAGTCAATGCGTGATCTAACCTAAAACAGATACAACCTCTACGAACTTCCTTTTCTTATTCATTCACATTCCCAGTGGAACATAGTGGGCTTCAGGCTAGACGCTTGGAGTTTCGCTAGCATCGCTGTTTATTTTTACAGGATGGGGTTGCTAGCCAGTCTCATGCCCAACCTTCCCCCTCCCGCCTTTACTCGTCTTATTAATGGTTTAGCGAGGCAAAGGAAAGGGAAGTAAATACACTGACACGGTTGCATTCATAGATACCTCGACTTACGCTACAATAATAATATAATAATAATAATGATAATAATAATAATAATAATGATAATAATAGCTTTATTCCAAACAGTATTTGTGGTACAGGTATGGAATTTTCAGCGCTCATTACAATATTGCATCTAATTACCTCATAAATTTTTATAAGATTTTAAAAATAAACAGCAACAACAAAAAAGAGAAATAAAAGAAATAAAAAAGAACAGCATTGCATTCACATATTTAAACAATGCACCACGGGATATGAAATATAAAATTAGTGTGTAATAGAATATGTGAGCAACAATATAATAGTAACAAAGAAAGGAGAACAAAAGCTAATGGGAACTATTTGTTAGAGTGCCGCAGTAAATAGATCGTGTCATACCTAACAGTTTTCTCATCACATAACAGCTGTGCCAGATAAGGTATTGTGGAGTTTTTGTACTTGGTAGTCCTGGCATATAGCTTCCTATAGTTGCTTCTGGTTCTACCAGATGAAATGCAAGGAGAGAGCTGCATATAGAGAGGGTGTTCGGGGTCTGACAATATAGAATTCGCTAGTTTCTTACATGACATTATATGTTTGTCCACAATGGTGTTAACCAGTTGGTTTAACGAAATCCCGCTTCCCCTACTAACAACTTTTAGTGCCCTATGCAGCAAAGCAAAGTCTTTCTTAAGTAATCCAGGGAAGATTAATGGGGAGCAGTAAAGAGGGATGGGTAGAATACAAGAATTGACAAACTGAGAAAGCAAAGACTGCTTTATACCAGACTGCCTTAACTTCCTAACGTAGAACGTTAAGCGAAACATCTTTCTAGTAACTAGCAAGATGTTAGAGGACCAGGAAATATCGGAGAAAATACTCAGTCCAAGGTACTTGATATCAGATGTAGTTTCAACCTCTATGCCGTCAATGATAGTGGGACCATGTGAGCTAGCTAGTTGTTGTAGGTCCTCCATCTTTCAGTCTGCTTGGAATGATGTTAAAATATGATGATGTTAGGATATGTGATTACTCACTCCATTTGGTGAAGTGTTCACGTCTGATCAACTCAAGATGCATCAGTGAGTTGATACACACACTATTGATTAACGTCGAGAAAGTCAAGTTTGATCATGAAATGACTTCAGTTAGACAATCACTGAAAACCAGGGAGTACTGGACTCTTCAGTAGTACGTACCCACGCTCCCATCTGGGACTGAACCTAATGCTTTCAGATTTCTAGGTGAGCTCGAATCCAATGACCTACGAATACGAACCTCCACCAATTAGCGATAATATACCTCAACCATCAATCGGTCAATATCAATGGCGAGTATTCGTCTTCACACTCAACTCTGTAAAGCCTACTGGTCACCACTTCTCACTCGAACTCTAGCTGAATCCGTCTGTGTTCGGTTTCATGATTAGTGGTTAATAACTCAAGATTGTTATATCGTTACATTCACTATTCAGGTAGACGTGATTTTAGAGATTCACGAATTTAACTTCACACCAAAATGTCTCAAGTTATGAAGTACAGGCTGAACGATACTCTACTATTCCTCGTATTCCTTCTAATATAATAGTGATAATAGATTTATTACGAAAAATGCGTTCATACATATTCCAGAATTAATTCGGTAGATGGGGGGTGGGCTAGCAGTGGAATCCAGGATAACGCGCATTTCGTCCTCTTTCAGACTCGTTAGCTTGATGCACTCGCTTTCCTTAGTGAGTGAGTCAGTGATAGTGTTCCCAATGAGCCTTGAACCACGGTACCCATTATTTCAAACGCCAAAGAGTTATGCTGTAGACCATTTGGGTCACGAGAGTCACCTCTTGTACAGAGGTTTTAGTTATTACATAATTTACTTTGGACTTTCCCATTGACTGAATGGACTGAAGTGTGCGTGGCCTCTGCTGACATGTCGGCTGCTTGTGCGGAGCCTCAGTGGAGACACCATCACTCACTGGAGAATGCATTTGCAACCGGTTGATGAGTCCCAAATAGGACGAAATGTGTATCCTAGATATCACCGCTAGTCACCATCCACCAAAATTATTTTAAGTTAAATCCTCATCGAGGCATCCACAGAAGGAGCCAACATGTCGACAGAGGCTGAACACTTCGATTGAATTAGATAATACAGAATGTTCAGCGAGTTTCATCACAAAGTATTTACTCCTTGTGCAGGATCTTCCAGTAATATAATAATCGATAATAAAAATAATAATATTATCTAAGACAATAGTGTTCCCCTCCCCCCAAGGATTGCTGTAGTACTACTTCACAATCTTTTTCCTCCATTTCCTTGGGAGAATTCTTAGCTGAAGGCAGAAACTTACTTGAAATAGTGTGCATGTAAGAAGTGTGACTTATTGATTTAGGTAGCCTAATGATTTAAGTAGGTTGCCACGTCATAATATTCCTTGTACTCACCAACACTGAAACATATCATTGGGAAATATCAGTGTAAGGATTGTCCATCTTCAGCTGTGTTCAATATGAAGTCTTACCTTCTACATCAAGAAGTTAAGACATTCGTGTATAACCCAACCCTTACTCTTACAATTCGTTAACTCTCGCATTCTGCCTATTATTCTCTATTGTTCCCCCTTAGTTTTTCCCGGGCTACTGAAGAAAGACTATACCATATTACGCAGGATGTTAAAGGTTGTCAGCAGGGTAAGCAACGTGCCACTTAACCAGCTTGTTAATATTCTGGTTGACAGGCACATGGACTCATGTGAAAAATGGGCCAAATCCATTTTATCTAACTCACACCACCCTCTTCACTCACAACTCTCCCCTTGCATCTCATCAGGCAAAACCAGAAGCCTATATAGAAAACTATATGCTCGCACCAGCAAGTACAAAAACTCAACCATACCCTACTTAGCTCGTGTTCTGTGAGATAAAGAAAGCATTAGGCGTGACACCTATAATTCATTAAATAGTCAGTAGAACAACTGGATCTCGTCTTTCCAACTCATATCATTTATAGGTACAACATTTTCTTTCTTTCTTTTCCTTTTCTCTCTTTTCTTTTTCCGTTATGTGCTGCTTTGTTTCTTTCTTCCGCTTACGCCAGTAAATATGATAGCACCTACTTTTCTAACACCTTCAAACACTGTTCAACTTTAGCTTTGCTACCGACATGCCAATGTGTTGTTGTAATAATGAACTGAGATTTCCTTAATCTATGTAGAATTCTATTTATTGATAATGTACTAACTGGATGCAATACTGTAGTAAAAATGCTGAGAATTCCATTCTGTATCACAAGTACTGTTTTGGAATAAAGCAAATTATTATTATTATTATTATTATTATGATAGTGACAATAGTAATATCAACTGTTGGAGAACCATTGAAAAGCAGTACTGCGGTACTGGACAGTTGTTTCGTCCTAGTTTGGAACTCATCGGTAGTACGCGACCAGCAGGTTTCGAATCCAATACCAATGTCATTGGCGAGTATTTATTCTCAGTCACTACCGGAGGGGATCCCACTGGTCACTAGAACTTTAGAGAAATTCGACTTGTAGTCAGTCACTAGCGTGCATCAGATTAATTTTCAATTATTGTTCTTTAGCTGATATCAGTCCGACAGACACATAAATTCCTGTACAAAATGGGCAAAGGCCGTACTGTCAGACCCTCTGTACCCCCTTTGTTCACAACTATCCCCTTGTATCTTATCAGATAGGACGAGAAGTCAATATAAGAAGTTATATGCTCGAACCATTAAGTCCAAAAATTCTACAATACCGTATTCAGCCCGTATTTTATCTGATGAAGACTCTGTTAGACGTGAAACATATAAGTTACTATGTAATTGGCAAAGTGAATCGACCCTTTCATTGTTCATCTTTCTGTAATTTTATGGTGTCATCCTTTCTATCGTTTAATTATAACTTTGCTATTTTTATTTTAGTTGTTATTGCTATTATTATTATTACTACAATTTTATACTTTATGCATATTTTTCTCCGTATTGCATACAGTAATTTGCTACATAGCTGCTATAACGTTTTGTTATTATTATTCTGTAATGATTATTTGTTTTATTTTGTTTTTTCTGTCGTTTTTGAGTAAATTAGATGCAATATTGTACTGAATGCTGAAAATTCCTTGCTGTATCATTAGGACTGTTTTTGGAATAAAGCCAAAAAATTATTATTATCATTATTATTATTATTATTATTATTATTATTATTATCAAACACATCAAATTCCCACGACAAACTAACTCTCAATAATAATAATAATAATAATTTCTTGAATGAACTTTAGTGAATTAAACTTGATCGGTGGAACACTTCAGTTGGGATTGGGGGTTGGGGGTTGGGTTCTTTTCCCTTCACCATTTGTGACGTGTATGCTAATGACGATTCATAATCTTGAACCCTTTATTCTTCGTAATTATTATCTTTCAGCTTACAGCATCTTTGTAAAGATACACTCACCGACGCACATATACACATACACACACAGATATCGATCCATCTTAAGTGTCCTACTGTTCACACTCCAACACACACACACATACACCAGTCAGATATACCAGCTCACAAACAGATAGACCACAAATAAAAATCTGGACTCAAAATTGCTGCATGTATATGATCCGAATTATAATTAACGGTCATTATTATTATTATTGATTATTTCAAATGAGTAGGTGAATACAACCATGGAAAATATTCTTCTACATGTAAGGCGTCCATTATTATGACACCCACACACACCCACACACAGTCACATGCACGCATACACCATCGAGAGTTGAATTGTGATTCAACTGGATTTGAGCATTCCACAGTGTGTGAAGTGTTGACTAACTCTTTCGAATATTTTACACAATCCATACAAGTTTGAGTAAATCAAATCAATTATTATTATTATTATTATGACTATTATTTATGAGTACCACTTGACTTATATCCTCTCTTGTGTCATCTCAATACACACCTCTTTTATGTGTATGTGTGTGACACATAATATTACGCAATATGAATACGGCAAAAAATGTTGATGGACAAATAAATCAATAAATATTGATATACGGAGGGGGGTGATGCGTGGGTGGTTTTGTTTCCTAAATGAAAAATAAAAGCTGTTTTCTGCTATAATTTTAATTATGAGTTAGGGATACTTTCCACACACCTCCTTCTTCGTTGTTCTTCCACACCCACACACTACACCTTATTTTCTATGACAAAAAAAGAGAACAACTCAAAAAGGATGAAGAAGTGTAATAAATAATTACTAGCAATGATTGATTACGTCATCATATACGTCAATAATTATAGTAATACAAAAAAATTATTAATTGGATAGAAGAAAGGATGGAGTGAATTAGTGAATACCATCAGATGGCTTACTAACTGACGTGATTTCATGTTTAGGAATGGAATTTTGGTATACCATGAAGGCATTGCACTGTAAAACTCAGATCTATGTGATATGGAAAGTTGACTGTCATCGAAAGTCTACATGCGTAAACTTCAGACAGCTTTTGATCGAATAGTAGAATACAATCTCACTGTTACCATTCCCTATGAACTGCAATCTTAGGAAGACTGGTGTTTTCGGTCACAGGAGATGTGTTAATAGTGAAATTTTATAACAATGTCTGGGAAAGGCTTTGAAAAAGGAGTTTTAGCGCAGCTTACATGTACTGCTTATTCACCAGATCAACTGCCTAATTCAGTCTCTTCAATGTGTGTTTATAAGTTTAACTACTCGTGTGGAGCTAATTACATTGGTCCTGCGATTAGACAACTTCGTTGGTGAATTTCTGAACACCACTCATTTTGGTTAGGCAGAGGATGGAATGAATCAGTCCATTTGTTTATTGTCTTTATGCATTGCTTATCCATTCCTCAGTCTATCTTACACATGAGATAACAGTGCTCATCCTCTTGATCTCAGTTTTCTAAATCGTGAGGCACGTGGGCACCAATTTTAGCGTGGACCTTTGGATTGATATAGTTTAAAACGTTAAACACTTTAGTAGTATTAATAATCAAGTCGTTCGTGTTAGTTAGTCAGTTAGTTAGCTAGTGAAACCTGTAAACTTCTCTGATACCCTCTATGAATGTAAATTTATGTCTACTATCCTTGTCATTTGTACAGAAAGCATTGACATTTCAATCTATTGAAATCAATATGATGCATCTGTCAACAGATTACACATGACAGTTCATACATTTTGACTTCATAGTTTGGGAATCAGCGGCAGTACGCGACTATCTGGACTTCGCCGATAACATATACGTCTGATTTCCCACAAACTGGAAGATATGCATGTGAAAAGCAGCAAGTTGGCGGCAGAAGAAGCATCAAATATAGGCCTTGAGGTGAACATAGAGAAAACAGGGGTAGGTGATGAAGATTCCTGGCCAACAGCAACACCAGCAACAATAACAGACAACAATCAGCCAGCATAAATGGGAGGAATCTGAAAGAAGCAACCTACCTGCCTACCTATCTACCCGGGAAGTATCGCTTCAACTGCAGGCGGACAGGAACTGATGAGGATATCAAAGCAGCGAGGATCAGGAAAGCAAGACAAGCTTTCATTACTCACAAGTCTGTGTGGATATGAACAGCACTTAGCATGAAAATGAAAATAAGATCCGGATTTGCACCTTCAATATGAAGTTAGTGCTACTTACTATACGTACGGACCAGAGACTTCGCGCTGTGTCACGAAGGGCACTTCGAACAAACTACACACCTTCATCAACAGATGTCTTCGCTTAATACTACTCAAGATCAGATGGCCGACCAGAAAAGATCAGAAACAGGGATCTCTGGAGGCGAACCAACCAGGAACTAAATGTGCAGCAAATATGCAGAAAGAAATGCAGGTGGATTGGATTGGCCATACTCTGAGAAAAAAACCATCATCAAGTGACATCCACCATACTTCAGGCCATCACTCGAGTGGAAGCCGAATGGAAAGCGGCGACTTAATTGGTCGTCAGTGCGAGGGAGGAGGAAGTCATGAGAGGAGAGGAGATGAAAGCATGTGGGCAGACGTGGAGCCGGGTAATGAAAACGTTGGTGGAGAACCGCAGGCAATAGAGACGTGCGGCTGAAGCTCTATGTTCCTCTAGGAATTAAAGAAAACAATAATAATTATTATCATTTGTGTCATTCTCATGATAGTGCGAGTAAAGGGTGAAATTTCATGAGACACACGCTCACTTATCACCTCCATATAGTGTTAATGGTAATTCCTGAAACAACTGAGACTTTCGGATTACCTAATACAACGACCTACCCTCCAACCCAATCTTCTAAGTAAGGCAATTGAGACAACCTGGCATAACTCAATTTCTACTTTTACAGTTTGTTAATTCTTGTATTCTACCTATTCTTCATTACTGTCCCCCCCTCTTCACCTCAGCCTTTCCTGGACGACCTAAGAAAGACTTTGTTACACTGGGAAGAGCACTAAAAGCTGTCAGTAGGGCGAGAGGGGTGTTGCTAAGCCAATTGGTTAATACTATTGTGAGCAGATACTTGAATTCATACAATAATCTGGTGAATATCTAATTTGTGGATGTTGACTAGCAGTGGAACCCAGGATGCGCATTTCGTCCTATTTGTGACTCGTTATCTGGATATGCCTGCATTTCCCGGTGAGTGATGATGTTCCCGCCACCGGGGCTCGAACCCAGTGGTCTTAGTTTCAAACACCAAAGCGTTATCCACTAGACCACTTGTGCCACGAGAGCCACCTCTTGTGCAACGGGTCTTGTTAATTCAATTGAATTTGAGATTTTCCAGTCAATCGATTGGACCGAAGTGCTCGGTGAATATCATTTTTTCGGGCCTTCAGCATCCTCTCAGTACACACAACTATCCCCTTGTTGCATCTCATCAGATAGGACTAGTAGCAATTATAAATGAATTTATGCTCAAATACTCTATTTGGCCTAAAATTACTAACTTGCTGTGAGACAGTAAGTAAGCGACTCATTCTTACTTATTCTTTCTATCTGTCATTCATGTATCGCTGTCACTATTTCTACATGATTTTAATTTTACATTCATATTTTTATTGGCAGCATTATCTATGTTAATGTTTCTGTTAATTATATCTTAACAGTTGCCATCTTGCGATTCAATTCACATTAGAGAAGGAATCTGACACAAAAATATCTTTTCTAGACGTTCAATTAACTAAAAAGATCCATCTATAGAACGTATAGCACATTGACTTTCATAGTTGATCCGTTCACGGAGCTACAGAATCTGCAGAATTTGCAGCCCTGACAGTATGGAAGAAGAGCTGAATACTTTGAAAAGAATCCTCCTCGAAAATGGCTACCCACAACGTTTCATTCCGCAATTCATGGAACCTAAACTACTAAAACCGCACACACTTTCTGTTGCCAAAAAAATTTCTCTACTTGGATCTACAATTCAGTAGAGACTCGTCATCAGCAGAAATACTGAGAAGCCACCTCTCTCCCCCCCACTGAGGAAAACTTTCTTCACGGTTTAACTCTGAATAACTTTCTCTACAGAACCAATGATTTGTATGAACGTGAATCACTGTTGGCCTCATCAATGTGCATCTACCAATTCCCCTGTTCTTGTGGAGCTAGCTAGGTATGTCGGCCATACTCATCATTTGCTATGCAAAACGTATCATCAAACACTTACCTTCATGGCTTTATAAAGAAGAATTATAGACCCCGCCCCCCCCCCCACCACCACAGCCTTACCCTAGAACACCCGACAGAATATGGATATCAAAGCCGACCCACAAAGGAAAGGCAAAGTCATCTACAGAATATATTAAATATTCCCATAGTAAAATTTAAAACAACACATTTCAGAGAACAATATTGTGCTTTTAATTAGATCCCATCAGGCTTAACTCTAATATATCTAAGTTTACAAATAAAAATTCAAATATAAACCAATCATGGTGTTTTTTTTGTCTATAGGATAATACGATGGTGAATATAAATTGTGCAATTAGTCATAATAGTAGTAGTGATAATAATAATAGTAATAATAATAAGATCATTTTTATTATGATTGGTTTATATTTGAATTTTTATTTGTTAAGTTATGTAGGTATATTAGAGTTAAGCTTGATTAGATCTAATTGAAAGCACAATATTCTTCACTTAAATGTGTTGTTCTAAATCTACAGAATACACGGGAATCTTGCTAAAAGAGTACGAATCAAACCTTTTCAAACCGGAGAAGCAACGGTGATTCACATATTAACTCCTGAACTCTACATACAAATAAGTAATTCTTGTTTTTTGATGTTTCCGAATTGTATTATCTTTTCTCCCCACTCCCACCCTATTAAATTTCTACCTCTTATCACTACTGTTGTTAACTTGACTCTCGTCCAAGTTTTAACTGAACTCTACTCAACCCCGTCAATTATGTTACGTTACCCAAATTACTTATTTGATTCTTTTTTTAGTTTCTACCCGATTAACGCTGTTTCTACCTTACGTAATTTGTTATCTGAAATAAATTTGCAGTTATAATGACAAATCTGTGGAAATATTTCTTTTGTTGCCAAGAGAATTTATCATATATTTATGTGATTGTACAGCTTGAGAATGATATTGTCGAAAAGGGGAGTAACTCGTCGCTAAACTCCTTTTCTTTTATATGAGTCAATGGAGATTTTCAAATTATTCTCCCCCTGCTTCACCTCATTATGTAAATGTAAAGACAATATCAGATGCGCTTCAATCAGAAAATTCCACATTTTGTTTAAAAGTACTATGGGAATTTTTCCAGTGAACATAGTTCAAGCTATGGCTTCCTCTTCACCAACATTATTTATGCGGAATTAAGCCACTGTTATTATTATTATTATTATTATTATTTAGTAGTAGTAGTAGTATCAGAGGTATGTCTGTTTACTCATGAGTCAGTCACCACTGTCTGTCTATCTATCTATCTATCGATCTATCGTACATATGACAGACACGAACCATTCACCATGAGCCATGTTATTGGCCTTTCCTCACTGCCGTATTTTAAATATTAAGACACTCTCAAGTGAATATCACCATTGGTGCCTCTTGACTGATTCTATTGTTAGCGGTACATGAATGTACTAACCTAAATTAGTTAATTACACCTCGAAATTTATGTTATACTCTTTTGGTAATTTTCACTTAATTTATTGTGGGAACTGTGTATATTTCCTACTGTGATCAAGATTTCACCGAATAATTCCAAAATATAATTGGGTGCCGAGTGAGAAGTAGACATTTGTAAAAATTATATATTTGTAAAATCTCAGAGAAATTGAAATGAGTAATTCCAACGTTTCCTGAGTTCGGCAGACTGGTCCGAACTTCTTCAGGTAAAATTAATCGAAATTAACATAACAGAGGTTTATATATACCAAAAGGACATCCCATGCTTTTAAAAACTTTGTCCAATCATCTGAGTCATGAAACAGTCATCAAAATATAACCAATAAACAAAATTGTATGAGCTGTGATCAGAATTTGACCTCAGACTTACAAATATTATTACTATTCTCTTGGGCTCCGAGTGGAACATACGACTGGCTTCAACAACACATCTCGACTTTCTTCTATTTTCTACCGTCCTCTTCAGCTGGGTCCACGATTGCCCAAACTCTTTCATCTCTTCCTCACACGATCTCCTCCATGTCACCTACGACGACTCACTCGTCACTTCCCATTTGGATTCAACTCGAGAGATGGCCTGCACTGCGTGTGATGTCATTCGATGTATGTCCAATCCATCCATCTCCATTTTCTCCTACATATTTGTTGAGCGATCGGCTCTTGCTTGTTGGTTTCTTCCCAGACAGCCAAAGTTTCTTGTTGCTAATTCTTTGTGGAGCCAGCGAAGACAGCTGTTGATAGAAGTCTTGTTGGAAATCCTTTTCGTTACACGTAGTGCAAGTTTCTGACCCGTATAGAAGGACCGACTTGATATTTGTGTTGAAAATCCGAATCTTTTTCCTCATGCTGAGTGTAGAAGATTTCTAAACTGGCTCCAGGTTGATGAAGGCGTATATCGCCTTCATCCGTACTGCCTGTAGTTGAAACGATGCTTCCTAGATGAAGCAACTTCTGTTAAATCTCTCCCGTTGACGGTCGTTGGTGCTGGTTGTTGTTGTTGTGGTGGTGGTGGTTGTTAATCTTCATCACCTCCGTCTTCTCTATTTTCACCTGCAGTCCTGTCTTCGCTGCCACCCTCTTCAGCCACTTTGTTGGTTTTCACCTGTAAGTCTTCGAGTTTGTGTGAAATTAAACATAAATCATCCACGTGCGAAATCCAGATCTTCTAGAGTCTTGTTATCGGTGGTCCAGTGTATTCCTGTCTCCTCACTCCCCACCCACAGTCTGACGTATAATCCAGTCCACCACAATTAAGAATGTCATCGGTGATAATAGGCAGCCTTGTGTTACTTCTGTATGCACTTCGAACGCCTCGCTGAGTTTCCCGTTGTGGATCACCTGACACGTGCCACTGTCATACAGCCAGCTGTTGAAGGAGGCTGACAAAGACTTGAGGTACGCCGTAGTGTTTAAGAAGTTTCCAAATTACTTCTCGGTCAACGCTGTCTGGTGAAGGCCTTTTCGAAGTCGATGAAGTTGAGGTACTTTTTTTTATTATTAAATGCTTTAAACAGAGTGTACTTTTCATCAGAATTTTAGTGATTGCTTTCGATTAAAGTTCGTGGTCGTAGACAGCTGAATTTGAATTATATACGTATAAATGTATATGTAGTATACAATGGTGTGTGTGTATGTGTGTATGGGTAAACAGTTGTAAAACATTTGTTAGCCTCTCCATAAGAAGATATAGACAACTGGGAATTTTTTAGACCAAGTGTGACTAATTAGTGATACAAATCCATTTTTTAAATTTATTAATCAGGACTTGCCATGCATCAGCTAACATCACACCTTCACATCTGTTCAAACTGTTGGGATTCCCCCGCGATATTATGTTAATTTCGATTAATTTTACCTGAAGAAGTTCGGACCAGTTTGCCGAACTCAGGAAACGTTGGAATTACTCATTTCAATTTCGCTGAGATTTTACAAATATAATTATTACAAATTTGGTTACTGGATTTCATCATGAGCTGACATTGGTTAAAGAACCATTGGAAAACCTGCAGGGAGTACTGGACAGCTGTTTCGTCCTAGTTTGGGACTCTTCATCGGTACGCACCCACCACAGGGGGTTTCGAATCCAGGACCTTCTGGTTACAAGGCGAGCTCGTAGACCGTTTAAGCCACTGGGACCAGATGTCAGCTCATGATGAAATTCTGTAACCAATCAACCAAATCCCTACAATCCAATACTTGAATATTACAAATATTTTTTGTGATGCTTCGCTTCATCGTAACAAAACTGCTTGGATTTGACTCCGAATTTCATAATGATCCCAGTTCAGAGGTCAGGTAATTCCAGGAAATTCACAACATCTGCCATCTGAATATTTTTAGTACTTTTATTTATTTTGTGAAAATTAGACAGTACTTCTTTTCATTGTTCATCGTATATCATTATTGGGGTAGAACAAATCACTCTGCTGTGAGGTGAGGTGAGGTGCAGTGTACATATTTTGAATTCTAAATCAGACCTTAGTGGAATTTTACGAGTTTGATCATGCACGGATTGATATCAGTTAGAGAACCACTGAAAACCAACCAGGGAGTACTGGATAGCCAGCTGTTTCGTCCTAGTGTGGGAATCATCGGCAGTAGGCAGCCACCACCACCAGGACATTCAGGTTACAAGGCAAGCTAGCTAGCTCATATACCATTCAGGCACTGAGACCCGACTGAATGGTTAGCTCATGAATTCTAACTTCTACCAATTCATGATGCATTTAGCGCGACCACTAATCCGTGGTCAAACTCGTAATCCTAACGAACCAACTCTTGAAAATTAATGAAATTTGATGACTGTTTCACATTTATTTATGTCAGTCTCATCATCATGTGAGCATAGACTCGAATTTTCATGAAACACAGATAACTCTTACCACTACTAGGGATTTCCAAACCTCATGTTAGACAATGATGACATAAGTTATTGATCAGTCATTCAACTGATCGATTATCGAATGAAGTAAGATCATAAATATTATCGATCGACATTTTCCGATTGGGATGTGAAGGTTGGAGGATAGAAATGATAAGATTCAACAAATAAAAAATCCTCCAACCAATCAAACAAAAAATCCCTACAAAACCAATACTTGAAAATTAATCTGATGTTCACTAGCTAGCGACTGGCCCTATTCAGTCAGTTAACCTGCGGTTCTAGTGGGAAGCCGTGACCAGTAGGGTACAGCAGGTTGAAGGTGAGGCATTAACTCATCGAAGAAGACATTGTGAAGTGGTCGCGTTATGTTATGAATTGGCACAGGTTAGAATTCATGGACTGGCCATGAACCCCAGTGGATGCATACTGCTGAAGAGTCCCAAACTGGGCGGAGGAAACGGCTGTCAGACACTCCCTGCAGGTTCTCCAATGGTTCTCTAACTGATGTCAGCTCATGATGAAATCCTCCAACCAGTCAAACAAAAAATCCCTACAAAACCAATACTTGAAAATTATCGAAATATCTCAGTGTTCATGAGTACACAGCTAACACAGTGTGAAGTACTCAACACAACCTTGTTTGTGGGTTGACTATTTAGGTAGAAGTTTAGACTGTGAATCAACCTACATGACCTTTGACATGAAGACAACCTTCGCTATTCTTTGAAGAAGAGGAAGAAGAAGGAGAATGGTGTATCTTGTACTAGGGAATATCTTCGTCAACCACCTGTGACAGACTTATGATGTTTCCGGCTGAAATCATCTAAGGCGATTGCATCAAGTCCTACACCAATCAATATAAGCAACTTCGTTTACCTAAAACCCTGACATCCCATATCCCATAAATACCTGTTATATTTAAACGATATGTATATATATACTTGAGGGATTGTGTGTCATGGTAACTTGGTTCCGTTGTAAATGTACTTAGTCAGAAATGTTCTTGTCTGAAGTGTCAAATGATGATGAATACACATTGCCCATTAGACTTGATAAAATGTGAAGTCCACACGACATAACCCCCCACCCCCTTGGTAGATGCATTTTTCACAAGGTGAAATTATATTTATTGGAGACTATTCACAATGTTAATCACTTGGTTTATGGGTTGTCACCTATCTCGTTGGAGATTTCGAGAAACGGAATTAAACTCATTGTTATGGAGCAAACACGGAATACGGAACTGACTAATTTGACCTTAAATGTCATCCCATGGCTGAATATGTGTTCCCCTGACACTACATAATTAGATGGTCCTTTAAACTACTCATCTCTTCCCCCCCCCCCATTCTCTGGATTATTCCACTTTTGAAGTAAATTCCTGGATGGTGACTAGCAGTGGAATCCAGGATGCGGTTCAGTCTGCCGACTGGAAAGTTCAAAGTGAATTAATTATTCCACTCTTGTACTCACTGGAGATCATGATAACATGAATCAGTAAACGAACGGCTTCGTAGAATTCTACAGTCTATTAATCACACTACACTTTGCCAATGTAAACGGACTACTCACACACTCAGAATATCAAACACTCAAATACGTGACAAAAAATGGAGAATTACTCATACGAGAGACAAAGAAGTACAAAAACTGTCCAACATACTTACCAATATAACTGAAATTAGGTTTCGGATCCTCCTCTCCACTCACTTCTCCAGGACATAATGGAATATTTTCCAAATGAGATGATCGTTGACTATGTGGATGACGAGGATGTGGAGGATGGTGGTGATTATGATTGTGACGAGAATGTTGACTACTCCTGTGAAGTGGAGTTGATTTCATCTGTGGAGAACTGCTTTCATCCACAGTCACATTACTCCTCTCTCCATTATGCCGATGAATATAATTATGATATTGAAGGAATAACAGTGAATCAGAGTAATGTGCATTCTGATTAAGTTGACTATGATGACCATCGAAATGTCTCTTGTTGCTGTCACCATTGTTTTGAAGGGTGTCATCTAAGTTTACAGGTGAATGTTTGGAGTGAAATTGACGACTTGTGTAGAGTGAGTGTGGTGGTGTGTAACTCAGAGTATCCAATGGTGATTTGATGAAAGCAGAAGATGTGGATGGTGAGGAGTTCATCATATGTACAGTCTGATTTGATGCATAACAATTTGATGATGTGAGACTATTAGGAACTTATTATTACTATTACTATTATTATTATTGTTGCAATAGAATTCCATGAATGGTGAAATAGGAAAGGTGTTTGTCGACAGTGTATTGTATGACATAATCACAGTGCAGTGTTGTATGGACTAAAATCGGTGTGAATACTGTGAAAGTAACAGAGATGAAGTTCAGTGGTGATTTCGTGTCTGTACAAATCCTTCTGATGTGTTTGTGTATATTTGAGAATTAATCAAACTCTCTGTTGTCAATGTGAATGTTAATTTTGAGATTAGATGACATTAAAGTATTGATTCTTCTTGATCGTCCCCTCGTTATGGTAGTGGTTGTAATCAGTTTTGCAATGACTTATGATGATGGTGACAGTGATGGAGATGACAATATTAGAATGGTAGAGGGAGGGGGTGAGGTGTATAGAAATTGAAAAATATTATTGTGTAAACAACAAATCAACAAGTAGATTGGGTGGGTGAGAGGGAGTGATTGAGACAGATTGAATTCTGATTGGTTTTCAATTGGCCAATGAGAATCGAGTTTGAACAAACGCATCGTATGCTGATTGGTTAATTGAATTAAAGCAAAAATAATGCTCTGTGGAATAGACAAAAATCAGGTGTACACTTGCTCATTTTTAGTTTTTGTTTATTCTTTACAGTTTCCTTGGGTTCCTAGTGGAATATAGGGTGTCAACCATACATGTCGGTTTCATCCACCTTAGTTGTCTGGCTCCATGATTGCTCATGTACTGTCATCTCCCTTTCATCACAAGATCTCCTCCATGTTGAACTCCTCACTAACCTGTATCGTCATTCAGCGGTCACCTCAGTATATGTCCAATTCATTTCCGTCTCTTTCTGAATATTTTTAGACAGTAGGCTCTTGGTTGGCTGTGTGCCTGCCAGAGATCTTTGCCGCTTATACTTTCTGACGAGCTGGCCTGTCATCTAATCTTCAATATCGAGCCTGTGAAGATGGCAGCTTTTGATGAAAGTCTGCAGGAACCCGTTGAAAAGGCTTTTGGTCACACCACTGCACTTCAAGTCTCTGAAGCATATAGAGTCACCCAATGTGACTTGACACTAGTGTAGAAATTGTGAATCTTGTTCATTATGCTGAGGAAGAGAGTAGATTCCCCCCGTGATTACTGAATAACAAACGTCTGACTTGCATTTCCAATCCCCACTGGCTTTGAAATCCTCTTTGGTTTTAAACAGCCAGTATTTTAGATAGCCCACACACACACTGAACACCCTGAATACTTGGTTGTCAAAGGGGGATTCAGTGACAATTACTGAGGAAGAAGTCTGTATTGATGACTTTTCCATTATGTTAACGCTTTTGTTGTTTGATAGAAAGTGTTTTCGAATACTCTGATTGCGTCATATTATGTCCTGTTACAGCCAGTGATTGAGTTTTATACAGGATTTCATCATGAACTGGCATTGGTTAGAGAACCATTAGAAAACCAGTAGGGAGTATTGGGCAGTTGTTTCGTCCTAGTTTGGGACTCTTCATCAGTACGCACACGTCGCCAGGGCTCAAACCCAGGCCCTTCTGGTTACAATGCGAGCTAGCTTGCAGACCATTAAGCCATTGGGACCCGATCCAATGTCCAGTCAGCCCATGTATTCTAACTTCTGCCAATTCATGACATAGCGCTACCGCTAGCCAATGTCTTCGGCGAGTAATTGTCCTCACACCCGACCTGCTGTGTGTTTAGTGTAATCATTTTATGACACCAGCAGAAGATCAATCACTTTGTAAATAGTCTCGAGTAATTATCATATATCGATTTACCCTTTTTCTTTTCTTTTCTTTTCTGATTACTTCTAGATGCATTTTACAGTTTGAGTCGAATTTCACATTAATCACACACCTCAACAGCTGCAAATCTTTGCTGTATACTACGCAAGATCAGACGGCCGACCAGAAAAGATCAGAAACAGGGAGGGATCTTTGGCAATGAACGAAACAAACAACAAACCAAGCCAGTAGGAAGCAATTCTGTAACAAATAGGCAGGAAGAAATGCAGGTGGATTGGAGGCCATACTCTGAGAATACAAACCATCATCAAGTGACATCCATCGCACGCCAGGCCATCGCTCGAGTGGAACCCGAATTGGAAGAGGCGAGTTGGTCGTCAGTGAGAGGGTGACATGGTGGAGGTGTTGCGAAGAGGAGATGTAAGCTTATGGGCTGAGGTGGAGCCAGGTGAAAACGTTGGCGGAGAACCGAACGTAATAAAGACGTACGGTTGAAACCCTGTGTTTCTCTGGGAACTAAAGGAAATAATGATAATAATATAATAATAATATTCAAGAGTTGGTTTGTAAGGATTAAATTTGTTTTTACGAGTTTGACCACGGATTGGTAGCAGTCGGAGAACCAGTACTCCCTGCAGGTTTTCAATGGTTCTCTAACTGATATCAATCCGTAGTCAAACTCGTAAAAATATAATAATAATAATAATAATGATAATGTCACGAAAACCTCTGTGTTAGGGTTAGGCTTGATCACCTGATCACCTGTAACCCCGAGAATATTTCAATAGTGATGGCGGACGACAGATTATTGAATACCCATAGAGTCTAATATCTAAGCGATTAGACAAGAGACTGGTTGTTGTTATTTTTTAAAATTTTAATTGATTAACACTAATTCCTTGAAATAAAACTGTACACCAGTTGATCTTTCCTTCTCGTCACCATCATCAAAAGAATGTTTGAAAGGGTATATTTCAACTGAGAACCCCGGTGGGTGCAAACTGCAGAAGAGTCCCAAACTAGGACAGAGGAAACAACTGTCCAGTACTCCCTGTAGGTTTTCTAATTGTTCTCTAAACAATGTCAGCTCATGATGAAATCCTCCAATCAATCAATAAAATCCCTATAAACCAACACTTAAATATCGATGAGATGCTCACTAGCGACTTGCCCTATTCAGGTAGGTAGTTACCTAGGGTTCTAATGAGAAGTCGTGACCAGTAGAGTGTAGCAGATCGGAAGTGAGGACAAATACTCGCCGAAGACATTGGCTAGTGGTCGCGCTATGTCATGAATTGGCAGGAGTTAGAATTCATGGGCCATTGGATCGGGTCCCAGTGGCCTAATGGTCTACGAGCTCGCTAGCCTTGTAACCAGAAGGTCCTGGGTTCGAACCCCGGTGGATGCGTACCAATGAAGAGTCCCAAACTAGGCTAACGAAACAGATGGATGTCCAGTACTCCTCCAGTGGTGGTTTTCCAATATTTCCATAACCAATGTCAGCTCATGATGAAAATCCTGTAACCAATCAGATCCCTACAAACCAATACTTGAATTCTGTTTCTCATTTCACTTAGTAACTCCTTTACTCTATAAATAACCACTTCTGTGTAGGTGACCTGCAATTATTTTTGTTATTGATATTAGAAAGGAAGAAAGAAGATTTTCAAACTATAGGTCAATAATCAAATTGATGGGTACTATTCAAGCAGGGATCAATCAACGCACTGATTACGCCATTAATACATAACTGAATTCATCCAGTTCTCCCTTCCTTCCCTCCTTCTTCTTGTCCAATGTCTCCATGTCATTATGACCGTCACTATGATTACTCTACCACACGAATCAAATAGAAAGTAGATAACAGGATAATAATAATAATAATAGTAATAGTAATAATAATAATTATTATTATAGATGTGAAATCATGGCTACCATAAGTGGGTCCCACATGTAATCTATCATTAATTTCTTCCACAATGTCTGTATTTCTCCTCTTCGCTCACAATCTGCCTCCCTCCCTTTGCTACATAGTAAGAGAAAATATATATATTATATATTAATTGTATATTATTCTACGTAGAACTATGAGATATTCTGTTACTGAGGTAATGGAAATGATAAGACATTGTAAAAGTATGAAGGAATCAGTTAGCCAACTGAAATTATCATTGAGTGGTGAACATGACAATTATTGTGTAGACTGTGGGGGTGTGTGTGGAGTGGGTGGGATGTACTTTCATAGTGAATATCCTGATAGAAGTGATGTATACGTGTGCATGTGTGTGGGTGTGGGTGTGTCTGTGTTTGTGGCTAGAATGATTGTCAGATGGAGAGTTTTTTTTATTTGAATAGATAGAGAGAGGGTTAGAAAGTGCAGTCTCACGTGAGTTGGTGTGATTCCTTTGACAGTGTCATTCGGTTTTTGCATTCACTAATAGCTATCTGCATTACTAGATTATAGTTAGACGTGTTCTGTGTACTGTTCTCGTTCTTCCATCAACAGTGATATTATTATTATTGTTCCCTTGGGTTCTGAGTGGAACATAGGGCTAGCTTCAACAACACATATCCACTTTCTACTATTTTCTATTCAACTGCTTCCACGATTGACCATAATCCCTCGTCTCCTCCTCCCCAAATGATCTCCTCCATGTCACCCTAACACTGACGACCCACCAGTCGCTTCCCATTCAGATTCCACTTGAGTCATGGCCTGCATTGAACGCGATGTCATTAGACAATTTCCTCAATCTATGCCCGATCAGTCCATCTCCGTTTTCTCCTACATATTTGTTGAGCGATCGCCTCTTGGTGGGTTTGTTCTCTGTCAGAGTTTCCTGTTGATAATTCTTTCTGTCCGTCCAGCCATTTGATTTTCAGTATGCAGTCAGCCAGCGAAGGTTCCAGCTGTTGACAAAAGACTGTAGCAGACAGTTGTAAATCTTCTTCGTGACAGGCAGTGCAAGTTTCTGACCCGCATAGAAGCAGTGACTGACCGACTGACTTCACATTTCCGTTGAAAATCCGAGTCTTGTTGTTTATGCTGACTGGTTGGCTGGCTGAATGAAGCAGATTTCCAAACTGGTTTCACATTGATGAACGCGTATCTTACCTTCCTCATCCTTTCCGCCTGTAGCTGAAACGATGCTTCCTAGATAAATGAAGGAGGTAACCTCTGTCGAATCCCTCCCGTTGATAGGGGTTAATGTTGGATGTTATTGCTGTTGATGGTGGTTGGTTATCTTCCTCACCTCTGTCATCTGGAGTCCTGTATTCTCTGCTTGCCGCTTCAGCCACTTTGTTGGTTTTCGCCTGTAAGTCTTGACTATAATCCCTCACCCCCTCCTCCCCAAACGATCTCTTCCATGTCATCCTCAGACGACCCACTCGTCATTTCCCATTCACCTTCCACTCGAGAGATGGACTGCATTGCGCGCGATGTCATCCAATGGCCTCCTCAGCGTGTGCCCAATCGAACTCCATCTTCTTCAGCATATTTGTCGACCAATAGGCTCTTGGTTAGTTTATTCCCATAGTTTCTTGTTACTAATTCTTTCTGGATGGCTATTTAATCTTCAACATGGAACCAGAGAAGGTGACAGCTGTTGATTAAAGTCTGCATAGGCCTGTTGGAAATCCTTTCCGTGACACTCTGATTAAGTTTCAAACCCATATAGAAGAAATGACTGACTGACTTCACATTTTTGTTGAATAGAATTCGAATCTTGTTCTTTATGCTGGCTGGCTGGCTGAGTGTAGAAGATTTCAGACTGGTTTCAGGTTGATGAAGGCGTTTCTAGCCTTTCTGATTCTTGTGGGCTTTGACATCTTCATCCGTTCCGTTAGCCTGTGGTTGAAATCGTGCTTCCTAGCCAGATACATGAAGGAAGTAACCTCTATCAAATCTTTCCCGTTGATGGTGACTGGTTGGTTATCTTTATCACCTCTGTCGTCTCTATGTTCACCTGGATTCCTGTATTCTCTGCCAACCTGCCTCTTCAGCCAGTTTGTTGGTTTTCACCTGTAAGTCTTCGAGTTTGTGTGACATTAAACATAGATCATCCACACACGAAATCCAGATCTTCTAGAGTCTTGTTATTGGCCAGTCCAACGTATTCCTGTCTTCTCACTACCCACTCAAAGTGTGACGCATAATCCAGTCCACCACAATTAAGAATATCCTCGTGGGTGACAATAGGCAGGCAGCCCTGTCTTACTGCTGTATGCGCTTCGAACGCTTCTCTGAGTTTTCCGTTGTGCGTCGCCTGTCACGTGGCATTGTCATATAGCCAGCCAGCTGTCGAATGAGTTTGATATAAAGACTTGGACACTGCACGCCGTAGTGTTGAAACAGTTAGTTTCCAAATTACTTCACGGCCAACACTGTCTGTCGAGGGCCTTTACGAAGTCGATGAAGGAAGTTAAGGTAGAGTGAGGTTTGACTGCCATTCTATGTTCTGTTCGATGACGATGGATGAGATACAACCGGTGGTGTTAACCTGAAATGTGTGTGGAATTAACTTATTGGAATCTTTGTATAAGTGTCAGATTACCCAAATAACTGATGGCCAGCAAAGAGTACTAATGTCTATACCAGTGAAGAGAGCCTTGGTTTAATAGATGTTTATGTCTGATAGTGACTTGGGGTGGGGTCGGGTGGGGGTTGAATTAGCATCTCTAACTGATGAGACTTCAGTTCACTTCACTCACTATAGAGGATAGTGTGTGTGAGTTTATCTCAATACACTTCCCCTGTCTAGAATATTCTGCATTTAACTCTTCGTTACATTTCAGAGGACTTGTTTTGAGTAGGATAATAATAATGAGGAATCTCCATCTACAAGACCTGAGAATAAACAGGATAAACGAGGATAGGAATCATTTACATGTAGCATACAATCGTCAGTGAGTGTAGTAGAGCATAACACAACCATACCATCGGTCATTATTCCATCACCCTGTGGGAAACTGTCAGCATGAAGTAGTCTACAACCCCTACTCAGCATATATCAATGAATGAAGAATGAATATCACCCATCTCATAATCAATATTCTCATTCTTCCACTGGCTAGTATGGTATCTAAAGCTCCAGGTTCAATAATTATGCGTAAACTAGGTGATACTCGGGAGAAACAAACGCGGGAAGACCAGACATGCTGTAAGCCAGGAAGAGGGTGTATTGATAACATATCTTCATCCTTCGACAGATTCTGGGACATAGGTATACTTACAGACGTCCATCATTTGGCAGATTTCTTGACGTGAAGGTGGAATTCGAATCTGTTGACTGAGAGCTGTTGTGGAAACGTTTTGTGGTAAAACGAGTGACGAGAATGTGCATCGCGATAATCACGGCACACTAGTCGAACTCATGCAACCATGTAAAGTTTCATGGACAGTTGTCATCTGAAATGATGGAGTGTGATAAGAGTCTGAAGGAAATCTAGTTGGAGTATCGGATTCCAAGTATTTCTGTTAGTTTGAGAATATAAAACTTCAGTGAACAATTACGTCATCACATCAGGATTGCAGAAGTCACTGTGTCATTGGTTTACCTTGTTGTCGTCGTTTTTTGGAGGTGGAGTGAGGGACTATAGGTTACCTAACGTATCCCAGTCTTCAGAGTATCCTTGAAAACTAATCACCTTCTCCAATTATATCGATTCACAGAACGGAGATCCACGTGTTCATTTCAGCTTCACATATAATAATCTGAAAAAAAAATTAAGTCAACTACACAATTCCCGTTATCATGAAAGAAGGGATTAGGTCGTCTGAAATTATAAAATTACATTGACTTTGAAGCCTGACGATGGACATTTCACTATCCTAGTAGTCAACATTGTCAGTAGCAACACTTAACACAAGTTGCATTCTCACTGTCACTTTTCAAATATTCTTTATTATCATCTAAATAAGTGAGTATTTATCTACAGAGAGAGAATGCGAATTTTCCGGAGTATATTCGTGCAGGTGGCTTAGAATGTCTTTCAGAATAGACTTTGTAATCTGGAGAACTGTTATTCGTTAAATGAAGTATGCGTACACGTATGCAGATATTTCTTCAGGAGACATTTTCAGACCGAAAGGGACATTTAAGCTATTGCTGAATTTTGAATTCTCATTGCGTGGAATAGTCATTCGAATGAGACGACTTAGGATAAGTAGAGTTAATATCCTACTGAATAAGCAGCCACGTACATCATCCAGGTCTGATTATCGTCCAACGCACTTCTAAACCTCACCTCGTTTGCAAGCCAAACAGCAAGCCGCCCCCCCCTGCCTGTTAACAGAAAATGAGGGAAGCTTTGGTGTACCAAGCTAGCAAACCCACACACGCAGTAAAAAGAAGACTAGCCACTTCCACTGAAACTTCAAACACTAAGAAGAAGTAGGGAAATCTCGAGTACCTGTATGTGGTGAATCTGAGTAGTACAAATGTTTCAGATGTGTCGGCCTATTCCCGTTACAGTCCACTTTTATTGTACACTGTGGTGTGATGAGACATGGAAAGATCTTTAAGTGTATTTATTCTTTAGTAATATTGCTATTATTATTATTGTCGTAACGCTATTTGTTTTTCTGCGATTTCTTGAGTTCCTGTCTAATTTTTCGTGTGACAACCATTTAGAATTTTAATCTTACTAACACATTTAGACACACACACATACACAAGGCATTGGCTAAGTGAATTGTACTTAACAAAAGTAAACCTGGAGTTTTCTCAGGTGTGACGTAATAGCCTGTCTACGCCAACTGTTATTGTCTCTATTATTACTTCAATTTGGATTTCGTCATTACAGACCTAAATTAGAGAGATCATTGAAAATCAGGGAACGCTACTGGACAATAGTTTCGTTGTATTTTGGGACTCTCCAAAAATTCCCACCCAAGACCGTCCACCTCCCAGGGATCCAATCTGGGATCTGCAAGTTATGAGACCAAACTCGTTGACCATTCAGCCACTTGGACAATGATTCAAATTTCTGTCAATTCGTGATATAACACCACTCTGAACCAGCACTTTCAATGAACGTCCACTTCACAACCTGACATAATGGACCAACCCATTGGTCACAACTTCTCAATACACAGCTTCAGGACTCCCATAGATACACCCACAAGCCACATGCATGAGGTGGATATTGTTATGTATGTGAATATTAGGACCTTGTAGACTATGAGCAAATCTAACTTAATGCGCTGGCTAATCTATCCTAATCGCACGTCGGCAACAACAACAATACCGCCGGACACGCAAGACAAAGAAAGAAGACTGGACGTTGATACGAGAGCTTTTACTTTCTCTACAACAGTCGAAATGTTAAACAAAATCTCCGTATTTTATACAGTTAGGAAAATCAATGTCACATTTAAAAATATTAACAAACCATGGGAATTCAGTTATTAAATGCGAGTGCAAAAAAATCAATAATCATGCACGTGTGGGAAATAAATTATCATGCAGGCGCAATCAATATTGATGAGTCACCTGTGTATATATCAGATATTGATTGATAACTTAGATTATGAGCATTCCTTGTAGGGATTTGGATTAATTATCATGTCAGAATCGATTAATTTGTTTATTTGTGTGTATGTGTGTGTCTGTGTGTATTATTGATTAGTTTGTCATGTATGGACTGAGTAAACTCAACTTTCACAAATAATCAACTCAAAATATAAATTAATGTGTGTATGTGAAGTGGCTTCTTCATTCGACATTCCTAATGAGATTATTATTATTAATATTATTAATTGATAATCGATGAGTGATTTTTATTTGTTTTTTCCTGATTTTTGGATGACCACCACTTCTCTGTGTGGAGTAAAGTGTGGTAATCTCATGGAAATCTGTTTATCCTTACACAAATGTTTATTTTGTCTAAGTGTCTTTGTACACATTTGTGTTGTTGTTATTTGTGGATGGATAATGCTCTTCTAGTCACAATATGATGCCACTTCTTCATGTTGACTGACCTCTACATCACTCGTACTGCCACTATGATGACCACAGTATGTTTTAGGATTAATCTAACTGACTAACGCCGTCATCATTCATTCATCGAATGTCAATCGAATATGGAAGTGCGAATCCACTTCACAAAATGAGCGTGACTAGACACACACAATGAATGAATGACTGGATGAGAGAATCTGATGATTGGACGAAAGTAGAGATACAGACACACACCTTGCCCACTTAAGAATTAAGCCTAATTAATTAAATAATCGATACTCGTTGTGTATGTGTGTTACACATAATAATGAATACATAGACAAACACACACACATTCACACGAATATCGATTTAATAAATTTAAATTCGCTAGAAGTGGATGAATGACTTTTATGAGTCATTCTGGTGATAATAAAAGGAATAGAAGTAGATGGAGGGTTCTGTGTTTTTTATTTTGTTTTTGTTTTAATCTGGGTGTTGATTTATATGTGTGAAAGGTATTAGAGAGAAGGTTTTTCCACTTGACATTCGACGAAGTGGTTTATTTTTTTCTTTCTTATAATTTGAGTTTCTTCCTTTGTTTATTGATTGTTGAGTTTAGTTAGTAATATCATAGTGAGATGAAGTGGTCTGTCAATGAATAATTAGTGTGGAGATGTTTGATACTGTAGGTGTAATGTTAATTTGAGTGGATATCCAGTTTGCTGATGTTTGTCTGAGTGTGTTAAGACGATTATCACTAGAGTCTATGATTAATGCGTAAATTGGGGCTACTGATGTAGATGATATTGGTAGTAACTCCATATTGACTCCATATTCATAAAAGACAAACATCAGGAATCCTGTGGAAGACACATTTCCTAACTACTCCTAATCAAGAGATACGCATGCTGTAAAAGTCTACTGAGAAGAATATAATACAAAGTTTATGAACTATTTCAGGAGTTGTAATCAGTGGGGCTTGCCAAGTTGAGTGTGAGGACAAATACTTGCCGACTGATATTTTTTAGATTCCTTTACGTTCCCAGTGGATACATAGAGGGCTTCAAGCTAGAGGCTTGAAGTTTTGGTAACAGTGGTGTCTATTTTTACAGGATAGGATTGCTAGCCTCATGCCTAACCTTCCCTCTTTACCAGTCTTATCACTCGCTTAGCGAGGTAAAGGAGTGAGCCTGTGGTCGAGGATCAAACCACAGACGCTTGCCGTCTGATAGCTGCACTGCATATCGTAAACTGGCGACAGAAGATAGAATTCATAGGCGATTGACTTTTGTCATAAGTGCGCACTGCTGATGAAGAGTGTACTAATGGGAAGAAGTGTACGAAATATAGTTATAAGCCAGTAAATGAAATTTCTCAGTCCTAATGTCTATTAACTAGCTCTTCTGACCATATTATGTGTTTTTGTGGTGAGTCTTCACAATAAAACGAATGTGGTAGTATCCTGGGTAGATTTGTAAGTCTCCAGAGATACGGAACTGTGTCATTTTGTACTGCACTCAGAAGTATTCTCACCAAAACACCTGAATCTTAACTGGTCATTTAAACCATTACCAAGCTACATCACGAAGTTATATCAGATCCAGCTTGAAACCAATCAATAGCTATTTTGACAGAGTGGGTAATTGAACTCCTACTGAATGATGGATTTCACAATATCAACAATGGCTTGATGGCAAGATCTTTGATTCCTTTGTGTACAGTTCTCATT
Organism: Trichobilharzia szidati; assembly: GCA_944472155.2. Lineage (NCBI taxonomy): Eukaryota > Metazoa > Platyhelminthes > Trematoda > Strigeidida > Schistosomatidae > Trichobilharzia > Trichobilharzia szidati. Next base: position 79,026,535 of record OX235276.1, on the reverse strand, counting down.
AAAGTTGATGTGATTATTGCTTCTTTTGTTTGGGAGGGGCAGGGAGTGGGGGAGCACATTTTTAACTGATGTTTTCCATCCGAATGAAATTTATCCTTGTTAAGATTAATTAACCAAAGATGGGAAACATAACTGTGAATTGAATTATACTCATGGCATATTGTTAAATAATTTATATGAATACTATTAGTCATACTGTCATCAATATGGATCCACATGAGTCTTCATTTGTTGGTTTACATGTTTGTGTGTGTTTGTGTTTTAAGTGGATTTAAGGATAATGGTGGTTATAACAGGTGTGTGCCTGCCCTCCTTCCGTTTTTTGTGTGACAGCCATTTGTTGATATTTTCAAAACAAATCCATTTGACATTTCCTTTCAGGATCATGCTGTGTGTGTGTGTCTGTGGTTGTATGGTTAACTATGCTGTGACATCTGGTTATCCTAACCAACCAGTTGTTGTCCTTCCACATAAACAGAGAAGGAGGGGGGAGATTAGTGTATTGGTAGATATCCTACTCAGTATGTTTCACTCTCTATGCACACATAAACAACAACAATCAACTTTAACTATCCATTCTCGCTCATTTTATACTGACTGCATTTATCATCATGTATGATGGTATTATTCTCCAATTAGGCTGACTGTGATATTGATCATCTTTTTAGAAAAAATGTCGAATTGTAATTGTCAGTCTGACTGATACATGTCACGTGATAACTTGTCGGCTATTTGATTGGCCAGTTTGAAATAGTGTGTGCGTGTGTATGTGTTTGATTAGTTAATTGATTGATAGCTTGATATATTTAAAATGCGTCATCCACCTGTCGAAGACATACAGACAGGCAAGCAAAATCACAGATATTGAATTGACAAAGAGACAGACAGGTGGTTTATGCCATTGTGTGTGTATGTTTTTAATTAAAGGGCAGAATTTTTTGGTGTGGTTATCAACGAGTGATCAGTTAGCCATTGACTAATTATCACACAGCAGGGGAAATTGGTTTTTGTTTCAACCCTTTAGGCTAGAAAGAAACCAGGAACACCGGCAGTAGGGGAGAGAGAGAGAGTTGGATGAGTTTAATCTCTGTGATTCAAAGGCATATTTTACTCAGATATTCGTCTATACCTCTCTATCTCCCTGACTCTACACGTGTGTGTTATGTTGTTTATCTGATATGACAAATATGACTCGATTAATTCGTTACAGGATTTCATCATGAGTTGATATTGGTTGGAGAACCATTGGAAAACCACCTGTGGAGTACTGGACAGCCATCTGTTTCGTCCGCCTAGTTTGGGACTCCTCATCAGTACTCACCCACCAACAGGGTTCGAACCTAGGACCTTCCGGTCACAAGGCAAGCTCGTATACCATTCAGCCACCGGGACCCGATTCAGTGTTCAACTCATGAATTCTTACTTCTACAAACTCGTGATCTTATTTCGTGCGACTCAAACCAATGTCATCATTGGGACATCCATCCTCACACGTGACATCTGGATGGACCTCGCTCGTCACAACTTCTCACTAGAACTCATTCCAGGAAACTCCATCCTGTAGCAAGTCAATAGCTAGCATCAGATTAATTTTCTATAGTTTGGTTTGTAAGGGTTAGTTTTATTTTTACGAGTTGATCACGGATTGATATCAGTTAGAGAACCATTGAAAACCATCCAGTCACGTGTGAGGATGTATGTGCCACTGATGACATTGGTTGGGGTCACGCTAAGTCACGAATTGGTAGAAGTTAGAATTCATGGGTTGGCCATTGAGTCGGATCCCAGTGGCTGAATGGTATACGAGCTTGCCTTGTGACCGGAAGGTCCTAGGTTCGAAACCTGTCGGTGGATGCGTACTGCTGTGGAAGAATCCCAGAGTAGGAAGATACGAACAGCTGTCCAATACTCCCAGGTTTTCCAATGGTTCTCTAACTGATGTCAGCTCATGATAAAATCCTCCAACCAGTCAAATAGGTAGGTTGAGTGACTTGATATAATTGACAGGACTGAGCATAGCTTATGTGAAATTGAAAGAAGGTCAGGTTAAGACCAATGTCATAAGGAGTAGAAATGTAATGAAGTGATGGAGGGGGAGGGAAGGAGAAAATAATAAAACTAAAAACTGAGGAAAATGGCGCGTTAAATGTTGAAATAAATTAAGTCCATCGTTAGGCTCGGTGACTAAACAAACTTCCTCTTCTTTTTTTTCTGTATACCAAGATCTAGACTTAACACATGGATCATCATAATTTCAGTGATTTGAAGACGTTTACTACTTACGCCCTTGGTAAGATTTACTTTGAAAGTTCGTTTCTAACTGATTTTGAATGTTTTCACTGAATTGCTTTACATCAAACCAATAAGCCGTGTGAGGGGAAAGATCGAGCGAATGCAAATAAGTGGGCTAGAGTTGTCTTACACTGTTCGGCGGTATCAAAGCATATCAAGAAATGATGTCATTTAGAGAGTCATTGTAAATCAGGCAGCATTGGCCTATTTTTTTTCTCGCTGGTTTCTGAATCTTTGGAAGTATACACCCAAGACCTTACCAGGAATCGGACCTAAAACCTTTACCTTAAGAGATGACCCCATTGACCATCAAACTGTTGAACTTACAAGCGGGGGTTCCATCAAGTTGGGTGTGAGTACATAGTCAAAATATAGTCAGAGCTACTCGAAGTTAGATTTTATAGGCCATTGGATTCAGGCTACCCCAGCGAATGGATAAATGAATGATCAACGAACCGACCTCGTATCTGAAAGCTCCTGGATTCGATCCCGGTGTTGTTGTGAGTGAGTACTGATGAACAGTCCCAAACTAAGATGAAGCAATTAACCGTCTTGATCATTTACTAACTGATGTCAATTCGTGGTCAACTGGAGATTAGTCAACTCGAGAGGTGTTCAACGTATCAAGTGATGTACATAAATTATAATCTCATCTGATTTTAATCGATTTTAAATAATTTGTTTTCTTTTATTCCTTTACGTTCCCAGTGGAAAACAGGGGCTTCAAGTTAGAGGCTTGAAGTTTCGGTAGCGGTGCTAACTATTTTTACGGGATGGGGTTGCTAGCCTCATGCCCCACCTTCCCTCTTTATCAGTCTTATCAATCACTACCTTAGCGAGGTGAAGGAGTGCGTCGGCCGGGGATCGAACCCCGAACCACATGAGGCGTGGTCGATCGGTGAGCATTCTACCACTGTTCCACCGACTCACACTTTGATTTAATTGCCTACGTTAAACCGATATGGGGGAAGTATAGAGGAAGATCGGATGAATCCAAGCTAAGCGGAGTAGACTTATCTCACACCTGTTGAGCGGGATCAAAACACCTCACTATTCAATGAACGCTATCTGAATTTGTCTGTTAAACTTCTAGAATACACAAATGAACCCGCAAACTTGAATAATACTCGTAGACATTATTACATAATCTTGAGTAAACTGATAAATACACTTGATATATATTTACTTCAGTTTAACATACTTTGTGAGAACAACTCAATCACACACACACACGCACACACACAAACACACAAATAGAGACACGCATGCACGAAGGTGTTGTAATTATTATTATTGTTTCGATGTAAAGCAAATCTGAAACTCCGGAAATTGAAAACAACGCCACACAACATACATTCAATTCTCTACAAACTCTAACAAAATTCTGTCTCCCTGTTTTTCGTTGTTTTTTGAAAAAAGATTTTTCCCCACTTATTTGTCTATCTGAAAATTTTGCTTGTGTTTTTCTGATTACCTAAAAATAAAACAGAAGACAAACAACACGGAAACACAGAAAAACCGAACGGAACGAAACGAAACGAAATGGGGGATGGAGGAGAGAATGAGACTCATTTGGAAAGACAATTACACACATCTACATCTACATCTACATATATCATGTTCACCTTGTGTAATACGAATGAAATTGAATCAAATCGCTTCTATTCAACATCCATATCTCTACACGAAATGGAACTCAGAGAGACAGAGAGAATGAGGGAGAGTAGGCAGGTGAAGTAGGGGAAGGGAAGAGAAGGGGAAGGTGGACAAGGGAAAGTGGATACTACACTATTTCTGCTTGTGTTTGATGAAAACACACTAATTCCGGTTTCTGTGTTTTGTAATCTCAAAAAAACAAAAACTAATCTCAATGATAACAACAACAACAGTAATAACAAGAACGATAGTAATAATAATTTTAAAAATAGACAAATATTTGAATTGTAGAAGTCAGCGAGGGAAAGCAAGCAGAGAGGGAGAGAGAGAGGGTGTCTCTGAGATTGTAAAATGACGGGGGGGGAGTGAGTATGGATGAATGAAATGATTATGTATGTACAGCATAGAATGGAATTGACTGACAGGTGTATCATTACACGAAATTTATCAGCTGCTGGTTTTTTGTCATCAACGCCCGCCTCCACCCCCACCCTGCCCTGCCCCGGCGCTGCACAACACCACCTCCAACCAGACATCGTGTAGATTAACTTAGATTTTCAGTTAACTTTACTTCTTTTCCTCTATTTCCTGTATATGCATGTGCATAAAGGTGAACGGAAGAAAGCGAATTGCTGTTTGTGTATTGATACACACACAAAAAGATAAAAAACACAAAATAATGAGGAAAAACCTGTTACACACTTGATGAATTCGATTGAAAAGGAAACGAATATTCGATGGAGAGAATGAAGTAGCCAGATGGAGGATGGAGAGATGGTGAGTGTGAGTTGGTTGATTGAGAACTATGGCAGTGCAATGTCTGTTGTACAGGAAGAGTAAAAAAATAAATAAATAAATAAAGTAGGAGATAGACAGAACTGAAATTGTTCCTTTCCTCGTTGCCTATCACTCAGTCTCTCACCCCTTCCCCCCCTCCACAGATAATTAATTTCATAGACAAAGAGAGACAGACGCAGAGAGGGAGAGAGAGGGGGGACGGGGATTACATAATTTGAGATGGTGGTGGAAATAGAATGGACAGTACTCATTTAATACAACAAACAAACAAAAAGAAACACGAAATTGGCATGTTTAAATTTTTCACTGGACAAGTGTAACTAACTGATAGTTTATAAATAGTTTATTTAAACTGTGTGTGTGATTGAAACAAGTTTGAAATTCTTAGACAATGAATGTATCGATTTTCGAATGATGCTGTTTTTTCTTTTCATTGAATTTGGTCGAATGACTCAACTTGTCACTTTGTAAATTACTTACTAATCTTCAGTATGTACAGTTCGGTGCTTTGGTGGCACAGCGGTAGAATGCTCACCGACCGATCACGCATCGTGTGATTCGGGGTTCGATCCCCTGCCAACGCACTCCTCCTTAACCTCGCTAAGCCAGTAATAAGACTGGTAAAGAGGGAATGTTGGGCATGGGGCTGGCAACCCCATCCCGTAAAAATAAACACCACTGCTACCGAAACTTCAAGCCTCTAACTTGAAGCCCTCTATGTTCCACTGGGAATGTACAAGAATAAAAAAAGTATGTACAGTTCAAGTGAGGTGAAATTTCTCCACACTACCCTTTGGAAACCGAAATTATTCCGATCACACATACACACAATATGTGATCTGCTTGATACCACCATGAATGGTGATCAAGAAAGCAAACTTACTCAAGTGTTGGTTTGTAGGGATTTGATTGGTTGGTTACAGGATTTCATCATGAGATGACATTGACTAGAGAACCATTGGAAAACCTGCAGGGAGTATTGGATAGATCTTTCGTCCTAGGTCAAGGGGCCTCTCGAGTACACACTCATTGACGTTCGAACCCAGGATCTTCCGATTGCAAGATGAGCTCGCAGACCATTAAGCCCCTGGGAACCGATCCAGTCGCCAGCCAGCACATGAATTCCAACTTCTGACAATTCACGATATGGTGCGACCACCAGTGAATGTCATTCGTGGCAATTATTTATCCTCACACCCGACCTGTCCTGGGTTCGAACCCTGGCGGTGGGTGAGTACTAGTGAAGTGTCCCAAATTAGGACGAAACAACTGTCCAGTACTCCCTGGCTGGTTTTCCAATGGTCCTCTAACCGATGTCAGTTCATGATGAAATCCTGAAAGCAAACTTAATTGTATGAAACCACATACTACTGATTGTGTGATATGAGTAGTTGTGTACTGCTCATCTCAAGCAGTAGTTCTTCGTGGTCACGCAGAGTGAAGTGATCTAAACGCCGAATGACCATTTTGCTCGTTTGTGGTCGAACTCATCACCGGTGTATCCAGGTTTAACTCAGCTCAGACAGCCGAATCAGTTTAAACCTTCCAATTTCTAACTAGTTTGCTACTTGGGTGAACTGGTAACAACTTAATGTAAAATTTTTAATTTACGCAGTTCGAGGTAAATGTTCAGCACAGTTTCCTCTGGAAAGCGAAATTATTCAAATCACAGAATGTGAACCTCTTGATGCCATCCATATGAATGGTAATCATGTATTTGGTGGAGATGAAATTCTTAGTTCCGATCAGAGGTTAATCAAAAGGTTTATGATAAGTGACGAGAGAGCTTGTCTACACCTACTCGAGTTTGTATTGAAGTAATGTATGATCGTAACTGACTGAAGATGACAGTTTCAGTAGGGAATATGGATCAACAGGTAAAAAGCATTTGTGAAGGCAATTTCAAAGAGGTGAGTGATTCAGTTATCGGAAGACTACAAGTGTCTTATTGTGTTGAAATCGTTTTTCTTTCGAAGGTAAAGTTGGTGAGTCATTTTGACCATGATTCAATCCACCTTTCTACAGTTCTCCTTCAATTTCAGTTTTCTCCTTATAATGAAATAATCTCAATCGTTTCTATGATGTGGTCATTTGTAAGGAAAACGAATGAATCACCCTGGAAACAAACAAATACAGACAGAAGACAAAACAACACCAATGAGGATAACACGCATCATTGTTATTATTATTATTACCATCTCAACTATTCTCCTTTTCTTTTCTCTATTTTTGTTTTCTTAACTGTTACCTAACATGTGTTCAACAGATCACGAATATTCCCATCATCTTTTTTGTTTGTTTCACTGTTTTGTTTTAATTAATATTGAACTTTGAACCATGAATATTTTCAGTTTTATTAATGCAGGTAAATATATTTTTGCTTAATCATAATAATAATAATACTTTTTTAAAATTTTATTGGTTAATTTCTTTTAACGAATGAATGCATACAAGTGTGCGTGGGTGAGTAGGTGGTTGGTTGATTTTGATTGGATGAAATATGGACGTGGATGGGGGTGGGGATTTCACCTGTATATCGAAGCCATTTTTCTCGTTTCTTTTTATTCAGTTTAAGACGTGACCAGTTAATACTTTTTGTTTTGTTTATCATGTAAGGCACGCGACAAAATAAGTGATGAGGGGAATATCTTTTAAATTCATTTATTAATTTATCTGTTATTTCACGAATATTTCTGTGTAAAATTCTAGTTGCTATGCGGTGTTGACATGATGAAGTTGGGTTATAAAAGGATGAGACAAAAGGCAATTGGTTTATGTATCCACTCTCCACTCCGGTTCCCCCTCCTCCACCAGAATGGTGTTCCATTATATTCCTATGGAATTTTATTTAAACCCTTATCATATTTTGAAGGAAGCAAGTCGAATGAGTGACTTTCTTATGCAGCATTTATGTCGGCATTTGTTGAGGATTTTGGTTTTATTTTATTGTATGAAAAAACACTTTTCCATACGCCATGGAAATTATTTCGATGTTTCAGGTGGAGAATTATCACGTGTGAGTGGTTTATGCATTCTACTCTGGTACACAGATGAAAGGGTTCGAAGCATGATGATTCCGTTAAGATGGTTTCTTTTCCCTTGCATTGGATTGAACTGGAAGAAGCCTACATTGTTTATACATGTAGAAGAGTTGAAGGAAGTCATTCTTGGAGTCATGTGGTGTCTGTTGACCAGTCACTAGAGGCGGTTAGTGCTGGAGACACTGCTGGTAGATCAGACATAGGCCTACGACATAGTGGAGTTGGACAGGTGGACGGGCCAACTGGAAGTTGAAATAAAGCAAGAAAGACAAATGTACCACGATAATCTGAGCTCATTTTTTTATTATTTCGTGGATTCTTCTCATCTGGTTACAAGTAGAAGTTGTTGGCGGGCGGTTATTAGCGGTGGAGTTCAACAGCCCGCCAGAGAGGCAGTAGGTAACGTAATAGTTCCGCACCAAGAAGCTGGGACCTGACGGAGACCCATTAGTGTTTGCACTGAAACTGATGAATCTACTTCGCCACACACTCACCATATTTGATAAAGAGTCAGAGTCACGGTTTTTGACTTTCAAGTCCATCAACAGCCTTCCAGACCACATTTCTCAGTAACTACAATCGGTTCACGTTGCACAACCCATGGAAATTGGTGAACGAGCAAAGGTGGAAAGTCTCGCACTAAGGCTAAAACTTGATCTGCTCACGTTGCTCTTCATTTCCCAACTGGTCTGTTGCACAAAAGTAACTACTTTGAACACATCAGTACTGGAGCCCCTGTCTACTCAGCAGCCATCCTCGAATATCTGGCCTCTGAAGTGCTCGAATAGACCAGTAATACCTCTCGTGACAACAAGAAAACCCGTATTATCCCTCGTCAATTGCAGTTGGCCATCTGCACGGTGATGAGTTGAATAAACTTCTTGATGGTGTTAAGCCTTTATATACTACTGATAAATCTCGTTAGTAGCACACGCCAGAATATCAATCAGTAGTGCTTCCTACCTAAATCGAAGTGGTCAGCTATCTGAAAGGCGAATAAAGGGCGAAACGACGTCCGGCGCTTAGATCACTTCAATCTGTCTGACCAGTGAGCACTTCTGGTTAATATGGGTGGTATACAACTACTTATATCAGTTCATCAGTAGTACATAGCATCATGTTTACTTTCTTGATTCGCATTTATGACATCAAGCAGATTACACATTGGCCATAATCCGCGAATTCCGAATATCATTCCCAGCTCATTTTGCTAACAACATTTCATATTCCTGAAGTGTACAATCAATACTGTGGTGTAGATGCATTCATACACAGACATTTGTTTGTAAGATGAATCAGTGATCCTTCTAGGACTATATATATATATATATATATATATATTTCATGTCACATAAACTCGAAGACTGACAGGCGGAAACCAGAGAGTTTGTAGAAGAAGCAGACAGTGAAGACGGGACTTCAAGTGAACATAAAGAAGACAGAGGTGATGAAGATACCCGCCCACCCACCCACTCACCTACCGACCACCAACACTAACAATAACATTGGGAGAATTTTGAAGGAGTTCACGTCTTACACCCACCCGATCTATGCAGGATCGTTTCAACTACGGGTATTCGACACAGGATCGGATCAGATCAGAAAAGCAGGACGGAATAATGAAGTAGTGTATTTTCTTTTTGATTACAGCTTGATTCCACACCGTATTTTTTGGTACAGGTATGGAATTTTCAGCATGTGATATCGGTAGCCCAAATTCTTCAGGCCGACCATAGATATCAGGGGTGCGTTGGGGCAGGGGATCGAACCCCGGACCATGTACATGGTCGGCGAGAGTCCTAACCGCTGTGCCACTGATGCATTTTATGCAGAAGCTAAATAAACTGGTTATAAGACACAGCAACTATCCTTGTTATTGCTGTTTCTGTTTTTTGAAGGACTAACTTAATTTGTTATTGTTACTGTGATTATTATTCCATTGTGTATTTCTGTTGTATTATATACACATCTCACACAAACGATGAGAAGGCAAACAGAAAAGGAGAAATACTCGTCAATTGGATGTGGATGGTGATGGTGAGGAGGAGGATAAGATGAAATGAGATTAGGTTGAATGAGAAGGCGAAATTGTTGCCAGAAGGCAAGTTGTGATTTCTATCCTTCATCACAATAATCACAAAAGAAAGAAAGAAAGAAAGAAAAACTGTTATTTATCCCACCCACACACTCCTGTGTGTTGTTTTACTGAATAACAAAAATATTTTTCTGTTTTTATCGCCTTCCTTCTCATTATTATTAATGTCGTTGTTTAATGATGAGTTCAACTGTTGTGTAGTTGAACGAAGTTTTTTTTGTCACCTCAATATATGCAAATTACAATCAACTAACAAACCAACTAACTGAACTAACTAACTCCATCTATCTATCCATCCAACCACCCACACACTCACTCGCCCCCTCCCCACCACCTCCAGTCCACAGTCAACTTCCTTATCCTGATGTCTGTTGGCAAAGTGAATCAACGGATCATTTTAAGTCAATTAGCCCATAAAAGATGGTTGACGATGATGCTGCGTTTGTACCAGTTAGAATAACAGTGGCAAGTTCTGTTGGTAGGGGGTGGGAGGCGTCTAGTTGATGTGGGGGGAGGGGGACGGGTTGTGCCTTATTTATGCAAATTTTGTAAGTTATCCTTGATAATTATTAGTTAAGATGATAAACACAATCCACTAGTCTGTTTCTGTATGTTTGTACACATACGCACACACGCACATACAAACACACACAAATACACAGAGTTAATGTCAATCGGTTTTGTGATTTCCAACAAAGTCATGGGAATAATTAACCTGTTAGCTAATTATTGTTGCTTTCTCTCTCTCCGCACAGACAGAGGAGTTTTGTTTAAATTAAATTATGTTTAAGTGGTGATTAACTCATGAATTAGTACGAATTATTGAAAATAAAAGGGAAAACAGAGAATAGTGGACATACAACACCACTGAGTTTTGGAGATACCACAGTAGTGTGTACATGCAGGACGCTGTGTTAACGATCGGTTCCAAGACTATCAAGTTTTACCTAACGATTATCTCACCATTGAAGTATTAGTGGAAAATCAAAGATGACATGAACGAGGCAATGAATGTTTGTGGATAATCATAGAGTCAGATATCCAAGATTGAAAAGAACAGACTACGGTATCGATGTGGTGGTACTGAAAACTTATATTCCCTTCTGAACTCACAGGAAGAATAACAATGATAATAATCATATGGTAACGACAGAAGACAAGGGCCAGGAAACAGATTGTTTATTGAGAAAATCAACAGATATTTATAGATTTTTATGTGCATTATTATTAGGAGAGAAGCAACGTCTTCTGATTGGTTGTTTTCTCCCCGAAAGTTAGTCTGTACTGCTTGTGACCGTTTCTTAGACAGTTAAGCCATATATCTACGAACCGTATTTGCACATGTTAAGTTTGCTGTGATTGGTTGGTGAGTTCCTCAAGGTTAAGCTTTGTTATTGTTTTTATTTCTCATGACCGCGATTCAGGACGTGAATAATGAGGTAAATTGTTGTCTACAATCTTGGCTTGTAGACAGCTATCACCACAATATAATACACTATTGCTATTCAAAATCTAACGACAAATACTAATATTACATCAGTGAAGGTGATCAGTGTAGGGAACTGTGCTTAAACCAAAGATCGAACTCATTGGCAATTATCAACGACGTGTAGTATCTGTAACACTGAAGGAAGTGATCCTACGTCAGAAATTCGAACCCCTTGTCACCCTAGACCTTCAGTCAAAGGTGCTATCTACCACTGAGATATTTAGGCTGCAGTTGACCACTTCTAGGACTTTAATGGACACAATGCCTAGTAACTATGACGTAACACTCCTCAGCCAGCATAGACCAAGTTCTAACAAGCGATTAGCTAATACTGATTGGGAGGATACTATCAGTGTCGGATTTGATTGATATTGAAGGAATATCTTGTAAACGTAGTGTGGATGTGTTACAAGCTAAAGCACTAATGAATTCCATTCAAGAAGTTAAAGTGAATTTTCAAAACAGAACCTGATACAAAAGTGCTGCAGCAGTCCAAGTTGCTACACACTTCGTATAACACAAAACGTGGTAGAGCACGTTGATTAATTCACTTATTTGGGAAGTTGCATCACCCAGTGACAACGGGTTGATCGCTGATGAAATCTCAGCACGGATACAGACGGCCAGTTTACGCCGTCTTTGGTGTACTGCTCAGCAGTCCGCTCCATCCTCCTTTAGGGCAGTGAGATCTGGCCATTGAGAGTGGAAGACATGAAAAAGGCTAGCTACCTGTCTTTGATCATAGGTGTCTGAGTTCTATCTCCCGTGTCAAGTGGTATAATAGCGTAAGCAATGTTGAGGTTAGGCATCAGTCGAGTGTTAGGTAAGGAGGGGAAATCAATTGACGAGGCTGTGAAGCTACATCGACTGAGATGGTTGGGACATGTGTTACGCATGCATGCCTAGCCATCGGCTTCCTCAACCGCATGGCAATGTTAGCTGACATAGAGTCAGGTTGGAAAAGAGAAAGCTAGCAGCTGTCAAACCAAAACATAGCACCAGTCAATTAAATCCACAACAGTTAGTTTAAGCCACGTAGGAAAGTGTAGACTTCCTGATTAGGGTCCTCGGGACGGTAAAAATCAATGGCTGGATACAATTGGTGATATGGCTGAAAGACGTTCTCAGTGGTGCAGATGTATCCACTCCTTGTGACTTATAATTTCCAATGAAACTATATTGTTCTTCGTTACTACTATTCATTTTGTCTCATATCCCTGTTTACTGTCTCTATTTTACATTTCTTCTCTTGCTTTGTGTGCTACAAGGAGGGAGTGTGGCGAATTGAACTGCTGCACATCGGTGCAAATTTCTCTGTTGAAAGTAGACAAACATAACACAAATGTGAAGGAACTATAATAAACAAATATGCAGCAGAAAACTGAGAATTTGATGCATCTAGAACTTCATGAAGTATAAATGATTTTTAGACATGTAACCAACAGTCTCAAGCCACTAGGTTCTTAGTATCCAGGATGTCTACATCTCTAAGCAACAGTCAGAGACTTTATGGACTGATAGCGTTATTTTGCACTTTACCGCCAATAACCCCTTTACAACCTAATCTGTTAGTCGGCTAATACTGTTGCACGATGAATAAGATGGCTTCGTATATGTGTGACGTGTCCTAGCCATATATCAATAGGTGTTAGCTTCACAACCTTACCCATTGACTTGCCTAACCTCAATACTACACCACTGGAAAGCTGTGGTCAAAGTCAACTAGCCTCTTCAAGTCTTCCACTTTAAACGGCCATGTCTAGCAGTCATATAAGAAGACAGAAAGAACTACTGTGAAGTACGTATCTCCTTTAATCGATCGCCAGATATTCACATCTAATTACAGAGATAACTTAAATTATTATTATTGTTCCCTTGGGTTCCTAGTGGATCATACGGCTTCAACTGCACGCCTCCACTTGTTTCTGTCTTCTGCTGTACTTTTCACCTGCATCAATGTTACTCCATACTGTTTCAACTCTTCTTCACACGATCTCCTCCATGTCACCCTTGCACTGACGTCCCACTCGCCGCTTCCCTTTCGGGTTCCAATCGAGCATTGGCCTGACGCGCGATGCCACCCAACGGCTTCCTCAGCGAGTGTCCGATCCATCTCCACTTTCTCCTGCATATTTGTTGGGCGATTGGTTCTTGTTTTGTTTGTTCCCATAGTTTCTTGTTGGTGATTCTTTCCGGTCATCTGATCGTGAGTATAGAACGAAGACAGTTGTTGATAAAGGTCTGCAACAGGCTGTTGGAAATACTCATTGTTTGTGACCCGCCAAGTTTCTGATCCGTAAAGCAAAACTGACTTGACGTTTGTATTGAAAATCCGAATTTTGTTGTTGGTGCTGAGTGCGTCGGTGGAATAGCGGTTAGGACGCTCGCCGACAATGCACTTGGTCCGGGGTTCGACCCCCGGCCGATTTTTTAACCTCGCCTAGATTACTAGCTCACTAGAATTCTAGCCGGTCCCAAACCCGGATAAAGAGGGAGGGTTGGGGCGTGGTGCTAGCAACTCCACCCCCAAAACTTAACAAAATTGCTACAGAAACTTCAACGCACAAATATATTAAAAATTCTAAAAACATAACTTAAATTGGCTAATACTATATGTGTATTTTGTATCCCACTTAAGATTGTGTAAGTGAAATCAGTCTGCTTGGTGATGATCTAACTACCTAAATAATAAGTGAAGTGTTCACAACGCCACCAAACCGCTCTACTTTACTCTCCATAATCTCTAAACTGCGCGTCAACGCAGACCAGTCCTGTAGCATCAGCTTACATTTCACACGGCTGATGGGGTTGGGTGGGCGGTTGGGAGAGAATCGCATACCAAACTTATTAAGATTTCTGTTGAAAGTGCTTAGCAGACTTTGCATTTTTTTTGTCACCATCTTTACACAGCATGACAGACAATACCATCTATTACCTTCCACGTCGGAAAGACTGCACCCAGTGCATCAAATCAATCCCTGTGCTGATCATAAAAATTAAACATTTCAAATCTGAATATTATTTCCTCATCATCAAGAAAAATGACAAATACTTTAGAGGAAAACAAAAAAACAACAACACAAATTATGAAAAATAATCTATGATAAATGCTCTAAACAAATAAGCAAGCATGAATATACAAACATTTTTTTCTAGCGAACAGAAAACCTACTACTTACAACATATTCAGTAGTTTAGAAACAAAATCAGTAAAAAAGAGTGACAAGTTTAGGAAAATATGTTTTTTTAATTTACAAAAAACAACATGAATCACAATTTTTTATTAAGGCGGTTTTTGTTTAAAAAAAAACATAATTTATACAAAAGAGGATAAACATGGGGAAAAGGTGTTTTTCTTCCTACTTAAACGTATATAAAAGGATATTAAATGGATAAAACTCTGAATGAAAGTAAACAGTGTTTGGGTTTTACGAGAAACATTTGAAAGAAATGAACGAAAGAATCGGCGATGAAAAACAAACAAATGCCTTTTTGTTTCCAAATAGTTTTTCACTTAGCAACCAAAAACCAATGAAACATATGGATGAATGTGTAAAAAAAAATACAAACAAATGCTTTATTACTAATATTATTATTATTATTACTGGAATAGTGAACGTCTAGGACGTAGACGTGGTTGATTCCTACTTGTTTCTGTTATTGTCGTCAATCTTCTAGGTGGCAATACACTATTCGATAGATGATGATGATGATGAATATGTGAAGGAAACTTTGACTCTATTGTTGTCGTCAGTGGATGATTATCAATATCTTTTTGTACATTCCACTGTAATTGACGTAGTACAGGGGATAGTGGAATATCATTATTATCTAGTGAAGCTTCATCCCATGGATGACGTGAATTTTCTCTACTGACGGTGGTGGTTAATTGTACCTTTTGATTTGTCATCCTCGCCATTGATGGATGTGATTTCATCTGGAGAGATGGTGATGACGGTAATGATGGTTGTAATGGAGATGATGATAACAGTAACAAGGGGGAATTTGTTCGAGATGGATTAATATTCTCAATATCATCATCATTATGATGGTCATTGTGTTCTGTTGAGTAGTAGTAATAGTTTTGAATGTTTTCGCATGATGATAATTTATGACACGATAAACTACCATCATCTGCTGAAGGCAGTGGCTTTTGATGTTCTTGTAAGAATTGTTCATCACTTCCATCATCTCCACCGAATAATTGTTTACGAAGTGCAATACACGCTGAATTACTTTGACTGCTTACCGTTCCATTATCCAGAATATCACTAAAAGGATCACGAAAAAAAAACAAGGCATAAAATCAATAAAGAATGAACCAAGAGTATGTACTTACCAACAACCATGCTTCACGTGGCCTACGGTTCGATTCCTGACCAACACGCGCCCCTAAACCTCGTTTAACCGTGGTTGTAAGCCCGGTGACTAGCAGTCCACTCCAGCTGATGCGGATTTTGACCGGTTTGGGACTCGTCATCCAGGAGTGACTGTGACTCCCGCAACAGAGTGGATGGCAGTATTTTCCCACACTGAGACTCGAACCCACTACCCAACGTTTCACGCATCAAAGCGTTATCCACCAGACCACTTGGGCCATGTGTGATTTTCTGGTTGATCGACCAGACCGAAATATTTGACTTCTATGTTGAAATGCCGACACACCACCCCTGTCTATGACAGACATCGTAATGATGTCTGAAGACTAACAGGATATTTGATTGAGTTGATGTGGTGACTAGCAGTAAAACGCAGCAGGTGAGGATTTCATCCTCTCATTGAGATCACTGCAGATGCATACAGTGATGAGTCCTAAGGGGAGGACGAAATATGTATCCTGGATTCCACTGCCAGTCACCACTATCTACCACCAAATAAAAAGAATTACTTCTCTTGACAAGTGTGACTAATGTCAAGTGGCAAAGCAAATTAATGTCATATATATAGAATAATTCATAGGATGGATAGAACTTGAAAAAGGGTGTGCAATTATAAGATTAGTAGACAAATCGAATAAAATAAAAAGTTACGTAACAAACATTGTGTGAAATTCGATAGCATAGAATTTAACGTTGTAAAAAAGAAGAATTGATTTAGAATGACAAGTGGAACAAGTGAAATAATACCTGGGATAGTTCAAAGTGAGAGTAGTAATAGTAACAATTGACTTAATAAGGAAGAGTATACAAATTGAATAGACAAAAATGAAAAAATGGAGAGCTGGTAGAGCTAAAGTATGATTGGGGATTACCATACTTTAGCATAGAGGAGGGATTAAGACCATGGAAGTTAGGGAGGGGTTGAACGAACCTTCTCTGTACACAGAGATCTGGCTTTTCTGATTCGATAGCCAAAGATGGCTTCAGCAATACAGATGAGTCGGGTGCGTAGGGATTTGGGTAAATTACTCTTTGTATTTAAGAGGAGTTTAAAGGCAGAGGCTATAGAGATAGGGTGATCATTATCGACCAGATGTTCAATGATCACGCTTCTTATTACTCCACACAATACTACGTAACGTTTTTATTTTATTCGATTTGTTTACTAATACTATAACTGCACACCCTTTTTCAAATGCGACTAACTCAATAAAAACAAGTTTCACAGGAGATAAGAGATGGAATCAACTGTAAACACACGCACACACACAACCTGGAGTGGGGTGATTAAGTAATGCCTAAATTTCAACAGCTTCTGGGTTTGTGGAGTCAGGGGACACACTGAACCAGAGAGGAGAAATGGTTTACTCCGATAGAAATACACATCAGAAAATGCAGTCAGTCAATCTCATCAATGAATGTTGATGGAACAATGGATGTACACCCTAAACGATTAGTAAGGAAGCAGTCTAAGCACGAAACGAATAAGGCTGCCTACAATACAATACTTGTATGAGAATATATTCTATTGATTGATTGGTTTGAGTAGTAAGCAGTTGGACACCACTCACATCATTAACCAGTAGTGTTTGCTGGTCAGCCAGAGATTGGAGTGATCCAAATATCCGACTGGTCGTTTCGCCCCCCTACCTGGGACTACTCCACCAACCAGCAATAGTGTACCCAGGATAACTCAGCTTAAACCACTCAATTTTTGGGTGGTAAACAACTACTGATTTCAAGCAATCAGTAGTATATTATGGGTATGTATTTTACTTTTCTATAGTTTGGTTTGTAAGGGTTAGTTATATTTTTTTTACGAGTTGATCACGGATTGATACCAGTTACAGAACCATTGAAAACCAACCAGCCAGCCGTTTCATCATAGTTTGGGAATGATCTGCAGTACGCACCCACCACCACGGTTCGAACCCACGACCTTCCGGTTACAAGGCCAACTAGCTGGCTCGTATACCATTCAGCCACTGGGACCCTACATGATTCAATGGCCAACCCATGAATTCTAACTTCTACCAGTTCGTGATTTAGCGCGACTGGCACCAACCAATGTCGTCGGTGGGAACATCCATCCTCACACGTGACATCTGGTTGCACCCCACTGGTCACGACTTCTCACTAGAACTCCAGGAAACTCCGTCGTCCTGTAGCAAGTCACTAGCGAGCATCAGATTAATTTTCTATAGTTTTGGTTTGTAAGGGTTAGTTATGTTTTTACGAGTTGATCAGGGATTGATATCAGTTAGAGAACCACTGAAAGCCAACCAGGAAGTACTAGACAGCTGTTACATTGGTTGGTGGTCGCGCTAAATAAGATCACGAACTGCTAAAAGTTAGAATTCATGGGTTGGTCATTGAATCGGGTCCGGTCCCAGTGGCTGAATGGTATACCAGCCAGCTTGCCTTGTAACCGGGAGGTCCTGGGTTCGAAGGCCCTATGGTGGGTGCATACTGCCCATGATTCCCAAGCACTAGGATGAAACAGCTTGCTGTCCAGTACTCCCTGATGGGTTTTCAATGGTTCTCTAACTGATATCAATCCGTGGTAAAACTCGTATATATTTACACTTGATTTCTTGATTAGTAATTATAACGTCAAGCAAATCACAATACTGTGGGTCTGAATAATCTTGATTTCCAAAGGAAACCTCTAATGAGACTCGACCCAGAATTGGATAAATGGCAAGTTAATTTGAAAAGTGTCAATTTAAGGCTACAGTACTGCTGAAGAAGAAGAGGAGATCAGTGTTTCATAAATTAGGACTTAAAGGTGATGAAATTGGAGGAAGAATTACTAAGCGAATAAGAGATGCGATGTATCTAACCGCCCAACTGGTTCACCTATCCAGTTATACAGTTTAAACTAGACGAATTTCCAACTCTCGTTAAGTTCAACTACTATGTTTATGAGTTTACGCATATGTACATGCGGTAGCAAGTAATCAGGAAGAAAGGAGAGACAGTTGCCTACAAGAATTGTTAAACATGTTCCCAAGAGTTTACATCTTAAAGGTACAGCATCATTCAACAAGCAACATTAGATCATTAGATCAACACAGTAGGCGGTGATGATGAATAAACGAAAGCACTTCATGACTACTTCAAATTGCTGAAGTTGGTCTGTGACCACTTAACGAGTGAAACTTGAATTATGCATACAAAAATAGACTATTACTAACCTCAGTAGGCATTGACGGCTTCATAGTTTTTAAATGACTCACAAACCTATAAAAGGTTCATGAGGAAATCAATCTTTAGTTTTCCAGGCCTGATGTTCATTATCAGTATAGACAAAGTTATGGAGAACTGTCTTGAATGAATCGCCTGAGATCAGCTATCTGGAATACATATATATCATATGCAAGTCTAGGTACGTCCGTGGTTCAGAGGTAGAGCGCTGGCCGACCATGCACTTGTCCCAGGGTTCGAGTCCCGGCCGGCACACACCACTTCCCCTTAGCCGGATACACTCCCGATAAAGATGGAAGGTTGGGCATGAGGCTAGCAACCTACCCACCACCCACCCACCCCGCAGAAACCCCTTGTGCTACACTGAAACTTTAGAGCTTTGAAGTTTCAAAGCTCTAGCTTGGAGCCCCCTATGGTCCACTGGGAATGTAGAGGAATAAGAAAAGAAGAAGAATATACCAGGCTATGAGTCATACTCACTGATTGAATTTCAACATGGAACGTTGCATAGAAGTGTAGCAGTTCAAGTCAGAAAACTTCAAGAAGCACACAAAGAGAGACAAAAGAGAGTCAAAAGGATGATCATAATAACCCCAACAATATAACACAGAAAAACATGACGGCTTAATATAGATATGGCAGATTAGAGAGTCACTACCAACAGTTTGAAACCATTAGATTTTAGCGTCCCGAGGACCTCAACTAGGCAGCCTACACCTACCTATGTGGCTGGTTTGAACCAACTGTCAGACTTCATAGGTTGATTCTAGATTTTAGTTTGACAGCTTGTGTACCTCATTTCCAACCTGATCCTGTGTCAGTTAACAGTAGCCATTAAGGTGACGACTAAGTGTGTGCAATACATGTCCTAACCATCTCAATCGATGTAGTGTAACAACAGAAGACAAGGGCCAGGCAACAGATCAGTTTTATTACGAAAACCAGCAGGTATTTATATGTATTTTACGTACATTAATAGGCTTCTGCCCGCAGAAAGAAGGCGGTCTTCTGATTGGTTGTTTGCAAACAAACGCAGTCTTCTGCTTTCTCGTTTTCGATATTTCTCGGAAATGCGAGCCACTTGTCTGCGAATCATATTTGTCCACGTCTAGGTCAGCTGTGATCGGTTGTTGAATCAGCCTAGATTAATTTCTACCAATCAGCGTAGATCAATGTCTACCAATTGGCTAGCAGCTTGCTCTCACCACAGTAGCTGCTTCACAACCTCGTCGATTGATTCTCCCTCCTTACTTAACACTCGACCAAAGCCTAACCTCAATATTACTCACTTTATTATGCCACCCTAACATGGGAGACAGAACGCAGACATCTATGATCAAAGACAGCTAGCTAGGCTTTTCATGTTGTCCACTTTCAATGGCCATGTCTTACAGCCATAAAGCTATCCAATACTGATTTTCAATGATTCTCTAATTGCAGTCAGTTCGTAATCAAATTTGAAAATAATAATAATGAGTTCCCTTTGCAACGACAGAGGAGAAGGGCCAGTCAACAGATCCTGTGATGAGAAAATCAACAGATATAGATTTTTATGTATATTATTAGTCGTAATTTTTAGCAGAGAAACAGCGTCTTCTGATTGGTTGTTTTCCTGCTGAAGGTTATTCTGTCATTTCTTTGTTGCCGTTTCTTAGACAGTTCATAGGTGGCTCTCGTGGTTCAAGTGGTCTAGTGGATAACGCTTTGGAGTTTGAAACTACAAGCACTGGGTTCGAGCCTCGGTGGGAACATAATCACTCACTGACTAGGGAATGCAGGTACATCCACTAGCTGACGAGTCCCAAATGGGACGAAACGCGCATCCTGGATTCCACTGCAAGTCACCATCCTCCAGTTAAAGTGATCGGTTGTTGAGTTAGTCATTGTTCTTGTTTTTTCTCATGACCCCGATTTGGGACGTAAACATTGACGTTAATTGCTGTATACCAATTTTGGCTATCAGACAGCTCTCACCACACCTTGACTGTTTTATAAATAACCTCGAACACTGTTTTGGTATTAATTAGTCTTGTGATTCATATCGATTAAGTGTTTAGCTATATTATAAAGTTGGTAGTCTGTCACCTTTGTTTACTAAATGTTTCACAGTTCATTTGTTTTTCTAACCACTCACGGATATATGCTATCCCAACTTCACATGCAAAGCACGATCGCTGCTCCCTATTTATATGTGACTGCATACACACACACACACGTGTGAATTGGTATGTAGTATGGGATGAGACATAATTACTGGTGCACTTTTGAGGCTTGTAGTAGAGAATATTTGGTATATATATATATATATATATATATGTATATATATATATGTATATATATATAGTGTCACCATAGATTACCAGTAAGAGAAGCCTCTTTATATATACGACTGCAATTCAAGGGCGATATACCAAGCGAAATAATTACGAGGAAATTTTAAAAAAAATCAGTTCAAAGAACTTTTAATGCTGGAGAACTACACGACCGATGGTGATTCCTCAACTAAAAGATGAAGCACCTAAACTAACTAGCCACTTCAAATTGTATCTACCAATTCAACTGCACTTATTGTGGAGCGAGTTATATTGGCCGTTGCTATAGGAAATTGATTTTTCGTGATCGCTCGAGAACATCTCCCAGTATGGCTAAGTAAAGGTGTAGTAAAAACCATCAACACTTCGATATTAGACCATCTGGTCCCAACTGCCTGGCCACAAAGCTAGCCAGCATTGAAGAATCCTTGTCTACCATCTACTGGGTGCCAAATAAATTGCCTAAAACCATCGAGGTACCGCATGCTCCAAAACAGCAGAGACTATCACAATTCGTGTGAAACAACAAGTGCTTTGTGTGCAAAAGAAGCAAGTCAAGCCAGCCACTACTACTGCCCTGGCCGGTCTGCAGTAGAGACTATAAATTCATGAATTTGTAATATTATCTTTTCTAATTTTTCTGACATTCAGCTTATTTTATGTTGATGCTGTCAAACTGTAATCCATTGATATTGTTATTGCTGATTCGATATTATTTAAACAACATTAATGTTGTTCATAACACTAATTCATTCATTCACTAAAGTGTGTATATATATATAACTGTAGAGCCTGATGATGAAGTTATCGAAAAGAGTATTCTTTGTTCAGTATCCATTCCTTTTGATTATAAAATAACCGATTATTTAGTAATTAAAACAATTAATCCCTATGATAAATTTGAATAAGGCATTTAGAAGACAAATTTCGCGAGATAATATCGTCACTTCGTAGTTCCTTTACAACCGCTTTACAACTAACATGGTTAACAATAATAAAATAAAACAAAATAAAGTGCATGACAATTACTCAGTTATATTAAAAAAACAAAAGTGCATACTATGCTAATGACTAATCATATTTTTAAATAGGTCAAGTAGTCCATGGTAGGCAAAGGAAGTTTGAAGTCTATTATTGGTGATAATAGTAAGTCTATTGAAAACTGTATTACTCTATTCAATCATATTCATCGAAATATCCGAGTGCCTTCTGAATTTAAATTGGATAAAAAAACTCCGTTTCTTCGATATTTCAATGACCAGGTGAGATGATGGAACGATTCAGCGATCTATTTTTCGTAAACAGATATGCAGTGGACAATGTCTTCATTTCACCAGTTTTGTTCCTATTCAGAATAAATGTTCCCTAGTGAAATGTTTGTTCTCAAGGGCCTGCAAAATATGCACGAGCGTCCTGTAACAAGTCACTAGCGAGCATCAGATTAATTTTCTATAGTTTGATTCAACCAGATGTCACGTGTGAGGATGAATGTCCCACCAACGACATTGGTTGGGGTCGCGCTAAATCACGAATTGGTAAAAGTTAGGATTCATGGGTTGGCCATTAAATCGGGTCCCAGTGGCTGAATGGTATACGAGCCAGCTAGCTTGCCTTGTAACCAGAAGGTCCTGGGTTCAAAGGCCCTATGGTTGGTGCATACTGCCGATGATTCCCAAGCACTAGGATGAAACAGCTGGCTGTCCAGTACTTCCTGTTGGTTTTCAATGGTTCTCTAACTGATATCAATCCGTGATCAACTTGTAAAAACACAACTAACCCTTACAAACCAAACTGTAGAAAATTAATCTGATGCTCGCTAGTGACTTACTACAGGATGAAGTTTTCTGGAGTTCTAGTGAGAAGTCGTGACCAGTCAAGTTCTGATATCAATCCGTGATGAACTCGTAAAAAAAGTAGAAAATCCCAATGCAATGATGATGATGGATTTGTATTCACATTAATAATTATTAATGTGAATACAAATCCATCATCATCATCCATTGTAAAGCACTTATAATAATGTCAGGTCACAAAATCAATATTAACAACTGTTTCACAATTATTTCACCGCAAAAGTCTAATTCAAGGTCGGTTATTGAAGGTGATGGAAGTACTTTGGGGATTAATCACATACATCCTAAACTATGTGTACAAAAAACAATAGACTTCAACCTTCCTCAGCCTACCATGAACTGACTACCTGACCTATTTAAATACGATTGGTCATTAGTATGTACTTTTGTTTTTTCATATAACTGAGTAATTGTCATGCATTTTATTTTATTATGTTATTGTGAACCATGTTAATTGTAGAGCGATTGTAAAGAAACTACGAAATGACGATATCACCTCGCGAAATTCGCCTTCTAAATGCCTTATTCAAACATAGTAATTCATAATTTTCAAGCTTTACATAGTCTCTCTATCGCATAGAACACGGGCTAGCCAAATTGTGCTATCGTTGATTTCCTATACTCAGTATTACCAGCATATCATCTTTTGTACTGACTTCTAGTTCTATGAGATGAGATACAAGGCGGGGGGGGGGAGAGTTGAGAATAGAGGGGTTGGGTGTTGAGGGTCAGACAATATAGATTTAAAATCCTCATTGAGTCATATGAAAAATCGGCGAATTCGCCGAAAAGAGTCTCTTCGCTGAATGTCTTCTCTTTTTAATATAGATTTAGACGATTTTTCACATGAGTTGTTCAGATGTCTATCAACTAACTAATGTAGTGACAAGCTGACTGATTAAGTTGCCCCACAACTTACCCTACTGACAACCTTTAAAATACCCTTCTCAAAATGACAGAGCCTAAACAAGGTAGAAGAAGAATTAAGCTTTGTTGAAAAATGCCTTAAGGAAAACAGGTAATCCAAAAGGATTTATCCTAAAGTACAGCAAAGAAAGAGATGAGAAAGAGAAAGAAGTATCCAACAGTTGAAAAGAAGAAAGTGTTCATTTGCCTCCCATACAAAGGAGAAACAGTATCGCAAAAGATTGAAAATAGAAATAAAGAGATGCTTTCGTGCAGCCAAGCTAGTGACACTATACAGCACTACATGCTCTATAAGCCGATCAAAACCGGATAAGTACCCTGCTGATGTCACCTCCAACTGCATTTATAAATTTACGTGCACCTGAGGCAGCAAGTACATTGGAAGGACAGAAAGAAGGTAAGGCTTCTATCCGCTGTTTTCAGAGCATATTGCAAGAAACTTATGCTTAAAAGGAAGCAGATATTTAAAAAGTGCAATTATCAGCCACCCATCCCTGTGGATACGGGTTATTTTGTCGAGATTTCCAAATCCTTCAAAATATTAAACATACAGAGGACAGCGAATCTACTACGACTTGCTGCAGCAATTGCGATCAAACGTTTCAGACCAACCTTATGCACACAGACAGAGAGTGTGTGTAGTCAATCTCTCACTCCCATGGTAACCGTATTACTTTCATTACACTGATTAGTCATACACACTAGTGAGCTCAGCTAAGCTCACTGAGCAAGTTTTCAACTTGATGAACTTTAACCTTCTTGAGTTGACATGTTGACGTACAAGCTAATACTGTTTATTAGACTTTTCTGTCTTCTCTCACCCCCCTTTTTTTCATAGTTCGATAGCATATAAATTGATGGTAACTGAAACTAAAAATTGTAGTACTTATATTCCGGATGCGTCCATCTTATTAAGTTTTCTTTATTACCTTTCAAAAATTGAAGTATGAAATGTTATTATTTATAACCATTGTAATTTCAGGTAGTCATGTACAGCTGATGAGAACCTGTGAAATAGACTGATGATATCACTTTATACTGCAAATCTAGTTTTTCTTTCTCTATCGAAATTTATCAAGGGAACCGAATGTATGAGATTAGATTTGTTCTGACGAGTTTGTTTTTTATTTCCCCATTGTATGGTAATTTAATGAAGACATTTTTTTATTTGGGACAGAATAAAGACTGTAGGTTTTGAAACAAACTAACTTCTACACCGGTTTAAAAATTTTAAATGATATCCGTTTTTGACAACAGTATATCTGCCCATCAATATTTTATTTTCATTATCAGCTGTACAAATATGCTGAATTCTATTAGAGAACAACTTTACTAAGGACAGAACAGCTATCCAGTACACCCTAATTTCTAACTGAAGTCAGTTCGCGATCACCCCCCCTCCACTGCACATAGATCGAACGAACCTGGGACCTTTGGGTTATGTGCTCGAACTCATCGACCATACATTCCGCCACATAGACTGAAATCCAGAGATCCGTCAATTCTAACTTCTATCATCAATTCGTGATATCATGGTGCTACCACCACCATCACCACCACGAATGGCATCATCGGTGAGCATTCCCACTTTACCTTGATATCATGGACCCACCACCCTGCTACTTTTGACGACTTCCAGTAGTGTTGTCTCAAACTGGCTTTCAAGGTTTGCATAACTGATAAGATGTTATTTTTATTCTGATAAATCACACACTGTACTGTTATACAGTAATATTAACTGATGGCAACGTTTCGAGCACAAACTATTGCCACTCATAATAATATCAAGTCATTCACACAACATTTTCCTTTCATTTATATAGATGAGTGGAATCGATTAGATATTGGAATAAAAAATCAGTATAGGATAATGTACATTCAGAAATAATAATATGAGTGTTATTCACCAAATACAATCAGATGGGAAATAAGACGAGTGTTTTTATAGTCATAATAAATAACTTGTTAGAATGTTGTGATGTGATTGAATTGAAATAGAATTTTGAGATTATTTATTATCCTCCTCTGATTTGACTGACTGGTGGTAATAACATCTTCCATATCTCTGGTATTTGCATTGGGTCATCTCTGTTACATGTGTTGCGTGTAGACTCGATGAACTAGGCAGGATTCAGTAATCAACCTCTCTCTCTCCACCTACCTATATTACTTCTTACAAATTTTGACTCTGTCTAACCCACCCTACTGTGTGGTTGTCTATTAAGTCATGCAGTGCGATTGCTGAGCTTTTTTCTAAATTACTTATCTGTCTTCTCGGGGTCAACCATTCTTACCTTAGCCAAATTCTTATGTTCCGACAATCTGATTATCCCCGATCTACTAGTTTGACCTATGTAGTTGACCTCACTCAAAGTCATTGCAGGGTATTTTGTAAATTACATTATTTTGTCTAATTGGGTCAACCTACAGGGTCCTTTAACCTACAGAGCTTGTCCCTGATTGAGTGAGTTTGTAGGTTTAAATGCCACTTCAATTCCTGCTTTATTAAGGATCCTACGTAATGTCTCAGATGTCCTCTCCTTATATGGTATAACAGTAGATGCCTTATATTCTCTCTTATTTATGTTATCATTATTAGTTTCACCATTATTTTTCCTTTGCTTACGACCTTTTTTGATATTCCTAATGAATTTTATAGGATAGTTAGTTATTTAACACAAACGCTTCTCCTTCTCTCTGTTTCATTTCATCGTTTAGACCTTCTTTTGTGCAACTTAGTGCTATTGTTCGGTTTGTTAGACACACTTAACTAAGCCAGCATTCACAGACAGACAGACAAAGAACGGATGAGATGAATTAAAGAAGTCTAAAAATATCTGTTAGCAGTTTGCGTTGGGACAGGAAACCATCAAATGACATCACTAGACAAGCCATTGCTCGAGTGGAACCCGAAAGGGAAGCGGCGAGTTGGTCGTCAGTGCGAGGCTGGATGACTTGGAGGAGGTGATGAAAACGTGTGGGCAGACTTGGAGCCAGGTGAAGACTCTAGCAGAGAACCGAATGCAATGGAGACGCACGGCTGAAGCCCTATGTTCCTCTAGGAATTAAAGGAAACAATAATAATAATAATAGAATGCGTTGGCCTCAATTTTATAAACGCTAGTCTAGTGATCATGACGATATCCACATTTGAAAATAAACCCCAAAATCCTCACAAAAAACGCATAATCTTAATAATAATAATAATAGTAATAATAACAAATAAAGTCGAATATAGCATATATAAGAGGAAGAAGAATAGATAAAACTCACTTGACACCACCGTTAATCGCTGTATGTGGATTAAATACATACAATGGTGCATAGGGCGACGGTATAGGCTTTTTTATAATTGGTATTCCTGAATCCATTACAACAACCTTCAATGAATCTTTATTCACGGGATTATTTCTTGCTGGTGTCGTTATTGTTTTCGTCGTTGTCGTCGTCGTTGTTGTCCTTATCCTACAGTCAATACCACTGCTACTTTGATTACTGTTTGTATTGACAAGCGGGGAAGTTGTATTATTATTATCATTGTTATTATTATTCATGATACAATTTCGTTTAGGTGCATTTAAGCAACGAGCTTTCAAGTGATTTTTATCATAGGATGAACATGAAGGTGTTTGATCGCCTTGTAAAAAATGCGGATATTTATGAGAGATAGGCGAGGATATTGAGACTGTTTGAGTTTTAGATGGTGATGATAATGTTGGTGATTGGACGGAAGCACTTCCTGCTACAGTATTACTATTACTAGTCATTGTCGCCATAGAAATCAATTTAAAGATAGGAGGTTGAATAGGTGGTGGTGAACACACCGGAGATGCTCTTCGACGTTTTCTACATAATAAAAGAAAGAGGAAAAGAGGGGTGTGTGTATGTGCAAGTGTGTGGGCGTGATTATACACAGTAAAACAGCTTCGTGCGCCCTTGAAATACAAAAGCAATCTGATAAAGTACTTGGTCTGCCACAGAGCAAGAGCAATCTGCTCGGATAAAAATGTCTTGATGAGGAACTGAATAATAATATTATTAAACGGTTGCTAAGTGAAAATGGCTGCCCAGAAAAGTTTATTGATAAGAAATGTGAATCTAAAATCAAAGCAGTCCAAGGTACCAACAGTTCCGAAAAAGGAAGGCCTTATCCTTACAAATGCAGAACCTTGGGGACAACATTAGCGAGATACTACCAAAGACTGTAAAATACCTGAAATCTTCACCTTTTTAAACCAATTAGTCTTTGTCAGTCTGTCTGTTTTCAACATAGAATTTTGCACAGATGTGCAGCAGTTCAAGTCACCACACTCCCTCCTTATAGTACACAAAGCAAGAGAAGAAGGTAGAAGAAATGAAAACTAGAGACAGTAGAAAGAGATATGAGACAAAAGGAATAGTAATAATGAAGAACAATGTAGTTTTATTGGAAATTATAAGTCACAAGGAGCGGATGCATCTGCACGAGCCATTGAGAACGATTTTGAGCCATATCACCGAATGTTTACAGCCATTGGTTTTTACCATCCCGAGGACCCCAACCAGGCAGTCTACACCTTCCTACGTGACTGGCTGGCTTAAACTAACTGTTGTGGATTTCATTGACTGACGAAGCCATGTTTTGGTTTGACCGCCGCTAGCTCTTTTTCAGCCTGACCCTATGTCAGCTAACATTGCCCGTCGGTCGAGGAAGGCGATGACTAGGAACCCCTACGTAACACAAGTCCTAACCATATCAGTCGATGTAATTTCACAGCCTCGTTGATTGATTTCCCCTCCTTACCTGGAACTCGACGCCTAACCTCAATATTGCTCACCTTATTATACCACTTCACACGGGAGACAGAGAGCAGGCGCCTATGATCAAAGACAGCTAGCCAGCCTTTTCATGTCTTCCACCCTCAATGACCAGGTCTCACAGCCATAAAGGAGGACGGAGCGGACTGCTAAGCAGTACACACACCCTTTGGTCGATAGCCAGTCGGATATCACGTCTGCCCCAAAGACGGAGTAAACTGCCATATGCAGAACTAGCCTTCTATATCCGTACTGAGATTTCGTCAAAGATCAATCTGTTGGCACTGATTGAAGCAAATTCCCAAATAAGTGAAGCAGACAACGTGCTCTACCACTTCACTCCCTATTTCTAAACTAGGAGTCAGTGTAGTCCAGTCCCGTAACATCATCTTACTTTGACGAGAGTGAATCGCATGCCAAACATTAGTAGATTGCAGCTTAAGGTGTTCAGAAGCCTCTGCATTTTGTCAGTGTCCTGGCCTAGAAGGACTATATCATCTGCACATTCTAAGTCAACGAGATTATTCCCTGATGGTAACAAGTCAATCCCTGAGTCGCTAAAGTCACTTATGGTTAAGTCCATTAGCACACACATCTATGATGAAATTGAATAGAAATGGGGATAATGGGCATCCTTGACGGACATCACTAGTCGTCACTACTTCAGATGACAACTCGCCATAAGCCCTCATCTGGCTGCATGAGTTCGAGTAGAGTGCCTTAATCAGTGCAATGTATTTTCTCGGCATTCCCTTTACAGCTAAGCCTCACCAGAGGACCTCTCGGTCGATAGGTCAAGAAATATAACGATTGTTGGACGCCGGTAAGAATGCCTATGTTCTAGAATCTTTCCAAGGGTGAAGATATGATCAATACACCCTCTTGGAAAACCATCGAATGGAGTATGCATAGCAAGACAAGTTGGGCGTGGAGGAGATCGTATGAGGAGGAGGAGAGGGAAATGAAAGCTGGTTGGTTAGAGGAAGTCATGGAGCCAGATTCAAAGAAGACTGAAGAGAACAAAGTGAAATGGGGATGTGCACCGGACTGTAGTCACCCCTCTCCCCTATGTTCCACTCGAAACTTACGAGAATAACAATACTAATAGTACATAGAGATATATAAATTTTAAATTGTACAAAGGAAATGTGTCTGTTCAACTAACTCACCTTGACATTAATAATGCGCCTAATTCCTCACCATCATCATTATTATCCCCTTCTATAAAAGTACTATCAGTTGCACTGGATAGATTTGGAGTTGTTTCCTGCAGAAATTCATCTCTGCCAAGAAACATTGCTTCTTCATCAAATATTTGAGGTGAATCAGATAGTGGTTGAAAACCAGAAGAATGTCGAATACGTCGAACACTACCGCCACTACCACCGCTACCACTGACACCACCACGACGGCGGCCACGTCGACTGTTCTTCATTGTTGTCGATGAATGATTATCTTCAATTGTTTTAGATGTTTTATTATATGCAGCATTACATGTTCTACGTCGTGGTGTTGACTTCAATGGAGAGTCTAGTGTACTTATAGCGCGTATAGGTTGACTAGCTGGTTGTACGATTGGTTTAACAATAGATAATGGAGGTGTGACAATAGGGATTTGATCAAATCTATTCGTATCATCTTTCGGAGTTATTGTTATTGTTCCTGTAGACAACAATGGTGATGATACTTGTAGTAAATGATCATTGTTTGGCTTTGTTTTACAACTTGGTGTAATGTTGAAAATGTCTTTTTACAAAGAGAGGGAGAGAGAGACAAAAAAAGTAAGAAAATGTAGTAGTTATGTGGTTAACAGTTAAGAATAGAATATGCTTCTTAATCCAATACACCACCCCACACCCCCGGATACTGTAATCAGCCGAAATATAACTTTCAAGTTTTGTTTTGTATGGGATTTAATTGATTTCAAGCTTGATCACGAATTGACATCGGTTAGAGAACCATTGAAAACCAGTATTGAACGAATGTTTCGTCCCTGTTTGTGACTCTTCAGCACTACGCAACGATTACCCTATCTACACCACTATGGAACTGTGGTGTCCATTGGTTTAGGCGCTGCACTTCTATCCACCAGTAGTGGGTGGTCAAAGGTTCGAACCCTTCACCTAATGACTTTTGGGTGACTCTAAACTATACTAGCATAGAACGAAACTACCTAATAAAGACCTTGACAAATCCCTATCGACCAATCAGATGCGTGTGAAGCAGAAGCGCGTACTTTGAAAGAGATGTCTACGTAAAAGTAATGCAATGTTAAAAAGTAGTTACATAGAATAACTTCTTTGTTCATGTCGTGAGAAAACCTCCCAACATACTCATAGAGGTCCTCATAAATTCGTTGAGATAACTGTAAATCATCGTGTCTCTTGACCCACCCATTATTCACCGCTGTGATCCTCCTTTTTAAGTGACTCTAAAAACTTTCGATGGAATTTGTGTGGGTCGCATCGAAGGGATTAACGAAATCGTTCACATTACTATTGACCACGTTATGAATATAGACCAGGGATGATAGCTGCCTATACGTTTTCTCTCTCTTCCAGTGAGCCTGCCGTCTATGCAGCACTTAAATACTAGATTTCGGATAAAATTCCCGGCAAAGTTAAACTTTAAGCACCACCAACTACCCGATCGGCGAGTGACCTCGAACGCACCAATCACGTGAAGGAGGCATTTTCGTCTATGGAATACATATATTTATGAAAAATATGCACAGGAACTGTATACAAGTGGTACAGAGGATACCTTTCTCTTACATGTGATAAAAGTAGCTCCCAGTTTTAGGTTGGAGTATCAAGAGAGTACACTTCTATTGTGGGCAAAATTTATTTTGATAAAGACTCACAGTGTTATGCAGTAACATTTACTGGTCAATAAACTGTGCTCGAAATGTGGTCATCAGTAAATATTACTCTATAACAAACACTGTGACAATTTAGCAGAATAAATTTTACACACAATGGAATTATACTCTACCACCACAGTGCACAAGTTATATTCTTATATCATCAGCAGAGTAACTTAACCACATTCTATGCATGTAATTATTTGGGTCTTCTAACCCTAACAACAAGTCTAATCTTTCCTAAAACTAACCCTAACGTGAAAATATCCCTAAGCTAATTCTAATCTAACTTGAACTAACCTTAATGTCACTTTTAGTAGGTTAACCTAACCCTAACTTGTCCTTGGCCTAAATCGTAACTTAACCTTTCTAAAAGCTAAGCTGATACTTGCCAGATATCCCATTTAATAATCTAACACTTCAATGAGCGTGTTTAACTTGCTCAGTGAGTGTTTCTAGGTTGTTGGTGCGGTCGCACGCCATTGGTAGTTAGCGGTACTTAAAGATTAACCTGGCCAAATTCGCTACATAATTCGTACACAGTATCCATAATTCTGTCTATTTATACTATGGAGTCATCTGACTGGTTGCTCAAGGTCATTCATTCGTTTATTAGGTAGTTACGCTTTGGGCTACTATCGTTAGTGTCACCATACATTCTATTCATTTTTTTCTTTCATTGACGTCAGGTGACCTATTCGAATCTCACTGTGCTTACTACTTTAGCCTAGGGAACTACTATTGATTAGTATCATTAGCCTTCATACACTGTAAGTAGGTAGGACTTGCAGCCTTATTATGTAGGTATAAAAAGTCATATGTATCCACAATTTATCTCACTAGTCTGTTAGTCAGATACAAAACAGATCACATGTTGTCGTCTTATGATAGGAATCAACCAATCAGAATCCAGCATGCAGATTTCGGCCTACTATTCGAAGCATTGTGATTGGATGAAAATACACCAAATATCTTTGTAATCTTAGTCACTTTCTCTCTCTTTTTGTTTCGGAAATACATGTATGTTCCCAGGTTAACTGTGTGAGTGTCTTCTGGAATTTACTAGTTTCGGGTCAGAGAATAAAACGACTAGAAAAATTATCGAGCGTTGATTGACATCAGTCGGCATTTCTATTCACACTCGGCGACATTGTGACATATACTCTTGTACATTTCTGCTTATATTACTGTTCTTTCGAATCTCTTCTTTCCTCTCCTTTCTCTATCTTGGCGTGTGGTAATTTGAACTACTGAACTTCTGTGCAAAGTTTTACGTTGAAACCCATCTCAAAAGACCTTTGATGATATTAGATGAATGGAGGCAATCGTCAGGATGCTTTGGACCTAAGTTTCGTGCTAGTTGGCACTCGTCAGCAAGGCGTATCTGCAGCCTTGAAGGAACTCATGTCCCTTCTGAGATGCGAACCCACGTCACCCAGTGCTGTAATCGGAGACGTTACCACTAAGCTATTCGAGCTCGCGATTGAGTGAAAGACCTTATAGATTAATGTCATATTTTCAATTGATCTCGCTTAATTTTGTTT
The DNA here is from genome assembly GCA_944472155.2 of Trichobilharzia szidati. Taxonomy (NCBI): domain Eukaryota; kingdom Metazoa; phylum Platyhelminthes; class Trematoda; order Strigeidida; family Schistosomatidae; genus Trichobilharzia; species Trichobilharzia szidati. Next base: position 78,993,282 of record OX235276.1, on the reverse strand, counting down.
TCCAGTCTAAATCGATATCTACTACTAACAATACTAGTTGAAGTTCAATGGTTTAGATGTAGTGGAGAAGATTTGTAGCTTAGGTGGATGATTTTGATGTGGTTGTGTCCTCTGAGCTAACTGGATAGTTAATTTGCAAAGCTTTCATTGCCCTACTGGGCAACATCTTTAGTGCATACTTCAATTTGATGAAGTGAGCCTTTAGATTACAAAAGAATGGATATCCACGGAACTCCACCTCAAAAGACATCTACCCCCCCAAAGCCAACCTACCAAATCAAAGGCTTCCAAGGAAAACACAAAGAAAATCGCCTTACCATATACAAAAGATATCTCAGAAATCCCTGCAAGACTATTCAAAGTTTGAGGAATTGATGTCGCACACAAACCAACAAAATCACTTCACTCAGCTCTGTGTCAAACAAAAGACTCAACAGAGAGAGAAGATAAAACCAACATCATCTACAAAATAAGTTGCAACGACTGAGAAAGCACTACATTCGCCAAAGAGGACGTCGTCTTCGTATCCATGAACATAAACTAGCGGTCAAAAGACATGAAATCCACTCCCTGACTCATATCGCTGTATACAGACAACCACGGACATCAATTCGACTGGGACAACCAGCGTTCAAATATTACACAGAGGAAACACCAAGAATATCAGAGAATTTTTAGAAGCCTGGTATTCCAGGGGATGGTCAATTAATAATAGATACATTGACATAGACGAAATTTACCAATTGGTAAGAAGGAAATCTCATACACAAAGGGTCAAACTTCAGGTCAAGGGAACAATCAACACCAATACCAATAGAAGTAGCCTGGGGGATGTGAAAACGCACAGAAACAACCAATTACGATGTTCAAGGTCACCCACCACCAGGAGAGATGACTAATAAACTCGTGGAAAAATCTAAAAGCTCAAGATGTTGCTTAGTGTTGGGGCAATGAAAGCTTCGCAAATAAACCATCCAGCTAGCTCAGAGAACACAACTACATCAAAAGTTCAATGGTTGTTGAACATGCAATCAATGAAGATCTCATAAATAAAGAAGGGATTCAAAGGAAAATCAATAACACCGGGATAAGTCAATCTAACGACCACCTTTTCAGAAAACGAATAATAATCATAATAGGGCTCCTCACACTTTTCCTTCCTCCCTTATAAGAACAGGCTGAAATGTGTTCTCGTATCCATCTTGAAAACATTCTCTCGCTACGACGGATGGTACCGTACTCCACAAGAGTAGAAAAACTGAGAGATGAAAACGGAGGTGACCAGACAAAGGGGCTTACTCGAAAGAGTCGAAGGCACTGGAAATTTTAATGTCTCAGACAAAGTCATGTTCTCATTAGATATGACCTTTTTATATTCGTTAATGTATCTCTCTCACAGGCAGTGTCTACGGTTTATATAGTTTAGAAATAGGGTTGCTAACAATCGACGTCAACGAACTCCACTATTAAGTTGCACGTTCAACGTTCAATTTGGCCTCAGTAATAAGATTTATACACAGAAGGATGGCATTGCAATGAGATCATTATTCGGTTGACCTGCTGGCTGACTAATTTATGTCAAAGCTTGAAAATATTTAACTCAGTCAAACTATTGATCGCGCCTTATATTTACACAGAAGACGCGTAGACGACACTTTCGTTATCTGTGATAAGAATGTAGTGCTTGATGGTATTCTGCTTGCATTCAACAACTACCATCCATCCTCACAATTTACTATAGAAAAACAATCCGAACTTAGCATTCTCCTTCTTGTTATAACAGATCTCTTGAAAGACTCACCAACACCGAAAACGTACACTGGGTGGACAACTCTAGTGGGAAGCCGTGACCAGTAGGGTACAGCAGGTTGAATGAAGGTGAGGCAGTATCTCATCGAAGAAGACACTGCGAAGTGGTCGCGCTATGTCATAAATTGTCAGAAGTTGGGATTCATGGGCCATTGGATCGGGTCCCAGTGGCTCAATGGTTTACGAGTTCGCTAGTTTTGTAACCAGAAGGTCCTAGATTCTAATCCTGGTGGGTGCGTACTGATGAAGAGTCTCAAACCAGGACGAAACAGCTGTCCAGTACTCCCAGTTGGTTTTCCAGTGATCCTCCAACTGATGTCTTCTCATGATGAAATCCTACATCCAATCAACTCAAATAATTTCTATAACAACTGGGAAACTATTTCCAGGAAATGAAATCCCTCTGCGATAGGATAAGATATATTTGTGGTTATGTAATCGCGTTGACACGGAACTTTATCTCCTAAAAGCTAAGCTTAATAAAAAGGATTACCCCAAAACAATAAACATTCTAAACTGGTTACTAACTCAAGTTTCAAAAGAAAACCACTTTCATCAATCTGAATTTCAGAGGTGAACAACCCCTTTAGATATGCTCATCTTTCTGATACAGTCAGTAAAACGTTAATTATAGCAAGAATCCAATGGATCCCTTCACCGTTTGTGTAAAAGATAATCTACCATGGTTCGGGCGCCCCTAGATGCATTTATCAGTTCGCTTGGCCTATTAGAGCGGTATACACTGGCCGCAGCCGCATGTTGTATACGACAGCGTATATTCTAGCATGATTTTACAAGACAGAAAGGAAGGGTGTGAGAACCTCTACTCTAGAGTAATAATAATAAATATGGATGATGGGTGTTGTTGTAGAGATTTGGATCAATTTCAACATAGATTTCCTTCACGAACTAACATGAATCACTTCGAGAGATCATTGGAAACCAGAGAATACTAGATACTCATTTCGCCCAAGTTTGAAACTCTTCAGCATTCCACGCCCACAACCCCCACTCCTACACGGAAAGATAGAAACCTGACACCTTCAGGTTATAAGACCAATTTTATTGACCACTCAGCCATTCGGGTTGGGGAGGGGGATTCAATCACCCGTGAATTCTAACTTCTATCAATTTGTGATATTATGCGGCGTTCCAACCGCGCTGACCAATGCTTTCGATTCTTATCCCCTCCACCTCGACACAGTAGACACCTAATGGTCACGAGTTCTCAGTTTAGCTACGCGGCATCCATCCATCCATTCAGTAACCACATCAGTGATCTGGAGATTGATTGATAACTTAGATTATGGGTTTTGTGTGTAGGGGTTTCGCTGAAGAGTCCCAAATTAGGACGAAACAACTATCCAGTAGTATTCCCTCCCTGGTTAGTTTCCAATGATCTCTCTAATTGATTTGTTGGTTCGTGAAAAGATCTACACTGAAAACAATAATAATAATAATAATGACAATAATAACTTACTTTTACGCGGTGTTTTTATCCGCTTTGGACTCTGAATCGGTGGATTCGTCGGACCAGTAGACGATGCATTATTATGATTATCTTGTTGTTTTACTGAGACCATATTAGCTAGTAAATTTGAATTACGACGTGACAAACGTGTTGGTACCGATGATGGAGCATTAGTAGTAGTAGTATTCATTGCTATTTCATTATTATTACTATTATTATTACTATTATTAAATTGTACAGAATCTGTTTGTAAATTTGAAAATTGACTTAAACTTTTCTCCTCTTCAAGTTGACGTCGTTTCCAACGTTCAGCTCTTGACATACCAACAGATAGGCAGACATCTTTATATTCACCATGAACAGTATTGGCAGTTTGGCTGCTATCAGCATCATTCATTGTAGACAGATGATGCTGATGACTTAAACTACTATTATCACGTGATAATAATCCAGGTGGATGACCTTGAGACTGATTCATCGCGGCTAGTGTTGGTTGTGATTGACTAGCTGCTTCTTGTGCTTCAATGTACAAGAGGCTAGCTAGCATAGAATTAGCACGACGTAATCGACGCAATGGACTAGTTGCTGTCAATATCGGTTTGATTGGTGATTCATCGACAATAATTGCCTAGAATAAAGTAAAATAATTTAGAAGAATTTGAAATATATATATATATATATATATATATATATATATGCTTACGTCCCGAATCGGGGTCATGAGAAAAAAAGCAATAACAAAGCTTAACCTTGAGGAACTCAACAACCAATCACAGCAAACTTAGCGTGCGAAAATACGATTCGCCGATATATGGCTTAACTTTCTGAGAAATGGTCATAAGCAGTACAGAATAACCTTCAGCAGGAAAACAATCAATCAGAAGACGTTGCTTCTCCGTTAACAATAACGCTAAATAATAATGTACATAAAAATCTATTAATATCTAATAAAGTATAATTATATTTTAATAGTTTACACACAATGATAAGTTTTGTTATTGGTAATATTTCGAGCAAAATTACCAATAACAAAACTTATCATTGTGTGTAAACTATTAAAATATAATTATACTTTATTTGATCTAATCCACAATGCTCAAACTTTTTACTGATATTAACTATTAATATCTGTTGATTTTCTCAATAAACGATTTGTTGCTGGACCGTTGTCTTCCGTCGTTACACTCTCTTTTACTTATATAGGCAGCAAGCATCGTTCTAACTATAGGTAACGACGGCATAGATGAGAGTGTCGAAGCCAGTCAGTCAGCTAGGATCGGAAAAGCAAAACTTCTCTGCTTGCCTGCCTTAGACCATAGGTATCTGTGTTCTATCTCTCGTGTTACGTGGTACAGTAGGGTGAGTAATACTGAGGTTAGGTTTTGGTCGAGTGTTAGGTAAGGAGGGAAAGGCAATCAATGAGGTTGTGAAGCTGTGGTGAGAGCTGTCTGCTAGCCAAAATTAGTAGACAGCAATTGACGGCAATGTTTGCGTCTCGAATCAAGGTCATGAGAAAAAAAAACAAGATTAAAGCTTAACCTTGAGGAACTAAACAACCGATCACAGCAGACTTTGCGTGGGGGGATACGATTCGCAGATATATATATATATATATCACCGGACTGTCTAAAAAAACGGTAACAAAGAGATGACAGAATAACCTTCAGCAGGAGAAAAACCAATCGGAAGACCTTCCTTCTCTCCTACGATAACGTCAATAATAATGCACATAAAAATCTATAAATATCTGTTGGTTTTCTCAATAACCGATCTGTTGCCTGGCCCTTATCTTCTGTCGCTACAAAACTATATCGAATAACATGACTAGGAACATGCGTTATGCAATATTAGCTGACATAGGATCAGGTTGGAAAAGAGAAAGCTAGTGATGGTCAAACCACAATCTGAAGTCAGTCCATGAAACCTTTGATAGTTAGTTTGAGCCAGCCAGCCAACCAGGCACGGAGGGAGGTGTAGACTACCTGACTGGTTAGGGTCCTCAAGATGGTAAGAACTAATGACGGCTGGAAACAATTGGTGATATGACCTAAAAGAACCGTTTCGAATGGCGCAGATCCATTCATTCTCTTTGTGATTTCCCATATACATTAAACTTTATTGTTTTCCCATGTAATTATTCTTTCCTTCTCCCTCACAATTTTCTGCTTATTATAGTCTTTTCGAATCCGTCTTTCTGCCTTTGAGTGGTACATAGAAATATGGAAACTGGAACTGTTGAACCTCTGTGCAAAGTACCATGTTGGAAGTCAGTCAGAATAAGGAAGACAGATCTTGATTACTCTGAAATCAGTGTGGAAATTTACTGTACTGAGAAGCATAAGAAACAGGATCTGGATCTTCAGCGCTTATGTCAAACTAGTGTGTGTGTGTGTCAAGAAAAGTATTTCCAAGACATCACTTCATACTTTCCCATCAACAAACAACTAACTTCTCCAACTCCATACTGATGATCCAATATAGCAGGCCTGAAAGCATAAGCTCGACAAAGAACTCTGGAAAACGAATCAACCAAGAACCTATAGCACAAAAAGTATGTGTCGATGGAAATGGATCAGATATACACTTAGGAGACCGCTGAATGTAATCACATACCAGGCAAGTCTTAAAATGGAATCAGAATGGGAAAAGATTCGTTGAACGTGGATTCGAGGGTGAAATAGACATGAAAGCTAATGAGCAGACGTAGAAATAGCTAAAACAAAGATTGCAGAGAGTGCTGCTGAAGCCCTATGTTCCATTCATAACCCAAAGGAATCATCGATTGATGTTAGCGCCAGATCTCGAATTGACAAATTTACACATTACAGACCAATGTATTCCAGTTTAGGTGGCTGAATGGCCATCGAGCTCCGCCTTGTAACCTGAAGGTCACGGGTTTGATCCCTGGCAGAAGGGGGTAATAGGTGTACACCTCTGAGGAGTCTCAAACTAGGACGAAACAAAGCTCGTAACTTCTACATACTGATTCTTTTGTAATCAAAAGTATAAGTGATCTCTAAAGGTGACTTGTTTTACAAACTAACCAATCATATGTAAAGAAGAAAGAGGTATTCAACAACTGGCTTATATTGAATAAGTCGTTTTTATAATATACTAAATATTCATTCAGAAATAGTGCATATATATATATATCAAGAAAACAATCTTACATTGGTAAACGTTACTTTATAAAATGACCTAGAGTGGTCACATAATATGCTTTCTCGATACTACCTTTACGGCCAAACACTATTATCATTTATCGGAAGTCAAACCTGGCACATTACAAGCACCAAGAAATATGCCAAACAAGATTGTCTCCTACTTTATGCGAGGGCTAGGTTACTACTGTGCGGACGTCCAAGCCGAAGCAAGTGGTTGTCTCAAGGGGCCGTGAACACACAACCCCCCGGCCGCCGCCAGAGGGCAGTCTCAGGAGCTGTGTCCGCATGACTTCCTGTGGCTAGAACAGGTTTATACACGCTGTTTAGTCCTTTTGGATTTTGGCAACCATGTACGCCATAACGTTTAGAATCAGAGTTTCTCCAGCTTCCCTAGGTGGGTAGACTTGCATATTGACAAGTCCGGTTGTAAACGTCACACCCTGGCATTCACCCTTCCACTTTTCTGAGGAACATCTTCCGCCACGTGAATGCAGTGAATACGGGAAGCGCCTGGTTTAATAAGCTATCAAAGTTCCAATAATAATAATAAGCATATCCGCTGATCGCCTTATTTTTTAGTTACAGCATTTCATCATGAGCTGACATCGGTTAGAGAACCATTGGAAAAGCTGCAGGGAATACCGGACAGCTGTTTTCTCCGTCCCAGTTTGGCACTCCTCATCAGTACGCACCCACCGCCACGGTTCGAACCCAGGACCTCCCAACTTCTGCTAATTCACGGTATAGCGCGACCACTAACCAATGTCTTCACTGGCGAGTATTTGTCCTAACACTCGATCTGCTGTACCCTACTACTCTCTAACCGATATCAGCTCATGATGTAATCCTGTAACCAATCAATCAAATCCCTACAAAATAAACCAATACACTTGAATACCTTATTTTTAGTTTTTTCAGCAGCTGCCAACTTAGCTCTTTCCCAACGTGGATATGATTTTTCTGGATTAGGCGTTTCATGTACAGAACGTCGATGATGATGATAATAATGTGAAGAATTTTTTGAACTAGCATTGGCTGATTTAGATTCTTTCTTCAATGATGTACGTTGTGATTTACGATTAGTTTTTGAATTACTGTTATTATTTTTATTATTATTACCATTATTTTGAGGTGAAACAATAAGTGAACGTGATCGATCTGAACTTTTTGGAGTACGTGTAGTAGTTCTAGTTGTACATGATGATGGAGTTCGCTTCGATGCTGTTCCTGATGGACGTCGTTGTCTTGATGCAGTAGGCGTTGTGCTAGAAAAGTATATTTGAAGTAAATGAAATAAAATAAAATAGAATTCTATGATAGATAATGTGTAGTCCAATTTATAAATTAACTTTTCATGGGTTATAATCACATAATATTGATTCACTGTTCTGTCTGTATTCGATATAGAACTTTGCACCGATGTGCGGCAGTTCAAGTCACTACACTCCACTCCTTGCAGCACACAAAGCAAGAGAAGAAATGCATAATATAGACAGTAAACAGAGGTGAGAAACAAAGGAATAGTAGTAACGAAGAACAATATAGTTTCATTGGAAATCATAAGTCACAAGGAGTGGATGCATCTGCGCCAGCCAATGAGAACGATTTTGAGTCATATCACCGATTGTCTCCAGGACCCCAACCAGTCTAGAAGTCTACACCTTCCTACGTGGCTTAAACTAACTGTTGTAGATTTCATTGACTGGTGCCATATTTTGGTTTGACCGCCCTCAGCTCTTTTCCAGCCTGACCGTATGTCAGCTAACATTGCCCTTCGGTCGAGGAAGGCGAAGACTAGGAACCCCTATGTAACACATGTCCTAACCATCTCAGTCGATGTAGCTTCACAGCCTCGTCGATTGATTTTCCCTCTTTACCTAGCACTCGACCGATGCCTAACCTCAATATTGCTCACCTTATTATACCATTTCACACGGGAGATAGAACGCAGGCAACTATGATCAAAGACAGCTAGCCAGCCTTTTCATGTCTTCCACTCTCAATGGCCAGGTCTCACAGCCAGCCATGAAGGAGAACGGAGCGGACTGCTAAACAGTAAACCCGCCCTTTGGTCGATAGCCAGTCGAATATCACGTCTACTAAGCCAGAGATGGCGTAAGTTGGCACATGCGAGACGAGCCCTCTGTATCCGTGCTGAGATTTCGTCAGAGGTCAACCCGCTGGGGCTGATGGTACTTCCCAAATAAGTGAAGCGGTCAACGTGCTCTACCACTTCACTTCCTATTTCTAAACTAGGAGTCAGTGTAGTCCAGTCCTGTAACATCATCTTACATTTGGCGGGAGCGAATTGCATGCCAAACATCTGTAGATTGCAGCTCAAGGTGTTCAGAAGACTCTGCATTTTGTCAGCGTTGCACAGAATTGTAGCAGTTCAAAAGTTGCTACAGTCCATCTAGAATTTTAAAAGAATGATAATGAGCAGAAATATACGAGAGAAGGAATTATTACCTGGAGAATCATGAGTGGAAGTGTCAGTGTCATTGAGAACAATTTTGGGCCATGTCACCAATAGTCTCTAACCATTGGGTCTTAACATCTTGGAGAGCCCAACAACAGGCGGCAGTCTACACCTCCCTGAGTGGCTGACTCAAACAAACAGTCATAGACTCCATAAATTGATGCCGGGTTTTGATTTGACCGCCAATAAACTCTTTTCAAATCTAATTCTATGTCAGTTAACATTGCTGGACGATGAATGTGATGCCTGGGGGTATGCGTAACATGTGACCAAGACAGCTCAATTGATGCATCTTCATAACCTTATCGATTAACTACCCTTCCTTACCTGAGACTTTACACATTACCCTAATATTACTCACCATAAATTACACTATTTAACAAGGCAAAGAAATCTTCTGCACTTTGAAAAAAGAACTAAATTCGGATTGTTTAACGCAAATGTCAAGTCAGTCAGTTCTTCTATACGGGTCAGAAACTTGGCCAGCGCGTCACGGAAAGCATTTCCATCAGACAGACACTGCAGACTTTTATCAACAACTGCCTTCCTCTGACTACATATTGAAGATTAAATGGCCTGAAAGAATTAGTAACAAGAAACTCTGAGAGAAAACCAACCAAGGACCAATCGCTCAACCAAAAATATGCAGAAAAAAAGTGGAGACGGATTGGGCATACGCTAAGGAAACTGTTGGTTGGCATAGCGAGCTAGACCATCGCTTGAGTGGAACCCGAATAGGAAACAAAAAGTGTCGCATCCGAGGGTGACATGGAGGAGATCAGAGACTATGGGAAATCGGAGGTCCACACCTAAAGAGGACTGCAGAGAATAGGATAAAGTGGAGACGCTCTACTGAAGCCCTACATTCCGCTCGGAACCCAGGGGAACAATAATAATAATAATATACTGTTTAACAAGGGAAATAGAACACAAACACATTCGTATGCTACATGGTTGTTAAAAAGCGGATATTTCCTCACATAAGACGACATATTCAGTAAAACGGAAAGCATTTAATAATCGGAATCTGATCATTTCCCACTGCAATAACAACTGACTCGATAGCATAGTGACTGCGCTTAAGACTACAACCTGTACTGATCAGAACGATTATTCCAAAATGAGATGCCTCGGCATGTTTAACATATTTTCTACTCATTTCACAATCGGTGGAGCTTCACAACCTAATCTATTGACTTGCCCTAGTTACCTAACACTCCACACATCCAACCTTAATGTTACTCACCATATTATATCACTTAACATCTGTGGTCAGAGACAGCTAGCCTATCCGAGTCCTCCAATTTAAACGAGAATGTCTCACAGACATAAAAAAGGACAGAGCGAACTGCTGCACAGTACAAACGTCCTCCTTTGATCGATAGCCGCGTATTACGTCCAAAATGGACTGATGAAACTTTCCAAATTCGTGAAGTAAACATCTCGTTCAACTATTTCACTCCTTACCTTTAAGCTAGGAGTCAGTGCAAATCAGTCCTGTAGCGTGCTGCATGCCACGGTGTTCAGAAGACTCTATATTTTTTCAGCCTCTTCAGCAGTGCAGTTTATTAGGTCAGTGAGATATGCAAGTCCGACACATCCCCCTCAACAGCGTAGCAATTTATCGGTCGGAAAAATTTTGATATCAAACACACCAAATTATAAAGTAACTTTGCTGAGTTTAATTAGAATGATCGAAGGGAACAAGTTTGAGAATTTTTAAATAGTTTACATCAATAAATATATAAAATATTTTTTTAAAAAAAGGCAATATATTAAACTAACTTTGTAGTCTTTCTTCGGATTTCTCGTTTCACTGATATACGTTTAGTTGGTGTTCGACATTTACGTTTTGAACGTTGACATGTTATCAGTACTAGTTGAGGTGTTGGTAAATTTGTAGACGATCGATTTTTACTAGACTCTAGATTAGTAGGACATGAATTAACTACATCAGGTACAGTTGGTGTGGATGTTAAAGGAATAGGTGTTTCAGTGGATGGAAGTGGAACAAGTAATGAATCACTGAATAAAGCTCGTGGAAGTGATTGTCTAAGAGAATTACGTGGCTCCGGTGGCGATTGTAATACACTAGAGGATCTGTTGTTTTAAGAAGAAGATAAAAATTAAATAGTCTGAATAAAACCATTTTTGTTATTTAGAATGTTATGCAGTTTAATTTATGGTTAAAGCAACTCTGCACAATTACCTGAAAATAGTTTTAAATGTAATGTATTGATCTTTATACAGTTCGATGGAGACGTGGGGCTTACTGGTCTACGTACTTGACTTTCCAGTCAATGGATCTCAGGTTCGGATCCCGCCGCCAACGACTTCAGCTTTAGAAGCGAATGGGCAAATATCACCTAGCCCACATACACAATGAGTGTAGCCTAGAACATGAAAGATCTGTTCTACTAGAGATTAACGAAGTAAAAGGATGATCTGCCTTAACTAAATACCCTTGGAAATCATTTCAAAAGGCTTTGAGAAATACTGCATTTAATAAATTTGACATTGGCTAGTGGTCACGCTATCCCGTGAATTGGCAGAAGTTGGAATTCATGGGCTGGCTATTGGATCGGATCCCAGTGGCTTAATGGTCTACGAGCTCGCTGGCCTTGTAACCAGAAGGTCGTGGGGTCGAACCGTGGCGGTGGGTGTGTATTGATGAGGAGTACCAACATAGGGCGAAACAGCTGACCAGTACTCCCTGGTGGTTTCCAATGGTTCTCTAACTGATGTCAGCTCATGGTGAACTCTTCCAACCAATCAATCAAATCCCTGCATGTACTGCTGACAAGAAAGAGTTTATAAATGGTACATTGTGCCTAATATCTTCTGCAAGAATCTTGAATTGGGGGAAATAAAGATAAGTGTGAAACAATATATAGAAAGCATGAAATGAAGACAAAAGAAGCTGCATACGAATAGATTTGGAGAGCTAAAGTCTCAATGTAAGGCTTTTATATTTTGCTACCAAATACCAATGTGTTCTATCTTTACATAGGCGTGAGTGATGGTTACCAGTTCTAATACAGTTGACCTAAGGAGTCACCATGTAAGCCTACATAGCTGACTGAAGATGTGCTTATGAAAATATGTGGGAGCTTATTACCTCCATGTAGCCTACACCACCAAAGCTGAGTTCTTGAATTATCTGAAAAATAAGCAGCTTTACTATTGCATGAACGCAGAGCCCAGGGAACAACCCCTTTAGGTCAATCAAACAGACGGCGTGTTTGAAATGGTTTTTGGAGTTGTGTCCGTATTAACATGTTACTACTGGCTATGGACGGCCCCATGGTAAGTCAGAATGTGAATTTTTAGGATTGACATTTTCTAACCCCACGCCACTCAAAGCGGAGAGGTAGCATAGACAGTTTTTCGCCATTTTAAAGTCTAACAGCTATCTAACAATCTTCTTGGTACGGTATAACGGTACGGTACTGATTCCAGTCAGTATAGTTGGTTGGGTCACTGAAATATGCAGGCCCGACTTTTATGTCAAGGTGGTAGCTATCACTCTGTCATAGAATGGAATTATATTCTACCACAGTGCTTAAGTTCTGTTCTTCTAGTAGTGGTAACTATCAGTCAGGCTAGTCAACAATAGCTAGAAAAGATCCATTTTTTCCTTAAATTATGACCGGATGCCGTGTTTGCTAGAGATGAGAAGGGAAGGAAAAAGGATAACATCACTCTTAATAAAAAGAGTGAAATTTCTCTATTGCGAAGGTACACGGAGAACACCAAAAATCAAGTGTACAGAGTAAAACGAAAACACTAAACCTAATTATGTCTAGAAGCCTTAACGTTTTATCGCATCTGATGCACTATAAGTCCATGGAAACTTTATACGAGGCAGGGGAATAGGATGACTGACTGACTGGTTTCAACATAGAACTTTGCACAGATGTGCAGCAGTTCTAATTGTCAAGCTCACTCCACGTAGCACACAAAGTAAGAGAAGAGAGTAAAGAGAAATTCAAAAGAGAGATAATAAACAGAAATATGAGGCAGAAAGAATAGTAATATGGAAGAACAATAAAATTTTATTGGATATGACAAATCACAAAGAGTGAATGCATCTGCACCAGCCATTTAGAAAGGTTATCAGCCATATCACCAGTTGTCTTCAGCCTTCATTGGTTCTTACTATCCCGAGGACACCAACCAGTCAGGTAGTCTACACCTCCCTACGCGGTTGGCTGGCTTGAACTAACTGTGATGGATTCCATTGACTGATGAGGCCATATTTTCGTTTGACCACCACCACTAGCTCTTTTCCAACCTGATCCTATGTCAGCTAACACTGACCGTCGAGGAAGGCGTTGGCTAGGTATGCATAACAACACATATCCTAACCATCTCAATCGGTCTAACCACAATAGGATGGAAAAATTATAGCTACTGATGGTTCAAGATTACCACATACACATTTCTCATGTAAGAAAAATAATAATCATAGAAATAAAATAAACCAACCGTTAGTGTCAATGACTTTAATCGAACGAAGTGTTTAAGACAAGATTAAATAACTAAAATGTATGGAGTCAACTTGATTATGTTTGAGTAAACAAAACCGAGGTGCAGTGAACACCCACCTAGTCCTTAACTATTAGTTTGGGTATCATATATCGCTTTGACTGCCAGAAGTCAATGTTCTTGGGTAGAAACTGGGGTGACGGGGTGGGAGAGAACAATTATCATCTGCACCCTCAGCTACAAATCTGCATTATTTTACAAATGTACTCAGCACTATTAGCAGTAATAATAATCACTTTATTCCAAACAGAATGAAATTTTCAGCATTGCACATAAATTTCAACAATTTATCTCCTTTTACAAATAAGTAAATAGATAAAATAGTAAAATCAGTAAAATAATAAAACCACAAAAACGGAGGTTAGCAGAAGAAGAATGGTATGTAAGTGAATAGTAATAATAATGCTAGTAATAAGATGTTGTTTATTTAATGATTTAAAAGGTTTACAAGTTCTTTTCTGACATTTCTCTTCACACAAAACCCGTGCTAAAAATATGGTGTGATTGAATTTTCATATTTAACCCCATACAAGCATAAATTCTTATGAAATTCTTTCTAGTTTTACTCCTAGAGAAACAAGGAGAAAGTTAAGAATAAGTTCAGGGAGGGTGGGGTGTTCAGTATCGGACAAGATGACTTTAACTAATTGCCTGCATGGTCTAAGACGCTTATCAACATTGTTAGTTAGTTGAGTCAAAGGCACACTACTAGCTATTTACAGACTTTGAAGCCCTACGTAATATAAGATAGTCTTATTTGAGAAGCCCAGGGAAGATTAAGGGGGAACAATAGAGAAAAATGGAAAAAATACACGGATTAATAAATTGTAAGAAAAGATGGGTTGAGCCAGAACGTCTCAATTTCTTTCTGTAGTAAGTCAAACAAAAGATGATTTTTTTAGACCTACAAGAGACGACAACCAAAGACTTTGGAGAAAAACTGATACGAAGGTAGTTAATAATGGACTTATTTTCTACCACAATGCTGTCAGTATTACTCTAGTGCACTGTACTGGTATTTCTTTGACTCTTCTACGTGAATGCCAGCATATTTTATGTTGGCCTCATTTTTTTAGCTTCTTTTTGAAAGCATTTACTGATCCAATTATGTCTTAGTGCTGGGAAGGATTTTACAAAGTCTCATAACTCCGTCAGGGTGTTCGGTTTTACAATGAGTGATTATGCAGAGATGGTAGCTGCTTAGCAGGACAAATAGGGGATCACAGTCGTCTTTGATCAAATGAGCTATAATTGGGGCATATTACCTCCTACCAACAATAGGTGAAATACATACTACTTAGTTAGAACGTATACAAAATGAAGCAGCATAAAATATCCGTGGCAATTGTCTTATAAGAAATTTCATGATTCCATAAAATTTACTCTACAATTCACCTTATACTGTGAGATTTGGCGTACAATAAATCCAAACTGAAGTAACCGCCATAGTATAAATCTCAAGAAAACTTAGATTCAACCTACCGAGGAGAGGTAAACATAGCGCCATCCACCTCATCAATATTTTCTTCAATAGTACGCGACTCTGACGTTGTCATTTCTGTGTCATTCGGTAAACACTCCGGCGGCTCCAAACCCAAGTTGATAAAAACATGAAAAAGTGTACGACCGAAAGCTTTCTTGTACCTTCGAAAGTAAAGAAAAAGCCACTAATTTACCTTTCCACAACTTCCAGCTTAAGAAACTTTTTCCATTCACTCCATGTTGGATCACATAAACTAAGTCTACTGATTAACTCCGAAATCTGAATTAGTTAACTAATTAGGCAATCTTCTCTGCTTACCCAGTCACTGAGTTCATGATCAGCAGACAACTCCGAATCATCACAGAGACATAGGAGGCGTGTATGTAGAACGACGATAATCTGAAATTGCAGCCTACCAAAAATTATTACTTATTAGGTAACTCACTCTCTGGAGACTTTGTCATTTCCTTCTCCAGAGGAATATTTCTCCGAGATCTGTTTGCAAGACATTTTAATATCTTTGTCTACACGCTGGACAAGCAACTAAAGACATGCTTTTAAAATGATTTAAAATACCTCTTTCTCTTCAAATGATAAAGAGTTACATATTTCTGATAATCGGGTGGTAAATTCAATTATTGTTAGTTCGTCATTCTCAACAGCATTATTGAAAAGCGTTTGAATCGCAGAAAATGAGTCACAAGAATCAGACATCTCTAATCACCAAAAATAGGAATGGAATTCACCATTACACTAATAGAACTCAAAATTATTTCAACCACTTTTTGACCTTCAAGTAACTACGCTATTCAAATGGTGGTACATTGTATGCAACGTAATTCAATGCCCCATAAGTTCAGGACTTAGCAAAGTATTCAGAAATCCTTTTTCTTGAGCTTAATGTCCAATGTAATCACAGATAAATATGATTCAGTTTTCATTAATAAAGTCGACGAACTTTTTGAAGTGAGAAAATCATTGTGGTATAAATCTATGTCGATCCATTGACTATCCAATATCCCGTATCGTTTTTACGAGCTAGTATAAACCAATTTGATTTCTTTGTGCTCGCCTCTTGATTGTGAGGTATAGGTTCTTGATCTTCGGTAAACTTCTGCGTAGCTCGTCTCGCCACTCGACTGTTGTAGCTTTGGTTGACTCTAAAAGGAGTAGTGCTGGGATTAATTATATGTGGTTTGTAGTATGAGGTGTCTTAAGACTGTTACTACTGTGAATGGAGTTGATCCTTTCACCAGTTAGTCATCCAGTATCGTCGTCAAAAGAAAAGAGATAATAAAAGATATAATTAGTGAAGTTATTCAGACTAACAGACAGAAAAAGAAATAAGAAAACGTAACAACAGTCAGCTGATTAAATTTGAAGAATAATATGAATAATATATATATATCGGTAATAATGACAATAATAGGTGTAGTTAAAGTTGTCAGAAGAGTAAGACGGGTGAGAATGTAAAGAAGTAAAACGACGAATTTAATTGTCCACCCCTGAATGGTGTATGGGATTTTAAGGGGATAGGCCATTTGGACGCAGTCCTTGTGTTGCTGCATGACTGTTCAGCCTTCGCTTAAAGGCGTCCACAGACGGTGCCATGGCTAGTTATTATTATTAAATATTTTGCCAGGTGACAGGTGTCTGAAAACATGGTTTAGAAAAGAATGTCTTTTACTCCCCGGATAACGGTGAGTAGATGCATTGCAGTGAGGAAACGGCGACATACAAGACGAAACCTTTAAAAGGCTACTTAAGGTTAACTTGCATAAATGAACAAATATTCTGATGGAAATGGGAATTATTTTCGTGCAAATTACGTTCATACCCACGAACAAGAATATACTTTTTGCCTCCGTTGGCCGTTGTGTATAAAAATAGAGAAAAGTTACTGTAGTAGTAGGTAATTCCCCAGAATTATTGGCCACAGCACTTATCACTGGACATAGGATGCTGACCCTCACAGTTTCAGTCTATTTGTTTAGCTGAAGGCTTACGGTCAAGCATCCATGCCATTTGGCATACCATCATGTTACTTTCGTTCGTGTACGTTCCCTAGCTAGTTAAGCAATCAACCTCGCACTCCAATTTTGTCCCGAAATATAATTAGGCCAACCAATCCTGGTGTTTTACTTTGACTTCGGTCCGTGCGGAACAAATACTATAGAAGTTGTGGGTATTAGACCTTGCGTTACTATACTTCGCACTACCTGTTATCGTCAACACCCTCAGAAACTAGTGTCAGACGAAGGCATCTAAGACCCTGTGATCCTAAAAGTTATAGATTTTGTGACAATAATACTAAACATAACTAAATATGTGTATATCAGGCGCACTCGCGTTGTATAACCTACACAAGTGATCGACATGATAAAGTTTGTGTCCGTTAAGTAGATATCGTGTAAGTGAATGAAAATTGTTCATAAGAAGAATATAGTAGTATCATATGTGTAGCCTTCCATTGATGTTACGAAACAGTGTGTTCAATAATTTCCCTGGTTCGTAAATTCACGACATATAGCACAAAGTATGTCATGACTTGTTTCTAAGGCCTGATGGTTGGAAATACGTTTTCGGGTAAACCATGGTGAAGAACGACTCCATAGGAATGAATGGCAGGATTACAACTCCAAACATAATTATGAAACTTCTTCAATAAAATTGATGGATACCGGTGCTCTGAACTCTTTTTCGAGGCAAAGGTGAATATTAATTCGCATGTTGCGTTTGACAATTACAACACGGTGACTATTCTCTGTCTGAGAAAAGTTACGAAAGTTTGGGCTCCGTGTGTTTGAAAGCTATTCGTTTACTTGTTGAAAAGAATGCAATCAGACTACATTTCCTACACGAATTACATGCGCTGATTATCAGCAATCCTCAGTGCATATGCACTTGTAGAGGATCAGAAAAGTTCGTTACCTCAAAAGAATATCAGCTATTTTGCTTTCACTGGCCAACGTTTCTATTTGTGCTGACTGGATCAAACTGTGGACAGCTGAATTTTCAAGAGCGAGGCTGTCGGGTTGTGGTATGATTTTGCATCTCTATATGAACTTCACGACATCCTCAAGCATCTGCAGGCGTTATCTTCTCCCTTAACTAGTTGGGACTGTGTTAAGAGCACCCTGGACAACAAGTCAGGTTAAAGAGCCAGCGGGTATCGTGGCAAAAAGATAAGGTCTGTTAGAAAAGTTGGTGAAACAAAAACCATGGGCTTCATTTCTAGTTAAAGCAAACCGAAAACCCGCTCTAGGTCGTTTGGAAAGCCTTACTAGCTGGTTTCCTAGGGAGTTGATATCTTAGTAGGAAGCTAGGTAAATAAATTTAAACGTCGTTCCGTCAGATTACATTTCAAAACCACCTTTCACACGTATCCACGTCGTGTATCTTAGAAAGAAACACTTTAATGTTCTCATCATACCATGATGATATAAGGCATATATCCACCTTAAGACATTTACACCTCCCGTGTACGACTGATAGCAGTGGTGTCCATCAATAACAGTTGCATCATTCACATATGTTGCGGAAATATAGTTGTTAAGGAAAAAATCCTAAGTTCCTATTGTTACAAAGACGCTACGAACCGATAATTACTACGACTGATTCTCGACTTTAACTCCAAAACGCCAGTGGTTGTAAGAAGGAAGTTGTATTATTTAGCAATTAAAATCGAGGTTAGTACATAGTCTGTAAACAAATGTTTTACAATAAGTATGCTGTACTTTTATTCGTATTCTTTCGTCTTCTTCCAACTTGTACACAATTGACCCATTCGTGCCTTCGAGTTACCCGCCAATGGCGACTATGGCCAATGAACCAACGTTCAATATTCACTTCCATTGACAGCAGTGGGCGTTGATAAGGCATATCCCCTGTTTGAGGTGGCACCTCCAGCTTCACCTTGAGGACATTTGCGTGGTCTAGTTGATTTAAGTTTGGCTGATTTGTTTCGTTTGATCTAGGTAGCTGCATTTGACGTGATTCTGGTTTCTGTTTGGCTTGAACTGTATTGATTTTGTTAAGAATAGTCGTCAAAAGCTGCCTCTAGGTCCGAAGGCGGTTATGGTGCAGGAAGATGCTTGAGAATATTTTTCATGTGGAAATTATAGGGTGCACATAAAATCCTCCTGTTTGTGGTGTCTCAATGATTTCTGTAGAGCTTCGTTTACTTTTTTATTTTTTAATTTTTTATTTTGATTTACAGCTTGATTCCACACCGTATTTTCAGTACAAGTATGGAATTTTCAGCATGGATATCGGTAGCCCAAATGCAGGCCGACCATAGATATCGGGTGTGCGCCGGCAGGGGATCGAACCTCGGACCATGTGCATGGTCGGCGAGAGTCCTAACCACTGTGCCACTGTGTCCATATTTGTCGTTCACGAGTGTTTCAGTAAATGTTTATGGCTATAATCAGGAACTTTCCAAAACGGTAACTGTGGTAAGGAATTTATATTTTTTTCCGCTATAGTTTCCAAGTCAATGTCTCTTTTAAGTTGCTTACTGTACTCTGTTGGCTATTCATGAATTTTTTATTGACAAGCTTCTGTTTTCATTTAGAGTGGTACCGAATGGACGCATTGGCACCAGGAGACAATGGCGACCAACCTGCCCTTCCTATATCAGTGGATATCAAAAAACTTTTTGACGGAATTATGTTTAGTCACCGGTATACCAGTTGGGTTCAAGTAGAAGATGCTCTAAGTCAGCTGGAATCAGTAATACATGTATACATGTATGACAGAGTATTCCTAGGCAACTCATACACATTGTGTAATCAAGAAGTGCATACGGGACCATGAATCTCAGGATTTGAAGTACAAATTAGTAGTCTTTCGTTGTACATATGGCATGAAGCGAAAAACTAGAGGTTCAGGTTTACGCGTCAAACCGTAAGAATTCTATTATTTATTTCTGCGGTGCAAAATACACCGGTTGCCAATCTGGCTTTCGTATACGCTACAAGGAGGACGAGTTTATCATTTCTTCCGCGAAAACAGTTCACAATCACAGATGTGAAAAAAGTCTTATGATAGGTGATCCATATTTTAGACGCCTGCCCGGGGATGAAAAGGAGAATATTGCACCAGTTGTGAAGACTACATCTGACGTTGGTGATGTTTTGGAATATGCTGAAGAGAATTTTAATAAAATTTTGACGAGCACAGATGTGTATAATTTACGTAAGGATGTGAGACCAGGTAATTGAAGTAGTTTAAAGTTATTTTTGAAGCCATGCCTTTGAGATCAGATGTTATGAGCATAATAAGGCAAAGCGGTCAGGTGGCTGAATACGTGGATTCGAATACAGGGATAACCAGCAGAATTTGCTTCGCCCTGGAATCACAGGTTCAGTTATATCGGAAATATGGAGAGGTGGTGTGTATTGACTCAACATACAATACCAATATGGACGGGTAGGTTATACGTGAAACGGTTGACAAATCTTAATCAGATATTCTCTGCTTCAGTTGGTGGTAACAGACAATATGGGTCATGGCAGGCCTGTTTTTTGGCATGGACGAGACGAGAGAGGTCATGGGATGTAGCTTGGATATTGGAACAATTCCAAAGAATAATGCAGGATACGTCCACTACAGAAACTTTCGTAATGGATTCGGCCAACTGTGAGATATCCGCCGTGCGTAATAGTCAAGTTCAGGCGAAAATCGTCATCTGTGCATTTCATGTATGCCGGGCTTTCAGCAGGAAGGTGAGGTGAATGTAATTAATACTTGATGCATTTAGACTCGAAATCCTTTTGTACGCAGGTTTTTATATCGTCTTGTTAAAGCTGCGACACCTGAAAGGTAAATGCATTGATTTCTAACCGTTTAGATTTCATCACTACCTTAGTGTCATTGGGATGGTTGATCGGAGGGTGTGGAATTATGTCAGACATTACTGGGTGCCTAAGAAGGAGACGTGGGCTGCGGCATATATGCCGAATACTCTGTTGCTGTTTAATAGTACCAACAATAGAGTTGAAAGCTCTCACAGTCACCTAAAACGATATCTCTACAGAAGAGATCCCCTACACGTATGCATGTACAAGACGTATAAATGGTGTGTACGCACAGAGAAGCGTCGTAGTGTTGAAGTCGTCGTCGAAAGTTGTCGGATTCATGAGTACCACGCACCGGAACCAGTTATGCCGATATTAGGAAACTTCACTCCTTATGCCGCTAAGTTAATTGCCAAGGACTGTGGCCGTAATCGTCGGATGAACATAGAGTTGTACACTGATGATGTGGCTATCATAAATGACGGCATATACCTGCACCAAGTGGATTATACCAATTCTACTTGTACCTGCAGAATATTTAGGGCACAAAGAATACCTTGCCGGCATATGCTGCTATGTCACACTCAAATTCCTCAGTTTACAGGTAAATCAAACTTACTAATATTTAAATTAATATATACTTATTTACTCCTGTTTATGCAGGAACATACCAATTGTACAGGCATGGGTAAGTTATTATATAAATTACACATGTTTCGATGTATGTTGAATTTACAGTTTGTTTGTTCTTTCTAACATTAGAGTCAGTCAGAACAATCTGCAAAATAGTCTGTCTGTGTAACACATAAAGAGATATAGAAATATTGTCTTCGCATTAACAAAAAACCCAGACTTCAGATGAATGTAATACAAATATCTGGGAAAAATAAAGCTTGAAGTCAATTCTCCTATAAAACTTTGTTGTGAACAGCATCCGTGAGATAAAGTTTATTGATGTATTATTGTGAGTCAATAATGTATTAATTCCATTTTTTCAGCAGTCTTATCGTAGTTTTATAATAGGAAAGAAATTTGATCTTTGATACGAAAATTAGATAAGGTAATGTTAGATTGTTTTACTGCATGGAATGGGGCCGAGGTCAATTCTAGAACTATCCATTTGCGCCATTTGCGTCAGCATGGCAGACTGTACATGTAAGTTGAGTAATTCATTGAAAACTGCCTGAAAACCAGTTGTTTCTTTATATCAGATCAAGAATACTCCTTGTACAGAATGTTAGCCAGCGTTTTCAAGTGGTTGCATCGGATCGTTCATGGAATTTGAGTTTGAATTTACTTAAATGGTCATTTCAGTTTAGATGTTGGGTTGTTCGACCTCGACCAGGAGGTATACAGAAGAGTAATCTCAGCAGCAGAATAGCAGAAATATATAGTATGTAAAAATGAAGAGAACATTAATATTTTATGTATATATAAGTGTTTATAAATGTAAATCATTGTATAGTAAACACTACCTATAATCTAGTTGTTCTTTCATGTATTTTTGCGAAGTCTTAAGTTTTATTTATTGTCATAATATTTAGTAATGAGCCTAGGCGTTATAGTGTTCTAATAGCTCATGCGTTTTAGAAATAAGTGGTGCGGTGTGATTGGCATAGTCATTTGGATGAAGCAGTTTATATAGCAAGCGTTTGAAGGCTATAATAGAGTGACAGGTCCTTATTTCTAGGGGTAAACTGTTCCAGATCTTAGAGTACATGACTGTGAAGAAGTTTGCACGGAGTGTTGTCTTACAGTTTTTCCTAGATACTGTGCACGTTTGATTACGAAGGTTGTAAGAGCCTTCCGGTGAGAACTGTATCTCCTTACTGTCTGAGAATGATATTTTATGCAATAATTTAAAGAAAAATGTTAGGTTAATGCTCACTCGTCTCATCCAGAGTTGGTCGATACCTAGAGTTATACGCCTTGATGTGTAGTCCTTTTCGCAGTCAAATCCTAGTAGTTTAGACGTGAAGTATCGTTGGACACTTTCTATTTTAAGTTTGTCACTTACGCGAGTGCTGCTGAGAATAAATGGACAATATTCAAGTAGTGGTCTGACACAAGTTTTATATAATAATAGCTTCGCTTCGTAGCTGTGGAAATTCCTGAGTATGCATCCTAAGAGCATCCTCGATTTACGCGTCTGTGTCGCCACTTGCTCAGAAAATGTCAAGTCACTAGAGTACCTGAGTCCTAGGTCAGCAACACTTTGGAGTTTAGGCAAGTCGAGAGATTCAAGTACCAGTTTAATATTTATTGAGGGTGCACCGAAACAGATCCAACCACATTTTTTAAGGTTGAATTTTAGGTTCCATGTGGAGGACCATGCAGTTACTCGATCTAGTTCTTCCTGAACAGCTTTCTGAAAGTACCCCAAGTCATCACAGTGGAATGTGTGAGCTACTTTAAGATCATCTGCAAAGATGAATGGTTTGCCAAGGGAGAAACAGCTGCATATGTCGTTGACATACAGAGTGAATAGGAGGGGGCCTAAGACGCTACCTTGAACTACTCCAGAAGTGACAAAGTTGACAAAGTAATTTTGGCAGGATCCATTGCTACCAAGTCGTGTGCCATGTGAAGGTTCAGTGAAGAAACCCTGCATGGAGATACTGCAACTTCGCAGGCAATTGAACAGAAGCTTCGCAGTTATGCAGGATAATTATAGTAATGAATATACTATTAGTGCACTGCGAGCAACTCTGAATTACTTTGAGAACTTTCTTGTATAATACTGGAAGATGTACATAAATTTTGTGTCAATAAATGCAAATATACCCTAACTTCTAAAATGCATACGCCTTATGTTTTACCGTTTCTTGTGACAGAAGTCTAATAGTCATTTGCGAATATAGTAGTGTAACAACAGAAGACAAGGGCCAGGCAACAGATCAGTTTTATTGCGAAAACCAACAGGTATTTATATGTATTTTACGTACATTAATAAGGCTCTGCCCGCAGAAAGAAGGCGGTCTTCTGATTGGTTGTTTGCAAACAAACGCAGTCTTCTGCTTTCTCGTTTTCGATATTTCTCGGAAATGCGAGCCACTTGTCTGCAAATCATATTTGTCCACGTCTAGGTCAGCTGTGATCGGTTGTTGAATCAGCCCAGATTAATTTCCACCAATCAGCGTAGATCAATGTCTACCAATTGGCTGGCAGCTTGCTCTCACCACAGTAGAAAGCATTTTCTAGAGAGCAAGTTAAAGTGAGTACTAGGCGGAATCTCCAGTACTTAGTATGAGAAGTGAGGTGAACGTTTTTTTCTTGTAAGTACGCAATGAAAAGATAATGACGAGTTTTTGTCACTAGCATTGTATTTACTATGTAGGTAATGTTATTACAGGCATACGTTGCTATAACGTGTCTAGTCTGGCGTATCGCCGCATGAGTAACACCAACTGTAGCGTTTTCCAGTCAGTAAAATTTCGACTTTTCGTACGTCTAACTTCGCGGAAGGTAGATGAAATTAAAGACTGCTTCCAGACGATCCGTACAACGGCACCTTAGGCAATGTCTACAAAGACAAAAATAAGATAATTAGAAGACACGTTAAAATGCGTAGGTAAATAAGTCAAGTACTGTTTTGGAATAAGGGAGATTACTAGTATTATTACAAGGTCTTCAACTCATTTCATTTCTTTCGACTGCTACCATTTCTTGCGTCAGCGTTACTTACTTATAGTTCACTGTAACTTCTTCGTTGCACCCTATTTACACAGTGCAAGGAAATGAGAAAATGAGTGCAATACTTAGGATACAGCAATAATAAGGATATAAGCAGATTAACACTGCAGCGAGGTGCAACAGTAATAATTTGCTTTGTTCGAAAACAGTATTAATGTTTCAGTGTTGAATTCGCAGCATCTCGTACATTATTGGATCTCATTTTATGAAGCAACAACATCTCCAAGGTATTTCATGTTAGACTCAGTTTATGTTTCAGTGCCCTCTGTGATACAAGCATCCTGTGAATGATACATGAGTACTTCAGTTATGCGTACTACAGGTTTAAAAAAATCACTCATCTAATTCAGTTCTATCAGCACTAATTCTTATGTCCGTGTTACTGACTTTTGGTTTATTTTTTCTTCAGTGCACTTTATCTGGACAGTTTAAGGAATTGGGAAGTGCATTGAGTACTTAAGAAACGGCATTCATAATTGTTTGTGCCAATTAACACTGTAGTGATTTGTGACATTAGGCAGCTGCAGTGACAAAGCCGACTGACTGAGTTTTAACATGGAACTCGGTGGAGAAGTGCAACTTTTGAGATGTAACGGGACAGAGTGTAAAAGTTATCTCTAGTAGGAGGAGAAATTATTGTAAGACAACTCTTTTTCAATTAGACGAGAACCGAATAAAAAATACGATTATCATTTGTTGACATTTTGCTTATTTTTATCCACGTTTTAGCATTTCATTATACATGGACTATAGATCATTCTGACAGACTGACTTTCAACAGAGAAGCTTGCAAACAAGTGCACCTGTTTACGTTATCACATTCCATGTAGCACACAAAGGTAGAGAAAAAAGAAATCAAATGGAACTCTAATGAGCATAAATGTCATGGATAACGAACAGTGATATGGAAAGAACACAATGGTTGCTCAGATATGTAAGATTACACAGAGTGAGTGCATCTGTGTTATAAACAACGTTTGAAGTCACATTTCTACTTAACACTAAGCTTCACCCCAATATTACCCACCATTTTAGGATACTTAACATAGAAGAAAGGGCACAGACACTGCGATCAAAAACCAGTAGTCTTTCCGTATCTTCCAGTTTCAATGGTCACTTCTCACAACCTAGGTGGACAATGTCATTAGCATACACTGAGTTGACAAGACTTTTCCCTGGTAAGTCCCTGAAGTGAGTAACACACAATTTTGTTAATACATGTATGATGAAAGTGAACTAAAATAAGGACGGCAGTTGTAGAAATGAGCCTTGTATTATATCATTCTTGGAAATATCAGTTCCCTCATAGTTTAGTTTCAGTATAAAGTGAATGGAATGCAATCTACAGATTCATGAAATTCACATGCTGACGTACTACTTTTCTGGAACCATAGTTAATGTCTCCTCATTAAAGTGAGCAATGGGTATTGTACTTGGGTAAAATCAATAGGCTGTGAACCGCTGCCGATGAAAACGACAGAAATTCTTGGAATTATCAGTTATAATTTCAGGTGGATCACATGCAACACTCAGCAGTTGTTAAGTGGTCAATTCATGAACATGGAATCCATACAGAAAGCGCAGAAGATTTAGTACAACATGCACACTCCTGATTTCACTATTCAGCATGCATGCCAAATGCATTACTTTAGGGGCCTACACAGTTCACAAATTAACTCACAACACCGAAGAGGAGAAATTCATATTTGTCCTTACTGAGTTAAATATAGCGGTTCTTGTGAAGTAACTTTCTTATGCAGAAGAGAAGAGCAAGGTATTCATAATCTTCTGCTACATGTGGAATCGCAGTGCAACTCGATGCGCAATAGTATATATACAAATAAACTCAAAAATGAAGTCCTCCTGGTGACACATTGTGACATGATAGGAAGTGAGACGGTCAGATCACCAGCGTATTTGACGAGGTTGCTCTCATTAGAAAGAGAAAGGTCATGTAAGACGAGAGAGAAAAAAGAAAAGGAGAGATAACAGTACCTTGAGGAACACAACCTTCAGCAAGCAAGGCGGAAGATTTACCCTAATGTACAGTATGCTGTATACCATTTGGGAAATGATAATGCAACCAATCACCTGCACAGGACTCGTGTTTGCACGACCGAAACCTTACTCAACTAATATCATCTAGGTCCTTAGTCAATAACGGCATATGTTGAATAACTTAAAGCTTAGCACAAAAGTGATAAAGCACAAAAACACTTGCAAAGTAGGAGACGAGTCCCGGGTGGAAGAAGAGATTACTGAAAGATATCTATTTGTCATTTAGCAAAGAACAAGATTAAGAACTGCAATTATCATTCGTTGACATTCTGGAGACCATTATTCAGTGTTTCGCATTTAGTTATGCCTAGCCTGTGTCATTCTGCCTGACTTTCAGTATGACTTCGCAAAGAAGTCCAACTGTTCAGTTTACCACATTCCATGCACCACACAAAGGTAGAGACATAAAACTAAATGGAAGTTTAACGAGCGAAAATTTGAGGGAAAATAAATAGTGACAACATGAGTTGAATAGATACGTGAGATTACACAGAGTGAATGCATCTGTGCCATAAACAAAGACATATATCTAGTAGTTCTTCTAGCTGACTGTCAACGATTTTATGAACCAATAGCAGTTTTTCATTCGACCGACCCAAACACATTTTGAACCTTAACATGTGCTGGCTAACGTTAGCCTTCGAGGAAGGCGATGGCTTGGTATGCCATCACGTGTTATAGCCATCTCAACCTATTCAGCTTCCCTAACTTACTCTCCTCACCTAACACTATGCGTAACCTCAACAGCATTCGCCGTATTATACTGCTTTACTAATGAGATAGAACACAGACACCTATAATCAAACACCGGTATTCTTTTCATATTTTCCAGTATCATGGGTTACTTCTCATAGTCTAGGTGTACAGTATCATCAGCAAACTGTAAGTTGATGATGATAAGTCTCTAAAGTCATTTATAGACTATCCTACTGATATATGTGTGATTGGATTGAAATGATATAAGGATGACAGTTTAATAATTCAGCCTTGTGTTACATCCCAATTGGAAATGTGTTTTCTCGGATAATTCGCAAACAGTAATCACTGAATAGAAAACATTCTGTAGAATTTATGAAACTCATTAACTGACGCAATACTTTTGCAGGCATTATAGTGTTTCCTCAATAAAGCGAGATTTGTATATTTCGGCTGCATAAAACGAGTAAGTGCTATCCTGGCAATACCAATGACTACAACAAGTCTTGGAATCATGCACCACAACTTTTACTTTACTGAATACTCCAGCAGATTTGAAATATACACTTGACAAATATCAAATTTATACAGGAAGTCAGTAAGATTTACTAAACTAAAAGCGCTTTCGGTTTACATCGGAGTTCTCCATACCGAATTTATTCCTCCGAGGGCCTACACAGATTACAACTTCAGTTAAATAACATTGACGTTGAAAAAATTCCATTCTTCATTACTAAACTTAATGATAATAATAATGTTTTCATTCTAGGAACAGGAGCATTCCTAATGTTTCACTTTATGTAAATGCAGTTACATACAGTTGCACTAAGAACTCAATGCAACTCGGTGCACAATAGTATATACACAAATAAACTGAAAAATAACGTCCTCCTTACCTTCTGAACAACTTTACCTAATTACAGGATAATAACTTCCTTTCACGTATGAGCCTGAGATGTGTCTATGAAATCACAATATTATATCAGTTAAATCTCGCTCCGAAACCGAGGCCACTTGAAACCAATAGCAATTTAGAGGATTGATGGTATCGACGTTCGCGAGTTGTACGGATTATACTAACGCAAGATCTTATACCAACAACCACTATAGTGTTCGTTCTTCGAGTACCAAATGGTAAAGCAAAAGACCAGATTTTGTCGTCCAAATACGATATATATTTTGGGACCAAATCGCGGGTAGGAATGAATGCTTAGCTAGCTAGTAATCGTGCACGCACGTGACACGACGAAGCACCAAATGGCGGGGATGCTTGACCGTAAGCCTTCAGCTAAACAAGTCGACTTAAACAGTGATGGTCAGCATCCAATGTTGAGTGATGATTGCTGTGGTTAATAATTTTGGGGAATTATTTACCGCTACAGCTCACTCCCCCCCTAGTGGGGTTGTGAGGATTCTAAGACATGACCAGCCGGAAGTAAAAAAATCTCGATGGTTCCCTGACGGGTGAAAAAAATCTTCCGAGCGGCTCGATGGAGTGCCTGCTGGTCTGTCTTCCTATGCTAATAGGGTGTCTGTACATAGCTTCCCGGATGTTGTTCGTTGGATCCCGTGCTTCGTTTGTTTCCTGTCCAGTGCCCGTTGCACCTGGAAAAGAAAACAAGACTGCTGAGAACCTTGTCAAGAAAAGTGTACCAAATTAGCGTTTTTTACAAAAAATGAAGTGCATCTACTATACAGTAAAATAATGTAAAGTTCAAAATTTCGGGAAAAAAAAGATATACATTTTATATAATTTTATGTACGGTTATAGGAAAAATATCATTTACTTGTGTTAAATGACGCAACATAAAAAAAAATTGATGTGTCATTCAGTTATGTGAGATAGGTGTGAAAGTATTCTGGGAATCTAACGTGACGTCCAGAACGCGTTTTTTTAGAAAGATCGACCGAAGGTTCAGTGGCTTTCGCCGTGCTAGGGAGTTCTTCGAAGACTGAAGTAGATTCAATTACTTGTGAATTATCGGGTACGTTAAGCTCCAGGCTAATAGGATTACCTTCCAAGTAAGCCGGTTTCAGACGGTCGATACTGACGGTGTCTTCGCGGCCTTTTTTGTCTAAAACGAAGAATTTATCAGTACGTTTAATCACTTTATATGGTCCGTCATATGGGGGTTCTAGAGGACGACGTACCGAGTCGCGACGAACAAATACGTGTGAAGAAGTTTTTAAACAAGGGTGAACAAAAACATCAATGGACTGTGGTCGGAGGGGAGCAGGTTTAACTGAACGCATAGCGTTTGTAAGCCTGCTGACGTATGAGGAGTGATCTACCACTGGTGGGAAGCTCGAGGGAGAAACAAACTCACCTGGCAGTCGTAGTGTTGTGCCATATACTAGCTCAGAGGT
Source organism: Trichobilharzia szidati (assembly GCA_944472155.2). NCBI lineage: Eukaryota > Metazoa > Platyhelminthes > Trematoda > Strigeidida > Schistosomatidae > Trichobilharzia > Trichobilharzia szidati. Next base: position 78,963,713 of record OX235276.1, on the reverse strand, counting down.
AGTACAACCAGCATCGGTTTTTAAGGCGTTTCGTATCCCTAGGAGAACTAACGGAAGGGATTCAGTCCAGTGGGTGTTATTTGCAGCTGATAAACCAGCTTTCAACTGTCTGTGCAGACGTTCTACCATACCATTCGCTTGAGGATGGTAGGCTGTCGTTCGAAAACGCATGCAACCAAGGATTTTAGTCAAAGCGAAGAATAAACCGCTTTCGAATTGCCGCCCACGATCAGTTGTTATGGAAGATGGGCATCCAAAGTTTGCGATCCATCTCTCCACAAAGACGCGTGCGACAGTTTCAGCAGATATATCCTTGATGGGTACTGCTTCAGGCCATCGTGTGAAGCGATCGATGCAGGTTAACATATAGGTGTATCCATGAGATTCTGGAAGGGGGCCAACTAAATCTATATGGACGTGTTCGAAACGGGCATCGGGGATAAGAAAAGTACCAAGGGGGCTTTTAGTGTGTCTTATTACCTTGCCTTTTTGGCAAGCTAAGCACGTCTGCGCCCATTCCCTTACTTCTTTGTTAATACCAGGCCAACAAAACCGGCTAGTTACGAGCTTGACAGTAGTCCGAATACCTGGATGGGATAAGCCATGCAACGTATTGAAGACGTTACGGCGATAACTTTTAGGCACGATGGGGCGAGGAGTACTAGTGGAAATGTCACACAGAATAGTATCCTTTCCTATACCTAAGGGTTTCTTGGCTAATTGTAGAGTTGTTTTTGACAACTCACGCTGAAGCTCAATATCTTCTTTTTGAAGACGAGCCAGTTTTACAAGGTCTATGCCGTCGGTTTGGGTGAAAGAACAAATACGTGACAAAGCATCTGCCACAGTGTTGTTCACTCCGGAAACATGGCGAATATCTGATGAAAACTGTGAAACGTAATCTAGTTGTCGCGATTCCCTGGGTGAATACTTATCTGAAGTTGAGTTCAGAGAGTACGTCAGAGGTTTGTGGTCAGTGAAAATGGTGAATTCACGACCCTCAACTGAATGTCGAAAATGACGTATAGCACAGTACATAGCTAGAAGTTCCCTCCCGAATGTGCTGTACTTCGTTTCAGCTACTTGAAGGCGCCTCGAGAAAAAGGCGAGTGGTTGCCACTCGTTGTTAACTAGTTGTTGCAGAACTGCGCCGATTGCAGTGTCTGATGCATCAACCGAGATACTCAAAGGTGCTGTTGGATCCTGATACATTAGAAGGGTGGCATCCGCAATAGCTTTCTTTACCTGAATAAAAGCATGTCGAGCAGACGTGTCGAGTTCGATAGCCTTGTTGCTCCCTCGAAGGAGATCGGTTAATGGCTGAATTAGAGAAGCACAATTAGGAATAAACCGTCGGTAATAACTTACCAAGCCGTTAAAAGTGCGAAGGCATTTTACTGTCTTTGGCTCGGGAAAGTTCAGTATTGCTTCGACTTTAGTAGCCAGTGGGCGTATGCCCTGACAGTCAATAGTGTGACCCAGAAAATCGAGTGAGTCAACGCCTATTTGACACTTCTGTATATTGATGGTAACACCATGTTGGCGTAACCTTTCAAATGCCAAGTCCAAGTGTCTAAGGTGAGTTTCCTTATCTGGACTGGCAATGAGGCAGTCGTCTAAGTATGCGTACACAAAGTCGAGACCGCGAAATACTTCATCGATGAAGCGTTGGAATGTTGTGCCGCATTCCGGAGGCCGAATGGCATACGTAGGAATTCGAAAAGTCCGAAAGGCGTGATGATAGCCGTTTTCGGAATATCTTCCGTTGCCATCGGGATTTGGTTATATGCTTTAACCAAGTCGATTTTGGAGAATATAGATGCTCCAGATAACGTTGCCGTCAAGTCGGGTATGTGAGGCAAAGGGTAGCAATCAGGAGTTGTTTTGGCGTGCACTCGCCGGTAATCACCAGTGGGTCGCCAATCGTTGCTATCCTTTTTCGGTACCATATGCAACGGGGATGCCCATGGACTATTCGATGGCCGAATGATGCCAAGGGTGAGCATATGATCGAATTCGTTTCTGGCAATTCTCAGTTTGTCAGGTGCCAGTCATCGTGCTTTAGATGTCACGGGCTGTCCTGAGGTTATGATGTGGTGCATAACATTGCTGGTTATGCACGGGAGGTCGTTAGATGGGCAATTCAGTTCCGGATATTTGTCAACAATCGGTTGAAAACTTGGATCGAGGATTGCTTTCATCTTAACGATTGACAAGCTGGGGCCTACGTAAGTTATGTCTTTGATAGACAAACTAGTAGTGTGGTCAATTAATCGTTTACGGCGGACGTCTACGAGCAAATCATGATGATTAAGTAGGTCCGTGCCAATGATGGGCATTGTGACGTCAGCGATTAGGAAAATCCACTGAATAGGTTTGCGTAATCCTACGTTCAGATAGACGTATTTCCGACCATAGGTTGCAATTGGTTTTCCATTTGCAGCCTGTAGGTTGAAGTTAGGATCCTTCTGTCGATCTGCTGCTGTAGCAGGAAGGACGCTGACTTCGGCGCCTGTGTCGACTAGATATCTAGTCTGGCTAATTACATCACGGATGTAAAGTAAGCGGCTAGTGCCACCGGCGACGGTTGCCGCTAACGCGTGCCGGCGGGATAGTTTCCCACAGACTTGGAGGCTTTGCCGAAATCACAAGGTTTTCGACAACATTTCGCTTCCTTGCCATAGGTGTTGTGATACCAACACCAGGCAGGATTTTTGACAGAACGTGTGTTGGACTTAGATCGTCCACGTGCGTTTAGCCGTTGAGGGGATTTAGAACGACGATAGGAGGAATCGCTAGGCTCGTTTGACCTAAGCATCTGCTGGACGGAGTTGATTAACTCTATCATTGCAGAATCCTTCTTCGAAGTCTGTTCGGTAACTGAGTATACTTCAGTAACTGGCCGTTTCGTTATCTCTAGAATTCTATCTGCAGAGACAGCTAAATCATCTATGAGAACACTTTGAAGTGTCACAAGTACAGTCTGAACTGACTGTGGCAGTTTGGATAAAAATAATTCTCTGAACAGTCCTTCATAGAACTGACTTAGGCCAATGATCTCTTTCATTCTTGCCAGCATGCTCACGGCTGACTGATCTCCTAACTCGATGTTACGAAATAACTCATCCAGACGTTGTCGATCTGTGAGAACGTTTCTCTTGAGTATGGATGCTTTTAGCAACTCGTACGAGTTACTTACTGACATCTGCAGAGTTACGCACCTGCTGAATTCCCGCGGTAGAGCGTGAATAACTGCAAGGAACTGTGAACGTTGATCAGTTATGCCATGTTCACAAAAATCAGACTCAGCAATCTGAAACCACGTTTCAGCATTATCGGGCCAATATGGTACTAGCTGGATTGTTTTGGCGGCTGAGCGAATCTGAATAACCTTGGGGCTAGGATCACTCATGACGAAAAGTATGCCGATAAAAATATAGTACAAGAATAAACACAAAAAGGAACGAACTCACCGGGTTTATCTGCGTGTGAATTGAAGATGAAGTTCGTGGTTGGGCTCACCAGTTTAGAGGATTGATGGTATCGACGTTCGCGAGTTGTACGGATTATACTAACGCAAGATCTTATACCAACAACCACTATAGTGTTCGTTCTTCGAGTACCAAATGGTAAAGCAAAAGACCAGATTTTGTCGTCCAAATACGATATATATTTTGGGACCAAATCGCGGGTAGGAATGAATGCTTAGCTAGCTAGTAATCGTGCACGCACGTGACACGACGAAGCACCAAATGGCGGGGATGCTTGACCGTAAGCCTTCAGCTAAACAAGTCGACTTAAACAGTGATGGTCAGCATCCAATGTTGAGTGATGATTGCTGTGGTTAATAATTTTGGGGAATTATTTACCGCTACAGCAACATAGAGACAAACGTCATTGAGGGGACATGCAATAAAGTCGCTCGACAACAGCAGAGAATGTATTTTATTCTGGTCCTTATTCTGCGGTGAAATAACTAACCTGTAACATCTAACAGCATAATTCGTGAGAATTGGCATAGAATTTTATCAGTCTACTAAAATGTCTACATCATATGGTCATGTAGGTCTCTGAGAGATTCGTTTTGAAGACTGCATATAACCTGAAATATTTTAGAGATTCTACCTTTCGTAGATTAGGCTTTCTGACGGGAAGATTGTGGTATTTATACTCAGGTTCTTATGTCATATGCATCATCTAAAGTAATCTAATGTATATTGTATTGGGCAAAACTGACCCTAATGACCTTTTGTGAAGCTGTTTTGCTATCACTATATTTATTTACTTGATTTGATTGGAGCTTGATTCCACACAGTATTTTGGCACAAGTATGGAACTTTCAGCATGGGATATCGGCAGCCCAAGTTGAGCAGGCCAGCTATTGATATATACGTTTGCCGGGGATCGAACCCCGGACTATGTGCATGGTCGTTTAGCATCCTTGCCGCTGTGCCACCGACGCATATACATGACAACCTTGGATGCTTTGGAAAAAGAAAGAAAGATTTTCAGGTGGTCATTTTTAATCATCTAAAATGATGTGGATGGCTATCTGAATACAGACTCCTCAGGCTTGAAAATGCCACACCGGAATCTGACAAAAGGTTTCGATATCTGCTGTTTACAGGCTTTAATCTAATTTCGAAAACACAGCGTCTGCATAAACTGAACTCTGCAAAACGGACTTTAGGATTACTCATCTCGACCCTTCTGTCTCAAGTTTTGAGTCAGTGATTGCTTTAACTTAGCCGATATTACAATAAAAGCGCTCGTATTATATGTTCTCTAGTATTTATAACTTAACCTCACCCTTTCCTCTATGATTTCAATGGATAGAAGTAAGGCATTTATCGTATACGGAAAACATAATAAATGCAACAGTATAAATACTTCTGCTTTAGTGTTTTATTCGACAATATCAGACTAATCGTCAGTGGAAGCCCGGAAATATATTGATAGGTTATTAGATGAAACTGGTTTTGTTTTGCTCAGTCATACAACGGTGGCTTTCTCATTAACAAAGAGAAGCTATGGAAATAAATCTACACTTTCATTATTGGCCTTAATCACGGTGATCCATTTGCTTGATTAACGACACTAATTATTTTCATACAATTTCACAGGACCTGGTTTGAAAACTTTGCCGTCATTGTTACTCATGAATGATTTTCTTAGGAAATTCCTCCCCTCATAATTGATATAAAACTGAGAAAATGTGGAGATTACGTTCTATCTTCGGAAAGCTAGATATTTCAATTTAAAGATAGGTGAGCAATAGCTGACATAGTTAAATTAAATCACGAATGATATAATAGATGAGTTAAACATGAGTCAAACATTTCATACCCCATAAACAGATAATGATTGCATGTTATTGAGCGTTTGCTGTTCTATTTGGCACCAATTTATTAAGCTGTTTCTTGTCTTCTAATAATGGAACGTTTGGTAAATCCCGTGTGAAACTGGCATGCAATAGGTAAACAGTAGATGAAAATTGTGATTACACCCATTATCTTATAACCTATTCGATTAAATGCTAGTCTCATCAGTCATTTACCAAGTTGTTTGTACTCTTTTAAATACTTCCGTCGTTTACACCAATGTTCGCCCTGGCTTTGCATCATGAATTCATTTAACATTTCCAACCAATCACAACTGACGTACAAGCCAGTAAAAATGGCTTTTTCCACCAAAGAAGTAATATCGTTGTAAAAGGACTGGCTTGAACGAGGTCGCAGGAAATCTATTCACTCAGCTAAAAATCCAAGGCCTAAAATATACCACAGGTGTATGGTTACACCTAAATTGTCCCTTAAAATATGGTGGAGTAACGGGTGAATTTAACGTCACCTGCAGTGTTCTGGGTACAACAGATCAATCATTTCAGCACTTTGGAGAGGCGTTTTACAATATGATAATGACTATGAAGGCGTGTCTCACTTTTAACCCGGGGTGTGCTTATTTAGTGCAGAGTAGCGAGTTAGACAAACGCAGCAGTAACGACAAACTGATCGTCTCATTTGTGATATGTACTTCGCAATTGACCTCCAGGAACGAGATGTGTGCCTTGCTAAGTGAGCATTATGCATGAATTACTTGTGGCAAAAATAGCTTGTCTAAAGGTGAAGATGGCTGAGTTGCCTGCAGCTCAACATTTTCACTAAAATCGCGAATGTCAGCAATTTAATTCCGAGTTATTAATCACTGCGATCACTTAACTGAGGTTAGTGAGCACTGAATATAGTGTAAGTCATCTGGTTCATCAAGATTCCTATTTCGTTCAGCAGTATCCTCCTCAGTCCATTTTGGTAGAATTCATCGAAATTAACATAACCTCTATCATTTTTAAGGTCAAATTTCTACTAAATTGTCTTTTCGGGGCAATGTGTATGCCTTAATATTTTAGGGAGATAGAATTTCACCGCTTTTAAATCCTGAGGCTAGTTAAGCAAGTGATTCATTCACTCTATTTCACACTATTTTGTTGAACGTTGAAAAGTTTGTTTGAAAAGATAAAAATCTGGAACAATTTAATATTGTGCTCTGTTTTCGTTCAATTATAACTGAAGATGGACAGAATTGATGTTCTCTGCGTTTTTACATCCATTATCGTTGGCATCTTATACACAACTATTATAAAAGCCCAGCGTGAATCATCTTTGTATTGGTCTAATCTTTCAGATGTGGAAAAAGAAATATCATTTCGCACAGAACAAGGTCTGTATTTTTCTTATTTCAAAGAATCGCTATCAGTGAACAATATTCTGGATGGTAATCCGACCTAATGATTCATTTGTATTAGTTATTGATATATTGTCTCACAACAATCTGACAGAGTCACCGAAAACTCTGAACATTTTTCAACGGATGAACATTCTGCCTGAAGTGCTACTCCGTATTATATATCAGGTTAGTGTGCCTAACTTAAATAATTTTTATTCAAAAATATTTCTTCAAGCGTATGCTTGGAAAACATTTGAGACATAAGTCCCTCATAAATTTCACACAGAATTCTACAGAATCACATCGAACTCATCATTTTAACTCTCCGGTTTTATGTATAAATATACAAAGAGTCTTTTATCTCCTCTGATTCAGTCATAATAGCCATTTTATCATTTAAGGGGAGATTTACTGTTTTTTCTTAAGTGTGCTATTGCATGCCTTAGTTTTCTTTTTCCAGAGTTCAGTGAATCTCCATGTCTTTCTAATTGTTTCCATTTGGTGCTTCAAACATTTTCACTGATGTTTATTCGAGGTTGTTAATACCCTCAATAAGTGTTAAAATTTGATGAACAGTTGATCGAAGACATCTGGTGATATTTGTGGAAATAGTTTTTTACGGGTGCCAACAGTCACGAAGCCTACATGTGTGACTTTCTTCAAGTTACTTCCAAACAACTACAAAAATACTCTTTACTTACGGTCATTTAGTTTGTTAACCACACTGAAAACTTGCCTGGTGGAAGTCAGTCATCACTAGCTCCAAGGACTAGACTCATGAAATTGGTTGCTCTCTAATGACAAATCAGTGTGTCCATTACAGTAATATAAGAGGTCTAATGTAGGGCTAAACAGCTCACTGGTAACATCTCAGAATGTCGCACTGGGTGATGAGGTTTTGAATCTCAGAGGTGGCAACACTTCCATCAGGGTTACAGATACATCTAGCAAGCTCCATAACATAACAATTATGCGAATAAAAATCCAAGTCAATGAGATTGTAGCGGTAAATAATTCCCCGAAATTACTGACCACAGCAATCATCACTGAACTTCGGATGCTGACTCTCACTGTTTAAGTCAACTTGTTTAGCTGATGGTTTTCGGTCAAGCATCCTTGCCATTTGGTACTCCGTCGTGTCACGTGCGTGCACGATCACTAGCTAGTTAAGCGCTCGATAAGGTTTACTATTTGGTCCCGAAATATATCACGTACTTTGGACGACTAAATCTGGTCTTTTGCTTTATCTTTGGTACACGAAGAGCGAATACGATAGAAGTTGTTGGTATAAGATCTTGCGTTAGCATACTCTGTACAATTCGCGAACTTCGATACCGCCAGCCTCCAAAAGATGATAGCGTAACAATATATTATCAAAAATACAGTTATAAGTTATATTAATTAAACGGTTACTCGCATATACTGTTAAAGTCCACTGCTACAAATTATTAGTATAATCCACAGAAGCGTTAACTGTTGGAATCGTGTCTACTGGTAGAAGCTGTGTGCCAGTTGTAGAGTTGTCTTCGAACGAGGATAATAGGTTCCTGCAATAAATCCAAAGTATACAACACGTTTATGAGTGGAGCAAGTAGACAGTAATGATCAGTGAGAAGACAAAGCGACCGACAGGACACTGTATTTCAGATTGTACTCGGAGGTTATTTGTATTTAACCATGAATCATTTTAAACAAGAGTCTTGTACAATGTCTCTAATTTCAACATCTAACAAAAAGGTGTACAATCATATTGTTACGTAATCCACACATCTTGCTGATGAGTGCCAACAAGCATGAAAAGTAGGTCAGGTGGTGCTTCCTATCTCTTGGCTCCTAAACCTCACAGTTTACGATCATTTTATGGTTGATTATGTGAGTTATTATCTTCCGAATTCATAAGTCATCTGGAGACAATTTACAAAACAGAAGATTGCAAAACATTTAGGTATTCCTACTTATTCATTTGGTTCATTTTGACCATAAGTTCTGTAAACTTGTACAAATGAACTAATGATTGGCTTTATCTCGACGATATGCAAATATAATAGGAGTGATGGTCTGGGATGCAGAAAGTTGTTTATTTACTAGCGGTAAGAAGGTAAGTTAGTTCATACCCGACACAATTTTCATCACACAAAACATATGCCAAATATGATATCGTGGAATCTTAATACTTAGGCGTGAGCGCGTAAAGTCATCTTAAATGACTTCTTGTTTTACTTGAGGAGATGGAAGGTGAAAGCTGCGGGTAAAGTGGATGCCCACAGTCTGACAAAATCCCTTTAGCAAATTTGTTGCATGAAATCAAGTGCCTATCAATGGCGACGTCAACGATATGGCCCAATGAGATACCACTCACCTACCAACAGTCTTCAAAGTCCTGCGAAGTATGAAATAGTCTTTCTTAAGCGACTCTGGAAAAGAATAAGGGTGAACAATAAAGAATAGGTAAAATGTAAGAGGAGGGGTTGAGTTATACCCGAGTACCTTAGCTTCTTAATATATATTTTACTAGAAATCGCTAAGACGTAGGAAGAGCAGGATAGATCAGAAGAAAGAATTAGTCCAAGATACTTAACATCAGACTTGGCTTATGTATCACTAACCTCAATTTTACAACAATCATGGGAATTAACAGCTTCATTTAACTTTCTTTCTGAGTCGGTGGCACAGCGGTTAGGACTCTCACCGACCATGCACATGGTCCGGGGTTCGATCCCCTGCCGACGCACACCTGATATCAGTGGTTGGCTTGCTAAATTTGGGCTACCGATATCACATGCCGAAAGTTCCATACTTGTAACAAAAGTACTGTGTAGAATCAAGCTATAATAAAAAAAGGAATTTTCAGACTGTAGTACAGCACTGCATCTAATTTTCTCATTACAGGGGTAATAATTAACACAGGACATTTACATTCATAATATTGTTTAATAAGAATATGAATATAAAATTAAAATTTGATTGAAAAATATTAAAAACAATACGATAATGAAAAAAGTACGGCCGTTTACTTAGACTTCCACACTAAGTTGGTAATGTCCTGCCTTACACTTTTCTCATCACATAAAATGTGTGCCAGCTGAGGTATCGCAGAGTTTTTGTGCTTGGTCGTCCGAGCATATAGTCTTCTATAGTTCCTTCTAGTTTTACCTGATGACATGCAAGGAGAGAGTTGGGTATAGAGAGGATGCTCTGAGTCTGACAGGATTATATTTGCTAATCTCTTGCAAAAGTCCATGTGTCTATATACAACAGTATTAACGAGTTGGTTAAGCGATATACTATTCGCCTTACTGACGGCTTTTAGTAACCTTCTCAGTGTAACAGAGTATTTCTTAAGTGGTTCAGAAAAGATTTAGGGTGAGCGGTAAAGAAGCACCGGCAGAATGCATGAATTAACAAACTTAGAAAGTAGAGACTGAGTGATACCAGATCGTCTTTACTTCTTTACATAGAAGGAAGTTAATTAAAAATAGTAACTAGAGGGCCACTAGTAAATGAGCACTAGTATGGGACTCTGCGTTAATATGCAGCACTTGAATTCCGCTTAGCTACTTGGGAAAACTCTCTGTGCTGAGTCAATCAGGGAACATCGCCAATAAGACCATTCCAAAACCAGTAAAATGACAGTTTGGTGTTTAGGTTTTATTGATCTGGTTGGGATATAATACTAATTGACATGAGTGGTTTTCAGATACTACTTTTTTCTAGTAAGTAGTATCTACCAACACAGGACTGCACATATTCAGTGGAAAAGAATTCCAAAAAATGAAGAATTAAGTTTGTGGTTAGAGTTGTTTGCAAGCCAAAGTTGTAGACACCAATTTACTTCAATGTTTACGTCTCAAATGGGAGTCATGACAAAAAAGAATAACAAAGCTTAACCATGAGGAACTCGCCAGCCAATCACAGCAGACTTAGCGTGGGCGGATACGATTCGCAGATATATATCAACGAACTGTCTAAGAAACGGCAACAAACAGATGACAGAATAACCTTCAGCAGGAGAAAAACCAATCGGAAGACCTTGCTTCTCTGCTAACAATAACGCTAATAATAATGCACATAAAAATCTATAAATATCTGTCGGTTTTCTCGATAAACGATCCTGTTGTCTGGCCCTTGTCTTCTGTCGTTACTACTTTACGAAAATCTGTGGTTTTCACTAACTTTCCTTCTGAAACACGTCAGTAAAGAATTCCTTATGGAAATAATACAGATGCCTGTAAGCTTAAAATATTGAATACATTCGAATAGTTGTAATGGTTTGTTTCCATCTCTTTTCTTTGTTTTTTTTTATTGTAAAGTGGTTTACCCATATGAAACCAATTGATTTCTATGAGAGGGCTACAATCTTGCTACAATTTTTGACACCATTTAGTCTACTCTGTATCATACAATCCATGAGCAATTCAATATTGGAAACTCTACTATTTGCAGTTATTTTCTTGTTAAATAAGTGAGTTTAAGTAGAAAATTTTCGTGTCGTTTTTGCAAAAATTACTATTTTTTGACGGCTGAATCACTAAGTAGACCTACTGACTGGTTCCAGCCTAGAACTTTGCACAGAAGGGCACACACAGATAGAGAAGAGAGTAAAGAGAAGTTCAAAAGCGACATAATAAACAGAAGTGTGGGGGAGAAAGATTGGTAACATGGAAGAACAGCAGGGTGTTACTAGAAATGACAGATCATAAAGAGTGAATGCATTCGTGCCAGCCATTGGGAACGATTTTCAGCCATATCACAAATTGTCTTCAAACTTCATTGGTTCTTATCATCCCGAGGACCCCAACTAGTTAAGTAGTCTTCATCGCTCTACACTACCCAAATCAACTGTCAAAGGTTTCATGAACTGGTGTGAAGTCTTAGTTTGACCACTACTAAATCTTCCTCAACCACATCCTATGTCAGATAGCATTTCCCGTAGAGAAAGGAGATGATTAGGTATGCGTAACACATGTCCTAACCATCTCAAAGTCAAATAAAAGTGTGGATCAAAATAGATCAGTTCGAATCCTACCATTTTTAATTTTTCCAAAACACAAGAGAAGACAGTTAATGAAGAGAGAAAGGAAACTAGTCAAAGGATCAATCGAGATCATGATTATGTCCAAAGTTTTAAAAACCTCAGTTATTGGTAACATGTTCTAGAGTTAAATGTTCGTCTCTTGGATGCCAAGCGAAACACAGCTTCAACAATACACAAATACTCACAAACATTCATCTCTTATTTATATGATCTCCTCCATTTCATCATCGGGGGCCTAAATCTTCCCTTTTCATTTGGGTTCCAATTGATGGTGTGTTTGAAGTGTGATATCACACAGCCGTCTACTCAGCTTGGGTTCAATTCATCCGCATACCTTTTAGGTGACTGGTTCTTTTTACATTCGTTTTCATAGTTCGTTGTTGTTTATTCTTTCTCGTCGGCCATCGGATCTACAATATCGAGCCGGCAAAGAACCATCCGTTAGTGAAAGTTATCAGTTACAATGCATTGGTTCTTATTAGTTGCGACTTTATCAAACAATACAAGATATTGAACTGAAACTTTCATTGTGAATTAATCCAATACTTTAGGAGTTATTACGTAACATCGTGTAGTAACATTGTTTAATGTATGTGTGGAATACAAAATTATTATGTTATAAAGTTCGCTTCCAAATACAGGCATTTAGTCAAATATAAACAGACCCTACCATAAATCCGAATTTTCACTTCACCTTCAGTGGTCATCAGCCATTATAATACCAATGACACGAACCAAAGATAAATTCTCCGAATCTACACGTAACTACTTGTTAGTAGTGTAAAATAATAAGTGAAATAATTGTGAGGGACTAAGTTCACTAATCAGGGGTGATATATACTTTAGTGGATCAACGGTAGAATGCTCTCCAGTCAAGCAAATAGTCCGGGTTCGATTCATCGCCAACACACTTCTAAACTTCGCCTAACCTCTAGTAAGCCCAGTAGAGAGAGAATGTTGGGCTAGCAATCCCACAGGGTGAAGAAGCCCCGCCGCTACTGAAAATTCTAAGCTCACACTTGATGCTCTATGTTCCACTCAGAATGCAAGGAAGTGTAGAAGAATAAGAATGAGAAGAAATTCTCTAATTATGAATTACGAAGTTGGTGGTGAAGATTCACCAGGGTTTCTTTTCGAATCCTGAAATAAATCCCACTCATTGTATTTTATATCTGTGATTCAACCGAAGGTAATTAAGGAAGTATGTATATGCTATTTTACTATTTATCTTACTTTCCTGGTTGTCTCCTGCGACATCACATCAACCACTAGTGCTTCCTAGCCAGATTTAGATGATCTAAACACCGTACACCCCTTTCGCTCGTTTTGGGCAGAGCCTTTCAGCGGCCTAACTGATTCGACTTAGCTCGGAGAGCCCGATGTTTTGAACTGATTCGGCTGTCTGACCTGAGTCAAGCCGAGTACACCGATAGTGAGCTGGGCTGTGAACGCCAGACAACTATTTAGACCTATTAGGAAAACAGGTTATGAAAGACAAATGATAATTGAGGAAATCTCGGAGAAAAGCAGCGCCTTGATTAACTATCAGAATAAATGGTTGGAAAGTTGGAGGAGACGCTCTGAGATCTACAATCCCGTTCAACTTGCCCCAACTTCCAGCACCTACTTGAATGGGATGTTGACATCAATCCTCTAACCGTAACTGAGGTTACGGTAACAGTCTCTAATCTAAAGCGATGCAAAGCATTAGGACCTTATAGGATGGCGCCAAAGGTGTTTAAGGATGGCGGAGACAGTTTACTGCCTACGTTAGCTAAGGTACTAGGTAGCGTCTGGGAATCAGAGGAAGTCCCGTCGGGTTGGTGTAAGTCATTGATTATCCCCATATACAAGAAGGGAGACAAGTCTTCCTGTGATAATCGCAGGGGGATTAGCTTGACCAATAAGGTATCTAAAATTCTAGACTCGATAATAATGTGTAGACTAAGTCTGATGACCACACTTTGAGCACAATTCATTGGCACTCATAATCATATCAAGGTACTACTCACACACAACTTTCCTGCTTCACTTATATACATGAGTAGAAAGTGATGATTAGACATTTGAATAAAATCAGTGTAAGACAAAGTACATTCAGAAATGATATGTGTTATCAATAAAATACAGTAAGATGGGAAATAACTCGTTTTTTACAGTAGAAATTTGTAACTTGTTAGAATATTATAATGTGAGTTGAAGTACAATTTGAAGTTATTTATTATCCTCCCCTGATTTGACTGACTGGTGATAATAATATCTTCCGTATCTCTGGTATTTGCACTGACTCATTTCTGTTGCATGTGTTGGGTGTAGGGAGACTCGATGAACCAGGCAGGATTCAGTAATCAATCTCTCTTGCTGTTCACCTACCTATATTACTGTCCCACCCTATTGTGTGGTTGTGTTAATGCATGCAATGCAATACTATTGCTGAGGTTTTTTTTCTTAATTACTTGTCTGTTTTTGTGGAGTCAATCATTCTAACCTTAGCTAAATTCTTGTTTTCTGATAACCTCACTACTTCCAAATATCTAATCAATTTTTACTCATGTATATAAACGAAGCAAGAAAGTTATGCGAGTAGTACCTTGATATAATTATGAGCAGCGATAAATTGTGCCCGAAACGTCTTCATCAGTAAATATTACTGTATAACAACACTGTGTGATTATATCCAAATAAAATTTTATCCATAATGGAGTTATACTCCACTGTGGGGTTGTGATACGGACAATATGCTCCAACGGAATATTATTCTCACATATTCTCACAGTTCAGTACCGCATTAGCAACAGAATACTATATGTATATTTGAACATTCTATTTCATGTCGTTTAATGTAAACCAAAAACACACGCTCAGTAATTGGTCAACGAATATAAACTGCATATACATAAACAGCGGTTTGATCACTTAAAAAACACCTTGGCTTCCTTGTCTTGCCTTCTGCTGTTACACTACCCCAATGCTCAGGTTTTATCCTTATATCAATGATACAACAATCACATGATTCTGTTAGATATTTTAATTTTTTAAATAGTTCTTTAGATAGATCATATGTTGGTAATCCTGGAAGCGAAACGATTGATCGTAAGGGAATGCTTAGTTTGTGTAGTTTAAGTATACCGTAAAATCGAGGCTGAACCAGTCCATTAGATTTCATTCGCCATCGACCTTGTTGTGGAATTTGTTCTGATTTCATTCGTTTATTTAATGTTATTTTGACCTTAAAGTCTAATGTTTGTACAGAGTTTCTCGTCAGCTGTTGACAAGGAGAATTCGAATAATTTCATTACCAACTAACACCTGCACTGAAGACGTTGTCTACATGAAGGACAACGAAAGCTTTGCATTTATATATATATATATATGCAAAACTTGGGCACTATGGTAGTAAGTAATTCCATATTGGTTTGCTTATTAGATGTATCACACAACGAGGGAAACAGTATTATTTACTGGATGACGACGCCTTTCGAACACAACTTATTATTGTTCATAATCATAACATCAATTAGAATCACACGACTTCGAAACTTGAGTTCCATAGTTTTCTTTGTTCTCTCCTGTTTGTCGTCGTTGGGGTAGTAGAATTTTCCAGATATCGGGGACAGGTGTTGAATCATTCCTATTGCACGTATTTGCAGTTGATTCGATAAATAAAGCTTCTGTTGTCAATCTCTCCCTCCATTCACTCTGTTACATTAGATTTTAAAACTGTCATCTTAACATAATTATTATTATCACTATCACTAGTATTGTGGTGAGAGCTGGCTGCTAGCCAAAGTTGGTAGACAGTAATTGACGTCAATGTTTATGTCCCCAATATTGATGGTGGTGAGAAAATGAGAACAAAGGCTTTGCGTAGGCGGATACAGTTAGCATATGAATGATCTGACACAGCCACAAAGAGATGCAAGGTTAACTTTCTGTGAGAAACAACCAATCAAAAGACTGTATCTTCTACTAAGAATAATCTACAATAATGTACATTGAAATCTATAAATATGTGTTGATTTTCCTTAATAAACGATCTGTTGCCTGGCCCTTGTCTTCTGTTGTTACACTACCATTATCATAATAACAGCAATATTAATGACGACATGCAAGTAAAACATGCGCAAGATAATAACAACACCAACAAAAAGGAATCCAAATAATCAGCAGTACTTCCTCCCATACAAAGAAGGAAACTCGAAAACCTTACGCAGAATTCTTAAAAGTACAGTAATAAAAGTGGCATTCAAACCCACAAACTCAATTAGAAACAAACTTTGTCGGTCGAAGGAACCTGCCAGTGGAGCCTTTAAAACAAAACAATTTAGTTTATCTAATACCTTGCCTGCAATGATTGTCAGGTCAAATACATAGGTCAAAGTAGTAGAACAAGGGCATTAAGTCAGACTAGCCGAGCATAAAAACCTAGCAAAATCTAGATTAGTTGACCCGAATAATATAAGAAATCTAGAGAATAGTTCAGCTGTACCACTCACTACATGCAATTACACACAACCATACAGAATAGAATGGGATAAGATGACAGTTTTAAAATCCAATGTAACAGGGTGAGTGGAGGGAAGGATTGACGACAGCGGAAGCTTTGTTTATCGAATCAACTGCAAATACGTGTAACAGGAATGATTCAACACCTGTCCACCCAGACATCTGGAAATTTCTACCACCCCAACGACGACAAATAGGAGAGAACAAAGAGAACCATAAAACTCAAGTTTCGAAGTCGTGTGATTACAATTGATATGATTATGAAGGATAATAAATTTTGTTCGAAACGTCATTCAGTAAACAGTGATACTGTTTCACTGTGTGATACATCTAATAAACAAACTAATATGTAAAGCTTCGCAATTAAATCAATCAGCTCATAGAACACAACTAAATCAGAATCATCCATCTAAGCTGCAAATCTTCATATTTATTGTACGTACGTCATATATATTTTTTCATTTTTGATTTGATGATATGCCACTTCTTAGGCGGCTGAAGAAAAATTATGAAATATGAAAACATAAGCTGTGTTTTATTCTCCCACCAATAAATTTCTTCTAGCTTTGTTAAATCTAAAATAAATTCAACTTGTAGTGAAAAAATTCAAAGCTCTATCGACTTCCACACATTCAAAGAGAAGCTCAACCTTGTCATTCTATTGACTGAACTCTACGATGGTAAAACCTGGTGGCCAGTGGTCAAAGTCTTATGGTATATTAGGTTTTTCTTGCTAGTGATGAGTGAAAATTATATTGATGTTGTTATTATTATTATTATTAATATTCTTATTCTTATTATTCGTTTCAGTCATGCAATATCAAGAATAGTGATTGCATTACCATTGCGAGAAAATTTCGCTTTACCATTCTGGTGGTTGCGTATGTTAGCATTGAATATAATGTTAAAACAAACAGATACAATAGTAAGTTTTTATGATCTTTGGAATTTTCAATGTTATCGTTATTAATATTATTATTACCTTTAGTTCCTAGAGGAACATAGGGCTTCAGCTGCACGTCTGCATGGCGTTCGGTTCTCCACCAAAGTTTTCCTCACCTAGCTCCACATCTGTCCACATGCCTTCATCTCCTCTTCAAATGACCTCCTCCATGTCACCCTCGCACTGCCGACCAACTCGCCGTTTCCCATTCGGGTCCCAATCTAGCGATACCTTGGCGTGTGATATCACCTGATGGTTTTCTCAGAGTATGGCCAATCCATCTCCATTTCTTCCTGCATATTTGTTTCACAATCGGTTCCTGCTGGGTTGGTTTGCTCCCGGAAATCACTCCCTGTTGCTGATCATTTCTGGCCGGCCATCTGACCTTGAGTTGTGTTGAGTGAAGACAACTGTTAACGAAGGTCTGTAGTTTGTTCAAAATGCCCTTCGTGATGAGCTGGCTGAGTCTCTGATCCGTATAGTGAGTAGCACTGACTTCACATTGGAGTTGAAAATCCGGATCTTATTTTCATTTTCATGCTGAGTAGTGCTGTTGATCTCCACACAGACTTGAGAGTAATGAAAGCTTGTCTTGCTTTCCCGATCCTCGCTGCTTTGACATCCTCATCAGTTCCGCCTGTAGTTGAAACGATGCTTCCCAGGTAGGTAAATGTTATTGTAGTACATTATTATTCCTTTAAACTCCGGGTATTTTGTGAATCTCTGTTAAGCCGTATAACCTGGGTGTCACCATGTCGACAGGTTTCAGTGTTTCATACAAGGCAAGTGAAATATGGCCTTGTTTTTTCAACTTTTTTAAAGATTTTTTAAGCTCTCTCACTTATTCCTTTTATCCGTTCAAATGAGACACTGAAGGTGATCATAGGAAGTTAACTCTCAGCTAACAAGTAGAGTGTACTTGGAACTCCGTTATTGTCTATCCTACCGAAGTCCATATGATTGTTGTTACATTCATTGTTTCTATTATTATTATTATTATTACTACTATTATTGTTCCCTTCACTTCCGAGCGGAACACTGGGCCTCAACAGTACACCTCTACTTTATCCTGTTTTCTAAGGTCGTTTTTAGTTGGACCCCCCATGACCACCAGTAGTCTCTCATCTCCTCCTCACAAGATCTCCTCAATGTCACCCTCGCACTGAAGACCCACTCGTCTCTACCCATTTGGATCCCAATCGAGTGGTGCCCTGGCGCACGATGTCTCTTCAGCATATACCCAATCCATCTCCATCTTATTTTGCACATTTGTTGAGCAATCGGTTTTACTGTTACTAATTCCTTCTATTCATCGATCTGATCTTCAGTATGGAGTTGGAGAAGGCAGCTATTGGAAATATTTCTCGTGATGCGCCAAGTTTCTTATCCGTATAGAAGCACGCATTTAACATTGGCGTTGAAAATTCGAATTTTGTTCTTTAGGCTGAGTGCAGAAGGCTTTCAAACGGAATTCAGAGTGTTGAAGGTTTGCCTTGTCTTTCTGATTCCAGTTTTGACATTCTCATTCACTGTTACCGCCTGTAGTTGAAAAGATCCTGACTAGACAGATGAGTGAAGGAAATGACCGCCTTCAAATTTATCTTGCTGATAGGGATTACTGATGGTTGTTTTTATTACTGTTGGTTGGTTATCTTCATCACCTACCTCCGTCTTCTCAATGTTCACTTGAAGGCAAAAGTTTTTGATGCCTTTTTAACCAGTTTGTTGCTTTTCGCCTGGAAGTCCTGTAAGCAAGCAGTAGCGCTAAGTAGCACAGAAAAGACCTAAATGATGAAATAAAACGGATAGAAGAGGCGTTGGTGTTAAATAACTAACTATCCTATAAAATTCATTAGGAAGATCGAAAAAGGTCAAAAGCAAATTAAAAATAATTGTGAGACTAGTAGTGATAACATAAATGAGAGAGAATATAAGGCATCTACTGTTATACCATATAAGCAGGGGACATCTGAAACCCTCCCTACGTAGGATTCAAAATAAAGCAGGAATTAGGGTGGCATTCAAACCTACAAAATCACTCAGGTAGGACAAGCTCTGTAGACTAAAAGATCCGGTGGACCCAATTAAACAAAATAATATAATTTACAAAATACCTTGCAATGACTGTGAGGTCAACTATATAGGTCAAACTAGTAGATCGGGGGTAATCAGATTGTCGGAACATAAGAATTTGGCTAAGGTAAGAATGATTAACCCCACAAAGGTAAGTAATTCAGTAAAAAAACCTCAGCGATTGCACTGCATACATTAACACACAACCACACACACAATAGTGTGGCAGAGGGTTAAGATTCTAAGAAGTAATCTATGTAAGTGGAGAGAGAGAAGTTGATTACTGAATCCTCACTGGTTCATTGAGTCTAGACCCAATACATGTAACAGAAATGACTCAATGCAAATACCAGAGATATGGAAGATATTACTACCGCAAGTCAAATCAGAAGAGGACAATAAATAATCTTAAAATTCTATTTCAGTTCACATACATGATAATATTCTAACAAGTTGCTTATTATGACTATAAAAAACACTCGTCTTATTTCCCATCTGATTGTATTTGATCAATAACACTCATATTATTATTTCTGAATGCACATTATCTTATATTGACTTTTATTCAAATGTCTAATCATCAATTCCACTCATGCATATAAATGAAGTAAAAAGTTGTGTGAGTAACTTGACATGATTATGAAAGGCAATAATTTGTGGTCGAAACGTCATCAGTAAATATTACTTACTGTATAACACTGTGTGATCCTATCAAAATAAAATCTTATCTGCAATGGAGTTGTACTCTACCACAGTGCCCAAGTTTTATACTTAAATGTAAGTCCTGGAGTTTGCGTGATATTAGATATAAGTCGTCTACGAAATCCAGATCTTCTAGAGTCTTAACTCCATTATAGATAAGATTTTATTTTTGATAAAATCACACACTGTTATACAGTAATTTTAACTGATGACCACGCTTCGAGCACAATTTATTGTCACTCATAATCATATCAAGTCACTCACACAACATTCTTGCTTCATTTATATACATGAGTAAAAAGTGATGATTAGACATTTGAATGAAAATCAATATAAGATAAAGTACATTCAGAAATAATATTAGTGTCATCAATAAAATAAAATAAGATGGGATATGAGATGTTTTTATAGTAAAATAAATAAGTAACTTGCTAGAATGTGAATTGAAGTACAATTTAAAATTATTTATTATCCTCTGATTTGACTGACTGGTGGTAATAATATCTTCCATATCTCTGGTATTTGCATTGAGTTATTTCTTTTGCATGTGTTGGGTGTAGACTCAATGAACCAGTGAGGATTTAGTAATCAACCTCTCTCTCCATCTACCTATATTACTTTTTAAAATTTTGACTCTGTCCCACCCACCCCATTGTGTGATTGTGTGTTAATACATGCAGTGCAATTGATGAGCTCTTTTCTAAATCACTGTCTTTGTGGCGTCAGTCATTCTAACTTTAACTAAATTCTTATGTTCCGACAATCTGATTACCTCCGACCAACTAGTTTGACCTATGTAGTTGACTTGACTCACAGTCAATGAAAGATATTTTGTAAATTATATTACTTTGTCTAATTGAGCCAACCGACAGGGTCCTTTAACCTATAGAGCTTGTCCTACCTGAGTGAGTTTGTAGGTTTGAATGCCACCCTAATTCTTAGAGTCTTCTCAACGGTCGTCCAGCGTGTTCCTTACCTCTAACTCTCGACACACAGTCTGACGGATAATCCAGCCCATCACTATTAGGAATATCATTATCGGTGATAATAAGCACTCGGTTTGTCTTACTCTTGTATTGACTTCACAAGTTTCTTTGGGTTTTCCGTTGTGGACCACTTGACACGTGGCACTGTCATATAGCCAGCTGTTGAATGAAGTCGATAAAGATTTGAGGCTGTAGTGTTGAATTAGTTTCCAAATTACTTATCGGTCAACTCTGTCTGTCGAAGGCCTTTCCGGAGTCAGTGAAACAGAAGTAGTGGTTTGACTGCCATTCTATGCCTTGTTCGATGATGATGCTTAGAGTTGCAATTTGATCACCACTCATCAAATTAATCATTCTCTCCAAGTTATGTAATTCCATATTAGGCGGTTAAAGAATCAGGACTTAGGTTTCATGCTTATTAACACTCTTCATCAAGGCATGTCTTGAAACTCGAAAGGATTGATATCTTCTCAGCAATTCTAATCGATATCACCTAGTGCTGCAGTCGGAGATGTTACCACTGAGAGCTAGCTATTCGGACTCATGAACAGCCTCCTGTTATACAATAATGGAAACATTGAAAGCCCATTTGGGAGTTACTGTTATCATATGTCTAATCTTTAATTCAATACATTTATTTTTAAAAAAAAGAGTGAGACGTCGTGATCAGTGGGTTTCCACCGAGTCGGATGCGAGGACAAATACTCGTCAATGACATTAGCTTGTGGTGACATTATATATATATCGAGAACTATCATTTGATTTCGTCCAAGTGGCTAGCTCGTCTTGTAACTTGAAGGTTCTAGGTTCGACCCCTAGAAATGAGGTCATGAGTGCATACTGATGAAGAGTCCCAAAGTGGGACGAAACAGCCATCCTTTACTCTAGTATCAGTTTTTAATGGTTCTCTAACATCTATTTTTTAAAACAATGTCATCAATATACTAGAAACTAACTAAAATTTCTGACTTTAATTATACAGTAATTATTATTAATACTATTCTTTTTTCTCACAGAGATCTCGAAACATAATAACGACATGCGTAGTAACGGTGTTTGCCCTAAGCACTTCCCTATTCTGCATTTTTTGGCATTTTAGCCAGTTCGTTCTGTTAATTGAAGTAATCTTTATGAATGTATTACATTATTTGGGATTTTTAAACGATGACCTGGTAGGTTACTTTTCTATTCTGCGTAATTTAATACTAATACTACTACTAATAATAATGATAATAAGAATAATGTCAGTTAGTAATTTATGTTTGTTTTTATTTAGACACCACGTACTAACTAGTGTAATGTGTCTAGTTCTTCGTTTGATGCAGACAAGCTCCAAGTCGCTAGGAGGCCCGTCATCATGGTGCACTCTAAACTGTCAATATTAAATGGTTGGCGGCTGTGGGAAGGAATCCCTGTCTGGACCAGATTTCATGCTTGTTGGCACTCACCAGTCAACAAGGCGTATCTGCAACCACCTTGAAGGAACTCATGTCGTCTGTGAGATTTGAACTTGTGTCGCCCAGTACTGCTGTAATCAGAGACGTTACCTCTGAGAGCTATTCAGCCTTGTGACTAACCTCCTGTAGGACTGTAATGGGTACTTCTAATCCTTTGTTTGGTGCAAAGTGAATTCTATCAGTGGTAATATCTCTGACTGCAGCACTCGGTGACATGGGTTTGAGTGTCATGAGGGATAGGAGTTCCTCCAAGGTAGTTGCAGATACACCTTGCTGACGAGTTCCAACGAGTACGAAACCTGGGTTCAAGGCTTCCTTCTAATCGCCTCCTACCATCTCACAGTAATGTGCTGCTTTCGGCGACTAGTGTGTACACAGTCTGTTTCATTTCATTTGAACCGGTCAGTTGAATGCACATAGTTCTTGGTAGGTGATATGTTTAGGCTTTTATTTTTGATGATGAATGTGAACGGATTCCAAGCAGTAAGAATAGAACTTTGGTACTGTGGTAGATAATAGTAGTAAATATTATAATCGATTTGAACAAAGCAAGAACTACAGTTATAGCAGAATAAAATGGTACCGTCTTTTATTTCGTTGCCTTCTCGTCAGCTGCTTACAGGGTAAAGACATTATTAAATGTATCTACAAAAACAATTTTAACATACTTGCACAGAGTTCATTTTTAAACAAAAATCGGTCAATCAATATACGCATACACTAATATATATATATATATATATGCAATATTAAACACTATTCCGAACAATAATAATCATACACAATGGAAACTTTTCAGCATTTCGCATTCGAATGAAAGAGAGATGAAAATATCAAGTTACCAGGTTGGCAAAGAAAGACTAATAACTGTTTCTTTCTGAATGCACAAATCAGGTTTCAGGCGTTTGATGGAGATGGCTTCAGTAGACATGAGGAGAATTGAGCTCTTTTGCCTATTGATAATTTTGAAAGACTTTGCGACGTTCACCCCATGACCCGTATCAAAAAGATGCCTGGCGATGGTACTGTTTAGAGTATTTGTTCCCTTGAAACATAAACTTTTTGGTACATGTTCAGAAAATCGTAGATATGCTCTTCTTTCTGTTCTTCCAATGTAACTGCTCCCGCAGACACATGTATATTAGTATAAACAGTTGGAGTTAACATGAGAAGGATATCTATCGATTTTTAATTGCATCAAAGAGCAAGTTGTTCGACAGACGGCAACGAGCTTAGCTGCAGGATAGGCTAGTGACACACTCAGTCTTCTGTTGATCATCGCTGAAATGTTTTCACCTTTATAATCAAGCTGAAAGTAGATTGGCTTTTTCTCCACTGTGATTTGTTTTACATTTGTGACTTCAGATCTTCCATACTTGTTGATGAACCTTTGAGGGTACCCATTGCTCTTCATTATCTTTTCAAGAAATGCAATTTCTTCCTCTAATTTCTCTGTAGAGCATATTCTTCTCGCTCTATAGTACAGAGCCTTGACTAGACCGCGTTTAAAGCTATTTGGACAAAAGCTATTAAAATATAATTATTGTCCTTTCCATGTGGGCTTTCTATAAATTGACTTTTGAAGACCACCGTCTTCTAGGCGTTCCATGGCAGTGTTGAGGAAGTGAAACTTTTCGATTTATTTCAAACAATAATAACTACACAGTATGGAATTTTCAGCATGAAGTAATTTTGTGTATGGTGACTATCAGTGGAATCCTATTTTGTGGGACTCATCATCTGGATGTACCCGCATTCCCTAGTGGGTAAGTGATAGTGTTCCCACTGAGGTTCGAACCCAGTACCCATCGTTTCAAACGTCAAGGCGTTATCCACTAGACCACTTAGGCCACAGGAGTCACCTCTTGTGCAACAGGTATCCTGGATTCCACTGCTAGTCACGATCCACCAAATGACTTCAAGTTAAATCCTTGTACATAGTCGCAGCATCCTCACAAGGAGCAGAAAAGTCAGCAGGGGCTGAACACTTCAGTTTAATCAATCAAAAGGGAATTTAATGGAATTTTCAACATGTGTATATGTTAACTGATTAAAAATGCCCATTAAAATTTTTCAAAAGAATGGATATTGAACAAAGAATACTCTTTTCGATAACTTCTAGTGAATGAATGAATGAATTAGTGTTATGAACAACATTAATGTTGTTTAAATAACATCGAATCAATAATAATAATATCAGTGGATTACAGTTCAATGGCATCAATATAACAATAAACTGAATGTCAGGAAAATTAGGAAAGATAATATTACAAATTAATGGATTTGTACTCTCTACTGAAGGCCAGGGCAGTAGTAGTGGCTGCCTGGACTTGCTTCTTTTGCACACAAAGCACTGGTTGTTTGAGGAGAATTGCAATAGCCTCCGCTGTTTGGAACATGCGGTATCTCGATGTTTTTGGCAATTTATTAGGCACCCGGTATATTATAGAGAAGGATTCTTCTACGCTGGCTTTGTGACCGGTTTGCACCAGATGGTTTAATATCGAGCTGTTAATAGTTTTAACTACACCTTTACTTAGCCATACTGGAAGATGTTCTCGAGCGGGCACGAAAAATCAAGTTTCTAGAGCAACGGCCGATATAACTCGCTCCACAAATAGGCGCAGTTGAATTGGTAGATAAAACTGGAAGTGGCTAGTCCAGGTACTTCATCTTTCAATCAAGGAATCACTATCGGTCATGTAGAGAGTAAGAGATCATAGAAATACGAGACAAGCTATTTTACATAAAATCAAAGGGGGGATTGTGAGGTTAAAGTCAAAGATTACATAGAAAAATGAGAGAGAGAGAATAAAGACATCCAGTTTCCACGATGGGCAAGGAAGAACTGATAACTGCTTCTTTCTGAACGCATAAATCAGTTTCCAGGCGTTTCAAAGAGGTTTCTTTCATCAAACTTGAGGAGATTTATGCCTCTTTTGTCTATTGATAATTTTAAAGTATTTTGCGACGTCCACCTTATGACCCGTATCAAGGATAAACCTGGGATTGGCACTATTGATAGCGTTTGTTCCCTCGAGATGTAGGCTTTTCGTTAAATGTTGAGAAAATCGGAGGTACACTCTTCTTTCTGTTCTCCCAATGCAACAGCTGCCACAGATACCTGTAAATTTGTAAACAGAGTTAGAGTTAACATGAGAAGGGGGTTATCTGTTGACTTTTGATCACATCGACGTAGAGCATTTTGTCCGGTAGACGAGAACCAACTTAGCTGTAGGATAGATTCTAGCTTCAGGCTGTAATCAGTTGATGTGGAACCAACGAAATAAGCAATAATGGTACCATCTTCTTATTCTGCACAAACTACTGCTATTGTTGCTTTATTCAAATTCATATAGGAGAATAAATGTATAAAGATTCATAGAAGGATTAGACATAGTTTGTATTTTATATTATTACTAATTCCTTTAATTCCTAGAGGAACATGGGGCTTCAGCTGCACGTCTCCATTGCGTTCGGTTCTCTGACAACGTTTCACCTGACTCCAGGTCTGCCCACATGCTTTCATTTCCTCTTCACATGACCTCCTCCAGTCACCCTTGGACGAAAAGCTCGCCGCTTCCCTTTCGGGTTCCACTCGAGCAATGGCTTGTCTAGTGATATCACTTGATGGTTTGTTTTCTTAGAGTATGGCCAATCCATCTCCATTTCTTCCTGCATATTTGTTTTACAATCGGTTCCTGCTGGGTTGGTTCGCTCCCAGAGATCTCTGCTTGTTGCCGATCTGACATTGAGTTGTAGTGAGCGAAGACAGCTGTTCATGAAGGTCTGTAGTTTGTTCAAAATGCCCTTCGTGATGAGCTGGCTAAGTCTCTGATCCGTATAGTGAGTAGCACTAACTTCACATTGGAGGTGAAAATCCGGATGTTTTCTTCATTTTCATGCTGAGTGCTGTTGATCTCCACACAAACTTGAGAGTAGTGAAAGCTTGTCTTGCTTTCCCGATCCTTGCTGCTTTAACATCCTCATCAGTTCCGTCGGCCTGTAGTTGAAACGATGCTTCCCAGGCAGGTAAGTAACGGAGGTTGTTTCCTTCAGATTTCCCCCATTTATGCTGGCTGATTGTTGTCTGTGGTTGTTGTTGTTGCTGTTGGTAGTGTTGGACAGGAACACCAATATAAAATAAGATATAAAATTAAAATAAAATAAGTAATAATGGTACCATCTTCTTATTCTGCACAAACTTCTTTTGTTGTTGCTTTATTCAAATTTTTATAAAGGGAAAATAAATTGTATAAAGATTCCCAAAAGGATTAGACATAGTTTATAACTTACAATCTCTTATTCTACTCACAAATTTTCATTTCTTTTTCAATTTCAGTGTCTTGCACTATCACATGGCAATTTATTAGCCCTTGGTTTAACAAGTTTCGTCCAAGCCGGCTCATTTTTCTTAATCACTTCACCGTGTGCAGTTATTGTACTAACAAATTTCATTTTTATTGATGAACAGTGTTCACATAACACAAGAGAGATCAATCGAATACCAGGTCGAAATAGACAATGGCGTCATGTAAGTGATTAGTTGTCAGTCAGTTCTGTGATTAGACACTAGTCAGTTAGTAACTAGTGTAATGTGTGTGTGTGTAGTCCTTGGAGTTTGGTGCAGACTGAATTCTATCAGTCAGTCAGTCAAGTTTGCAATGTGGCCATCAAAAATGCCACTAGATGGCTAGCCATCACGATGTACTGCACTGCACTGCACTGTGAATTGTTGATATTAGATGGTTGAAGGCAATCAGAACAAAGAAGCCTTGGACAAGTATTATTATTATTGTTTCCTTTAATTCCTAGAGGAACATAGGGCTTCAGCCGTGCGTCTCCATTGCGTTCGGTTCTCTGCTAGAGTCTTCACCTAGCTCCAACTCTGCCCACACGCTTTCATTTCCTCTTCACATGACCTCCTCCAAGTCACCTTTGCATTGATGGCCAAGTCGCAGCTTCCCTTTCGGGTTCCACTCGAGCAATGGCTTGTCTAGTGATGTCACTTGATGGTCGGTTTCCTCAGAGTATGTCCAATCCACCTCCATTTCTTCCTGCCTATTTGTTCCACAATCGGTTCCTGGTTGGTTCGCTCATTGCCAGAGATCTCTGTTGCTGATCTTTTCTGGCCGGCCATCTGATCTTGAGTGGTATTGAGTGAAGACAACTGTTAATTAATGTCTGTAGTTTGTTTGAGATGCTCTTTATGACGCGCAGTGCAAGTCTCTAATCCATATAGTAAGTAGCACTGACTTCACATTGGAGTCGAAAATCCGGATCTTATTTTTCATGCTGAGTAGTGCTGTTGACCTCCACACAGACTTGAGAGTAATGAAAGCTTGTCTTGCTTTCCCGATCCTCGCTGCTTTGATATCCTCGTCAGTTCTGTCGGCCTGTAGTTGAAACGATGCTTCCCAGGTAGGACAAGTATTGAAGAAATATTAAATAATTATTTTGTAAAGTTTACATTCCTTTCTTTTTCTTCTTCTTCCTATCCTGCCTATTTCTAGCTTCAATCATTTATACGGTACTTTGGTAACCTATGGGGTCGAATAGGCTTTGCGGTCGCGCTATATGGATTATTAAGTGTAAGCTTTGAGGTGTACATATGTAGCTTTTATTTTTTATTTATACAAAATTTTATCTATGTATTCACTGACTGTAGCACTGATTACACAGCAGATCGAAGGTGACAACAGTTACTCATCGAAGAAGAAGTGGTCGCGCTATATTGTGAATTGGCAGAAGTTAGAATTGATGGGTTGGCTGGCTGGTCATTGGATCGGCGTCCCAGTGGCTGTTTAATGGTCTACGAGCTAACTCACCTTGTAACTAGAAGGTCCTGGGTTCGAACCATGGTGGTGGATGCGTACTGGTGAAGAATCCTAAACTAGGACGGAGGAAACAGCTGTCCAGTCCTCCAGTGGTGGTTTTCCAATGCTTCTCTAGCTGATGTCAGCTCATAATGAAATCCTTGAAATGGGAAAAGACGTTTATTTTCAAATCCCGCTCCACTTTTTAATATAATAATCGCACATTGAGAGACATATGCATCGGTCAATCAGTAGGTCGATGGTACAATGGTAGAATGCTCACCAGTCATCCTGCTGATCTGCGTTCGTTTCCTGACCGATTTACTCCTACACTTCGTGTAGTATACTGGTCGATAGAAAACCTGAAAGAGAGGTTAGGTTAACAGTGCCATTCTATGAAATCACAATACTGTCAGTGCTATTGAAACATCAGACCTCAAGTCCTTGAAGCCCTATATTGCACTAGGAATGCACCAAATGAATTTTGTTTTTATTCCTTCACGTTTCCATTGGAACATAGCGGGCTTCAAGCTAGAGGCTTGAAGTTTCTGTAGCATTGGTGATTACTTTTTTACAGGATAGGGTTGCTAGCCTCATGCCCAGCCTTCCCTCTTTACCGGCTTTACTGCTGGCTTAGCGAGGTAAAAGAGTGCTGTGTCGGCAGGGAATCGAACTCCGAACCACCTGCGTGGTTGGCGAGCACTCTATCGCTGTGCCACCAGTGCACCACCAAATGAATGGTTACATTTAATTAGAATGGTAAGGGACTGTGCAGTCCATTGGAAGCCGATCACTCGGTACTGTGCTATAAGCTACATTTATTGTATAAATCCTGGTGTTACTGCACAATTGCCCAGATTGAATTACGTAGAGGGCGATTGAAACCTGTATTCCATTGCCTGAAAGTCGACCAGTTTAAGCCGTTCGAGTCATATCTCAGAAAAATGGCGACATGGTGATTCATTTATTATCTGTCAGACTCTATTGCACCATTCGAATATAATTAGAACTAGTGTGGGAGTAGAATCTGGTCTCTGTTTGGTTGAATGTAATTCTACATTAGATAAGTTCATTTGATACAATGCACACACACAAAGTCAGTGATACTACAGTGTATTAATTACTGGGTGATATTTGCAGCACAATTTATTGCTTATAATCAAATGGATGCATTCATATGACTTTGCGACTTGCTTTATGTACTTTGTCATCTGTTCAAGATAAGTTTTGCATCATTTCGATCGATGACGTTTGATGTTGACCTGATAGACAGAGTTTTAGTGTTTGGTCTATCTCACTGCTTCAATTTATTAATTTGGTTGGTGGTGTACATCAGTGGAATCTAGGACGCGCATTTCGTTCTGTTTTGAGACTCGTCAGCTGACTTCGTGATCTAATAAATAACGCCTAGGCGTTTGAAACGATGAACTCAGGGTTCGAGTGTCATTGGGGACATCATAATTCTCTGGGGATATAATTAAATCCAGGTGACGAGTTCGAATAAGGATAAAAAGGCTCCTCCTTGTGGATTCTATTGTTAGCTACCATTCATCAAAATGACTTCGTGCTAATCGGTTACTTGATTTCATCATTAGCTGATATCAGTTAGACGACCGTTTCGTCCCAGTTTCGGGACTCTTGGACAATACGCATCCACCACCAGGGTTCCGAACCAGTACCTTCTGGTTACAAGGCGAGCTAGCTCGTAGACCATTAAACAGCCACTGGGATGCCGATTCAATGACCAACCAGCCAGCCAACCCATGAATTCTAACTTCTGCCAATTCACGATATGGTGCTACCACTTCGCAATGTTTTCTTCCATGAGTAACTGTCTTCACCTTCGATCTGCTGTACCCTGCTGGTCACGGCTTTCTACTTTAACCCCAGGGCCAACCGCTAGCGAGCATCTGGAAGTAATCTCAGATGTTCCAATGGTTTTCTAGCCGATGTCGGCTCATGATAAAATCCCTACAAACCGCTACTTGAGTTTCATGGTAATCCTTAGACATCGTCTAAAAAATTGATCAACGGAGAATGCAAAATTAACCTGAAAAGGAAGAAGCATATTTACTGTCTAATAATTTTACCTTATCGGATTCTGGTGTTCGATTGCATTCCAGTTCAAGCATTGCATACAACATTAGTTCCTAATACATGGGAAATCGCAGTAAAATACATGAGGGAGTATGTAATCATTAGCAGAATAAAACTAACCTGTCTCATCAGGTCACATTCCCTATTAGTGGGTGAACAATTTTACACTTGTTAAAATGATTGGAAGAATCAGCAACGAAGGATCAAAAAAGCGATGTAGCTATGAATGCTTGGTCACTACACTCCAATTGTCCTTGTGGTAAGTTTTCATATACCTCTTGCTTCAAACTCTGAAAATAACATTCAGAAGGATCGATAGTTCACGCTTTCACGGTCTGTATTTGTACTGAAAGTAAAAATCAAGGTTTCTGTACTGGCTGAACTCACCATAGGACATTCATGTTAACATTTGACGGACGTAACCCCCCCAGTTAAACTCCCTACCCTATATGGTCTTCAGAACGAGTTACACATTACATCTATGTAGCTGGACGATGACGCTAACAAACACGGTGTTAGACCATGTATGTCAACATGTGCTTTGCACGGGAATACGATTTTATTTCTGTGTCTCTGAATAAATAAAGAAACAATGGCAGAAATGGTATTTCACTGACTCTCACCACTGAAGCAGCTAGCTGTCACCTATTCTGCATCCGTCATGTTTCCTCACAAAGCTGGGATACAGTTTAACTCAACGGGGTCTTATTTTCCCATCAATTCTGCCAAGTTCGTTCCTTTGGCTGTGGTTTCGCTAGACAGTAAGTAAGGACAGTGGGAGTTTAGTTAATACACTCATGTACGTTACTAATGACATGACGACGCAGTTAGTCAGCAGGTTATGTAGATCACCTTATTGTAATGATGAGCAGTAAATTGTGCCCGTAAATATCGTGCAGGTATTAATACGTTATATTAATATATGTGTGAAACTTGGGCACTGCTGTAGTAAGTAATTCCATATTGGTTTGTTTATTAGATGTATCACACAGTGAGGGAAACAGTATTATTTATTGGATGACACAGTTTCGAACACAATTTATTATTTTTCATAATCATATCAACTGTAATCACAGGACTTTGAAACTTGAGTTTTATAGTTCTCATTGTCCTCTCCTATTTGTCGTCGTAGGGGTAGTAGAATTTTCCAAATATCTGGTTGGAAAGCTGTTGAATCATTCCCATTACACGTGTTTGCGGTTGATTCGATAAACAAAATTTCTGTTATCAATCTCTCCCTATACCCTGTGACATTAGATTTTAAAACTGTCATCCTATCCCACCCATCCTTTTTGATGGCTTGTTGTGTGTAACTGCATGTAATGCTATAGCTGAACTACTTCTACTAATTTTAATTAATTTTTTAAATTTGAATTACAGCTTGATTCCACACCGTATTTTTTGGTACAGTTATGAAATTCTCAACATGTGATATCGGTAGCCCAAATTTTGCAGGCCGATCATAGATATCAGGTGTGCGTCGGCAGGGGGTCGAACCCCGGACCATGTGCATGGTCGGCGAGAGTCCTAACCGCTGTGCCACCGACGCACAAATAGGAGAGAACAAAGAAAACTATAAAACTCAAGTTTCAAAGTCCTGTGATTACAGTGGATATGATTATGAAGAATAAATTTTTTTCGAAACTGTGTCATCCAGTAAATAATACTGCTTGACTGTGTGATATATCTAATAAACAAACTAATAGGGAATTAATACACTATACTTCTGTTTGTGTTATATCAAATAAATTTATTTAATATAAAATTATATTTTACCACAGTACCCAGATTCTATTTATGCATAAATACTAATTGTGTTCGAATAGTGCAGTGGAGTCTGATGTATAGTAAGTTAACTACAATGCCCTTGTGTTCTGGGAGTGTGACTGACTGGTTTAACCAGTCGTATCTTTTGTCAGTTATTTTTATATTCTTAGACTTGAATTCCGTATCAATTCCGACCGGAAACCAAGACTATTCCTAATAGATATCTCACACAAATCAATACCATCAGTTTGGTCACTACTGTGCAGACCAAAAGGCCTAACAGCAAAAGAAGAAAACATGAACACCGTCTACTAAATAGATTGTATCCATTGTAATAAGCACTATATTTTTTAAATTGAGTACCTCTTTCGACTCCTAGCCGATGAATATAAACCAGCAGAGTTAAAACTCAGATACCTAACAGGTGCGGACTTACCGAAGATCTAGTAACGAGTATTTGAGCTTTAAGGCAAATTTGGACCTCTTATTATTATTTCTTTGAGTTCCGAGTGGAACATAGGGCTTCAAAAACATATCTCCACTTTGTCCTATCTCCTGCTGTCCTCTTCACTTATTTCCACGGTTGCCCACAATCTCTAATCTCCTCCACTTCACCCTAAGACGACCCACTCATCGCTTCACATTGAGATTCCACTTAAAAGATGGCCTGCATTGCGTGCGATGTCATTCGACGGCCTCCTCAATGTATGCCCGGTTCATCTCCATTTTCTATATATTTGCTGAGCGATTGGTGTTTAGTTGGTTTTTTGCCACAGTTTCTTGTTACTTATTCTTTCTGGCTATTTGATCTTAGTATGGAACCAGCCAGCAAAGTGGGCAGCTGTTGATGAAAGTTTGCTACCTGGTGGAAATCCTTTCCGTGATGCGCAGTGCAAGTGTCTGACCCATATAGAAGAACTGACTGAATGACTTCACATTAGTGTTGAATAGAATCCGAATCTTGTTCTTTATGCTGACTGAGTGACAGTAGAAGATTTCCAAGCTGGTTTCAGGTTGATGAAGGCGTATCTCGCCTTTCTAATCCTGTCTGACTTTGACATCTTCGTGCGTTCCGTGTGCCTGTAGTTGAAACGATGCTTCCTAGATGGACAAGTGAAGGAGGTAACCTCTGTTAAATCTCTTCCGTTGATGGTGATTGGTGCTGGTTGTTCTTGCAGTTGGTTGGTTATCCTCATCACCTGTGTCTTCTTTGTGTTCACTTGGAGTCGTGTTTTAGCTGCCAGCCTCTTCAGCCAGTTTGTTGATTTTCGCTTGCAAGTCTTCGAGTTTGTGTGACATTAAACATAAATCATCCACACGCGAAATCCAGATCTTCTAGAGTCTCTTATCTGTACTCCAGCGTACGCTTGTCTCGTCGCTCTCCATAATCTGACGCATAATGCATTCCAGGACAACAAAGAATGCCATCGGTGATAATAGGCAGACAGTCCTGTCTTACCCCTGTATGCAATTCAACGGCCTCACTGAGAGTCCCGATGTGGATCACCTGACATGCAGTATTGTTATTTGGCTGCTGAATGATATTAATAAAGACTTGGGCACTGCACACCTTAGTGTTGAAGTAGTTTCCAAATTGCTTCTCAGTCAACACTGTCTGTCAAAGACCTTTCGAAGTCGATGAAGTTCAGGTGGAGTGAGGTTTGACTGTCATTCTATTCTTTATTCTGTGATGACGATAAGTAGAGTTGCAATTTGATCAACAGAACATGATTTGCCTTTTCTGAATCCAGCTTTTTCCGTGCCTCTTACTCAACCCTAACTCTGTTTTCTCAGCCTAACTCTAATCTATCTCCAACTAACCCTAATGTATATTATTTACCTGTTTTCACTGTCTCGCTCTAACTGAACCTTCCAAGATCACTGATGAGTTTGTGCCTGTTGGGTTGTCTAAAGCTTAGTCTCTCCGTTTTCTTCATACCATTACAGCTAAACAAGAAAGGAAACTGATTTGACTGGAAAAATGTAGACGTTTTAAACACAAGAAATATCAGAAATGCCAAGGAATTCCTAGAGGCCTGGTATTCACAGAAATCAGCGTTCAACAGACACACATTATTATCAATCAAATTTATGAACTAATAAATAATAAGTTACCGGACAAAATAGATCAAATTCCAAGTTAATAAAATCGATCAATACTGAGGCAAACATTAACAACCAATCACAGCAAAGGAGGTTGTCAGGAGATACAATTATATCATTCACAAAGGATCAAAATAAGTTCACTCTCTACTGAAGTTTGCGCTGAAGACTTAGTCTAGATAAAAGCTTTGCAATTAAACTACCCAGTTCAGGAGAGACAACCACAAAACAGTTTATAAAATTTTAAACTGTAATAATTAAATGTTTGGAATACATTTTAGTCTGACCGGTAATACTGTAACGGTAGATGATAAGTGACTTTGTAATGGACCTTCATTGAAGAAAAACACGTCATATTTGTACATTTGAGCCAGATTAAAGTTCGGATAGGTCAGAGGAGAATAAATTGTTCTGATTGGTCGATGATTGCCCCAAGGTTAAATAAGTTATCCAATGACGTTATTTTATGTCCATATCGTGAACTAATAATAATAATAATAATAATAATAATAATTTGCTTTATTCCAAAACAGTACATGTGATACAGAATGGAATTCTCAGCATATTTACTACAGTATTGCATCCAGTTAGTACATTATCAATAAATAAAATTCTACATAGATTAAGGAAATCTCAGTTCATTATGACAACAACATATTGGCATGTCGGTAGCAAAGCCAAAGCTGAACAGTGTTTGAAGGTGTTAGAAAAGTAGGAACTGTCATATTTGGTAGAACGCGAACAATAGAGTGATCAGAGTTGAGGATCGGTGCACGGTTACGTGCTTCATAGATTCCTTCGTCATTTGTGAAAACTAAATCGAGTGTTTTGTCAAGTCAAGTGGGAAATTTGACAATGTTTGAGTGACCAAGTGCTTCAAGGAAAGAGCAGTCTGACGAGTTGAATTTCCCAGTAATAACAGATAGAGAGTTATCGAAGTTGGCAGCGGCAAACATAGTGAATTCATCAGCAAAATTTGAAAGATTAGATAGTGAGCAACTGGGAGAAATATACATGTTTGTAACAAAGATATGTTTATACTTGGGGAGATGTTTGGGACAACATTTGATGGCGATCCCGTCTATGAAGTCATTTGAGAATGAGAAGCAAACATTATTAGAAATAGACCATTTGGAGTGGATAAAGGTAGCAACGCCGCCCCCATTTTTCTTATTACAACATTGTCGGTCTTGTCTAAATAGGATGAAGTCCTTTAGTGAGATGAGATTGTCATCATACAGTTCATGTAACCATGTTTCTTGTAATGTGATTATCGCAGTATTGTGATAGGTGTCAGTGGACATCAAGGATTGTAGGTACATTATCTTGTTAGTCAGAGAACGGCAGTTAGTGTTCATTATAACAGGGACCGTAGTTAAGTGTATTGGTGTACGTTTAAGAGCTCTCTGCCAACCACTACGATGCTTCCTCCTTGATTTCGTGGGGATATGAAAGTCATTGGGTCGTAAATGATTAATAAAGTTACGAGAGTAAATGATCCTTTTAGAATTCATATTTGGGTGATAAATAAATGGAGTAAATGGTAGGTTGGATGCAATATGTAGATGTTATAATAGCAGGCCCAAAAATTCAAACAGGCCGCCAAGGTCAAGGTCGTAGGTCATGATTTAATGAATAAACACTTCTACTTCTGCAGCCATCGACTTAAAAATGTTGATTTCAATTATGACCACTTCCCATCTGCATAATTCCACAATACAACCTAGTAGACTGCAAGCAATACAAACCTTATGCGAAAAAAGGATAACACTTGGACATAATGGTATAGTATAACTCCATTGTGGACAAAACTTTTATTTCGATAAAATTACACAGTGTTATACATTAATACTGTCTGACAGTAATACAGTTTACTAATGACGAAGTTTCTAATGCAAATTATTGCCACTCATAATCATATCAAGGTATTCACAATGAAATGAAACAGATAGAAGGAGAAGCGTTGGTGTTAAATAAATAACTATCATATAAAATTCATTAGGGTTATCAAAAAAACGTCAAAAGCAAAATAAAAATAATTATGAAACTAATTATGATAACATAAATAAGAAATAATATAAGTTATTTACAGTACTTTTACCATATAAGGAAGGGACATCTGAGACGCTATGTAGGATTCTTAATAAAGCAGGAATTCGAATGGCATTTAAACCTGCAAACTCATTCAGGTATGACAAGCTCGGTTGACCCAATTCGACAAAATAATATAATTTACAAAATACCTTACAATGACTGTGAGTTAAGTCAGCTATATAGGTCAGTCAAACTAGTAGATCAGGTGTAGGGAGATTATTAGAACGTAAGAATTTAGCTAAAGTGAGAATGGTTTACCCGCGAAGATAAGTAATTTATAAAAGAGCTTAGCAATTGCACTGAATGGATTAACACACAACCATACAATGGGGTGGGGGGGAGAGGGTTAAAATTCTAAAAAAATAATGTAGGTAGGTGGAGATAGCGAGAGGTTGATTACTGAATCCTGTCTGGTTCATGGAGTCTACCTACACCCAACGCATTCAACAGAAATGACTTAACGCAAATACCAGAGATATGGGAGACATCAGTAGTACCAGTCAAATCAGAGGAGGATAACAGATAATCTTAAAGTGTATTCAGTTCACATTCTAACAAGTTACTCCTTTTTACTGTAAAGAACATCTTGTGTCCCATCTGGTTGTATTTTATTGATAACACTGATATTATTTCCGAATGTACTTTATCTTATATTGATTTTATTCATCAAATGTCTAATCATCAATTTCTACTCATGTACATAAACGAAGCAAGAAAGTTGTGTTTGAGTAGTACCATGATATGATTATGAGGTGTGGTCATCAGTAAAACCTTATGCGAGTCTAAAAAAACTAGTCTGACAACTAATCACAAAGTCAAACACCGCCATCACAACAACAAAAGTACGTTGCTAGGCAGAAACAAGAACAGAAGGCGACCTGTTGACAAAAGACCCTTTTACTGTCTCTAATTACAGTGTTCAACAATACTTCACAGAGATGCTGACTGGATATATGCAGGTTTTAAATGACCTTGATGAAAACTAAAATCAAAGCAAGTGGAGATTCAGCGAAGAGACTCTTTTCAACAATGAATTTATTATCAAGCTGTACAATCGTATATATATATGGTTTTTGAGGAGTTATATCCGGTGAGGGAATTGAATCATAGGTGTGAATGCATGAAATAATAATAATAATAGTATGAAATGCAATTAAAGCTAAAATGTTTGTGATTATAATCATAGTTAAATGTCAAGTGGCAAAACAATTAATGTCAGATATATAGAATAATTCATAGGATGGATAGAACTTGAAAAAGGGTGTGCAATTATAGGATTAGTAGACAAATCGAATAAAATAAAAACGTTACGTAATATTATGTGAAATTTGATAGCATAAAATTTAACATTGTAAAACAGAAGAATGGATTTAGAATGACAAGTGGAACAGGTTAAATAATACCGGGGACAATTAAAAGTGAGAGCAGTAATAGTAACAATTGACTTAATAAGGAAGAGTATACAAATTGACTAGACAAAAGTGAAAAAATGAAAAATTGGGGATTACCATACTTTAGCATAGAGGGATTAAGACCATGAATGTTGGATGGGTTGAACGAACTTTCTCTGTACACAGAGATCTCCCTTTTCTGTTTCGATAGCCAAAGATGGCTTCAGCAATACAGATGAGTCGGGTACGTAGGGATTTGGGTAAATTACTCTTTGCCTTGTAGATGACTTTAAAGGCGCGGAGGCTATAGAGTGATAGGGTGATCACTATCGACCAGATGTTCAATGATCGCGCTTCTTATTGCACTACTTCCACCTTTTCGTAACCATGCAGGATAGTGTTCTTGCACCCTCTTGGACAAAACTCGTGTCGAACGACCGATATACCTAGCTTCACACGAGCAGGTGAATTGATAAACGCACACATAGAGTTAGTCAACAGCGGGATCTTGTCCTTCAGGTTATTGAATAGTAGTAACGGTCGACTAGTAAAGGCTATTCTCAGGGATGCAGCAGGGAATATAACTTCTTAAAAACCATATATATATATATATATACGATTGTACAGCTTGATGATAAATTCGTTGTTGAAAAGATTCTCTTCACTGAATCATTTGTTTTGATTTTCTATATGTTACAATGGGAATTTTCCATGATATAAAGAATACTAAAATGACTAGGAAAATTTAAAGATTTAACAGTCAACAAGAGTTTATCTCTCACAAAGAGTGGAGAAAAATAAACAGAAAAGGGCTATGAGTGATTGATAACTGTCAGAATAATTGTTATGTCAACATTAAGTCATCCCTATTATTACTCCATTGTGTTCCAAGTTGAACACAGACTTTCAGCAGCAGCAGCACATCAACAGCACTTTATCCTGTTATCTTCAGTCTTGTTTATCTAACCTCACGACTGTCCATAAGCCTTC
This sequence comes from Trichobilharzia szidati, assembly GCA_944472155.2. Classification (NCBI taxonomy): domain Eukaryota; kingdom Metazoa; phylum Platyhelminthes; class Trematoda; order Strigeidida; family Schistosomatidae; genus Trichobilharzia; species Trichobilharzia szidati. The sequence goes on along the minus strand of OX235276.1, from coordinate 78,925,030 downwards.
ATTTCCTCCTTACACACGATCGCCTTCATTTCACTTTTAAACCCACATCCAACTTGTTGTGTCTTATTCATGTCCCGTCTGAGAGATTGGCGTGTGATGTCACTCAGAGGTCTTCTCAGTGTATGTTCAATCCGTCTTCATATCCTTCTGCATATTTGTTGATCTGGTACCACAACTGAGGGCCTGACAAAGATGATGCGAATTTGCGGGTGTATATTATCTAAATATACTTATAAATATTCATTACTTCCTTTTTAGATTTTCACACCAAATGAAGATGCATCACATATTCTACAATTTCTTCTGCACAAATTTCATCTGTCTAATAAATGGTTAGTTAGTACCAATTGAAATAATAATTGCTTTGTACTTTTTTTTTAACAACTCTTTATTAATATGTTTCATCCAGTGGAGAAGTACAACGTATTACACAATGATGTATATGATTTATTGTATAAGTAAATGCGCATCCTGGATCCCACCACTGCTAGTTACCATCCACCAATTAAATATCAACGGACTGCCTAATAAACGGCCACAAAGAGATGACAGAATAACCTTCAGCAAGAAAACAACCAATCAGAAGACGTTACCTCTCTGCTAACAATAACGAATATTAATGTACATAAAAATCTAAAAATATCTGTTGATTTTCTTAGTAAACGATCTATTGTCTGGCCCTTGTCTTCTGTTGTTACAATATTACTATGGTCATTATTATCAGTAATATATACATGTATATATTTGTTTCTACCTACTTTTAGGGATTTTGATACAGCGCTTTATTTATGCAGTCCATCATTTCGTCATATGGATTTAGAACAATACCAAATGGAAATACTCAATTCAAATCTAATTCTTCCTTCATATATATGTGGAATAGTAATATTAACTAAACAAGTATTATTCCATCTTATTGGATATCATAAAAGGTAACAATAATAATAATATTATTATTATTTTTGAAATAATTAGTTCCCTATTTATGAATTTCGACAAAGATTTCTGCATGTCGTGCATTGAGAGTTTATCGGAAGATTTCATCGAAAATGTACCACTCTGTGGGAGATAGATGTGTTGATGACACTTACCTATACTTCTTTTAATGTTCACCGTTATTCTTTTCTGGGTTGCTTTAAAACAAAGACTATGCCACACTTCATACTGTGGTGGTGTGATACAGACAATGTGTGCCAAAGGAATATGATTTTCAGATATTCCCACAGTTCAATACGGCAGTAGCAACAGAATTCGATATACCTATTTGATTCATGAAAAATTTCCATTGTAACGTATAGAAAATCAAAAGAAATGATTCAGTGAAGAGACTATTTTCAACGAATTTATTATCAAGCTGTACAATCGTACATATGTACATGGTTTTTAAGAAGTTATATCCAGTGGGGGAATTGAATCACAGGTGTGAATGCATAAAATAATAATAGTGCTAGTATGGAATGCAACTAAAACTTGGCTGAGGAGTCCCAAACTAGGACGAAACAGCTGTCTAGTACTCCCAGGTTTTCCAGTGGCTCTCTAACTGATGTCAGCTCATGATGAAATCCGCCAACCAATCAAACAAAAAATCCCTATAAAACCAATACTTGAAAATTAAAACTAAAATGTTTATGATTATAATCACAGTTAAATGTCAAGTGGCAAAACAATTAATGTTATATATAGAACAATTCACAGGATGGATAGAACTTGAAAAAGTGTGCAATTATAGGATTAGCCACAGAAACTTCAAGCCTCTAGCTAGAAGCCCCTATGTTCCATTGGGAACGTAAAGGAATTAAAAAAATATACTGAAAGCGAGGTTGGTGGTGTAAAAAAATGGAAATATTTATAATTATCCAGTGTCACCTGGAGAGACAACTCTCCTAGGCTGAGGTTGAAGGCCATGGAAGGGAGACGAATCGGACAAACTTTTTCTGAGCACACAAAGATTTGGCAAGCCTACTATCAGCTTCTTTGGCATTATCCAACATGGTGAGGTTAAAGAGTTGTAAAGTCAATCTGGAGCTCCATATTGGCGCAAATGTTGTAGATACAGATCACAATATTGATAGGAACAATTCATCCTATACAATTGTAGACAAGATGCCACTTCAATTCGATTGCTAAGCATAACTAATAAAAACATTTTAGCCGAATCTTTGTGTGTTCAGAAGAAGAAGTTTGTTCGATCCCTCTCCCTTCGATGGCCTTCAACCTCAACATAAGAGAGTCGTCTCTACCGATGACACCGGATAACTGAAAATTTTACTTTTATTCGTACCATTAACCTTGTTACCAATATCATGTTGTGGTATATCTACGTATTCGCTTGTTGAAATGGTGTTCTAAAATTATCCTAATGGGGATATTTAAAGTATCATGGTTTGCAATTAATAGTGTTCTCTGAGCTGGTTGGTTTAGTTGCGGAGCTTTCGTCGTTCTTGTGGACAACATCTTCAGAGCAATATTTAGCATAAAGTGAAATGATTTAAATTTCTTCATGAGTGATATAATTGCGTCTCCCTGTAACCATCTTTACATATGTATTGACCATTTTCTATTGACTTGGATTTTAAACTTTCTGGTCACCTGATTTACTTATTGTTAGTTGGTATATTTCGTCTATATTAACGTGTTTGTTAATTGCATTTTCGTTTGAATACCAGGCTTCTAGGAATTCCCTGGCAGTGGTTTTGGTGTTTCCTCTGTCTAAGATTTCGACATTATCCCAATCAAATTGATGTCCATAATTTTCTATAGGCATTGATACTAAAGAATATATATCGTGTCTTTTCACGGGTGATTTATGTTCTTGGATTCTGATTCGAAGGGGACGCCCACTTTAGTAGATGTAATGCTTGTTGCAGTTCGTACAATTTATTTTGTAAATGGTATTAATTTTATCCCCTTTTTCTGTTGGATTTTTCGGTTTGCATAATATCGAATTAAGCGATTTGACTGGCTTGTGTGCTACATCCATATCAAACGGTTTCAATATTCTAGCTGTTATTTCAGAGATATTTCTCATGTATGGTAGAATGAATTTTCTTGTGGTCTTTGATGATGGTTTCTTGTTGGTGTTGGTGTTGGTGATTCGACTTTAAACACTTTTTGATGAAATTTTGTGGATAACCATTCTTTTTGAAGACCGTTTGTAGGTACTTTTCTTCCATTCTTTTCAACTCTGGAGTGCTACAATGTGTTTGAACTCTTTTAAACAATGTATGCACACAGTTTCGTTTGTGAGTAACTGGATTATTGCTAGCATAGTTGAGTATTTGATCTGTGTGTGTGCGTTGATTTTCTATATACCAGAGAACACTATTAATTGCAAATCATCCACTTGAGCCACAAATATTCTCTATTATTTTAAAAGTATCATGGTGTTGGTTCGCAGAAATTTGATTTGACTGGTGACAGGATTTCATTATGAGCTGACATCTGTTAGAGAACCATTGGAAAGACACCACTGGAGTACTGGACGGCTGTTTCCTCCGTCCTAGTTTGGAACTCTTCATCAGTACGCACCAACCACCATGGTCGGAACGCATAGCCTTCCGTTTACAAGGCAAGCCCGTAGACCATTAAGCCACTTGGGACCTGATCAAGAGGCTCATGATTTCTAACTTCTGTCAATTCACGATAAAGCGAGTATTTGTCCTCACACCTAACCTGCTATATCGTGAATTGGCAGAAGCTGGAATTCGTGGGTTATTAGATCAGGTCCTAGAGGCTTAATGGTCTACAAGCTAGCCTTGTAACCAGAAGGTGCTGGGTTCGAATCCCCCGGTAGGTGAGTAATGCTGAAGAGTTTCGAAATAGGATGAAACATCTGGCTATCCAGTACTTCTAAGTTTTCCAGTGGTCCTCTAACCGATGTCAGCTCATGATAAAATCCTGTTGCAGTTTCATTTACGTTTCTCTCTTCTCCTCAATAATCATGTGTACTTTTATGGAATGTGGCAACTTGAACTCCTAAACTTTTGTGCTGTCATCGAGTCAGTCATTTCATACTATTTTATGCTTATATGATGATACTACTGAAATGAATTTGTCTCATTCTAATACCAAATAATTATTTACCAATTTTTGTATTTCCGGATAAATTGTATAATTGATTGAGAATGTGAACAATCGTAGCTTAAATAAATTCTCCTTTCTTTAGGCTATCTACAATTATAAATCAATTATTTCTAGCTTACACAACAAAGTCAGTAAAGGCAATTTAGAATTAAATCATAAGGGGTGACCGAATGTGTGAAAAATGCAGTCTTAACATCATACTATGTAGATAGTAGCACTTGGTCACTCTAACATTGTCAAATTTCCCACTCGACTAGACAAAACACTGGATTTAGTTTTTACAAATGACGAAGGAATCTATGAAGCACGTAGACGTGCACCGATCCTCAACTCTGATCACTCTATTGTTCGTGTTCTACCAAAAATTTACAGCAAAACACATATTAAAGTCTTCTCGCATCTGTCTATGAAAGCACAACAAAGATGCTACTCATCCGAAAACTTACTCAATCTAAGGTGCATGTTACAAAATACTAATTGGGACTTATTCCATGAAAGTTCATTAGATGACACAATCGTCAATATAACGGATTATCTCAAGTTTTGCCTTGATATATGTTGTCCCAAACAAACTCTATTCAAACGTCTCGACCGCTTCTCATCTCCTTATCTCAAACAACTTCGCAGGAAAAAAGAAACTTTGTACAAATCCAAAGACAAGTTAGGACTCAAAAAGATTAATGCTCAGATCAAATCTGAAATCAAAAATCTTAATGCTATATATAATGATACACTTTTATCATGTAAATCTCCAATCAGTATGTGGAAACTTTTTAATGAAATTACTGGTAATAGTAAGCGTTGTAATACTTTTCCCTCTTATGATGTTAATGCTCTTAATCAGTCTTTTATACGCTGTCCTTCTACTTTAACTACCTCTAATGTTACCTATCATGTTGCTGAAAACTTTCATGACTTTAATACTCTCGATGTTCTAAAATGTCTTAAAACACTCAAGCCCTCACGTAGCCTAGGTCCTGATGGTATACCTGCCTATGTTCTAAAACAATGTGCAGATGTGTTGTGTTCTCCACTAACCAACATCCTAAATGCCTCTTTCTCCAAAAATATCGTACCTGATGCATGGAAAGACATCAAAATTGTCCCTGTCCCTAAACCTGGAAATGGCAAGAACGTAAAGTTCAGACCCATTGCCATCACTTCCCCGTTTCTAAAGGTTATGGAAAAACTAATACTTCTTAAACTCGAACCCTCCCTTAAAAACTTCGAAGACCCAAAACAATTTGCCTATAGACAGGGTAGGAGTACATTAGACGCTGCAGCTGTCTTACACAACAACATCGTCTCATCATTAGATAAAGGTGCTAAATACGTCCGCTGCACGTTTCTTGACTTCACTTCTGCTTTCGACTCTGTTCCTAGATGTCTCCTTCTAAATAAGCTCTCTTTGACGAAAACTGAGTCCTGGGTCACTAACTGGTTGCATTCCTACTTCTCTAACAGAAAGCAGTACACCGTATACAAAGGTAAATCATCCTCTGCTGCACTCACTGAAGCCGGAGTCCCCCAAGGCGCTGTACTCTCCCCACTTCTCTTTTCCTTCTTTCTACATGACTTACCATCTTCAAATGACATTAATTTTGTCAAATACGCTGATGATCTGTCTGTATCTTTGCCTATCAAATGTCAAAGCGACTGCTCTAAACTTAATGGCTTTCTGTCAGAAATCAACCAGTGGTCCAAGGAAAATGGTCTTACTCTAAACCCTTCCAAATGCCAAACAGTCAATTTCACCTTTAGGCATAAATCCGACCTAAACAAACTGTTTGGCTCTCACGAGGTATGCAAAATAGACGGCACTGAAATAGAAACTAAATCGGAAATTAAATACCTAGGTGTCATTCTATCTGCTGATCTCTCCTGGTCGTCTCATATCTTAGCAATTTCTAAGAAAATATTCCGTCTTGCCTTCTACATTAAGAAGTTAAAACATTCTGGTATTACCCAACCCCTACTCCTACAATTCGTTAATTCTCGCATCCTGCCTATTATTCTCTATTGTTCCCCCTTAGTTTTTCCAGGGCTACTGAAGAAAGACTATAACATATTACGCAGGATGTTAAATGTTGTCAGCAGAGTAAGCAACGTGCCACTTAACCAGCTTGTTAATATTTTGGTTGACAGGCACATGGACTCATGTGAAAAATGGGCCAAGTCCATTTTATCTAACTCACACCACCCTCTTCACTCACAACTCTCCCCTTGCATCTCATCAGGTAAAACAAGAAGCCAATATAGAAAACTATATGCTCGCACCAGCAAGTACAAAAACTCAACCATACCCTACTTAGCTCGCGTTCTGTGTGATAAAGAAAGCATTAGGCGTGACACCTATAATTCATTAAATAGTCATTAGTACAACTGGATCTCATCTTTCCAACCCACTTCATCAATAGGTTCAACATTTCCTTTCTTTCTGTTCCTTTTCTCTCTCTTCTTTTTCCGTTATGTGCTGCTTTGTCTCTTTCTTTCGCTTACGCCAGTTAATAAGACAGCTCCCACTTTTCTAACACCTTCAAACACTGTTTCAGCTTTACCTTTGCTACTGAACATGCCAATGTATTGTTGTAATAATGAACTGTGGTTTCCTCAATCTATGTAGAATTCTATTTATTGACAATGTACTAACTGGATGCAATACTGTAGTAAAAATGCTGAGAATTCCATTCTGTATCACAAGTACTGTTTTGGAATAAAGCAAATTATTATTATTATTATTATAGTAGACATTCAATTCAACCAGAGCAGGCATTATCAGTTATCTGCCGCGTTCCTGCTGATCTATCTAATTCAGTTCGACGACGTCTTCTATTGGTAGCCGAAGTTGTAGCACTCAGTTACGGGAGACGTGGCCTCTGAATCTGGAAGAAGTACGCTTTCTTTACCTACAGTAAGGTCCAGAAATCCTTAATAAATACAAATAATTAACACTTGAAATCCCTTGTAGGGGATCAAAGAAGATTTTTCGAATTAGCTGAACCTCAGGCGTTTCATCTTCAACAATCAGCTTCTTAATCTGTGTAGACTGAAATACATGATGAGCAATTGTGGGGTGTGTGATTGTGTATCCCCTTACTCCTTTCGTTAACAAATACACTTTTGAGCAGCTGGGAGTATTATATTCCCCTTTCGCTAATTGGGATGACGTTAAGAATGGCCTAGCTACTAGGTTGTGTGGGGCAGACTAAAGAGTCGGCAGGTAGTCGTGGCTTAAAGCTCAGGTCTAGCAAGGATAGGCAGCCACACAGTAATCATGAGAGTTATTTCTTTCTGTGTGTTAATCTTACTACTACATACTGGCAGTGAGTAGTATATATGTATTAGACATGATGGAGAAGATTTGTAGCTCAGGTGGATGATTTTGATGTGCTTGTGTTCTCTGAGCTGGATAGTTAATTTGCGTGGCTTTCATTGCCCTACTAGGCGACATCTTCAGCGCATACTTCAATTTGAAGACTTCAAATGAAAGTCACGCAAATTAACTATCCAGCTCAGAAAACACAACCACACCAAGAGTATTTATGTATACTTTACCTAGAATAATATCTCGTATTCTAAGTTTTAAAAACTTTTAATGATGGCAACGAAAATCAACAACCTGTTGTGTGATGGGTTTGAAAAAGCCAATCAGATCGTTTTTTCCTGTTTGTCAGTCATTCGATTCCTTAGCTAACCACCCTCAGTTCTATCCTGATTTTCTATTCTAGTTGAAATTAAATTTATGATTACCTTAGGATTACTATAATGGCTTGGTCTGTATTAAGTAAAGTTCAGATTTAAGAGTTACACAATTAAGGCTTAGTTTTAGAAGATACAGCTCACTGATCAAGACACTCTATTCGAACTCATACAGCCAGGTGAGAGCCTATGGAGAGTTGTCATTTGAAGTGGTGACAACCAGCAGTCTCTGTCAGGGATGCCCGCTGTCTCCCATTTCTGTTTAATTTCATCATAGATGTACCCTTGATGTCTTGATGCTAACTGAATTCAGTGACTCAGGGGTTGAATTGTTGACTTGGAGTATGAGGATGATATATTCCTTCTAGGTGGTGGAGACTCTGACGAAATATCGAGTTTTCTGAACACCTTAAGGAGCAGCCATCTTCAAATGTTTGGCATGCGATTCACTCCTGTCAAATCCAAGTAAGATGATTCTACATGACTAGGGTATGCGTCCTAATTCTCAACCTATTGTATTTGATTGATAACACTCATATTATTATTATTTCTGAATGTACAGTATCCTGTATTGACTTTTATTCAAATGTCTAATCATCAATTTTTACTTATGTATATAAACGAAGCAAGAATGTTATGTGACTATTGCCTTGATATGATTATGAGCGGCAATAAATTGTGCTGGAAACGTGGTCATCAGTAAATATTACTGTATAACACTACTGTGAATTTCTCCCGAAAGAAATCCGAAACGATAATCCAAATTATAGATTTAACCACACGTAGAGTGACGCGTAAAATACAAGATATTCTGCAATACGGTACTTTATTACATAAAAATAGATATATGATATACAAACCTCAAAATGTGAGGTGTCTGTGGCTAAATGCCATCAAATGCACAACCACTGTGCAGTCAATAAGTAAAAACAGCAATGCTGTGTCAAGGTCAATCCACGTGTCGGTTCAAACGGCCCGCGAATGCCAAGCAAAGAATAAACAAATATGAACAAACAACTTTCAATAGTAAAGCATACACTGTAGGGTAAGGTCAGCTAATAATGTCTAAGGAGAAGAAAAATAAGAACTATACATTAATAGAATGATAATAGAACAAGTAATTTAACTGCACTTGTAAGCAAATGTCATTGTTATAAATTAACATAAAAATCATGCTACTTACTAATGGCAAGTAGTATGATGTTGAACAAAGGAAAGATTGAGAATGAACAGGTAGGAAAGGAATTAACAACTACGCTGTGATTTTATCAAAATGAAATCTTATCTGATTATTCTTGTTTTGAATATGTATATATATTATGAGGGTCATTCAAATTACTCAGCTCCGTATCAATTTCTCCGATCCATTACAAAATTATTTATTTTTCCCTTTATTATTATTATTAGTATTTGTATTCTATGTACTTTTAATTTCAGAATTAGAATTGATCATCTGCTCACGGAACCAATTCACAAATCCTCTATTAAACCATATAAATTTATAACACTGGATGAAGATAATCCATTGATAAGAATAAAAGCATGGCATTTGGGTGAGATTATCACTAATTCTATTATTATTATTATTATTATTATTATTATTATTATTATTGTATCCTTTAATTCCTACAGGAACATAGGGCTTCAGCCATGCGTCTCCATTGCGTTCTTTTCTCTGCTAGACTCTTCACCTTGTTCCAAGTCTGCCCACACGTTTTCATCTCCTCTTCACATGACCTCCTTCAAGTCACCCTTGAATTGACGACCAACTCGCCGCTTCCCTTTCGGGTTCCACTCGAGCAATGGCTTGTCTAGTGATGTCACTTGATGGTCGGTTTCCTCAGAGTATGGCCAATCCATCTCCGTTTCTTCCCGCGCTTATTTGTTTCACAATCGGTTCCTGGTTGGTTCGCTCCCAGAGATCTCTGCTTGTTGCTGATCTTTTCTGGCCGGCCATCTGATCTTGAGTGGTATTGAGCGAAGACAACTGTTAATGAAGGTCTGTAGTTTGTTTGAGATGCTCTTTATGACGCGCAGTGCAAGTCTCTGATCTGTATAGTAGCAATGACTGACTTCACATTGGAGTTGAAAATCCGGATCTTATTTTTCATGCTGAGTGTTGTTGACCTCCACACAGACTTGAGAGTAGTGAAAGCCTGTCTTGCTTTCCCGATTCTTGCTTTGATATCTTCGTCAGTTCCGCCTGTAGTTGAGACGATGCTAATTCTATAGTTTGTACAATTTTATGACCAGAAATGTGACCTAGTGTAGTGTGATAGTGTGATACAGATAATGTATTCCAACGGAATATCATTCTCACATATTCCTAGAGTTCAGTACTGAGTTAGCAACTGAATACGATGTATGTATTTGAACATTCTATTTCATGTCGTTTAATGTAAAGCAAAATCAAACGCTCAGTGATTGGCTACAGAGTATAAACTATATATATGTGTATATATAATTAGCGATTTGATCACTTGAAAGCATACCTTGGCTTCCGTGTCTTGCCTTCTGCTGTTACGGTAGACTATGAGCGAATACTAACTTTAATGCACTGGCTAATCTGTTCGAATCACACGACAACAACAATAATAATGCTGCCAAGCCTCAAAGACAGAAGAGAAGACTGGATGTTGGTAACAGAGCTTGGTAACTGTCTCAAACAATAGTCAAAAAAGGATGACAGAGCATGCATATATATAGAGGTTTAGAATGACCTTGAGAAGCATCGATGTCATTGATAAATTATGACAGTAAACAACCAATAGGATTTCAAAGGTCATAAGTAGGGTGAGAGAAAATTAGGTCATAAATCAATAAGTGGGCTGAGAGAAGTACTAACAGACATGTAAAAAATGACATATAGAAAATTGGGTCTGTACATATCATATAAGTTATCTTTAATCTATTGTTTATCCAAGTTAATATATTTTTCTGTTTGTTTGTTTGTACTTTTCGTTGATTGATTGGTTATATATTCGACGAAAAATGCTCAATGTCTCCAATGATATGTTAGCTCCTGCCCAGAAGCAGATGCTTCGATGATGTATGATATTTAACTTCATGTTACACGGACAAACGTGAGGACTTAATGGGATACGATCTGGAAGATCATGAAGAGTGGATACACCTGGGTCTCAAGAAATTGGTTCTTAGCACCTTGACATGGGGGTCGGAATGGCATATCACAATGACTTGATGAGTCACACTACCTGGAACGAATGTCGTTGCTGGTCCTATCATATCAGAATCGTGAACTGCAACTTTGTCGACTAGTGATATAAGGCTGTAACCGGAGAAGATAAGAGATTTGGTAACAAACATTGTTATTAAGGAAAGACACACTATATTTATACATTTTTAGCCACATTTATGGTTGGCTAGGTTAGTGGATAATAAACTGTTCTGATTGGCTGATGATTTTCTGAAGATTAGACCTTGAGATGAAAAGTCGTCCAATGAGATCATTTCTTGACCACAATGTAAGCTAGATCCAGCTTTGGAAAATAGACTCTCCCTTTTCTTTTGTAGACACTGACTTAAAATATTGTTTTCAATTTTGGCTACTTGCAATCAATCTGCGTGCATATACTACTTATAAATCTTGTCAGTAGTACACGCCACAGGGCTACTGTCAATGAAATCCAATCCAGGCTACTAAAGGGTCAACCAGCTTGAATTCGTAATCTGTAGGTCCCAGGTTCCACTCCGGCATGGTTCGTGGTAGGGCATTGCTGAAGAGTTCCTAACTAGGATGAAATAGCTGTCCAGTACTCTCCAGTTTTCAATGATGTCTAACTGATGTTAGTCTGTGACGAAACCTAAAAAGTGGAATTAATAATAATAACAAATCTATGGAACTATTCGGTCATATCTTGGTCATAGCTCATGCATTTTTGTTTTTGTTTATTTTTGATCACTATTCATAACCCAAGGACATTGGCTAGTGGTCGCGCTATGTCGTGAATTGACAGAATTTGGAATTCATGGGCCATTGGGTCGGGTCCCAGTGGCTGCTTAATGGTCTACGAGCTAGCTCACCTTGTGACCAGAAGGTCCTGGGTTCGAACCCCGACGGTAGGTGCGTATTGTTGAAGAGCCCCAAACTAGGATGGGGGAAACTTCTGTTCAGTACTCCCTGCAGGTTTCCAATGGTTCTTTAACCTATGTCAGCTCATGATGAAATTCTGAAAACCAGTACTAAAACTTTGAATCACTCCATGAAATGTTTGACAGTTAGTTTTAGTCACTTGTAGAGGCATAGACCTCCTCAGGATTCTAAGAACTAATGGTCGGCGACATCTGTTGACATGATTCAAAATCATACTCATTGCAAAAGATGCAATCACTCTTTTCAGTCTGCCATATTCAATAAACCCCGAATGTTTCTCCATGTTAGTATTAGTTCTCTGTCGTATTTCTGTTTTTTTTTATAATTTCTTCCCGCTATTTTATCTGCCTTTGTGTGCTTCATGGAGTGTGGCAAATTGAACTGGTGCAATTCCATGGGAAGTTCTACGTTTAAATCATCCGGTCAGTCAGTCATGTGTTGACCTCCAGGAACTTTGTCTATTTCAGGTTTAACCCCCCAACTGACTTCAGTTAAAGAACCCCTGAAAGTCACTACTGGAGTACCAGAGAGCTAATTCGTCCTAGCCTTGGACTTCCAAGTAGTATACACACGCCCATGAGTCCACCCAGTAGGCATCAAACTCGGGATAGTCAGCTTATAAGGTAGGCCAGCTGACCACTCAGCTGACTAACCTCTCCCAATTCTCGATATACATACATGGGAACTTCCAGTTAATGTCATCGACGAGCATTTGCCTTCATACCCAACTTCGTATATACCCTGATGATCACAACTTCCTAATGGAGAACTTCATTCTGTAGTCAGTCACTAATAAGAGTAAGATTAGTTTTTCAAGGATCGGTTTGCACAGATGTGATTCATCACTAACTGGACTGAAAGGTTTGCTCTTTGTTGTTCTCCTGTGTTTGAAACGTTGAGTGTGTTTGATTCGAGTTTTTCATTTGAGACACCATCGCTCATTGCGGAATACAGGTACATCTACCGACTATTCCAAAACATCCTAAATTTCACTGCTAGTCACCACCAGCCGAAACAGCATCATGTTAGTCGTCTTCTGTCATCGTCGAAGAGTAGCCTGTGTATCGACAGAGACATCGAGCATTTAGGTTCAATAATAATTCATTAAGAGCAACAGTGTGGTTTGTGCAGAATAAGAAGATGGTACCATCCTGTGTTTATTTCGTTGGCTTCTCATCAGCCCAGCTGCTTACAGCCTTGATAAATTATTATTAAGTTCATGTACAAAAACAATTTTAACATACTTGCGAATTTCCTTCACGATGTCAGTTGACAGGAGGTTCCGGAATTAGTGAATAGTGCTCAGAAAATTGCAAACAAAGTAAATGTATGCATACAATGGTGGGGGAGTTACGTAATAAAGACGAGAGATGTGTAAGATGCTGAGTGATTAATAAATTAGGTCACAATGTACTGAGTTAAACTCAAATCATAGAAACAAGAGAAAAGCAAAATTACACGATATCAAAGGATGGGGGTGAGGTTGAATGAAACTAAACATTACGCACTCGAATGAAAGAGAGAATAAAGACATCCACTTACCAGGATGGACAAGGAAAGACTGACTGATAACTGCTTCTTTCTGAACACACACATAAATCGGGTTTCAAGCGTTTGACAGAATTCAATAATCCATCATGGAAGAAGCAGAAAAAATTTTAAAAATAAAGAATTATCCTACTTATTTAACTGAATTTTAGATTTTCCCGTCGATCAATTGAACCGAAGTGTTCGGCTTCTTATGCAGATGCTTCGACGATGTCTGGGCATGCAATTCAAAATTAATTAGTGGATGGTGACTAGCAGTGGAATCCAGGATAATGTGCATTTCGTCCTATTTGGGACTCGTCATGTGGACGAACCTGAACTAGGTTCGAGCCTCGGTGGGAACATCATCACTCACTGGGGAATACAGATACATCCAGCTGACGAGTTCCCAAATGTGACGAAATGGCGTTATCCTAGGTTCCACTGCTAGTCACCATCCACCAATCGAAGTACAGTACTGTCTATTCCTTTTATCTTGTCAGATTCTAAATATTGATTTTATTTCTGCTGTTATTTTGTTTTTCCTGAATTTATTATTATTTTTTTTCAGCGTACAGTTTAACTTTTGGCTTTCTTGCCTGGACTACAATGCGTATGAAATACTTATGGACACCACATATGCTTCTGTTAGCTGTTATTGGTTTTAAACAATGCCTAGCTTGCTGTTTAAATCTATTTGTGTATACTGGCTGTCTCATTTATAAATTATATCGCGTTTATTATGAAAAATCAAAAAGTTTTCATAAAAAACTGGACAAATCATCGCATTATTATCAGAAAATTAAAAAAGAAAATAGAAAAATTGACACGAAAATGGAAGTTAATCAGATTGTAAATATCATACTCATAGTATTGATTATTTCAACTGCATATCAAGTGAGTTGTGTAAATATTTAAAAATAATGATGATTAAGTTGTTTGAAGTACTGTTGGGAATTTATAATCAATGGGGTCCAACAGATCACGGATGTGCCACTGACTAGCAGTTGCGTCATATATATATCACGAATTTGCAGTAGTTAAAATTCAGGAATAGGGCGTTGAATCCCCTCCCCCCAACTAACACAGGCACACTAGCTAAATGGTTAACAAGCTCGACTTGTGACCTGAAAGTTCTGGGTTCCACCTCCACCGGTAGGATCATGACTACACACTCCTGATGGGTCTAAAACGGGGAGAATGGCTATCCAATACTCCTTAGTTTTCAGTAGTTCTCTAACTGATGTATCACTGTGGGATCAAACTTCAAATCAATCTAGCCTTTGCAAATCTACACTTGAAAAAAGATAATAATAAGTTTAGTTGGGTGTCATATACTACTAAATATTAATATGAGTAGCTGGAGCAATCACATTAAATATTAATGCCCCGAACTACAAACGTTTGAGTATTTCTTGGGTAATAGGTTACTGTTTACTTCGTCGCTAGAGTTCCTTGTTATTTTTCCTTTCTGACCAGCGAAGGCAGCTGCTGACGAAAGCCTGCAACCTGTTGGAAAAACTTCTGAACAATGAATAAGCACAGATGTGACTGACATGAGTGTTGAAGATCCGTATCTTGTTTCTTTTACTGAGTGTGGCAGGTTTCAAGGGTGATTTTAGAATAACAACATCTTGTCTTGCTTTTCTGATTCGACTCCGAGTGGCCATGACATCCTCATCCGTGTTGGTTGTAGCTGACTCGACGATGCTAATATAGGTGAAAGCGGTAGTCTCCTCCAAATTTCTGAAGTTGTTGGTGTTTGATGCTTATTGTAATTGGTCAAGTATTTTCATCACCTCTATCTTCTTTATATTCACCAGTCGCATCTCCTCTGACTGCCTTTTCTGCCTGAATCAGTGAAAAAAAGTGACCTCGTTTAATTTTATTCCGTTGATGTCGACTGGTGTTTGTTGTTGTTATTGGACTGGTATCTTCATATAATCCACAGATCCGTTTCACTGCTGGGGTTATGTCCACTGGTAGAAGTTGTCTACCACTTGTTGAATAGTCTTCAGACAAGGATGACATATTCCTATAAAATTTCAAAGGATACAGCACGGATATTAACGGATCAAGAGGATAGTAGGGACCATTGCGTAGACATAGTGACGGACAGCATGACTTTATTTCCATTCTAACGACAAAGAGGTTGATTCAACAAAATTTATGAACAATATTTCCATTTTTGGTATTCAGCAAAAACTATATATGTTTATTGTTTAGGACTCCACAGCAATAGTGATGTGTTTTTAATGGATGGGGTTACTAGACTTCAAACCAGCCTTTCCTACTTTCCAGTCCCACAACTGACTACAGGAACTTTAGGAGCGTGTTGGTCGGGAGTCGAACCCAAGACCGAGTGTATGCTTGACAGGCATTCTGCTACTGAACCACTTACACAGTATGAGTGATGCAGTGACGGATGCATAAAAATTCTTTTACTTTGAAAGGGAAATAGAGAAAAATGTGGGTACTGGTTTTTCACCTTCATTTCTCACATTTGTGTATTCGAAGTATAAAGCAAACATTTTGTCATGAGCTGAAATCGGTTAGAGAATCATTGGAAGACCTGGGAGTTTGGAGTTCCTCATCAATACGCACCCACCAGGGTTCGGACCCAGGACCAGCGGAGTACAGCAGGTCCGGTGTGAGGGCAAATACTCGCATGCGATGACGTTAGCTAGTGGTCGCGCTATATCGTGAATTGGCCGAAGTGGGAATTCATGTGCTGGCCATTGGATTGGGTCCCAGTGGCTGAGTGGTATATCAACTCGCCTTGTAACCGAAAGGTTCTGGGTTCGAACCGTGGCAGTGCATGCGCACTGATGAAGAGTCCCAAACTAGGACCAACCAGCTATCCAATACTCCATGATGGTTTTTAACTGATCTCAGCTCATGATGAAATCCTGTAACCAATCTAATTCCTGCAAACCAACACTTGAATAACAAACAATTTTTCTTTTTATTTCAACAGGCTGTACGTGAAATATCATTTCAACTAAGTCAACTGAGTGAATTCTATGATCCAGATACAGTTGAGTTAATGGAATGGATCAAGTGAGTTAAACAAAAATTACTTCCAGGCTTCCGACATGATTATTAGAAATTTTTAAGGATTTAAATTTATCTCAACATACTCTTTGTGACGAATTTATGCATCTTTTAGAGAGTCGCTGAAGACCAGAGAGTACTGGACACTTGTATCATCCTAGTTAGAGATTCTTTATCAGTGAGCATCCCTGATCCCACCAGGGATTAAACCCTGGACCTTCAGATTACTAGACCAACCCATTGATCTTTCAGTTGACAGTTACAAAATTCCTATTGGAGACACAAATTACTTATCTCAGCTAGCTGAGAATTTTGCATACTATTCTGTTCCCATTTTGACTCAAACAAACTCATAAAACTTGTGAAACTATATAAGACATGTAACGAGTAGAACATAAAGACTCGGCAGTACATTTCCATTACGCTTGATTCTTCTCCATGAATTTCACCTGACTACACCACTGCCCGCAAGCTGTTATCTTCTCTCCCTCTTCCTCACATTATCTCCTCTAGGTCACCTTTGGATGCCAAGCCTTTTGCTTCATATTCAGGTTCAATAAAAGCGACTGAGGTGTGACGTTAACCAGTGGGCATTCTAGCCTATTTCTGGTCCAACTTCATGTTACGTCGACAGTGAAGTGAATAACCGACCCGTCGCCAGTCTGTTATGAACCTGTCACCAACTGATATGATCGCGTCGACAGTTAACATGACCGACAGGAGTTATGCATGGTTATAATAATACTGACTCAATAGACTATACAACTGATTTGCTAAATATGCCTATTTGTCTATGATACCTTGCGCCTCACTCAGCCACGTAAATATCAAGAGGGAAAGACTAGCTTATGACTAATAGGACAACCTTTTACTACGAAAAATCACGTCATATTTATATAATTTTAATTACATTGAAATCGGCCCAGGGCTTTGGGAAACAGATTGCTCTGATTGGTAGGCGATTCGGCTAGGTCGGTGAAAAACAAAAATTCTGATTGGTTGACGATTTGATCCAGACCAAAGTGAGAAAAAGATGATGAAATTTTACAGTCATCTGATCACATGATGAATTATTTAATGAATCATAAGATGACTAATATTTTTAAGCTAATTCTTATTACTCCATTACCTCCTTCAAATCTGTTAGGCAATAAATAGGTTCTTGAGTGACTGGCTCTTAGAGTTCACCTACCTTTATCCTTACTGGTGGTGAACATAGTCAATGATATTCAAAAATATTCCAAGCTACTTTCTATAACTATATATTTTGAAAGAAATTCATGAAGAACCTAATGGAGTGGAGTAATGCAACATGCTTTGGATGAAATAATATTGCTTCAAGTAAACCATCATCGATTATCATTATTATTATTATTATTATATAACTTGAGGATCTTGCAGTATAAATGGGGTAAATACCTTACAATGGAGTAAGCTTTGAAGTTTCCGTAGGTGTTTGGTTGATTTTCTGGAGTTTGGTCTCTAGTCCCACACCTAACAGGGAGAGAAAACAGGGACAGTGGGATCCAATCCAATGACCAGCCCAGGAATTCCAACTTTTTCCAACTCATTATTATAGGGCTTCGGCCACACGTCTCCACTGCGTTCGGTTCACTGCCACCGTTTTCACCTGGCTGCGCATCTGCCCACATGGTTTCACCTCTTCTTCACATGACCTCCCCCATGTCACCCTCGCACTGACGACCAACTCTCCGCTTCCCGTTCGGGTTCCACTCGAGAGATGGCATGGCGTGTAATATCCCTCAATTGATGATTTTCTCAGAGTATGGCCAATTCACCTCCATTTCTTCGTGCATATTTGTTGCACAATTGGTTCCTGCTGGATTGGTTCACTCCCAGAGATCCCTCCCTGTTGCTGATTTTTTCTGGCCATCTTATCTTGAGTAGTGTTGAACGGAGACAGTTGTTAATGAAGTTCTGTAGTTTGTTCGAAGTGCCGTTCGTGACGTGGCACCAAGTCTCTGATCCTAACGTATAGTAATTAGCAGTGACTTAACAGCCAACTAGTAAAATTGGGGAAGTTTAGGAGTCATTTGGTTGTCGGGGAAGAAATCCGGTCAACGTGATTGACAAGAAAATCTTCCAATACTGAACCACAGATGCACATTTTGTTCGTGTTACTAAAGGAAATTAACACTAACATAATAAGTGAAAACCGTTCAAACTGGTTTTTTTAATTTTGAAAAGTAATTTATGCAATAAGAAAGAGTGAAAAAGCAAAATTCTGTTCTGTTGCCATAGTTACCAACATTATAATCCCATTTAAAAAGTATCGAGGAGATTTTTCTGTTTGGTATTTTTCTTCTCTGGTAACTTAAATTGTGTTGAGAGCTAGCTGCAAGCCAAACTTGGAGACAACAATTCACGTGATTGTTTATGTCCCGAATCGGGGTCATGAGAAAAAACGATAACAAAGCTTAATCATGAGGAACTCACCAACCAATCACAGCAGATTTAACTTGTGCGAATACGATTCGCAGATATATGGCTAAACTTTCTGAGAAACGGTCACAAGTAGTACAGAATAACCTTCAGCAAGAAAACAACCAGTCAGAAGATGTTGCTTGTCTGCTAACAATAACGCTGATAATAATGCACATAAAAATCTATAAATGCCTCATGATTTTCTCAATAAACAATCTGTTGCCTGGTCCTTGTCTTTTGTCGTTACATTTGGTGTCGCTGTCAATACATTTGAATTTATATATATGTCTGTCTTTAATTTTCTTCCTCATCTGCTTTTCTGTTCTCATATATTTTAGAAGTAATGTAAACAATCGGAGTATATTCACAGGTAGTATGCAATTAATGGCAGCGATAAAATGTTGTACATCTCGACCAATAGCTAATCATCCACATTATGAAAATGCTGAATTGCGTAGGCGGACAAAAGAGGTAGGCTGAATTCATCATCCTTGTTAATATTATTATTATCATTCCCTTGGGTTCCGAGCGGAACATCTCTATTTCAATCTTTTCTACCCTCTGCAGTGCATTTGTAGCTGGCGCCATACTTACCCATAAGCTTACATGTCTTCCTCATCATATGATCTACATCAGGTCAGCCTCGTGGCCAACTGCCAACTTGTCGTCTCCCATTTGGGTTCTAAATGAGCGCGAGGCTGGCGCTTTATGTCACTCAGTGGTCTCTTCAGCGGGCATGTCCAGTTATTCTCTATTTCCTTCGGAATATTTCTTAAGCAGTAGGGTCTTGATTGATTTGTTCTCAGAGTTTCTTGTTGGTATTCTTTTCTGGTCAGCCATCTGATCTTCATTATGAAGAGGTGACAGCTATTGATAAAAGTCTGTAGTTGCCTGTTAGGAATGCTTTCCGTTACGTAAACGCCAAGCTTCTTACCCATGTAGAAGAACTGTCTGACTTAAAATTGGTGTTGGAAATCGGAATTTTGTTCTTTTTGATGGACGCGGTAGACTTTTAAACTGACTTCAGAGTGATGAAGATCTGTCTTGTCTTTCCGAATCCTGTTTAAACGAAGTCACTTCTTCACTTATTCTAGCAGTATAATTTCACCTACAGGCGGTACGGACTAGGATGTGAAAAGCAGTTAGGATTTGAAAGGTTAGGCAGACTTACACCACTCTGAAATCAGTGCGGAAATCTTCTTCACTTGGCGCTAAGAACAAAGTTCGGATTTTCAACGTCGATGATAAATCACTTCTTCTGTATGGTTCAAAAAACTGGAGTGTCACAAGAAGCATTTCCAACGAGTTGCAGACTAATATCAGCAGCTGCCTTCGCACCATATTGCAGATCAACAAGAAACTCTGGGAAAGAACCAGTCGACAAGGCATTGCTCAACAAATAATCCAAATAAAATTAAGATGGATTGGACACACGCTGAACAGACTGTTGAATGATATCGCTCGCCAGGCACAACCTCGAGGGGAATTCGAATGGAAAAAACAATGACTTGAGCTTAAAGTGTGATTTGGGGAACATTGCATGAGTAGAAGATGAAAGTCCTTGAGCAGTCGTGAGGCGGCAAAAGGAGCTACAAACGACAGGATAAAATGGAGATGTGCCCTTGAAGCCGAATATTCTACTCGGACCTCAAGAGAATGGTAACAATATTAATCATTAGCTCAGAAAAGATGGAGGGTTAAGCATGAAACTAGCAATCCAACCCGCTCCCCCCCCCCCCGTGGAAACGACCGCACTGCTAATGAAGCTTCAAATAAGTCAAGCTCAATTCTACTTCCACTTGGGAAGCTAAGAAATGTTTCTTTCAGCCATACATTTCCACTCATTACAGTTCTTTTGAATTTCTTTGTTCTCTCTTTTTTTTACCCTTGTGGGTTACATGTAGTGTGATAAGTTGAACTACTACACTTCTCTACTAATATCTACGTTGAAACCCAGTCAATCAGACAGTTAGTGGTGGAGTTTCACGCATAGTTTCCAAAGGAAAATGAGGTGAAATAATCACTCATAGTGTGTAAACTGCGAATTGTGAATTCGATCTACGGAATTACCAGTTTGCCTAAGTAATTAGCCTCAATTCAGGTGGTTTCAGGTGATTCGGTTCTCTTATGTGAGTTAAAATGGTTACACCGCTGATGGGATATTATCGTTCCCTTGAGTTCTGAGCAGTTCTGAACATAAGCCTTCAACAACACATCTCCACTTTGTTCTATTCAGTGCTATCCTCTTCAGATGCATCCATGACTGACCAGAATTTCCTCATCTCCTGCATATCACCCTCCGACAAATGACTTACTCGTCGCTTCCCATTTGGATTTTACTCGAGCGATGACCTGGCGGACAATGTCACTCGACGACCTCCTCAACGTATGCCCGATCCATCTAACTCCATTTTCTCCTATATATTTGTTGAGCAACTGACTCTTGGTTGGTTTGTTCATCGTCAGGGTTTCTTGTTGCTAATTCCTTCTGGCTAGCCATTTGATCTTCAATATGAAGCCAGCTGAAAGGGGCAGCTGTTAATGAAAGTCTGTAACCTGTTGGAAATACTTTTCGTGACACGCTGGCCAAGTTTCTCACCCATATAGAAGAACTGACCGACTTCACATTGGTGTTGAAAATCCGAATCTTGTTCTTTATGCTGAAGTGGAGTGCAGAAGATTTCCAAACTTGTTTCAGGTTGATGAAGGCGTATCTTGCCTTTCCGGTCCTAAGTGGATTTGACACCTTCATCCGTCCCGCCTGTCGTGGAAACGATGCTTCCTAGATAAGTGAAGGAGGTAACCTCTATCAAATCTCTCCCGCTGATGGTGACTGGTGCTGGTTTTCGTTGTTGTTGCTGTTTGTTGGTTACCTTCATCACCTCCGTCTTCTCTAAGTTCCCCTGAAGTCCTGCTTTTGATAGCTACTTCTTCAGCCATTTTGTTGGTTTTCGCCTGTAAGTCTTCTAGTTTGCGTGACATTAAACATAAATCATCCAAAAGCGAAATCCAGATCTTCTAGCGTCTTCTTATCGGTCCATCTTCTGAGCGTTTCTCATCCTGTGCACACTGTGACGTATAATCCAGTCCACTACAGTTAGGAATATCATCGGTGATAGTAGGCAGGCAGGCTTATCTTACTCTTGTATTCACTTCAAACGCCTCGCCGAATGGGTGCCAAATTTAATGGATTCATAACTGTAGAGCCTGAAGAAAAACTGATTGAAAGCAATAAGTGTCCGCTGTAACTATTTTTATTCTTTTTTGATCAAATAATTTTTTTAACGAGATATTTTGTGACATATATATGTTTTTGTTTTATTAATACTATTTAAAATGTCTTCCCTATAGCTTTATCAAATCTATGGAAGGAAATCACTGGATGAAGTATACAGCATATTACGTAATTATTCAATTGATTATTTCATTATTGAAACATCAATATGCTTCACTAAGAGTACAGGATGTCGTGAAGCTGATTTAATTGATTTTGAAAATAATGAGGTTAGTTAAAAGTTTCTAAAAAATAAAACAAAAATAATAATAATATTCACTACACTGGTAGATTACAGCTCAATAGCATCAACATAAAAATAAGCTGAATGTCAGAAAAATTAGGAAAGATAATATTACGAATTCATGAATTTATAGTCTCCACTGAAGGTACTTCCTCGACTGAAAGATGAAGTAACTAGACTGGCCACTTCAAATTGTATCTATCAATTCAACTGCGCTTGTGCAGCGAGTTGTATCGGCCGTTGCTGTAGAAACTTGATCTTTCATGCTCCGGAACATCTCCCACCATGGCTAAGTAAAGGTGTAGTAAAAACCACTAACAGTTCGATATTGGGCCATCTGGTACAAACCGGCCACAAAGCCAGTGTGGAAGAATCCTTCTCAGTCATCTACGGGGTGCCTAATAAGTTGCCAAAGACATCGAAGCACCACATGCTCCAAACACTAGAGGCTATTACAATTCGCCCCAAACAACCAGTGCTTTGTATGCAAAAGAAGCAAGTCTAGCCAGCCATGGCAGGCCTTCAGTGGAGACTATAAATCCATGAATTTGTAATATAATAATGAGGAAAATTTGGAGAACATGTTGGACTTCTTTAACAGTTGCCATCCAGCAATCCACTTCACACTAGAGAAGGAGTCCAACGCAACCATATCTTTTCTGGATGTGCAACTAGCAAGACGCGAACAAGATGGGACACTCAAAAGATCCATTCACAGAAAACCGACATGGAATGGACAACTCATCAGCTTTTACAGTTGGGTGCCTCTATATACAAAACGAAATCTAATCCGCTCACTGACTCACAGAATCCACAACATCTGCAGTCCGGAAACCATAGAAGAGGAGCTGAAGACCCTGAAAAGAATCCTCCTTGAAAACGGTTACCCGGAACGTTTCATCACAAAAGCCATGAAGCCCAAAACACAAAAACCGTCCATGCTTACTGCTCCCAAGAAACTTGTCTATTTGAATCTACAATTCAACGGAGATTCTTCAGCAGAAATACTGAGAAACCGCCTGTGCCGCTCACTGAAGAAAACCTTCTTCGCAGCTGAACTCAGACTAACTTTCTCCACGAAACCAATGATTCGCACGAACGTGAAGGATAAGCTTCCACTGGGGGCCTCATCAATGTGCATCTACCAATTCACCTGCTCATGTGGAGCTAGGTATGTCGGCCGTACCCAGCGTTTGCTATCCAAACGAATCAGCGAACACTTACCTTCATGGTTTTATAAAGGAGAAAGAAGATCCCCCCGCCACAGCTCTATCCTAGAACACTTGATCGAATCCGGACACCAAGCAAACCCACAAAACAACTTCTCAGTTATCTACACAATACGTGGGAATCTTGCCAAAAGAGTACGAATTAAACTTCTTCAAACTGCGGAAGCAATGGCAATTCACATATTGAATCCTGAACTCTGCATACAAAAGAAGTTTGTTCAGTCACTAAATCTACAATGGTCCTGATCTATCTCAACACCAAATACGTAATTTTGTCTTACCTCTTTCTTCTTTGTTTGTCTGTTTCTTAATTGCATTATTTTCTATCCCCATCCTCTATTAAATCTCTACCCTCATGACGACTGTTGCTAACTCCATTTTCGTTTATTTTTAAATGAATTCTACGCAGCTTATCAACTTAACTCTTATTTATTTTCAAGTGAATTCTACTCAGCTTATTAACTTAACTCTCATTTTTCATTGAACCCTATCAATTAGATTACGTCACCCAACCTACTTTTGTAACTTTATTTTAGTTTCTAACCGATTAACGCCTTCTAAATTACGTAATTTGTTGTCAAAAATTAACAATTGCATTAACACATCTTTGGAAATATTCCTTTTGTGACCAAGAAAAAAAACTACTATAAATTTGCGGTTTGTACAGCTTGAGAATGATATCGCCGAAAAGAGTAACTCTTTGCTGAATGGCTTTTCTTTTCTATGACTGAATGGGAATTTTCAAATATTATCTTTCCTAATTTTTCTGACATTCAGTTTATTTTTATGTTGATGCTATTGAACTGTAATCCATTGATATTGTTATTATTGAATCGATATTATTTAAACAACATTAATGTTGTTCATAACACTAATTCATTCATTCATTCACTACAATGTGTATATATAACAGTAGAGCCTGATGGTGATGAAGTTATCGAAAAGAGTATTCTTTGTTCAGTATCCATTCTTTTGAAAAATTTTAATGGGCATTTTTAATCAGTTAAAATATTCGAAATGTGTTGCGCGAAAACTTCCGAAAATAACTCATTTTTAAACATTTCAGGTTATTTTCGTTGTTTTTTCTTTCTTTTTTTCAATATTTGAAGTAGTTATTACTCATCATTCCGTGTAAACATTATTCTTTCTCCCTTTATTTATTTATTTATTTCAGTGGCCTGATGCTTGGCTTCTTGGTCATAATCAACAACAACAACATTAATGTGACTAAAATACGAACACCATACAGAATTTCTAAAGAATTTGCAAGTCAACTTAGAAGACCAAAATATTTTCGTCGACGTTTCTGTACTACACTAATCAGTAGTAATAGTGGTAGTAGTAGTAGTAGCAGTAATATTAAAGTCAATGGGAAAACATCAACCAATAATGGTTTGCATCATTTTCGACTTGTATTTCATAATCCAACATTTTACATTTTCCAAGTTTTAAAGAATTAATATTTTTCATTGTTTATTTATTTTTTGTTACTATTTTGTTGTTGCGTTTGTTTTTGTTATCTGTTATGAATTAAAAGTCAATCTGAACGAAGAATATTCTTTTCAATACATCCTTCTCTTCCGGTTCATACAATTACAAAATATAATATATTTATTGTCGTTACAATAGTGAGAGTCAGTTATGCGGCGGATACATTTTTTAATGTCGAATAACAGATTAGCAGTTATGGGGTGTTAAAATAAATAGTCGTATTTGAGTGTGACAAACGTGCTAGTATACACACTTCCTTAGCTTGGTACCGATGAAATTCAAACGTAATCTGATCAGGTGCTTAGCATTTATAGCGAGGTCCATTGTTCCGAAGACTGTAGGTCATCCGAGACATTCTAAGCGAGAACAGATATCCGGAGAAGTTCATTAAAGCCAACATAGGTTACAATAGTCGTAAACATGAACTGACGGCAATGGTGGAGAAAAAGCCTCTGTTTTTACGTCTCCAATTCAAGGGAGATACTCCTGCGGAGATTCTATCGCTAACTTTCTAATCTGTACGTCTGTGTCTATCCTTCAGTAGCCTTCCAATGTTCGCCCAGCAACTCAAAGATGTCTTACCTAACCTTAGTTCTTCTTCATGCATATACCATTTCAACTGTTCCTATGGTTCAAGTTATATAGGGCGGATGATTAGACAGGTTCGTCTACGGGTTCGAGAACATTTACCAGCTTGGTTCAACAGGGGGAAATTAAGTGCATAAAAGGTTCGATCCTGTCACACTTGGTCGATACTGGACATAATATAGATGTCAAGACAGCTTTCAGGGTTATATATACCGAATTCCGAAGTCGTTATCACGTACAGTTAGTTCACTTACGTCTCCTACACATAGCTGAAGCTGTTGCCGTAAGATCGACTAAACCGGAACCTTGTATCCAAAAAGAACACGTCCAGACGCTGTTCCTACCGTGGCAAAACTTGGATTGATGACTCTTCTTCTCACCAAGAGTGCTTCTTCCCCTAAACCCTCTTGTTTTTTCCCCTTTGCTTATTATTACAATTATCACCATTATTCGTCATAATCTTTACCCTTCATGCAAACATTTTCTTAATACTATCGAATTTTCCATTTATACTATCCGGACTTATTATTAGTGATATTATCTCTTCTCTCACTATATGCTTCCACCTGTTTCATTTCACGCATTCGTTATTTCATGATGAACCTCTCATTGCAGTCTTACTATCTCCTGTTTAATACACACCACTTTGTACTAGCCAGTCACTCACCTGACACCTTTTATAATCTTGAACTGACTTGTCAGTTTTCCTACCCTAGCACGTTTGTCACACTCAAATACGACTATTTATTTTGACAGCCCCTAACTAATCTATTATTCTACGTTAAAAAATATATCCGCCGCATAACTGACCATTATTGTGACGATAACAAATATTGCATATTTTGTAATTGTAAGAACCTGAAGAGAAATTATAGAGAAGAATGTTCTTCGTTCAGATTGACTTTTAATTCATGATATGGGAATATTTCACACTATTATATCTGTTATGAGTTTGAATAGTAAAAATGACAGTATAAACAGTAAACAGAGTTGACTTGTTTTTCAAATTTGCCCGTGGAATGATATCAGTTAAAGAACCATTAAAAACCACCAGACAGTACTGGACAGCTGTCTCACTTTAGTTTGGGAATCATGAGCAGTACGCACCCAGCATAGGGGCTTCGAAACCAGGGCCTTCCAGTTACAAGGCAAGCTGGCTCGTATACCATTCAACCACTGGGACTCGATTCAATGGCCAACTGATGAATTCGTGATATTTAGTGCTTCACCATCCGAGGTCTAACTCGAATAACAAATCAAATCCTTTCAAATCAACTCTTGAAAATTAATCTGATGCTTGCTAGTGACTGATTTGCTACAGGACGAAGGTGCCTGGAGTTCTAATGAGAAATCGTGACCATTGAGGTGCATCAAGTCTGAAGTGAGGATGGATTTCCCGCCGATGACATTGGTTGGTGGTAACACTAAAAAAGATGACGAATCGGTAAAAGTTAGAATTCATGGGCTGGCCGCTGAGTTGGGTCCCAGTGGCTGAATGGTATACGAGCCCGCTTGCCAAATAGTCCCAAACTAGGCGGACGAAATGGATGTCCAGTCCTGCTTGGTGGTTGTCAGTGATTCTCTACCTGGCAACGATCAGTGACCAAACTTGAAGTGTTAGATATCATTGTTGATTAACATTTTAATATAAACTTTATTATTTGAAATGGATATACTTTGAAGTTTGTAAATGCCCTTAGAAGTCAGTTAGTTTCAAAACTTACAGTTTGTTCTGCCCCAGAGAAAGGTGTTCATATCAAATTACTATACAATAGTGGAATGGGAATAAAAATAGTAGAAATTTAAGACAGACACTGAACTCGTTCGTTAGCAAAACACACAATGCAGCCTGGTTTATAGTTATTGACAGTACCGAAAATATTCTCTACTACAAGCTTCAACTATTTCACATCCTATACTATATACCAGTTTACATGTATGTGTGGTCGCACATACATCTACGAAGAAGTAATCGTGGTTTGCACATGAAAGTGGGAAGACCTATACCCAATTGTTTGGAAAAACAAATGAACTGTGAAACCTCGGTGAACGCAGGTGACAGACTACCAACTTTGCCTATAACTAAACACTCAGTTGACATGATACATCACAACATTTATATCGAAACAGTTTTGCAGGTACACCCAGTTGACGAGTCCACCAAATAGGACGATGTGCGCCTTCTGGATTCCACTGCTAGTCACCATCCAACAAATTACCTCAAGGTAATCCTCAGACATCACTGAAGCGTCCACACTAGTAGCTGACATGTCAGCAGAGGTCGAACATTTCCGTCTAATCAATCAATGGGGAAATCAAAATTACTTATAAAAAAACATCAAGTGGAGCTTACTGATATACTTTGAGGCGATAGCTATTCGTAAACCGACTGCACCCTCTCCTATGTGTGTACAAAAAGCTATTCATTATCACTCTTAACCTATCTAGGTAATCGTTATCTCTGATTGTAAAACCAAACGTTGTGTTAATTATTCTTGAATTCTTTTTGTCATATTGTGTGTTTTAATTGACTTTTCTCATTTTCCATATAAATTGACTTGACAAGTAAATGTGTGGGAGACCAAACTTTCCAAATTCCCATTTAAGCATTTGGAAAAAACAACAGATTGAGCGAAAAAATATATTCCTTCTCAATTAGTTCCTCATCATCGAATTTACACTAATATATAGTTTTCTACATCAAAAGTTTTTACCAGTCAAGTGGTTATTTTAGTTAATCAGTTTTAGGTATAGGCGGAGGTGAAATCAAGAGGTTAAAGGTCATCAAGACAAATAATTTATAATGAATCAATCTGACTCGGTGCTCAAATTATCCCAGGAAGTTCGTAACATCTACGGTCTGGAAACTTATAATCAAATAACGAATAGATGTTGGTAACAAGATATCTAAGTTTTAAAGGAGGGGTGAAAATTAGTTATGTAATTCAAGATAAGTTGATTCCTAGGAGTTGGCAACAAGTTGTTGCATAATCAAGAAATTTACAAAGTGAACGAAATATCCCCATATTGAGTCATAAGAAAAAGGCACAAACAGCGAAGAAAATTTTCTTTTCGACGATTCATTTTCATGAGCTGTACAATCGTAATTATGATGATGAAAATTGTGATTTAGATTCTCTCCTCAAAACCTTCAACACAGCGCATCCATCAATAAGTTTCACCTTAGAAAGAGAATCGAACAACGCATTTCCATTCCTTGATGTACTACTCACCAGACGACACGACTGTACGATCCAAAGATCAATATACCGCAAGCCAACATGGACTGGACAGTTTATCAACTTTCAGAGCTTCGTCCCACTA
Organism: Trichobilharzia szidati; assembly: GCA_944472155.2. Lineage (NCBI taxonomy): Eukaryota > Metazoa > Platyhelminthes > Trematoda > Strigeidida > Schistosomatidae > Trichobilharzia > Trichobilharzia szidati. The sequence continues at coordinate 78,895,958 of OX235276.1, read as the reverse complement.
ATCCGAAAGAGAAACCTGGTACGTACGTTGTGCTCAAGGATTAGAAAAATCTGCTCGGAAGACATGGTGGAGAATGAATTAAATTTATTACGTAAAATCCTACTAGAGAATGGATATCCACCAAGATTTATTGACAAAAACATGAAGGAGAAGCCTCCGATGTCAAACATCGCAACGGTTCCTAAGAAGACTCTCTTCATGAACCTAGAATTCAAAGGTGATGTCGCAGCGGAAATTCTCAGAAACCGCCTTTCTAAATGTCTGAAGAAGACATTTCCAACAGCCACTCTACGTATCACATTCTCCTGCAGACAGTTAATCCAGTCTAACTCTAAGGACAAGATACCGCTTTTGGCCACCTCAATGTGTATTTATCAATTTACTTGCTCGTGTGGAGCAAAGTACATTGGCCGTACGCAACGTCAAGTCCAAAAACGTATTCTGGAACACTGCCTCGCTTGGTTGGCCAGAGGAGAAAAGAAGAGTAGCAACAGCTCGATCCTCGAACACCTTGTCATCTCTGGAAATCGAGCACCCCCACATGAATGCTTCACAGTGTTACACAGAGTCCCTCAATATCGTACAAAGGGACTTCGGATTCGCCATCTGTACATAGCTGAAGCATTAGCTATTCGAGATCTGAAACCGGACCTCTGCATACAAAAGCGATACATACATTCTCTTGCCCTACCATGGCCAGAGTAAAGTTCTTATCACAATTTTGCTTCTTTCCTTTATTATGTAAGTTCACTATTATTACCATTATTATTTTATTTTATTAATACTTTTACTATCATTCTGTCCCCATCATCCACATTTTATTACCACTCTATTACTATTTATTAATAACATTGTTTTTCATACATATTTTATACAAAAACACTTTATAGCCTTTCCACTAGTTCCTGTCCATTTTACACGAGATTATTGATTATTCACTATCTCACACTTATTACGTCATGCCAACTTCTGTCTCCTTTCTAACTTACAATTAGTCATCCCTTCTTACACCTTACATTATGTAATACAATTTTCCAAGGACAAAATTTACCAGTATCTGATTGGTTTAAAGATTTCTTTGTTAATTATAATTACGATTGTACAGCTCATGAAAATGAATCGTCGAAAAGAAAATTTTCTTCGCTGTTTGTGCCTTTTTCTTAATTTACAAAGTAGCAATAATGACTAAAAAGAATAGGATTACTCAGAAGAGTTACGTAAAATACAAACAAGTTGATAGAATTAGCTAGAATTGTAAAAATTAACAAAGTCAAAAGATAGTTACAAGGGGAGAGGAAAAAGTTGTTTTACAACACTTATTATTATATATTATTATTATAAATATTATATATATATTATTATATATATATTATTATATAGTTGGCCATGGCAAAGAAAGGGGCTGTACAAATTTCTTTTGAACACTCACAGATTTGGCGTTTTCAGATGAATTCCGATTGCTTCTGCTGTATGTAAAAGTCGTACTCGTAGACCATGCGGCGAAAGGTTGGGTGATATATGATAAATAACTTTAAAAGCTTTGCTAGAGTCGACTTGATGTCCAGCCAGTACCGACGAGATGAGCTAATATTGAACTGCGTGTGGCAGCTTTATTCGAACCTTTGCCAAACCAAGATGTGAAGTGTTCAGAAATTCGATGATGAACTTGCCTGGTCGTACGCTCAATGTAACTAGCTCCGCACCGGTAGTTAAACTGGTAAATACACACGGAAGAGGCGAAATAGGGCGGTCTGTCTTTATTTCTTGAACTAAGTATTGGTTGGCTAGTCAATATACAGCATAACTTAGCTGCATAGAAAGTCCTTTTGAAGGCCCTTCTCAGACGCTGTGATAATATCTCACTATTGACATCACCCATGAATTGCAATCTCATGAAGATTGACTTTTTGGACACAGTCGGCAACTTCGACTTTTTACTTTTTGAGTTCATGTGTTTGTTTACGAATTTAGTTAAAAATATCCATTTCTACTTAGTAGATCATAAAATATTACCGAGTTCTTCATTCAGTGTCTCATTCGGACAGATAACTCTAGGTCGGTGAACCAGACATCTATCCAGATTATGTTTGTATTGTAGAGGTACGAAGCTCAGGAAGTGAATATACAAACGTCTACATATTGTTTCATCTGTTCGTTTAGTCATTAGGATGTGCAAAAATAGTCATTTCCTTCTTATTCCTTAGTGCTACTTATGCTAGAATGTGCTCTATTGAATTTATCCAATATGTCCTTAGCCCCACTTTCTTTCTTAACAACTATAAATGTATCATCAACATATCGGCAACAGAAATCAGATCAGACTTTGTTTGAAGTGTATATGATGTATGTATCCGGCATTCGTGTGCTGTTTAAATCTACACGTGGAACGCCGTTGACACAACTCTGCTGTTTTTACCTATTGACGCACACTGGCTGTGCTTTTTGACGGTATTAAGCCACAGACACCTCAAAATTTATGTTTGTGTATTGTATTTCATATTTTATGTTTAATATACTATCATATCTTAGACAAATCCTTGTGTTTTCGGATTTCACACGTGTCACTTAACATGTGTTTCTAATAATCGTTTGATGAACGTTCCGAATTTCTTTTGGAAGAAATTCACAACTTAATAGGATCCAGCATAAAATAGTATATCATCCTTTCTCACGAATCGTGTGATTTATCTTGTCATGCAGTTACTATGTTGATCTATCATTCCTCACGTAAATTGTGATTTAGTGTGTGGTCAATTCATCACCTTTGTCTCACCTTGATCTTTGTCGGATTGTCAACCAAACAGGCATAGACATTTCCAGCAAATAAGAACAATCCATTCTCACGGTTGTGAGCCGACTTTATTATTGCAAAAGGAAATGTATTGTGTGTCGGTGGCACAGCGGTAGAATGCTCGCCAACCGCGTATGTGGTCCGGGGTTCAGTCCCCAGCCACCGACTCACTCCGGTACCTTGCTAAGCCAGTAATAAGACTGGCAAAGAGGGAAGGTTGGCCATGAGGCTAGCAAGCAACCCTATCCTGTGCAAGAAAAAACACTAACGCTACCGAAAATTCAAGCCCTTTAGTTTGAAGCCCCCTATGTTCCACTGAGAACGTAAAGGAATGCAAAAAAAAATCATTGTTTCCTAATAAAGGTATAATACAGTATCTTATATTCATAGGCCAGCCTTTGTCTTTTGATATTTCCGTGACTCAGTGAATCGGATAGTACAACGGAACAAATAGACCTATTGTCGTATCAGTCGAATTCATTACCGTTATAGTAATTTACAAGCGTAGACATAACAAAGTAGCAACGGATTTATTCGATTCAGTTAAGTTATAACACAACTATGAGTGTGGAAAGACTGCTACTGTAGAAGGTACCATTTCAGTATTATACGTGGACGTGGTGGAGCATACTATTTACATATTTTATTTAGTAGTTACAGTGTTTTTTAATTCACGAAAAATACCCATTAAGACATTGAAATAAGAACAAATTAGTTCAGCGAATTCATTCACTTAGCTGTACAGTCGCAAATACATACAATTAATTTTGTGTGTGTATGTACATTAGGTTTGTCAAAATCAAAATCAAAATAACAGATAGTGTGGGTTCATTACATCATCAAAATAATTAAGAAATTAAAATGTGTGATTAATAATCATAGTTGTAACTAAGTGGGGTGAAGATTGGTAAGATGTGAGTAGGGTTACGTAATATAGACATGGTTTAGAAAGATTAGATGTTAGTGAAGGCATATTTTTTTTACTGATATATATATATTCATATTGTCACATAAACTTGACGAACTACAGGAGAAAACTAACAAATTGGTGTTACAAGCTGGCAGCAAAGACAGGACGTCAAACGAACAAAGAGAAGACGCGGCTAATGCAGATACCAATAACCAAATAACAACAGCAAAAACAAGCATCAGTCTCTATCGACACGGGAAATCGGAGGGATGTTACTCCTTCCACTTATCTAGGAGGCATCACTTCAACTACAGGCAGGCACACAGCATGGATGAAGATGTCAAATGTAGCCGGCGTTGGAAAGGCAAGACAAACCCTGAATTATGTGAAAAAAGTGTTGAAATCTGCACCACTCAGCATAAGGAATAAAATCCGGATTTCCATTACAAATGTCAAATCATTTCTTCGGTATGGTTCAGAGACATAGTGTGTGCGTCACCAAAAGCATTTCCCATAGGCAGCGGCAGACTTTTATCAACATCTAACTTCTCTGACTCTATACTAATGATCAGATGGCCGGTTAGCCAGAAGGGATAGACAACAAGGAACTCTTGGAACGAACAAACTAAGAACATATTTCTCAGCATATATGGTGAAGAGAATGGAGATGGATAGTACACACGCTGAGGAGGCCATCGAATGACATCATGCGTCAGGCCATCATTCAAGTGGAACCTGAATGGGGGACGACGAGTTAGGCTCCTGATGGTGATATGGAGGAGACTGTACAAGGAAGAGGTGGGGACGTATGTGTGGTGAGAGCTGTCTGGTATACAGCAATTTACGTCATTGTTTACGTCCCGAATCAGGGTCAGGAGAGAAAAACAAAAACAAAGCCTAACCTTGAGGAACTGAACAACCAGTCACAGCAGATTTAACGTGGGCATATACGATTCGCAGATATGTGGCCTGACTTTCTAAGAAACGGTCACAAAGAGATGACAGAATAAGCTGGAGTAAGAAAACAACCAATCAGAAGCAGTTGCTTCTCTGCTAAAATAACGAATAATAATGTACATGAAAATCTATAAATACCTCTTGATTTTCTCAGTAAATGATCTGCTGCCTGGCCCTTGTCTTCTGTCGTTACATTTGGTGTCACTGCCTAACGACAAATGGAAAGCCTATGCCCTACAGTTTTTTGATGGAGACAAATGGATCTTCGCGCAGGACTTCGAGGCTGTTGCGCAGTTGGTTGGCGTTTAAGATCCGTCAGCGATGAGGCTGTTACTTGGAACTCGGCCGAAAGCAGCATCTAAAAGTGTGAGGCAAAACACCGACGAATGAGGGCCAGGGTCAGGCAAACAGCTTCCAAAGTGGGAAGGACCACACATGGTCACTGTGAGAGGGGTTCACTTTCATACGATCACAAATGCAAACAAACAGAAACGAGTGAATATCAGTGAGCGCCGGAATTCCAGACAGCAAGACAAACAAACAAAGCCACCAGAACCAAGAAGACTGAACCGACTTCAGTCGAAAGTCTTTGACGGGTGGACGAGTGTGGTGAGAGCTGTCTGCCAACCAAAATTGTCTGTCTGTCTGTTTTCGACATAGAACTTTGCACATATGTGCGGCAGTTCAAGTCGCCACAATCCATGTAGCACGCAAAGCAAGAGAAGGAAGTAGAAGAAATGCAAAATATAGACAGTAAACAGAGGTGTGAGACAAAGGAATAGTAATAACGGAGAACAAAACAGTTTAACTGGAAATGATAAGTCACAAGGAGTGGATGCATCTGCGCCACTGAGAACGATTTTGAGCCATGTCGCCAATTGTTTCCAACCATTGGTTTTTACCATCCCGAGGGCCCCAACCAGGAAGTCTGCACCTTCCTACGTGGCTTAGACTAACTGTTGTAGATTTCATTGACTGGTGCCATGTTTTGGTTTGACCGCCGCTAGCTCTTTTCCAGCCTGACCCTATATCAGCTAACATTGCCCGTCGAGGAAGGCGATGACTAGGCATACGTAGCACATGTCCTAACCATCTCAGTCGATGCAATTTCACAGTCTCGTCGATTGATTTCCCCGCCTTACCTAGCACTCGACGCCTAACCTCAATATTGCTCACCTTATTATTCCACTTCACGCGGGAGATAGAACGCAGACACCTATGATCGAAGACAGCTAATCTTTTCATGTCTTCTGCTCTCAATGGCCAGGTCTCACAGCCATAAAGGAGGACGGAGCGGACTGTTGAGCAGTACACACGCCCTTTGGTCGATAGTCGGATATCGCGTCTACGCCAGAGACGGCGAAAACTGGCGAATGCGAAACTAGCCCTCTGTATTCGTGCTGAAATTTCGTCGGAGATCAACCCGTTGGGGCTGATGGTACTTCCCAAGTAAGTGAAGCGGTCAACGTGTTCTACCACTTCACTTCCTATTTCTAATCTAGGGGTCGGTGAAGTCCAATCCTGCAGCATCATCTTACATTTTATAGGGGCGAATCGCATGCCAAACATACGGAGATTGTTGCTGAAAGTGTTCAGTAGACTCTGCATTTTGTCAGCGTCCTCGCCTAGAAGGACTATATCGTCCGCATATTCTAAGTCAACGAGATTCTTCCCTGGTAGCAAGTCAATCCCTGAGTCGCTGAAGTGAGTTAGGGTTAAGTCCATTAGTACATCTATGATGAAATTGAATAGGAATGGGGATAATGTATTGTACACAACAATTGGCGCCAATCTTTGCATCCCAAATCAGGGTCATGAGAAAAAACAAAAACAAAGCTTAACCTTTAGGAACTCAACAACCTATCACAGTAGACTTAGCGTGAGCGGATACCATTAGCAGATATATATCAACGGACTATCTAAGAAACGGCAACAAAGAGATGACAGAATAACTTTCAGCTACCAATCAGAAGACGCTGTTTCTATGCTAATAATAACGAATAGTAATGTACATAAAAATCTATAGATACCTGTTGATTTTCTCAGAAAACGATCTGTTGCCTGGCCCTCGTCTTCTGTCGTCACATATGAAAAATCGTGGAGACAGTTTGAGAAAGGACTGCAGAGAACAGGACAAAATGGAGGCACGGTGTTGAAGACGTATGTTCCACTAGGAACTCAAGCGAACAATAATAATAATAATTCATAAATGATGTTTCTTCTTTTACAGATTCAAGCTACAGATATCTTGGTTGAACAATCTCAAAATTATTTCTATTGTCAAATAAACCATTTATTCCTAAAATGCTCATAACTTAGGATGAAATTTAGTTCGTGGAGTTGACAAGCACTCCTCCTCATAGGTTACCCCTCCGATTGTGTACATCAATCAATTCATGTGTAACTACCGGGAGAACAGAAAGAAGCGCCTGTTTCAATACTCTTTGAACATGTACCAAACAGACTTCGATTAAAAAGGACCAATTTAGTTTGAGTTCGTCAATTATCAAACACCTGAAAGGTACAGAGCACAGTCAGCAGAAACATTTCGAGCATTCAAAATGAAACAAGCCAAGTGTCCTTCGACTGAAACCTGACTTATGTGTTCTGAAGGGACTATCTATCGTGGGACTTCAATTATCCTGGCAAATCTCCCACTGGTAACTCTTTATCTTATCATTCCATTATATTTCGCTTAGGTTTTTGGATCCTTTTGTGGTGAGAGCTGTCTACTAGCCAATTGGTTGACAGTAATTGAGGTCAATGTTTATGTATCAAATATTAGTCATGTTGTGGTGAGAGATGGTTGCTAGCCAAATTGGTTGACAGTAATTGAGGTCAAAGGTCAAGATGGACAGGCGGATACAGTTAACATATAGATGAACTGACACAGCCACAAGAGATGCAAGGTTAATACGTGTTGATTTTCCGTAATAAACGTTCTGTTGCCTGGCCCTTGTCTTCCGTTGTTACACTTTGAGTTCTACTCATTGTATTACGCAATCGTCTCTTCGTTTGACTTTGTCTGTACACACCAAATTTCGATTTTCCAATCTTATAAGTTCTAGCCAATGTATTTTGTTACCTCCGATTATGCAATTATCACTGAGTCATCACCAATCACCCTAACAAGAAGAGGAACTTTAATCTTACAATGTATGTATGTCCTAATAACTTATGATAACTTTATGTTTTTGTTTCAGTATGACTACCATACAACGACCCTTACTGAAGGACTGATTCTACATGGTGATAAGCCAAATGTATGTTAAAATTGGATGATAACTGGTTTCATTATACATATTTTAACTTATATGCAGCTGAAGAGAACCAACGACTGCGATGGGATTACTTTACAGGATGCAGTATTTTAGGCTAAGACAGTGAATACAAAAAAGGGAATCAACAATGAATAAAAGATGTGGCGAAATGGTTAATTCACAGGTTATAATGCTTAAAATTTTAAACCCCCGCATTCATATAAGCAACGAATCATAATTACAGTCCAGTGAATTCTTTAAGTAAGTTAACTGTACGGTGCTGGGGACCACCAGAGTAAGGTTCGACAGATGAATATGTAGCACATAAGGCGAATATCGCTTTTATTTCTAACTGCCTTAGACATCTCTTGATGTTCTAAAATGTCTGAAATCTCTAAAACCTTCTTGATACTGATGGTGTATCTGCTGTTGTCCTTAGGGAAGATACGCCGAAATTTTATGCTGCAAACATTTTCAATACTCCTTTTTCCAGTAATGTTGTGCTTGTAGCATGAAAAGACATTAAAATTATCCTGTTACCCGAATCATGCACTGGTATGAATGTTAAATTTAGACCTACTGCAATTAGCTCTCCTTTTTTGAAATTAATGGGAGAATTACGTTCACTCAACGTTGAAAAGTTTTTATGACCTCAAACTGTTCGGATATTAAACAGGATAGAAGTACATTAGATGCTGTTGCTGCTGATGTCTTTCATCATAACACATTGTTTCCTGCTTAGACAATGGAGCCAACTATATTCGATGTACCTTCCTTGACTATACATCCGCTTTTGACTATGTACCCAAGTGTCTTCAACACTATGGCGTATGGTGTACTCAAGTCTTTGTCAACCTCATTCAACAGCTGGCTATATGACAATGCCATGTGTCAAGTGATCCACAACGGAAAACTCAGAGAAGCCTTTGAAGTGCATACACGAGTAAGACAAGACTCTGTCTACTATCAATGACGATGACATTCCTAATTGTGGTGGACTGGATTATGCGTCAGATTATGGAGAGCGAAGAGATAAGCGTACGCTGGAGTACAGGTAAGAGACTCTAGGAGATCTGGATTTCGCGTGTGGATGATTTATGTTTAATGTCACACAAACTCGAAGACTTGCAAGCGAAAATCAACAAACTGACTGAAGAGGCTGGCAGCGAAAACACGACTCCAAGTGAACACAAAGAAGACAAAGGTGATGGGGATAACCAACCAACTGCAAGAACAACCAGCACCAATCACCATCAACGGGAGAGATTTTACAGAGGTTGCCTCCTTCATTTATCTGGGAAGCATCGTTTCAACTACAAGCACACGGAAGGGACGAAGATGTCAAAGTCAGACAGGATTGGAAAGGCAAAATACGTGCACCTTCATCAACCTAAAACCAGTTTGGAAATCTTCTGCTTCACTCAGGACAAGGAACATGATTCGCATTTTCAACACCAATGTCGAGTCGGTTCTTCTATACGAATCAGAAACTTGGCGTATCACAGAAAGCATTTTCAACAGGTTGCAGACTTTCATCAACAGCTGCCCACTTTTCTGGCTGTCGCCATCCTGAAGACCAGAAACAATTAGCAACAAGAAACTCTGGCTGGCTAGGAACAAACCAACCAAGAGCCGACCGCTCAACAGATATGTAGGAGAAAGTGGAGATGGATTGGGCATTCATTGAAGAGGCCGCCGAATGACATCGCGCGCAATACAGGCCATTGCTTGAGTGAAATCCAAATGAAAAGAGACGAGTGGGTTGTCCTAGAGTGACATGGAGCAGATCGAGAGAAGAGATGAGAGAGTTTGGTCTATCGTGGACCCAGCTGAAGAGGACGGCAGAAAACAGAACAAAGTGGAGATGCGTTGTTGAAGCCAGCCAGTTCCACTCGGAACGCAAGGGAATAATAATAATAATTCTTATTTCTCTGACAGAACGAAGTATATTGAATATAAAGGCTGGATTGCTTACTGAAGCTGGAGTCCCTCAAAGTACTGTCCTGCTCTCCTCTTCTTTTTTCTCTCTTACAAGACACTAGCCTCTCTCAGAGGAAGTCAACTTCCTAAAAAACACTGACGGTTTGTCTGTCTCGTTGCCAGTTACATTCAGATCTAACTGTTCCAAACTGAATAACTTTTTATCGGCCAGTAGCTTTACCTTAAATCCTTCTAAATGTTCGACAATTAATTTCACCTTCAGGCATAAACCTGATCTCAACGAAATCATTAGTTAGTTCATACGGTGTTTGTAGCTTAGAGGGCACTGGAATAGAAAGTAAGTCAAGCATAAAATACCTTGGTATGCTTCTATCCTCTCACCTTTCTCAGTCATTCATATCTTGTCGATTTCGTAGAAAACATCTCGTCTAACCTACCATACGATCTGGTAGGTATCACTCAACCTCTACTGTTTACAGTTTGTTGACTCTTGCATCCAACCTATCGTATTTAACTGCTCCGCCTTAGTATTTCTTGGGCTCCTCAAAAAGGACTATATCATATTGTGAAGGATAGTAAAGCTTGTCAGTAAGGCGAGTAGTGTGTGTGCCACTTTGTCAGCCAGCTCGTTACTACTCTAGTCGACAGACACCTGAACTCATGTGAGAAACGGTCTAAATCCATATTGACTGACTCGCATCTCATCAGGTAGACACAACCAGAAGAGTCATTAAAAAAGATGATATGCTCTCGTACAACCAAGTACAATAACTCAACGACACCTTATTTCGTCCACGCTTTTTTTTGTGACAAAGATAATGTTAGACGAGAAAACCTACTACGACTTACTATGTTAAATAACAAAATAAACGGCTCGTTTATTCTCTCCTAGTTGTAATCAACGGTGACACTATTTCGAACCATCATCTTAAAATTTTGGCTATTAATATCCGGCTATCGACCAAAGGAATTGTGTTCTTCTTAGCAGTCCGCTCCGTCCTCCTTTATGCCTGTGAGTGAGACCTGGTCATTGAGAGTGGAAGACATGAAAAGGCTGGCTAGTTGTCTTTGATCATAGGTGCCTGGGTTGTATCTCCCGTGTGAAGTGGTATAGTAGGGTAAGTAATACTGAGGTTAGGCGATGAGTGCTAGGTAAGGAGAGGAAATCAGTCGACGAGGCTGTGAAGCTACATCGACTGAGATGGTTAGGACATGTGCTACGTATGCCTAGCCATCGATCGCCATAGGAAGATGTAGACTTCCTGACTGGTTGAGGTCCTCTGGACGGCAAAAACCAATGGCTGGGGCCCATTGGTGATATGGCTCACAATCGTTCTCAATGAATAACACAGATGCATCCACTCCTTGTTACTTATAATACCCAATGAAACTATATTGTTCTCCGATATTACTATTCCTTTGTCTCACACCTCTGTTTACTGTCTCTAATATGCATTTCTTCTCTTGCTTTGTGTGCTACATGGAGTGTGGCGATTTGAACTGCTGCACATCGGTGCAAAGTCATATGTTGAAAATAGACATTATTATTATTATTAATCATCATTTTTTTTACTCTTTTTGTGCATTTTCCACTTAATTGTCACTGCTTATACCAAAGAATCTGTCATTGTCAATCCTGGTTACGTACACAGTGTAATATTATGTGTTTTGTTGTTGGTGTTGTCAAAGTAAAATAGATGCAGTATATTGTACTAAATGCTGAAAATTTCACACTGTGTCATCCTAAGTACTCTTTTGGAATTATCATCAAATTATTATCATTATTTAAAAACCCATACATTCAGTCAACTTTCATTCTTAACAGGTACAAATCGATATGAATGAAGCATAACACACAAGGGATGAGCAAATAGTATTATAGTATTTAGACAAAGCAATAAGAAGACGTAATTTGTCTGAATCCTGTATTCTGTATATTTGCGCAACACATTTCGAACAATCTGATACAACACACACACTCACGGACTTGTCATAGGAATATGTACATGTAGACAATAATGAAGAGTTAAGGGATGAGTAAACAGACACTCAGGTCAAGTTAAAAGGGCGTATTGAAGGTGAAAATAACGATGAAGATCACTAAACCAATGAAGGGAGGGGTAATAGTACATCTACCCTGGCTGGTATCAAAATAAAGTTTACCAAGTAAGGTTTAGCGTGATACAGAATTGTTGCTTTGAACGCATAAAGGTGGTTTAAACTTTCTAATTGCCAGCTAGAGCTTCCACAAACTTTACGGTACGCATCAAACACGTTCTGTATAGAGAGGTTTAAAAGATGTGCAAACATCAATTTTATATCCTGTCTCTATAATATGTTTTGCAATAGGAGCTAGGTAACCTGTTCTCACCACTATTGTTATTATCATTATTATTATTAATTCATACCGAATCATTTTGTAACAACAACAGATTGTCAAGCCTCTTGCTAAAATTGTCCATTTCTTGAATACATACATCTGGGTTTTGTTGATGAAGACGTGTAATAACGATGTTGAAAGCGTTCATACTCTCTTTACGGAATTCATCGCTTGCACTTGACACTTCAGATGTATTTTCAGGCATTATCTAATTGTGGATTAAATTTATATTGATTTTTATTAATACATGGATTATACAGTATACCCAATAATGAGATAAAAATAGCTAATTAATACAATCCGATGATCTTGATCAAGAAAATGAATGAGACGAATTATTTGGTTGTTTATATTACCATTCTCAAGAGATGTCAGGGATTTCATTGGTCGTCGTCGTAGTAGTAGTATTGTGGTGGTGTGATACAGACAATGTGTTCCAACGGAAATATTATTCTCACATATTCCCACAGTTCAATACGATATTGGCTGGAGGATTATATCATGAGCTGACATCAGTTAAAGAACCATTGGAAAACCTGCAGGGAGTACTGGATAGCCATCTGTTTCGTCCTAGTTTGCGACTATTCAGCAGTACGCACCCACCGCCACGGTTCGAACCCAGGACCTTCTGGTTACAAGGCGAGCTGGCTGGTAGACCATTAAGCCTCTGGGACCCGACCTTATGACCCATGAATTCTAAATTCTGCCAATTCATGATACAGAGCGACCACCAACCAATATCATAGTCGGCAACTCGAAAAATAAATCGAATCTTTGGAAATGAACTCTTGAAAATTAATCTGATGCTCGCTAGTGACTTGCTACAGGACGGAGTTCCCTGGAGTTCTAGTGAGAAGTCGTGACCAGTCAGGTGCATCCAGTCGGAAGTGAAGATGGGTTTCCCGCCGGGTTTGAACCCCAGTGGGGGGCGTACTGATGAAGAGTCCCAAAATAGGACAAAACAGATGGCTATCCAGTACTCCCAGGTTTTTCAATGGTTCTCTAACTGATGTCAGCTCATGATGAAATCCTCCAACCAATCAGACAAAACATCCCTGCAAAACTAATACTTGACAATACGATATTAGCAACAGAATACGATATACCTATTTGAGCATTCTATTTCATGTCGTTTCAAGTAAACCAAAATCACACGCTCAATGACTGGTTACAGAATATAAAACTAAATGCATATAAACACCGTTTTGATCACTTCCAAATATACCTTGGCTTCCGTGTCTTGCCTTCTGTTGTTACAGTAGTAGCAACAGCAAATCAATCCGAAGACATTAGGCGTGTGTGACCTATTCACTGCACTTTCTTAGCACTCAAAATAAGGCGACCTGTTAATATAAGGATAAAACTTGGGCAGTGTGTGGTAGAGCATGACTGCATTATGGATAAAATTTTATTTTGATAGTGTCACACAGTGTTGTTATTCAGTAATATTTAATGATGAAGTTTCGAGCACAAATTATTGCTCATAATCATATCAAGTTACTCACACAATTGACTGGATATCTAGTCAATTCCACACATGTGTATAAATGAAAGGGAAAAGTTGTGTGAGTGACTTGATATGATTATGAGTGGTAATAGTTTGTGCTCGAAACGTGGTCATCACTTAATATTACTGTATAACACTGTGTGACAATATCAAAATAAAATTTTATCCATAATGGAGTTATACTCTACCGCAGTGCCCAAGTTTTATACTTTGATCATAGGTATCTGCGTTCTATCTCCCGTGTCAAGTGGCATAATAAGGTGAGCAATATTGAGGTTAGGTGTCGGTGGAGTGGTAGATAAGGAAGGAAGGGAAATCGATAGACGAGGCTGTGAAGTTACATAGACGGAGATGCTACACATTCATCCCTAGCCATCACCTTCCTCGACAATGGGCAATGTTCGCTGACATAGGGTCAGGTTGGAAACGAGAAAGCTAGTGGGGGTCAAACAAAAGCATGGCTTCATCAGTCAATGAAATCCGCAACAATTAGTTTAAGCTGGCCACGTAGGAAGGTGTAGAGTGCTGTCTGTTCGGGGTCCTCGGGACGGTAAAAACCAATGGCTAGAGACAGTTGGTGATATGGCTCAAAGTCGTCGTTCTCAATGGCTAACGCAGATGCATCCACTTCCCTTGTGACTTATAATACCCAATGAAACTATATTGTTTTTCGATATTACTATTGTTTTTGCCTCATATCTCTGTTTACTGTCTCTATTTTGCATTTCTCCTACTATCTCCTCTTGCTTTGTGTGCTACAAGGAGTGGAGTGTGGTGACTTGAACTGCTGCACATCGGTGCAAAGTTCTATGTTGAAACCAGTCAGTCAGCCAGTCAATAATCCATGGAGGTATTAGTGATGAAAATAATGATTACTGAATACGCTATACCCTCACCTTCGCTAGCAAAACAGCTATTCTATAGTAAATTATAGTAAAATCAAATATATTTTCATCATGTGTGTGTATATATCAAAATCACAGCTGTACAGCTTTCTTTTCTTAATTACCGGTTGTAAGTCATGACGCTGCGGCTGCTTCTTTCTTCTGACGTTTTTTCTCTGCTTCTTCTTCTCGTTCTTTTTCAATGGCTTGAACATATTTTTGGATATCAGTATTATCCAGCATCTAAAAAAGAAATAGAAATATACATAATTTGATGAATAAATATTTAAAATAGCTGGCAAGTTTTACTCTTATATAAGTATAACAGTAAGTTTTACAATGAGATGACTCAACCTTGACTAAGACTGAAGTCTATCTGACCTCATTAGATAATCTTTCGTACAGACAACAACAACAAAAAGAACTCAAAAATTGTCAGATTCCAAAGATTTTAGAAACTGTCTAGTTGATTTCTGTAATAAAAAGGTGATAATTTTAGCCTTCTATAAGCTGTAACAACTAGTAACCAAGGTTATAGCAAAAGAACAATGACCTGATAACTACTGTATAAATCGTACTAAGAATCTCAGCTTAACGTGTAAAGTTTAGTGTCTTATCCCCCCCCCCCCCGTGTTACAGGTACCAAGCATTCAATTTAAAATAAAAGGATATCAGTGTCCTATCAGAAGTAGTTGATGGGAGTTGCCTGAAATTCTCATGTAAGTGTTTCAAATGTGTTTATGACAGTAGATTCAAGGGATGTTTGTTTCAAAAGACAGTTATCCTTCTCATTCTTACATACATTAATCGCCATAGAAGCCAACTAGGCAGTAGTATCAGTTTAAGTAGCTCTAATTTGCTACAGCAAAAAAAGAGAAATTAACAGAAATGAAATGATAACACAAACACACAGCTCAATCGAAACATTTCTGCTCCCAGCGAACTGTTCAAATTATCTCCTGAAAAAATCAGGGTGGATTTTGTGAACTCCCCCTACTTGACTTCCGTGAGTAATCACATCCTGTACGCTCTAAAGTTTCGTCGAGTGAGTCCTGTTATCTGATTTGGACACTGAAAGCTGATATAGGAAGTTAGAAGCGTGAACAAGGAAGTGACTCGGTTTTTAAGTCACTAACAATAATTATACAACTGATAGATTGTAACCCGACTGAATAATAGCATTACGAGTAGAGCAACAAGGTAAATTGTGACAATAATTCTGCACCCTAATCGAAGTGTGTGGACAGTTGATGCCTCCAGGCTCCCATACCATAGATGATTCCTCCTTGCTTCGTGTGACCACAAAGTGTATGGAACAATTGCTAGATGAAAGTCAAACACCACTTTTGAAGTTGAAGTTTCGTCTTTACACAGGAACATATCGTGGAACTACCGTCTGCCATAGGATAACATAAGCGTTTACAGTTCTCGGTGTCAACCTAATTATAACCTGTCCCCCCAGAGTTGGTGTTATTTGTTTGCATTGAATGAATCCACATAGAATTCTTTGACAAAGTAATCAATTACTACAGTTAGCACTTTTGATGTGAGAACGCTTGATTTCACATTCTGAAAACAGACGTATATCTATTTCTAAAAGTATTAACAAGTCAGTTACATCAAATAACTCGAGTGGAACATTCCAACGGTGACTGAGACATATGTATTCATTCAGTAACCCAAGTATACCAGTATATTGTTTGTAGTTAACACCTTCACATATTCATTGAATCAGGAATACATATATTCACTTTTGTAAACCAGTTTTACTGTTCCCAGATATTCATACCAAAAATACTCAAGAAAAACAAAACAATCGAGCAAACAAACAATCTTGCTTCCAAGCCGTGTATCTAATCACTTGATTTCAACAGGTACTATACATGAAGAAAACCATATAAGTATAAAACTTATCTTATCTATAATGGAGGGATGAAGAAAAGCAGTAATCAAAATAACAAGTTTCTAGAATTCCATTCTACGTTTTGTCCATGGCGTGAACTGCAAAATATTACGTAGCGATGAATAATAGGTCTATTTACTAAAATTCTTCTAAGGTAAAGCTACTTTAAATCTACTTTGTGATCTGAATTTGTGAATGAATCAATGTTTGTTAAGTAATTTTGTTAAATGGTTCTTTAACATAAGATAATCCTAATTAAAGCAAGAATTCCTGTCCACTCACCTAAAATCCCTACAAAATGTAAAGGCTACAACCCTATGCAAGAATTTAGTGGACGTTTACAAAAATACAGCAGGATATGCTTAACAGTAACACATTGACACAAGCCTTTCACGCATAATAAATGTAAACTTTCAAATATAAATGTAAGCTGGAAGAAGAATTGTAACGTACTTGCCAGTCAACAAAAGGATCCCCGGGTTTTGTCGGTGCTTTCCATCTCATTACGCCTAACTCCATGTGTTTAGCATCTGACTGAACTACTTCCATAAGGGCTTTAACTGCAAGCTTCACAGTTCCAAATTCATCTGATACAGCATCTTCAGTGTAGTTCTTTTCTAAGAATTCCCGTGCTACTTTTGCATTTTTACCAATGGCGTTAGCCTACAAGTTACTTAAAATAATTAGGACTTACCAGCCACTCAACATGAGTACCGGATGGATCGGTCTGATATAGATGTGGTGTACCATCTTGGTTGAATCCACATATTAAAGTCGATACGCCAAAAGGCCGACGACCATTACTCTGAGTGTATTTTTGCTTTAACTGAGCCGTGTATCTTGCAATATATTCCAAAGAAACTGGATCCTCAACGGTCAATTTGTAACTTTTGCATTCCACTCTAATCCTACTTATCAAAACACGAGCGTCAGCGATGAGCCCTGCAACATCGAAAGTAGAGACAACAGATTACCTGCAAAGGCCACTGCGACGTGATCATCAAGAAGGGCAATTTTTCTTACGGTTCTGTCATTTTGTAGCTTAGTTGATGCCTTCTTTTCAACACACAATACAACACAGTTTTTTCCTCTGACACCAATCTACGACGAAAACTAGGACCACCCAAGAGATTTACTTACTGCAGTCGAACTTTTCCTAACTGCCTCTTGAGCGTATTCTACTTGGAAAAGATGACCATCGGGAGAGAATATTGTAATTGCTCTGTCATACTTCGCTGTCATGATGCAGAAACACTGTGACGAGGAAGCACAGGGACAAAATATGAATGAAAAGCAGAACGTGGATGTCGTTGAAACACTTTGTAAATAATAACCGTCTCAATAGAAAGACACAAGAGTTATACACTGAAAGCAATCAACGTTCAGCTGCCGCCAGTTTTTGAAATAACACCTTTATCAGAATTTGACCAACTACACTAATCAAAGTGATGCAGCCAAAGTGTTTGGCAGGAGGTGTTCAATAGAATACAGTATTCAATAGACTAATTTTCTTCTGTCAGCATAAGTAAGCATAGTTCATTTAATCTCACTTTTATATTCAAAATACTGGTTCTTACCGTTTGACTTGACTTCTAGAGCCAACAAGGGAATTTCTGTAACTTGACCAGGCGAGTTAAGCCGTTCTTAGGTACTTGAATCTCATGTTACACATTGGTTAGAGGTATTCCTTTCGCTCATATATACGTGTAGAGATGAAGAAGGTAATAAGAAAAGTCTCCCCAGGAAAAGTAGAAGTCAGTAGATGTAGTTGGCAGAAGTGTGTCAGAATAAACTAAACTACTACGTTTTAATAATAGACCATGATGGTTTAAATCATTCTTGCCGTCTGCGACCGTTTAGAGTATTTAATAAGTTTATTGGTCCATGATGTGTTTTGCTAAGCGCAAGCATGTTTGTGTTATTTTTAACCCGTTCTTTTGCAGAAGCCTATAATACGTCTTCTGTTGGTAATATATCTTTTAAAACTTTTGGCGGTGAATAATCCCCCAGAATTACTAGTCTAGGGCATCCGTCACTCAACAATGGGTGCTGGCCCTCACTGTTTAAGTTGGTTTGTTAAGCTGAATGTACGCGGTCAAATACGCTGTTGCGTCACGTTCGGTAGTTCGCGGGCGCATTCCAGCTAGTTGATCTAGCGTTATGTCTCTACAATGCCGACCCCGGAATATGTCTCGTAATTTGGACGATCACTTTGTTTTTTTATCTTTCTATGACACTAGAATGACAATTATCTTGGGAGTAACAGAGTAAATCCATTTGCATACCGCATATTTTTTGCAACCCTCAACATCCCTCATCTCCAAAAAATGTTAGAGAATTACGAAATAAAATCATCAACGTGACGTGTATGATGTTCATAAACGTATATGCGAGTCGCGTTACGCAGGTAACTGAGACATTTCGGAGATTCATCTTCAAAAAACTGGTTCGGAAATATAAAAACTCAAAATTAACTTAATACAAGGTACAACTAGCAGTTCCAGTGACAAGCAGTCTGTCAGTATTTTCCTTATATGTCATCATTAGGTACTACGTTAGTTGTCCTCACTTTCACAACTGAGAGCTTCAATACTCCAACAAATTCTCTCCAGGTTCTCTCAGTTATAAAGTGAAATGCTAGTTGTCATTGCAATATTGGTTAATAACGCAGCGGATGTGTAGGGGATCAAAGAAGTTGATCAAATCAACTGAATCAAGGCCGTTTAGCTGTCAACAACCAATTTTCCTATCCGTGTGGACTGAAACACATGGCAGTCAGAACTTGATGTATGTACTACTCTGTAAAATGTGCATCTCTATAGTCCATCCCGATCATCGCTAATAAGTGCACCTTTGAGCAGCCATGACAGTTATATTCTCCCTTCGCTACTTGCGGTGATGTTAAGAACAGTCTGACCACCAGATTAGGTAGGCCAGGCCAGATTATAGGTAGTGTTTACTATACAATGATGTCCATTTATAAACATTTATATCTACATAAAATATTAATCTTCTCTTCATGTTCACATACTTTATCTTTCTGCTACTTTGCCGTTGAGCGTACTCTCCTATATACCTCCTGGTCGAGGTCGAACAACTCAACATTTAAACTGAAATGACCATTTAAGTAAATTCAAACTCAAATTCCATGAACGATCTGATGCAACCACTTGAAAACGCTGGCCAACATTCTGTACAAAGAGTATTCTTGATCTGAAATAAAGAAGCAACTGGTTTTCAAACAGTTTTCAATGTATTACTCAACTTACATGTACAGTCTGCCATGCTGACGCAAATGGTGCAGATGGATAGTTCTAGAATCGACCTCGGCCCCATTTGATGCAGTAAAACAATGTAACATGAACTTATCTAATTTTCGTATCAACGATCAAATTTCTTTCCTATTATAAAACTACGATTAGACTGGTCAAAAAAATGGAATAAATACATTATTGACTCAAAATAATACATCAACAAACTTTAACTCAAGGATGCTGTTCACAACAAAGTTATATAGGAGAATTGACTTCAAGCTTTATTTTTCCCAGATATTTGTATTACATTCATCTGATGTCTGGGTTTTTTGTTAATGCGAAGACAATATTTCTATATCTTTTTGTGCTACACAGACAGACTATTTTGCAGACTGTTCCGACTCACCCTAATGTCAGAAAGAACAAACAAACTGTAAATTCAACATACATCGAAACATGTGTAATTTATATAACAACTTATCCATGCCTGTACAATTGGTATGTTCCTGCATAAACAGGAACAAATAAATATTATTATATTAAAGAGTCAGAGGGTAGCGTGACTAGAGTTCAGGTCTACCAAACCTATGACCACACAGCAATTGTGAGAGATATTTCTAGTCTCAAACGACTGGAAGCGCTCTCGAAGTGGTTCAAGAAGCATAACTAATCGGTTTCCTAGAGGTGCACTTCTTACTCAGACTAACAAATCAGTTATAGGTTCTCGTCTGTGCTGGACTTAGTGCGACTACAAGCACTGAAAGTCTTCCTTCTTCGTGTTGTGCGAATTTACTACGACTAATCACGACAGATGTCCCCACGGTTACTTCATAAGATACTCGTAAAGCCTTCAGCATGATATGCAAGATATGTTTGGTCTATAGGAATGATGTACAGTGCTGCAGAGGTTCATTTCAAGTACTTTTGAAAAATTTTATTGGTCCTATAAACTCCAAGTCATAAACACGCACCGGTATAATAGAGATTTCATAGGCTTCGGTGCCAGAGGGAAGAGATATATAGGTAATCAGGGGAGAAGTGGGTAATTAAGCATAGATTATTCTCTCATTTATTGCCAAAAGTCTGGTACCAATTGTAGATCTTTATTCGGTGATGGGCAATCTTCCTGCGCAACCACTAAATGTCTGCACTCCACCTGAAATTCGCTTTAATATGAAGGGTGAGAGACTGGCTAGACTTCTGAAACTACTTTACCGGGACGGGCTCTTCATCAACACTGTTACCGGTTATTCTACTGTTCTAACCGGCGATCAACCTGTGTCAAATCACCACCAAATAAATAGAAATGAAAGTCGTTTAGGAAAGCCGCGTTAAGGGAACAGAGGATTTCGCCTCCAACTGTATCTGTTACTCGTACCTCCAGCAGCATCCACGTTGGAGGAACAGAAAAAGTCAAATATCTAGCTGTTCAAACATTATTAACTTGTAGACAATCTACTATTTGAAATTATATCATATTTGGTCGTGCCTGTGAAAATGGCATGCATTTTCATGTAAATTTATGTTTATATGAAAATATACATAATTATTATTATGTATATAATAACCAGCTCAACTTCGACAAAAGCAGTATTACAAGGCGGACCGTAAGTGGAAGATTTGTAAGTGTCTAAGGGCGACCTCTAGGTAGAGCTTAACGTCAGCACCTGCTAAACTTGCCTTCCTTGGTTAATCCTGATCAGCACACTACCTACCGTGTATGTACTGGTAAATGAATTCAAAGTACAAGGCTTATGCACTGTTGTGTTTCCTAATATTAATTATATTTGTGTGACAAGCGAAAAACCAGAATTAATATGTAGCATTAGTGTACAACTTAGCTGTTAACTAGCTGGGGTAGCGAGCTCGAAGAATGCACCTAATGATAGCACAACGAGGGAGTGAGCCACGTGCGAGCAGTCACGCCGGAAGAACAAAGAAGATATGGCGCCATTTCACGTGCATGTGTTAAAACAAAAGTTCAAGCGTTCAAGGTGCACTACAGATTTATCGATCCACCAAGTATAAGCCAGTATAGCAAGTTTATGGAACAGCAGCCTGATCATGTGATTCCCATTTGGATACTATCAGTTCACTAAAAAAGTCTGCAAATAATTTCATTAGAACGCACACACTGGTACTTCTGATCATATTTCTCCGGTCCTCTGTCAACTAGCAAAGGTCTAAGCCGCGAAAGGGATTGTTGCCTCCAAAAAGCAGGAAACTGGTTCGAATAAACAAGTTCGTTGGATGTTTAATCAGTGTTCACCATTACTTATATAGACCCAGTGCCATGCAGTATTACTGACGAATAATTCTGTTCACAACAGAAATGGTGGGTCCCACTGGTCATAACTTCTCAATGGAACTCCGGGAAATCTATCCTGTAAAATGACAGAAGTTATAATCTATATGTCATTAAATCCCAACGTGATGACCAAGTGGTCAACAAATTTACCTTGTAGCCAGACGATCATGGCTACATATTCAGATTAAGTCACAAGTATTTACTGGCTAGGAGTTCAAAGCTAGTATAACAGGAGAATTTGAGTACTACGCTACGATATAATTTCAGTCATCAGGCTACACTAAAGACAGATCCTATTTCAGGCAATTTCATTTCCTTGAAGCTCAGTCCTTCTGTTGAGAGATTGACCACTCACTTTGCTTTATCGATGGTTGATATTATTGCAGATGTTATTTCATTGGTGAATTCATTCATCTCAACAGGATATTTTAATTCCATTTAATTTGTTGAAATTTGAGTATTTCTAGATTAATTGAAAGCAAGTGATCTTCTCTTTTTCGGTATACTTCGAGGATGATGATTTCATAGTCCTTATTGAATTCGAATTTTAGTTGTTCAGTCTCGTGCCTGATGGAACTTGGTTTTTCGATAATTCTCTGAAGTTCTTCTCTTAGGTAGAGTCTACTAAGCCGGTCTCCTGCTGCTGTTTTCACCTTGTTTGTCAAAACACGGTTGTGAATACAACGATATTTCGTAGTAATTACATTTTTAAGCACCGAATTTTAAAAATAAGGTGATTCGTAAACCGCACTTCTGTCTGTAACAATTGCATGAGTCGATTGCTTAGTCTTCGTACGGGAAGATCATAGGTGTAATTAATCCTAGAGTAAAATTTAGGCACCCTGGTGGAATATTATTCTATATTCAAGTATTGGTTCTTAGGGGTTTGACTGATTGGTTACAGGATTTCATCATGAGCTGACATCGGTTATAGAACCCCTGGAAAACCAATACTCGATAGCTGTTTCTTCTTAATTTGAGACTCCACTTCGGCAGTACGTATCCACCATCACGGTTTGAACCCGAGACCTTCCGGTTACAAGGCGAGCTTGTAGACCATTGAGCCACTGGGACTCGATCCGGAGGCCAGCCCATGAATTCTAACTTCTGCCAATTCACGACATAATGCGAATACTAGCCAATGTCTTCGGCGAACATTTCTCCTCACGCGGGACGTCACCACCCTGTCCTATTCTCTGTGGTCCCCTTTAACTCTCCCTAAATTGCCCGTTGTCTGCCATCTCCTTCTCACATGATCTATCCTATATCATTCTTGGACACATGCCCAACTTGTAGTTTCTAATTCGGATTCCAGTCAAGCAATTGACTGACATAAAATGTCATTTGACAGTCTCCTCAGCATGTGTACGATTCATCTCAATTTTCTTCTACATATTTGTTCAGCAACAGTTTTGGGGTTGGTTCATTTCCAGAGACCCTTTGCTGCTAACTGTTTCTGGACATCTTTAATACTTCTACCTTATTAAATACTATTGTGGTAAACTAGGACAAAGTAGCTCTCCAGTGCTCTCTTTGTTCTTTTAAACAGTTCCTCAATTGAAGTCAGTGCGTAAATTCAGTCAAATTCTTACAGCATAACACTTCCAAACTTTTTATTCCCATAATGCAGTACTATGCATTATTGCCTTCAAAGGTGTAGAAATGAATATTTATTGTTTTGTTATGTTTATTTAATAAAGCCGACTTGTTGAAAAGTAGTTCTGGTTTCGTATTCATAATAGCTTTTTGGCGTTCAAAGTAGATCTCATCACAATGCAATACATAAGGGAACTGTGCCCGAGTTATAGACCGTGGGTGTCAAAATGTACTCCCGAACCTTTCATAATTGACTTTCAAGCAAATGCCATACATTTCTCGAGGGAGATGAAAAAGGAATATTGTAAGGTGTAGTGAACTAAACGACTAAGTTTGCTCATGCACGCAATTAAGAAGGACGGAACAAGTACTAACATGTATGTATATATGATGTATTCAGTCCACTTAAGTTAATATGCACAAAAAATGTAGTTATTTGAAGAACTACATTAGTCCCAAAATAACCAAAATGTAGATGTACTAAACGACACAGATGAAATTGTCCGTTTCTTGAGTATGCAGATCCTCAACTACACTTCAGAGATGCCAACTGTCGCAGAGCACTTGCTTAGGAAAGAAAGTATATTGGGGTGAAGTATCCAAATGTAGATGTGTTGATCGGTAGGAGGCAGAGTTGGTTGGCAGATGTGATTAGTGAGAAGCTCGAGAGAGGGAAGCTTCGTCCGTGTTGCGCGCGGTACCAGGTTGTGTCCTTGTTCAATCTCACATAACAACCACTATTTTCTTTGAATTCCTTAATTTTTTTCGGTGAACGTATAATTTGATATGTTTTTCGGCCACTACAAAGGGATTAGTTTGCACTTCTTGTAATAAACTCCTTTGAAAATTCTGCGCATTATATAAACATTGTTCAGAATAAAGTTATTATTAACTTATTATTAACTTGCTGCGAGATTGTAAGTAAACGGCCCTTTATATTCTTTCTGTCACCAATATATTCTTGTTTATAATGTACTGTGCTTCTGGGTCGAATTAAGAAGAAATCCGTTGACATGTAGTGTACATTGTACCTTCGAACTTTTGTTTGAACGAACTCAGCCTGACTTTTAACCCCACTTCCACTTTGGGTTCGTGAACCTCCTGTATGGTTTCGGTTTCGCTCTCTCGCTGTACTTTCATCCAGTACACTCTCCGAGCTGACCACCGTCTCACCTCCAGATAAGTGTATACCTCTTATTTCTTATCAAATTCCATATCTCTTTTGTGTAAATACAATTCTGTTCCAGTCACACTTGCCATCTCAGGTCTTTTAACCTTGATTCCGTTCGTTAGTACTTGCACGTTAGGCAGAGTACGATTAAGGCCATAAGCGGTGAAGAAGTTTTGTAAGAGTGGTTATTGTTAGGTCGAAGTTAACCCAAATCAAACTCTTACAAGTGGTGAGCCCGAGTTTTCACCGTTTGCCTACTTAGTAGCCTAACGTGTATATAGTCCTTTTTCATATAGGCAATTTGTTTGTCACACAGAGTTATAAAATTTTACTTGCCTTGTTTTTACTCATATTTTTTGTTATCACATTTGTTGTTATCATTTTATTAATATATCGTCCCGTGTGCAGAATGACTGACAACAGTTCCCCCTCATAAATGGCTATCACCTTGCAGCTCCCTACCTTCTGGACTCATCATCCTGTTGCATGGTTCGACCACATCGAAGCTATGTTCGCCCTACGAAATATACACTCATAAGAGACTAAGGTGAACCTGGTTATGGTAAGTCTTCCTGAGAACGTCATGGAAGAAGTATCTGATGTCCTCACGGACCGATTCCCGGGCTTGTACGAGCGTCTCAAGCAGGCGCTAATTAAGCGCGTTGCACTTACCGACCAACAGAAAGTGCAGGAACTATTCAGAGATGTTCAGCTGGGTGATAGAAAGCCCACCCAACTGTTACGTCGAATGAGACAGTTGGTGGCTGACTTCAAAATAGACGACGCCTTCTTAAAACAGCTGTTGTTATAACGATTACCACAGGCGATTCAGACCATTTTAGCTCTAATCAACCATTCCCCCTTATCTGAACTAGTTGAAGCAGCCGATAGAGTAGTAGAGACTACTACATCCAACACGAACATTTCGGCTGCCGTTACTGCTAGTCCCACGCAGACTAAGAACTCCTCTGCCGAAGGGTCATCAAACGTAGATGTGGTGGCCCACACAGCTAAGCTATATGAGGAGATATGTAAGTTAAGACTCGATATGAGACCTAGAGGTCGGTCAAATAGCCGCACCAGCTCAACTCGTGGTAGATCTTCTTCACGAGCTGGCAGCAGGCGTCGTAGGTCTCAAAATTCCCAACCTGGAGTGTGCTGGTATCACCGGCGTTATGGTGCCAAGGCCCAAAAGTGTACTCGCCCGTGCACCTTCGATGTTCAGCAAACGGGAAACCAGTAGACCAGCACGTATTGGCGACTAACGTCGCTGGCGAACCACTTCCATGTCGCCTCTTCTATGTTACTGACCGTAACACTGGGACACGCTTCCTGGTTGACACCGGGGCGGAAGTTAGCGTGATTCCACCAACATATGAAGAGCGCCAGAAGCCACTTTCCTTACAGCTTCGTGCCGCGAACGGTTCGCCAATCACAACGTACGGTAAAAGGTTCTTAGATCTTAACACAGGGTTACGTAGGTCATTTCACTGGGTTTTCCTTGTGGCAGATGTAACTACTGGTATTATTGGTATGGATCTCATGCAACACTATCAGCTACTGGTAGATACTGGTAAACACAAATTGATCGATTCAGCTACAAACCTTACGATCTCCGGCGTTGTGACGCACACATCTACATTAAGCCCAGTATATTCAACCCCTGCCTCTAACGGCCCTTACGCTGATGTTCTCCAGTCCTTTGCCAACCTGTTCAAACCGGTTTCCAAACTTCCCTGTATGACTTCTACCGTCACTCATCATATCGTGACAACTGGTACACCGGTATTCACAAAGCCACGGCGGTTGTCCCCAGGAAAACTACAAGGCCGAATTCGAACATATGTTAGACATAGGGATAATCCGTCCTTCCAACAGCCCGTGGTCTTCCCCTATACATGTGGTGCCAAAGAATAACGGTATAGATTGGAGGCCTTGTGGTGACCACCGCAGGCTTAATGCACAGACCGTGCCAGATCGCTACCCCGCACCACATATTCATGACCTTACATCGTCACTAAAAGGTGCCACGGTATTCAGCAAACTGGACTTAACAAGAGCCTATCATCAGATTCCAGTTCATCCAGACGATATTCCTAAAACGGCAGTGATCACCCCTTTTGGTCTTTTCGAATTCCTTCGAATGCCGTTCGGTCTCCGCAACGCCGCACAAACATTCCAGCGATTTATTCACGATGTTTTGCGCGGATTGGATTGCGCGTATGCTTATCTCGACGATATTCTCGTGGCTAGCCCAGATGAAGCTACCCACCGTACGCATTTACAGATGGTTTTTGAGCGGTTAACAACCCATGGTTTGACACTTAACATGTCTAAATGCCAGATTGGCGTCCGTTCATTGACCTTCCTGGGACATGTCATTAATGAACAGGGAATTCGCCCGCTACCTAAGAAGGTGCAGGCAATACGCGACTTCCCGGAACCTACGTCAACAAAAGTTTTGCGCACATTTCTAGGCATGGTGAGTTATTGCCGACGGTTTGTTCCTCAATGTGCACATATTTTACAGGCACTCACAGACCTACTAAAGAGTAAGAGCAAAACGTTCAGCATGACACCAGAGGCTCGAGAAGCGTTCCAGAATATTAAGTCGGCAATTGCAGACGCCACCATGCTAGTTCACCTAGACGTCCATCTTCCGCTTAGCATCTCAGTTGATGCATCTAACACAGCCATTGGAGCTGTTCTACAGCAACAGGTAAATACCTCATGGATACCAGTCGCCTTTTTCTCTCGGAATTGTCCGCCGCTGAAGTATATATATATATTTATTCCTGTTTATGCAGGAACATACCAATTGTACAGGCATGGATAAGTTATTATATAAATTACAGTTTGTTTGTTCAATCTAACTTTAGAGTCAGTCAGAACAGTCTGCAAAATAGTCTGTCTGTGTAACACATAAAGAGATATAGAAATATTGTCTTCGCATTAACAAAAAACCCAGACTTCAGATGAGTGTGATACAAATATCTGGGAAAAATAAAGCTTGAAGTCAATTCTCCTATAAAACTTTGTTGTGAACAGCATCCGTGAGATAAAGTTTATTGATGTATTATTTTGATTCAATAATGTATTTATTCCATTTTTGTCAGCAGTCTTATCGTAGTTTTATAATAGGAAAGAAATTTGATCTTTGATACGAAAGTTAGATAAGGTAATGTTAGATTGTTTTACTGCATCAAATGGGGTCAATTCTAGAACTATCCATTTGCGCCATTTGCGTCAGCATGGCAGACTGTACATGTAAGTTGAGTAATACATTGATAACTGTTTGAAAACCAGTTGCTTCTTTATTTCAGATCAAGAATACTCCTTGTACAGAATGTTGGCCAGCGTTTTCAAGTGGTTGCATCGGATCGTTCATGGAATTTGAGTTTGAATTTACATAAATGGTCATTTCAGTTTGGATGTTGGGTTGTTCGACCTCAACCAGGAGGTATATAGAAGTTTACGCTCAGCAGGGAGATAAAGTATGTAAATATGAAAAGAACTTTATTATTTTATGTACATATAAATGTTTATAAATGTATATCATTGTATAGTAAACACTACCCATAATCTTGTTGTTTTTTATGTAATTTTGCGAAGTCTTAGAGTTTATTTAGTGTCGTAATATTTAGTAATGAGTCTAGGCGTTATAGTTTTCTAATAGCTGATGCGTTTTGGAAATAAGTGGTGCGGTGTGATTGGCATAGTCATTGGGATGAAGCAGTTTATATAGCAAGCGTTTGAAGGTTATAATAGAGTGACAGGTCCTTATTTCTAGGGGTAAACTGTTCCAGATCTTAGAGTACATGACTATGAAGAAGTTTGCACGGAGTGCTGTTTTACAGTTTTTCCTAGATACTTTGCACGTTTGGTTACGAAGGTTGTAAGAGCCTTCCGGTGAGAACTGTACCTCTTTGCTGTCTGTGAATGATATTTTATGCAATATTTTAAAGAAGAATGTTAGGTTAATGCTCAGTCGTCTCATCCAGAGTGGGTCGATACCTAGAGTTATACACCTTGATGTGTAGTCCTTTTCGCAGTCAAATCCTAGTAGTTTAGACGTGAAGTATCGTTGGACACTTTCTATTTTAAGTTTGTCACTTACGCGAGTGCTGCTGAGAATAAATGGACAGTATTCTAGTAGTGGTCTGACACAAGTTTTATATAATAATAGCTTCGCTTCGTAGTTGTGGAAATTCCTGAGTATGCATCCTAGAAGCATCCTCGATTTACGCGTCTTTGTCGCCACTTGCTCAGAGAATGTCAAGTCACTAGAGTACCTGAGTCCTAGGTCAACAACACTTTGGAGTTTAGGCAAGTCGATGGATTCAAGTACCAGTTTAATATTTATTGAGGGTGCACCGAAGCATATCCAACCACATTTGTTAAGGTTGAATTTTAGGTTCCATGTGGAGGACCATGCAGTTACTCGATCTAGTTCTTCCTGAACAGCTTTCTGAAAGTACCCTAAGTCATCACAGTGGAATGTGTAAGCTACTTTAAGATCATCTGCAAAGATGAATGGTTTGCCAAGTGAGAAACAGCTGCATATGTCGTTGACATATAGAGTGAATAGGAGGGGGCCTAAGACGCTACCTTGAACTACTCCAGAAGTGACTGGACTAGGTTTAGAGTTTACAGAACCCAGTCTAACTACTTGGGACCTATTGTTAAGGAATGATTCAATCCATCCTAATAATGGGTCACTTATTCCTAAGGAGTTTAGCTTATTTATTAGAAGCAAGTGGTCAACGCGGTCAAAGGCTTTGGATATGTCGAAGTAGATGACAAGTACTAGTTGTTTTTTGTCGCGGCTGCTAGTTATGTAGTTAAAGAAGTCAACGTGACATGTCATGCATGATCTGGATTTTAGGAATCCATGTTGGTTGGGACTTAGAATATTGCAGCTGAGCATATGTTTGAGGATATCATCTTTAACTATTCGTTCAATGATTCTAGATACTATAGGTGTAATATTGATTGGCCTATAGTTGTTGACTTCAGTTTTCGATCCGGATTTGTGTTTAGGTACTACAAATGTCGTTTTCCATTTATCTGGATAGGTTTGGCTTTCTAGGGACATTGTAAAAATCTTAAGTAATAAAACGGAAATGTCAGAACCACCGTGTTTATAAAGATACGATGGTATACCGTCAAAACCGGCACTACTAGAGTTTTTAAGAGTATTAACGGCTTGGTTAATATTAGAGTAAGTGAAATGAACTGTAGTGATTTGTTTCAGCGTTGAAGATGAAGGGAGTTCTATTTTAGATTGTAAACCGAGAAGTGGACTTGTAGGCTTAAGGTAGTTAGCTGCAAACGTCTCATTAAACAGTTCACACATGTCTGCATGTTTGCTGTATAGTTTGCCCTTGTTTATAAGGAGAGAAATTTTATGGCTTTGGCGATTCATTCGTTTCTTTAGTATTTCTGTGAGAGCACCTACTCTGGTGGTGCTGGCTAGTGCCGTGCATTCTTCATTTCTCATACGCAAGTTATGAGCTTGCGAGATGGAGCTAAGAGTACTAAGTATTGACCCTAGTGTACTAAAGTCGTGTCGCCTGAAGTAACTTGTTGACAGTCTTTTCAGTTTCCTACGATCCTTTGGCTTTATGAATGTCTTTCTATGTGGGGAAAACTTTAGTGTTTGAAGTGGGATGACAGCATCTAAGCATGTGTTGGAGTTATAGTAAAAGATGTCTAGAGCTTTCGAGAGGCTATCAGAATAGAAGTACTCACTCCATTCTGAGGATCTTAGCATTGATTTTACTAGAGTCCAGTCTGCCTTACTGTAGTTCCTGTAAGTTATTTGTTGTGAAGTAGGGGTATGGGCTGCATTGCTACTTGGTGGAAGTGGCAGTGCACAAAGCACTGTTTTGTGGTCACACCCTGAAAACTCAGAACCTACTAGGGTTGATAGGGGACTTATATTGTGGCAGAAGATTAAGTCTAGTACGCTATTACCTCTTGTAGGGGTAGTGACATTTTGTTTCCAGCCAAGTATATCCAGTGTGCCTAAGAACTTATCAAGTTTAGTTGGACCTGTGGGTATTTCCCAGTTGATTTCTGGTAAGTTAAAGTCTCCACATAGGATCTTATGATCGTAGTGGAGGGTGGATAATTGTTCTAGAGTATTAATAAGTTGGGTCTCGTAATTACTAAAGGTGCCAGGTGCTCTATAGGTGCATCCAATTAATACTATTGCGTTATTTAAGTGTAAGTTAACCCATAAAGTCTCAGGCATGTTAAGTGTACTACTTTCTAGCTGTGATACAGTAAGTGCATTCAGAAAGTACATAAGACAACCCCCTCCCTTACCACCTTCCCTGTCACACCGAAAGTGTGTATAGTTATCTAAGCTTATCTCTTCATCCAGTATGTTCGAGTTACACCAGGATTCAGTGATGACAATTATAGGGGGTTTGTATATTACTGTGAGTGCTCTGAGCATCGGTAGTTTATTTAGAACGGATCTAGCATTTATGAGGATTAGGTAAAGATGAGATTTGAAATAGCATTTGAAGTACTTAAGTTCGTCAATCAGCCCCGAATGTGGTTCAGCACCCAGTAGTACTGTTTGACATGACGACCCTATGTTGAGAGGAGTTTCAGCATCATGTTCACCTATGTCTATCGAGTTGGTGTGTGCTGTTTTCGGTGAAGAATTGAGCGTTGGAGTATTGGATGTGCTATAGGCTAAGGCATTTTTATTTTTAGTAAAGCTAGAAACGGGAGTGGGGATCTTAATTTGACCTAAACTTGTGCATGTACCAAGTGTGCTTAGTGGATGCGGGTGAGGTAGACTGTTCCTACATTCATGCAAAGGGGGAGCCAGCACTAGTGGTTTAGGAGTGTTAGCATCCCTACCAGCTGTTTTTTCAACACTGACAGGGACGCAGGGGATAAAAAATGATTGGGACCTTGTGAAGACCATGGTCTATTATTTCACCTATTGTTAGGTACAAGTGGTGTCCTTGTAAGGGTTTCGAATGTACTGCTTTGTGGGTTAGTTCCCAGCAGACTTGTACCGTATATCCGATCAAAATTTATTAGCGTGCCATACTGTGAATGCCCTGAGTTGTTGGTGGTCGAGTTCTGACTATTGTCACTTGTACTCTTGAGGGTGGCATTGTTTTGGCGTTGGTTATCAGTGTGGGCCGTGGTGCTATTTCGCACGTTGTGGGTGCCAATACTATTGACCGTGGGGAATGTGGGCTTACTTATACTGCCATTGTTGTTGTTGGCATGATTTGGGGTCATATTCTTCTCTTTTTTACCAATGGACTTATGGCTAGGAGAGGAAAGGGTCAACTTTCGGGGGGTTTTGACTTTTTTTCTTGGATTATTTAGTGACATGTCTAAATCTACAGTGGTAGGTGGTATAGTTTTATTGGCTATTTGATTACAATTTAGCGGCCTTTCGGTTGGTGTCGCTCTCTGAGAAGATAATTCTGTGTGGTTAGAGAGGGTGGTGCGGTGGATTCTACGGTGTCTCTCAAAGGGTTGGGTATAATTGCTGCTTGCAATGTCCTATTGTTTATTCCACAGTTAGACTCAGTGTGATAATTATATACGCGCCTTTCTATGACGGTCTTGTCCACCGCAACCTTTACTAGTTTATAATTTCTGGCTTGCAGTGGGGTGTGTTGGGAGTGGATAAATTTTCTGGCCTCAGCAGGTGTTTCGAACTGAAAACGAATAGGACAACACTTGTCATGTTGACTCTTCTTCAGCCTGTAGCACTTAGTCTTGGAGTTGGGCATTTTCGCCTCACTAAGTAGGATGCGCTGTACCTTTTTTAGTGCCTCATTATCCGGAACGTTGTAGACAATAGCATTTAATTTAGCATCTAGTCGTTTTGTTACTTCTGTAGTAACAAAGTTAATTAGGTTATCCACCTTAGATATCGATTCACTGTCAAGTTTGTTAAGGTCTACAGTTTTCATGAGAATAGTTAAAGGTGTCAGTTCACAGACCTGCAGTCTGATATCACTGATCTGACCTGATAAATTGGAGATTTTGGTATTGGTATCGGAAATTCCAGGATCTACTGACTTATTGTTTTTTAAGTCCCTTAACTCGGCCTTAAGTTCTCCTATAGACAACTTTAGAAGTTCTATTTCTGAAGATAGTACTGAAACAGAGCTTGAAGGCTGGAGCTTTTCGATAAGCACATAAGGTGTAGGGAGGGTTTCTGTATGAGCAGAGGGTACTGAATTTTTGGGAGTAGTGCTAATACTAGCTGTCAGTGCAGTTTTATCCTCAGTTTCAGCTCGACGCTTACGACATACAAGTGAGTTTTGTGGCTCACTATAACCATTTGTAGGAAGTATGTTGCTTGATGTAGCAATCAACGACTTAAAATTAGTCATCAGTTTTACAGGGGATTGAGTTCGCTGCTTTTTACTTTGGTTAACCATAACTATTTGATATGAGAGTTAATAGTTATAGGTATGGAAGTAGTAGAGGACTTGTGCAAGGATTACAACAAGATAAATTTTATGTAACGAATCACGCAAAAATGTAACGCAAACGTTGGACGTACCGCCAGTGAGGTATAGCACCCTTGGCAGAGAACTCCTCGCCATATACGCGGCTATCAAACATTTTCGCCATTTTGTCGAAGGTCGGAAATTCACAGTATTTACCGATCACAAGCTTCTGACGTGCGCCCTCCACACTACTACAGATGGATATTCTCCACGCGAATTGCGTCACTTGGACTATATCTCACAATTCACTTCGGACATTCGACATATTTCGGGGGTTGACAATGCTGTGGCAGACGCCTTGTCTAGGATATGTACCATGTCGGCGCCGCCAACCATTGACCTGAAACAAATGGCACAACGTCAGCTTACAGAGTTAGATCTCGATAAGCTCTCGTTAAATACCTCCTTGCATATCAAGCGTATACCGTTATTTAATAGCGAGGGCACCATCCTCTGCGATCTGTCCACCGGTACCTCGAGACCCATCGTTCCACCTTCATTGCGCCGTACTGTATTTGATAGCCTCCACAACCTTTCCCACCCAGGTATCCGGGCAACGGACAAACTAGGGTCAGCTAGATTTGTCTGGCCGGGTATAAACGGCGACGTGCGTATCTGGGCACGTGCCTGTGTGCCGTGTCAACGAGCCAAAGTCCACAAGCACAACATCACTCCAGTGGGTTCCTTCTCCACACCCGATGCTCGCTTTAGTCACGTACATCTAGATATAGTGGGTCCTCCACCACCATCAAATGGCCACTGTTACTTGTTTACATGTGTCGACCGGTTCGCTCGTTGGCCAGAAGCTATTCCCATCGCTGACACGACCGCGGAAACCATTTGCCGAGTGTTCATGGAGCGCTGGGTAGCTCAATTCGGATGCCCATCTTCGGTGACTACAGACCGTGGACAGCAGTTTGAATCAACCCACTTCAAGAAGCTCTTAGAGCTGCTGGGGTGCAAACGCATCCAAACAACCGCGTACCATCCAGCAGCAAATGGACTTGTAGAGCGTTTTCACCGCCAACTGAAAGCTTCGTTAATGGCTACCGAGAATACTAAGTAGACCGAGTCCCTTCCCCTAGTTCTACTTAGCATCCGTTCCACGCTCAAAGCAGACTTACAGTGCACCTCCGCAGAGTTGGTGTTCGGTACCATCCTTCGTCTCCCGGGTGAAATTATCTCACCTGAAAGTGGTGAGCCAAGTGCTACGGATGTACATTGTTATGCTCAGAACCTCAAGCGCCTTATGCAGCGCCTGCAACAAACTCCCACACGCACACAAAACAAGAGAGTGCAAGTAGATGCTAGACTCGATGACTGTACACACGTTTTTGTGCGTTGCGACGCCGTTCGTAGACCGTTACAACCTCCTTATGATGGACCATTCAAGGTCGTTAGTAGGAAAGAAAAATGTTTTGTTATTGATCGACTTGGCCGTCAAGACACCGTAAGTGTCGACAGCCTACACAACCAGCAACTACGCCCGCACCCACACCCCAGCCAAGTTCGATTGTCGAAAATCCTACTAAACCTAGAAGTTCTCCGGATGAGACAAGTAAAGCACTGGTTACACGCGCTGGTCGGCGTGTACACTGGCCTAAGCGATACTGTGAATTTGTTAACTAAACGCTTTTAATTACAAGAGTAGCTCATGCCCTCATGTCTTTTCTCAGGTTACATTCATTTTTCATGATATTTACTCTTTTGGGTTTCGTTTGTGGGCAGTAGCCACTTTTTCATTTACTAATCCTGTTAGATTTCTTCCTCGTTACAGTGTTCTAACATTTTACTTTTGGCGTTGCACTCGAGCCGCTAGCTAAACCAGTCCACTCCATTGTCGTATGGTGGCTCCCAACACTTGTGGAATTACAAACTAAACGAACAAAAATATATACCAGATAAAAAATAATAAAATAAATAAAACAATATAATAAAATGTAAAAACAAAAACTTTCACTGTATAGTTAAATGGACCGTTAAATATTTTTGCATATAAATACGTCACTTCTATGCTGTACATTTTAATCCACTCAATCTATTTTCACAGATTTTACTTTTTTCACTCGGGTTGTGCCATGATGAAACTTATTTATTTTGTGACCCATACTTGTAATTACTTTGCATCACTTTAATTATACAGCTCGCAACATTTAAAAAAATGGTGATTGTACCTACTCATAGCTATTGGTTATACACACACATCTCTGTACCTTGCATAAGTTTTCACAGCGCTAGCAATTTCCCTTGTTTTATTTCAATTTGGCGTACCACTCCCATGTTACACTAGTTCCCTCGCATTTATTCCGCTTAAGTTCTTGTTAACACCTTATGCTGATTTTTAAATCTTGACCTCTTCTTCTATTCTTTTCTGTTGCTTTTACTTTATTCCTCCTAATACGCTGGTATATTGATTGCCTTTGGTATTACTACTAGTTTGGTTGATGAGGAAGGATGGAGCATTAGTCTAAGATGAAACTTAGACATAATGAGTCACTTTCCCGTTATAACAAGATGGGTAACGGAGGTAAACCATCAGACCTCCACATAATTCAGCCCGTAATAGTATGTCGTTAAAACAAATATTAAATAAACAGCTATTAAAAAAAGATAAGTCGAAATAAACGATGTAAAAAAACCCAGACAACTCAGAAGCTTGAAATCGCACCAAGGCACCAGCGTTATTTCTTCTTATATTCCATCTTACGCCATTGATCATGTACATAGTGCCCATAAATTGTCTTAATTTTTTTCTTTTCCTTCGTTCTTTCCTTTCACAATATATATATTAAAAAACTATTTCATTACTATCTTCACACTTTCTTGTTCATTCACTATTATTGTACACAACATTGATACTTTTATATTATCGAAGCTTGCTGTTTTCCCACCCACCTTCTAAGGGGGGGTGTAAGGCCTGGTAAGTAAGCGGTTTTCTAGTGTTTAAACTGTATGTTTATCTAATTTCAGGTTGGCCACGTAGCGTACAGGGATTGGTCGCCCAAGACGACGCAACGGATGACCAATAGGAGGACTCTTCCCCTCTCCCCTAATTGTATTATGATTGGTTGTAAATAAACTCCTTGACCTTGAGTCTTCGTTCTTACTAGCACGCGGCACTTGTGTGATCACCCTGCTAACGTGCGCTTTGCTCTCTGTTTCGGATCATTGCTTGACGATTGGCCCTACATAAATGGCGAGCCTGCCAACGAAAAAACTCTCTTCTTCTAAGTCTCGACTCACTGAGGCCTCCAAGACCACTTCTCCTGTCCAGGAGACAGCATCGAACGAGCTTGTTGATCAACTAGCTGTGGCCATGGCCAGAGCATTCCAATCAAATCAGTCTGGATCGCGCTATGTCCATCCCATGCCACATAAATTAGAAGTTGGTGATGACTTCGATCTATGGTCGGACAAGGTTCACCGATATGTCGATCTGATGAACGTTCCTCACCCAAACGCGTTTGTCCTCGATTGTGTCGGACGTTCTTTGGAAATGCACGTGATAGGTTTGGACCATGTGCATCTGACAATGGGCACCCTTTTGAGTACTCTACGAGCACGCATAGTACCACCAGTGCCTCAAATAGAAGCATTGAAACGCCTTAATGAGTGCAGGCAAGGTCAAGGGGAAGCGGTCAACCAGTTTTCACTACGGCTACGCAAGCTTGCTCGTCAAGCTATGCAAAACAGCCCTTTTACAGAGGTCGAAGAAGTTGTTTTCAGCAAGTTCCTGCAAGGTGTCGACTTCCGTTACAGGAAAGACTTCATCTTGCATGCTCCGGCATCCATGGAAGAAGCGGAAAACAGGGCACGTTCACTGGAAAGCCTGGAAGAGCCAGGAACCACATCACAACCAGTTAATGCAGTGGACTACCGTCACAAGACAGCACAATACACTCAACAGCCCAGACAACAGTATAAAGGACGTCCACAGTCACAAATGGCTTCAAGAAACAATTGCTACTACTGCAGGCAGTTTGGTAAGCATGCTCGAACTTGTGGGCACAATTCAGGTAAGTCACATGTCGATGTGAATTGTTTACCGACTATTAACCTAATCGGCGCCACCTCCTCCCCGAAAGTTTAAGGGTATATAGGTAACAGATTATGTGTAATGCTAGTTGATTCAGGAGCAAATTGCTCCGTTATACATTCCTCATGTGTCCCAGAAAATTTCAGGCCCAAAATAGACAATCACAAGTTGCGGCTTACGACAGCCAGCGGAGATTGCATGCGATCCCAGGGAGTAGTCCTACTACCTCTAAAGTTAGGGACACTGTCACTTCAGCACGCTTTCGTTGTGTCAACTCAGGTGCCGTGGCAAGTAATCCTAGGAGT
Source organism: Trichobilharzia szidati (assembly GCA_944472155.2). Classification (NCBI taxonomy): domain Eukaryota; kingdom Metazoa; phylum Platyhelminthes; class Trematoda; order Strigeidida; family Schistosomatidae; genus Trichobilharzia; species Trichobilharzia szidati. The sequence continues at coordinate 78,858,251 of OX235276.1, read as the reverse complement.
TGACCTCTTAGAAAAGCTGTCCGGGATAATAGACTGTGGCCAGAAGACTCTTATATTGAATGACAGCTTCATTCCGTTCATTCCAGGAAACGACTTAGAGCACGGCACGTTTGGCGTACAGGGCCATGTTATGAAAGAGAAACTTAGAATGTTAACTAAGGTGGAAACCTTACCCTTGGAGACAACAGCCAGTTTTAATAAGATGCTCGACACTCACATAGACTGTTTTGACTGGGATGGAAAAAACCCAGGGAGAACAAAACTGATCCAACACCACATAGATACAGGTAACGCCCCACCTTGTAGATAACCTGCACGGCGAGTACCTGCACATTATCAGAAAGAGCTGAATAAGTTAGTGGATGAACTGTTAGAGAAGAATGTCATCAAACCATCTGTATCCCCATGGGCTTCCCCAGTAGTGTTAGTTAAGAAATCGAATGGAACACTTTGGTTGTGTGTGGATTATCGTAAGCTGAATCAAGTAACTAGGCGAGACTGTTTCCCCTTACCACGTATAGACGACACATTTGATGCCCTAGGGGGATCGAATTGGTTTACTACCTTAGATCTAGCTTCTGGATATTGGCAAGTAGAAGTACACCCAGAAGATAGACAAAAAACAGCATTTATTGTATGAATTTGAAACCATGCCATTTGGTCTGGTAAATGCTCCAGCGACATTTCAACGTCTCATGCAGACGGTCCTTAGCGATTGTATACCAGGTAAGTGTTTGGTATATTTAGACGATATTATCATACATAGCAAGACAGTGAATGAACATTTAAGTGACATTGCTAAAGTACTAGAACGAATGCAAGCAGTTGGGCTAAAACTGAACCCAAATAAATGTCAATTTTTCAGGAAAGAAGTGTGCTTCTTGGGTCATATTGTATCAGCCGAAGGCATTAGATGTGATCCAACAAAAGTGAAGGAAGTTAAGGACTGGCTCGTCCCAAACTCAGCCTCCGAGCTACACAGTTTTCTAGGGTTAGCTTCTTATTATAGACGTTTTGTACTTAACTTCTCTTTACTTGCAGCTCCTTTATTAGACATTCTTAAGAAGAAGGTCTACAGTTGGACAAAATCGGCTACTGAAGCTTTCGAGAAACTTAAAGACCGTTTATGTAGCCCTCCCATTCTGGTATACCCCAACGTTTCTGACCAGGCAGGTCCTTTCATCCTAGATACAGACGCTAGCGACACTGGTATCAGGGCTGTTCTTTCTCAGAAAGATGCAGATGGAGTAGAGAGAGTGGTAGCATATGCAAGTCGTGCACTCAACAAGAGTGAAAAGAATTACTGCACCACGCGGAAAGAAATGCTGGCACTTGTCAATTTCGTTAAACACTTTCGAGCAGATCTCCTCGGTAGACATTTCTTAGTACGGACTGATCACAAAGCCCTTAGCTGGCTACATAACTTTAAAGATGCTGAGGGTCAGATTGCTAGATGGAAAGAACAGCTGCAAGAGTATGACTTCGAGTGCAAGCACAGACCTGGAAAAAATCACGGAAATGCAGATGCATTATCGAGAAAACCTCTTAGGTATCACGGTGACTGCCCATCATGCACCGAAGCACAAGTTTCTTTGCTCCAGCTAGAGGCGCATAGTTCATATAGTTGGCCCGAGCTTCAGTCTTCAGACCCTGAACTGGCCCTGATTTACGAACGTGTTTGAAGTGGAGGCGAACGACCAACAGCCCAGGAAATAAGTAAGCTTGGATGGGAAACTCGGTGTTTGTGGGCTCTGTGGGACAATTTGAAAATTGTCGATAACATCCTTTACTACCAACATGGGCCCACTTATACTCGCCGCGTTGTGGCACCACAATCGGCACTACCCACGGTACTGTTGTCATTACACCAGCAGTTAGGCCACGCGGGCTCAGGTAAGATGATAGAAGCAGCTAAAAGGCGTTATTGGTGGCCTCATCAAAGAAAGGATTTCGTAGATTTCTGTGACTCCTGCGAGGTATGCCAAACCATTAAGGCCCCACACAAATATAATAGGGCACCCTTAGAACACATTATAACTGGCCATCCAAATGACTTAGTGCAAATAGACTTGGTTGGCCCTCTCCCAGTAACCTCTAGAAATAATAACTATATATTAGTCATGGTAGACCATTTTACCAAGTGGTGCGAGGCTATCGCGATTCCTCAAATTGATGCTGTAACCATCGCAGAATCAATTTTCGACCACTGGGTCAGCCGTTGGGGGGCACCACTTCAGCTACATTCAGATCGAGGATCCAACTTTGAAAGTATCGTTGTTAGTGAACTCTGTCGCATAATGGGTATTCGTAAAACACGCACTACAGCATACCACCCACAAGGAAATGGTTTGGTTGAACGCACTAATCGGACACTAAAATCACTTCTGCAGGCATTTGTAGATCAAAACAACCCTCGGGAATGGGACAGATCTCTCTCGCAGTGCTTAATGGCGTACAGAGCAAGCATTCACAAAGCTACGCGTCAAACGCCTCACTATATGATTACCGGAAGAGAACTCCGGTTGCCAGTTGACTTAACTTCAAACACACTAGGAGATGACACGCTGTTAGCATCAGAACACGTTATCAAACTGAGACGTAACCTAAACAAGGTACACCAGATGACTAGGGATATACTTCAAACAAATCAGAGGTACCAGAAGGAATACTACGACAGGAAAGCACATGGATCACCCGTGGAGCCGGGAGACAAGGTAATGTTACTAAAGGAGGCACCGCCTAAAGGGAAAGCTCTTAAATTCCATAAACGTTGGGATGGACCACTTACGGTAGTAGAGGTACTTAGTGACTGCACATGTAGGATCCAGGGTCCCAATGCCGCTCATAGTCTAGTCACACATTTTAATAAACTGAAACCTTTTCGGCAACAAGCCTTAGTTCAGACAAGTCCCGCACTAACAGCCACCTAGCACTGTGGACAGTGCTCCTATAGGAGAGGGGGTAGTGTAAGGCCTGGTAAGTAAGCGGTTTTCTAGTGTTTAAACTGTATGTTTATCTAATTTCAGGTTGGCCACGTAGCGTACAGGGATTGGTCGCCCAAGACGACGCAACGGATGACCAATAGGAGGACTCTTCCCCTCTCCCCTAATTGTATTATGATTGGTTGTAAATAAACTCCTTGACCTTGAGTCTTCGTTCTTACTAGCACGCGGCACTTGTGTGATCACCCTGCTAACGTGCGCTTTGCTCTCTGTTTCGGATCATTGCTTGACGATTGGCCCTACAGGGGGATAACATGTAGTGTACACTGTACCTTCGAACTTTTGTTTGAACGAACTCAGCCTGACCTTTAACCCCACTTCCACTTTGGGTTCGTGAACCTCCTGTACGGTTTCGGTTTCGCTCTCTCGCTGTGCTTTCATCCAGTACACTCTCCGAGCTGACCACCGTCTCACCTCCAGATAAGTGTTAGGCAGAGTACGATTAAGGCCATAAGCGGTGAAGAAGTTTTGTAAGAGTGGTTATTGTTAGGTCGAAGTTAACCGAAGTCGAACTCTTACAGACATTAGATCCAATGAAGAACCCATGGAACCCCATCTATTTGCCTGTAGAGTCGATTATTAAAAATTAACGTCAGTCGTACTCTCTAGCATCTATTCTTTAACGAGTCCCTTCCATAAGGGATCCCAATGTTTACTGACTTGTCATTTATTTGTTCCCATATTTTGTTAACCGTTTCATTCAGCATGTACATTTGTGAATAGTGATGTTACTTCTAAGGATATCATAGGTTTATCCCTTGAGTTCTATATACGAATTTAAACACAGCAGACACACAACATTCGTTACTCAGCATAATGTGACAAATCAGTCTATCGATTACAGTTCTACAGGAGGTTGATTGTGACCTCGAACAGATCGATGGTAATGCCTCTGGCTAAAGGTTGCAGGGTTATCTTGCTTAATAATACCAAAACTGATGAAACCTAAGTGACCTATGATATGAATTTTTATACTTTATGAACTGCATTATGCGGAAGATTATCGGGAACGAGAAGGCAGGAATACGCTGGACCAATGTGAAGACTGTAGAAGGTCTGGACTTTGCGGATGATTTATGTCACATATACACGAAGATCTACAGGCGAAAACTAACAAGTTGGCAGGGGTAGTAGCAATGGCATGACTTCAAGTTAACACCGAGAAGATAGAGGAGGTGATAAAGATAACCAACCAATCAACAGCAACAAAGAGCACGAATCCCCATCAACGGAACGAATTCTAAAGAGGTCAATTCCTTCCATTATCTAGGAAGTATAGTTCCAAGTACAGACGGAACGGTTGAAGATGTCAAAACCAGCCAGAATCGGAAAGGCAAGACAGACATTCATCACTCTGAATTCAGTTTGGAAATCTACTGAACTCAACACAGACAACAAAATAAGGATATCTAACACCAGTGATGAGTCAGTCGGCGGTTCTCTATGGGTGAGAAAGGTGGTGTGTCCGTGACGAAAAGTATTTCAAACAGCCATATACAGTCATTGCCTTCGCTGGTTCCATACTGAAAGTCAGATGGCAACAAGAAACTCTGAGAACGAACCAACTAAGAAGATAGTGATCAACAAAAATGTAGAAAAAATTGAGATGAGTGAGACACACGCCCGAGAAAACCGTTGAGTGACATCACTCACCGGCCATTCGAGTAGAAACAAGCAGTTGGGAGTCCGAATATAACGTAGAGGAGATCGTGGCATGAGGAGATGTACCATTGAAGCTGTATGTTCCACTCTGAGCTGAAGGGAATAATAGTGATATCATAATAATCCCTTATTTATTGTTACAGTCGTACGAACAAACTTATTGCTAATATGAACTATGATCAAGATTTGATCAAATAATTCCGCAAACACTGAGTACGGAATGAAAAGTAGACATATTTAAAAATAATACTGGTATGAATTTGGAGGACACATGCTGTCTTTAAAATTCTTGTCCAGTCATGTCTGAGTCATAAACCTTGAAACCTTCTTTGAAGGTTTTGAATGTCCTTAAATAATTAGCCTATAAACATGGCAGATGTATGTTAGATGTCACTGTTATCATTCGTCATAATGTCGTCTCCAGTTTAGACTGAATTGAGGGGTGTATAATTTGATTGGACACTAGTGGCTAGTGTGATGTGTCTAATCCTTTCCTTGGTGCGGACTGAATTCTATCAGTCAGGTTTGCAATGTGGCCACCATTCGAGGTAGCCCGACATCACGGTGTATATTGTTTGTGATGATATTAGATTGATACAATTCAGTCTGTACCAAGGAAAGGACTAGTGTCCAATCAAAATATCCACTACAGTCCTTCAGTAGGTCAATCGCTAGTCTGAATAGCTCAGCGATAACGTCTCCGACTGTAGGAAGCACTGAGTGACGCGGGTTCGAATCTCAGAAGGGACATTAGTTCCTTCAAGGTGGTTGTAGACTGACTGGTGAGTGCCAACTAGCACGAAACTTATGTCAAGCGGGGCTTCCTGTGGCCGATTGCCTCCAACCATCTAATATCAGGAGAGGTGTTCTGGTATAATAGATGGTTGCATTCTTACTCTTCTGAAAGCAGTTAGTACATTGTATATAATGGGAAGTCTGCCGCTGCTTTACTTACTCTAACCGGTGTTCCTCATGGTGCTACTGTTTCTCCTCTTCGGTTTTCTTTCTTCTTACAAGACTTGACCCACTCTGATGAAGACAGTTTCGCTAAGTATACCGATGGTTTAACTGTTTCCATGGAGGTTACTTCTCATTAAAATTGCTCCAAAATGAATAAATTTTAATTGGAGATTGGTCGTCAGTGGTCCTTGTCAAATGATCTGAAGCTAAATCCCTCCAAATATCAGTTAGGTTGTTAATTTCACTTTCAGACACAAGCTCAACTTACATGAACTGGTTCGTTCCCATGATTCTTGTATTACAAAAGACACTGAAATCAAATGTTAAATACCCTGGATTTCGCCTTTCTTGGTCTTCCTACATTATGTTTACCTCTAGAAATATATTTCATCTATTTTCTACTCGCTAGGAAGTTAAGACGATCTAATATCACTCATTCTCCACTTTCTAAGTTTGTTAATTCTTGTATTCTGCCTATTATTCTTTACTGTTCCCCCAACTTAATGTTTCCTGGGCTACTTAAGAAGGACCTTGATACGAGTGAAGGGCATTAACAGCCATTGGTAGGACGAGTTAGTTACCAGTGAACCAACTTATTAATACTGTTTTGGATAGACACCTTAACTCATTCAAGAAATTAAAGAATTGTCAGACGCTGGATATCCTTTCTATGCACAAATCTCTCTCTCTGCATTTCATTAGGGAGGGAGGCCAGAAGTTATCATTAGAAAGTTTACGTTTGTATGACGAATTATAAAAATTCCACGATACCTTATTTAGTATACATTTCAGGTGATGAGAAAAGGGGTGCTCGTTATGAAGCTAGTAACTTAATGTAAACAGCCATTTTTATTCTTTCTTTTATTAATATATTATGGTGCATACTTCCACTTAAGTTTTAATTTTATATCCGTGAATGCCCTAATAATCATTTCCCATCATACTGTGGAGTGTGCTACTGACAGGGCTTATCAGTAGTATATAAAGGGACGTTCATCAGTACACAAAAATATCAAATAGCAGAGAGGCGGAGAGATTTGACGTCAAAGGAAGGAAATAATCCAGTATTATGACAAAACATGGCAGACACAAGAAGAGGACAAAGAAACACAATTCGAATGAAGGGCATAAATAGCACAGCGTGGCAGATCTGTGTGTAAATGACAACTTTAATATAAGGTATACATAATTTCCACATATGTGTATGTCAATATAAAAAGAGGAACATTAGATACAATATTGTATATTACATGCTGAAAATTTGACATTAAATCAAACGCAATTCCATTGTGGATAAAATTTGTTTTGATAAAGTCACACAGTGTTTGTTATACAGTAATATTTACTGATGACGTTTAGAGTACAATTTATTGCTGCACATAATCATTTCAAGTTACTCAGACAACTCAAGTAAGGCAAGTAAGGCGCGTACTGCCAATAAGTTCCGAACTAGGACGGAGGAAACAGCTGTCCAGTACTCCAGTACAGGTTTTCCAATGGTTCTCTAATCGATGTCGCCTCGTGATCGAACCTGTAAACAATCAAAACCCTGCAAATCAACACTTGATACCGGGGATATAATAAGTTAAGTGTAAATTACCACTAGGACCCATTCTAGCCGACATTTTTTTTCTTTGCGAAATTAGAAAATGAGCCTTTGAAACATGTTATTGATGAACTTGAATTCTACTGTCGGTGTACATGGATGATACATTTCTGATTATGAAAAATGCGAAAGAAAAAGACTCTGGTATTTCATTTCTGGAAGTCCTTATGACCAGAAAAGAGGATGGCACAATAAGAAGAAGTGTATATAGAAAACCTACATCAGCTGACTGTCAGTATACTCATTTTTTTCAGCTTCGTAACCCTGAAATACAAACGCAATCTGATAAAGTGTTTGGTTCACAGAGCAAGAGCGATCTGCTCGGATGAATGTCTTGATGAGGAACTTAATAATATTAAACGGTTGCTAAGTGAAAACGATTTTGTCCAGAAAAGTTTAGTGATAAGAATATGAATCTAAAATCAAAGTAGCCCAAGGTACCAACAGTTCCAGAAAAGGAAGGTCTTATTCTTACAAATTCAGTTCTTCGGGGATAATATCAGTGAGATACTAACACAACGCCTTAGGAATGCGGTAAAAAGAGCATTCCCTGCTGCTAAATTACACTGTGTCTTCAAAACCACCCATTCCTATTTTGCGTTCGGGAGTAAATCACAAACTACCTAATTTCGTCTCTTCCATGTGTATCTACCAATTTAACTGCTCCTATGGAGCCAGTTATATAGGCCGTACAATTGAGCGTGTTTATCGCCAGATTCCCGAACATCACCCTGAAAAGTGGTTAAGTAAAGGACAAACGAAATCTATTCATACTTTTACTTACTTTACTTCGGCTATCTCCTACGGGAGGATGAGCCGGCTTCATGAAAATCTCGAATCATCGCTGCCCAGGCGCGGCGTTTGTAAGAGAGTTCATGAAGTTTCATGGGAATTTGGTACGAGTGATGTCCCCAGAATCGCTCGGCCTTTTGTTTGAGAGTGCAGGTCTTGCCTTTACACAACCAAGTGTGACCTACAAGGCAGTAGGAGTGGAGTAGGGAGTCCACTATCCATTGGCAGCCGGTGACCGGAGTTCGGTTCATACGCCTTTTTGAATGGGACCAGACATCCAGGAAATCCAACAAGCCCTTTATCCATACGTCTGCCGGTGAGCTCCAGTGAGCTTCATACGCCAGCCGTTGGAGGTTTGGAATCAGGGTTTAGCCATCTCCCCTACACTGTCATCCAATAGACAGTCAACCCGGTGAAGAGCGCTGGGCATCTGCTTTCGCCCTCTTACTTTGGTGACAAACACCTCCGCCACGTGAAGGCAGTGAGTAGGACTTCCTCAGGAGAGGCTATGTAAGACGCCCGGTCATATGGGAGCATTTCAAGAGGTGTGAGGAGGGGTGGCCAACCCGCAGCACAAGGCACCCACCCCGACCATCCTGAGGCTTTGGAGGTCTATTCATAGCGCTATTCTATCTCATCTTGTGGATACACAACACAAGATTGATGTCAACGAGGCTGCTTTCAAAGTCATTTACCGCATACCAACAAATCTTGACTTCGCCTTAAGAGTTCGTTTACCACATATTGCAGAGGCTGGCCGTTGGGATACACGTTAAAAAGCCTGATTTATGTGTCCTAAAGAAGCTAGTTCAGACACTGTAATTACCTTGGCCATCTAGGTTCGAATGATCCTCAATTTTTTGCAGAAATTTCCTTAATTTTAGTTGATATTCAATTCGTTATTATATTTTTATGCTTCTTCTTGTAATTTAATGAAAACAAAACACGTAGATCAGCGAAGAGTCTCTTTCCGGCGAATTCATCTTCTTAGCTGTACAATCGCAAATATATATGCATTGTTTTGTATGTATGTGTACATTAAGTTTGTCAAACAAAGTTACAATCGGTTAAGGTTAATTTTAACTAAACAAGTGAAGGTTGGTAATATAGGTCAAGAAAATTAAGTGTTAGTGAAACTAGGGTAGTAACAAAGGTGATGAGTTGTCACAAACAGTTGTAATAATAATAGTGAGTTTTTCTCAGGATGCACATAGAAACAAGGTGGAAATTATGTAAGAGATCTAAGTGGATACAAGAATTATAATTACTTAAGGTTATTTTAACTAAACAGGTAAAGGTTGGTGCTAGGATAGTAATAAAGGTGATGAGTTGTCACAAACAGTTGTTAAAAGAAGTTATGCAATAATAATATGAATATTTTGATGAGTGAGTTTTACTCAGGATGCACACAGAAACAAAATAGATAATACGAAACTATGTAAGAGATCTAAGTGAATACTAGAATTATAAGCAACTAAGGAACAGGCAAAGAAACAAAATTAAGTTATCAAAATAAAATTAAAATAAAAAACTCAAAAAAATCAAAACATTGTTACCATGAGAGTGGAAGTGGTTGAGTAATCTTCTTTTGTATGCACAGCTCCGGTTTTTCCATGTGAATGGCTAGAGCTTCAGCGATACAAAGGAGACGAAACCGTATTGCCTTTGACATGTTGTTCTTGATTCGGTAGATTACTTTGAAGGAGGCGTTCGTTGAAATGCAATGATCAGTGCTGACCAGGTGTTCAATTATAATTTAAGCATCTTTAATGAACTGTTATTCTATTGATTTTACTTAACAAATCAATAGTATTTAAAAAACACTAATATTGCTATTGATTAATATCCTAGAATATTCTTTATATATATATATATATATATATATATATATATATATATATATATAATCATATTTCTCTCACCATACACTCTACCCCACGTCCAATGAGAATTATATTCTTTTGACTATAAATACATTAATTAGTATGTCACCCATTTGTCTACTCACATTTTATCTTATGTTCTGAGTGACTACTGTACATTTTATACACTTCCAATTGACAATGTTGTCAACTGAAGGACTAGTATTCCATCTTATGCTTTTACCCCAACCAATACAGTTTCTGATTATAATTTTCATTTGCCTTTACTGGTTGGGTATTGGTATTCTAATATTCATAGATATATAACTATGTAGATTCCATATTAATTTGTTTATTAGATATTTCAGACACACAGTGATGAAACAGCATTATTTACTGGATGACAGGGTTTCGAACACAATTTATTATTGTTCATAATCATAAAATCAATCATAATCACACAACTTCGAAACTTGAGTTTTATAGTTTTCTTTGTTCTCTCCCATTTGTCGTCTTTGGTGTAGTAGAATTTTCCAAATATCGGGGACAGGTGATGAATCATTCCTATTACATGTATTTGTAGTTGATTCGATAAACAAAGCTTCTGTTATCAATCTCTCTTTCTCCATTCACCCTGTGACATTAGATTTTAAAACTGTCATCCTATCCCATCCTATTGTATGGTTGTGTGTAATTGCGCGTAGTGAGTGGTATAGCTGAACTATTCTCTAGATTACTTATCTTATTCGGGTCAACCAATCTAGATCTTGCTGCTAGGTTTTTGTGCTCCGCTAGTCTGACTGGACCCATTCTACTACTTTGACCCATGTTTTTGACCTGATAATCATTCCAGCAGGGTATCAGATAAATTGAATTGTTTTGTTTGATTGGCTCCACAGGATTCTTTAACTAACAAAGCTTGTCTCTAATTGAGTTTGTGGGTGTTTGAATGCCACTTTCATTCCTGCCTGCTTTGTTGAGAATTCTCCGTAAGGCTTCCAAAGTTCCTTCTTTATCTGGAAGATGATACGAACCAGCATAAAATAGTATATCATCATTTCTCACGAATCTTGTGATGGAGTTTCTGTGTTGACCCATCAATTCTCATGGGTATTGTTGTTTAGTGTGTGATGAATTCACCATCTTTTGTCTCACCAAGGTCTTTATCGGATCGCCAACCAACCAGAATAGCTATCACCGCCAACCAATAAAAACAATCCATTCCTACGCCTGTGAGTCGACCTTATTGTGGTGAAAAGAATGTATAAATACGATGTGTTGTTTCCTAATAAAATGTACAGTATCTTACATTCACAGGCCTGATAGGATCCCACACACTTTGTTATTGTTCAATTATTTTAACGACTGTTAATCTCGCATAAGTGGTATATCATCAATTCTCACGCATTTTGTTATTGACTATTACGACCAATTATTTCAAATACTGTTAGCTGTCTGTATTGGTTGTAAAAATGTATAAATACCGTTTCCTAAATAAGTTTCTTTGTCGTAGTTGTTGTACTACAATACACAGTCACAGACCAGACTTTGTCTTTTGATATTTACGTGGTTCGCTGAATCGGAAGGTACCAGAAGCAGACAGATATATTAGTCAGGCGCAGACAGAACAAGGCGACAACGTCCTCATTTAATTCCCCCACAGTTACAACAAGGCCAGCCTTTGTCCCTTGATCTCTGCGTCGCTCAGTGAAGCGGAAGGTACAACGAACGAATCAGCGTATTATAGCGTACCAGTCGAGCCCATTACACTTATTATAAGAATTACGGGTGCAGATTATAACAGAAGTCCTACTGATGATTCGAAGCAATGTGATTGTAATTGTGATATGATTATGAACAATAAATTGTGTTCGAAACTTTGTTATCCAGTAAATTATTATTATTATTGTTTCCTTTAATTCCTAGAGGAACATAGGGCTTCAGCCGTAAGTCTCCATTGCGTTCGGTTCTCTGCTAGAGTCTTCACCTGGCTCCAAGTCTGCCCACACGCTGTCATCTCCTCTTCACATAACCTCCTCCAAGTCACCCTTACATTGACGACCAACTCGCCTCTTCCCTTTCGGGTTCCACTCGAGCAATGGCTTGTCTAGTGATGTCACTTGATGATTTCCTCAGAGTATGGCAAATCCATCTCCATTTCTTCATTCATTTCCAGTAAATTATAATACTGTTTTATCACTGTGTATGATATATTTAATAAACAAATTAATTATTGGATCACATACTACCTCAGTGCCCAAGTTTTACAAATATAATAAATAATAACTGCGTAGAGCGTGAAGAAGGAATAAGTTATCGAAAACAATTGTTCTTTCGATGCCATCTTGTTCTGATTACACACGCTATGTGGATTTTTAATTTACTTAAAACTCTATTGTATTTGATTTTATTATCAGTATCTCTGATCCCTGACTGACTTATCACTACGCTAACATCACCAAATTTTCCATCACTTTACAAGAAACTCTCCTCTAATGTACATATACATTATTATTGTTTACTTGAGTTCCGAGTAGAACATAGGGCTTCAACAGCACACCTCCCCTTCATTCTGTTTTCTGCCATCCTCTTCAGCTAGATCAACGGTAGACCAAACTCTCTCATCTCTTCCTCACACGATCTCCTCCATGTCACCCTCGCACTGACGTTCCACTCGTCGCTCCCCATTTGGATTCCACTCGAGCAACGGCCTGGCGTGCGATGTCATTCAGCGGCCTCCTCGGTGGTATGTATACCCGATCCATCTCCATTCTCTCCTACATATTTGTTGAGCAATCGGCTCTCACCTGTTGGTTTATTCCCATTGTTTCTTGTTGCTATTTTTTCTGGTGTTCCGGCCATTTGATCTTCAGTATGGAGCCAGCCAGCAAACAAGGGTAGCTGTTGATGAAAGTCTGCGGTAACCTATTGGATATCCTTTCCGTTACACACTGGCCAAGTTTCTGACCCATATAGAAGAAGTGACTGACTTGACATTGGTGTTGAAAATCCGAATCATGTTCCTTATGCTGAGCAGTGTGAAGAAGATTTCCAAATTGGTTTCAGGTTTATGAAGTAGTATCTTGCCATTCCGATTCCGGTTGCATTTGACACCTTCATCCATTTCGCTTGTAGGTGAAAAGATGCTTCCCAGATAAGTGAAGGAGGCAGCCTCTGTTGAATCTCTCCTATTGATGGTGATATATATATATATATATATATATACATGATATGAGGTAACGTTATCATTCTTATGCCGTATTTCACTATGACTCTCTTACAACAATCCTTGCTCACTGGAAGACTGATTTATGATGATGAACAAAATGCATGTTAAAACTATACGGTAACTGATTGTATTAAATAATGTAGGCTGTACGCAGCTGAAGAGAACCAGCGAAGAAGAATAGATCGACATTATTCTTCATCAATTTTGTTTTGTTCTATGTCTGTTCAAATCTTTTTAAAAGAATGGATACTGAACAAAGAATACTCTTTTCGATAACTTCATCACCATCAGGCTCTACAGTTATACATACACATTATAGTGAATGAATTAGCTTTATGAACAATATTAATGCTGTTTAAATAACATCGACTCAATAATATCAATAGATTACAGTTCAATAGCATCAACATAATAATAAACTGAATGTCAGAAGAATTATGAAAGATAATGGTACAAATTAATTAGTTTATAGTTTCTATTGAGGGCCACGGCAGTAGTAGGGGCTGGACTTGTTTCTTTTGAACACAGAGCACTGGATGTTTGAGGCGAATTTAAATAGCCTCTGCTGTTTGGAGCATGCAGTGCTTCGATGTTTTTGGCAATTTATTGGGTACCCGGTAGATTATAGAGAAGGATTCTTCAGTGCTGGCTGGCTTTGTGGCCGGTTTGCATGAGATGGTCTAATATCGAACTGTTGATGGTTTTCACTACACCTTTACTTAGCCATAGTGGGAGATGTTCTCGAGAGAGGACGAAAAATCAAGTTCCTAGAGCAACGGCCAATATAACTCGCTCCACAATAAGCGCAGTTGAATTGGCAAATACAGTTTGAAGTGGCTAGTCTAGGTACTTCATCTTTCAGTCGTGGAATCTTCATCGATCGTGTAGAGAATAAGTCATGAAGTTCGCCACCATTAAAAGTTCTTTGAACTGATTTTCCTAATTTCTTCGTAATTATTTCACTTGGTATATCGCCCTTGCATTGTAGTCGTATATAAAGTGGCTTCTTGTTTACAGATAGTGAGTAGTCCTTTACCGCTTTCTTTGTCATGTATTTCTTGATAAATTTGTCGGGATAGCCATTTTCGATCAAAGTATCATATACAATGCTTAACTCATCTTCAATTACTTCTTCTGAGCATATAGCTCTAACTCTGTGGCTGAGGGTCTTCACTAAATTTCTTTTCTACTTGATAGGAACGAAGGCCCTAATACTGCCTTGGGCCTCAATAGAAACTATAAACTCATTAATTTGTACTATTATCTTTCATAATTCAACTGACATTCAGTTTATTGTTATGTTGATGCTATTGAACTGTAATCCATTGATATTGTTATTATTGATTCGATGTTATTTAAACAACATTAATGTTGTTCATAACACTAAGTCATTCATTCACTATAATGTATATATAACTGTAGAGCCTGATGATGAAGCTATCGAAAAGAGTACTCTTTGTTCCGTGTCCACTCTTTTGAAAATTTTAATGGGCGTTTTTAATCAGTTCAAATCTTTTTTTAAAAAAAAGGAATTCGTATGTAACTTGACTGTCGCTAAGTCGTACAGTTTGACAATCACGCGGAACTTCCAGTTACTAGGGGATAGTTAACGTGCAGTAGTCGGCTGAGAAGATAGTAAATGTGAACCAATATTATCCAAGATATGGGAGAAAATCGTCAATACCGAGTTTCAGGAAATAACCTTGTTGACTTAGAATATGCAGATGATATAGTCCTCCCAAATGAGGTGAAGACGCCGACAAAATGCAGAGTCTTCTGAACACCTTGAGCTGCAATCTACGAATGTTTGGCATACGATTCTCTCCTGCTGTGAAATGTAAGATGATGTTAGAGGACTGGACTACAGTGACTCGTAGCTTAGAAATGAGGAGAGAAGTGATACAGCATGTTGACCGCTTCACTTATTTGGGAAGTTACATTAGCCCCAACGGCTTGATCGCTGAATAAATTTCAACACGGATACAGGGGGCTCTTTGCGCATATGCCAGTTTACGCCATATCTGGTTTAGTAGACGTTATATTCGGCTATGGACTAAAGGGCGGGTGCACTGCTAAGCAGTCCACTCCGTCCTCCTTCATAATGGCTGTGAGACATGGCCATTGAAAGTGGAGAACATGAAAAGGCTAGTTAGTTGTCTTTGATCATAGGTGTCTGCGTTCTATCTCCCATGTTAGGTGGCATAATAGGGCGGGTAATATTCAGGTTAGGCATCAGGTTCTAGATGAGAAGCGGAAGTCAGTCGACGAGGTTGTGAAGTTAAATCGATTGAGATGGCTAGGACATGTGTTACGTATGCACGTGTAGCCATCACCTTCCTCGACAATGGGAAATGTTAGATGACATAGGGTCAGGCTGTAAAAGAGCTATCAGTGAATCAAATCCACAACAGTTAGTTTAAGCCAGCTAGCCACATAGGAAGGTGTAGACTTCGTAACTGGTTGGGTTCCTCAGGACGGGAAAAGCCAGTGGCTGGATACAATTGGTGATAGGACTCAAAATCATTCTCAGTCGCTGGCACAGATGCAACCACTTCTTATGGCTTATAATACCCAATGAAACTATATTATTCTTCGTTAAAACTATTCCTTTTGTCTCATATTCCTGTCTACCGTCTCTATTTTGCATTTCTTCAACTTTCTTCTCTTGCTTTGTGTGCTACATGGAGTATGGCGATTTGAACTGTTGCACATCGGTGAAAACAGATAGGGAGACAGACAATACAGATTTCAAAATACTTAAAATCGTACTCCTTAGTATACCCAAACGAATTATGTATGATTACCGTCCAGTGAATTCTACAAGTAAGTGGTCATATGGAATAAGTGGCAAAGTTAAACTATCATAACCAAAACGACAGTGATTTTGAAAAACCAATCATAATTTGCATGCAAGAAAGGCGCATAATCGTTGAAAAATGCACTAAAATACACCGCTAACATGATATTACACTAGATAGCTGTCAGTTACGTGTTGTAAGATTAATCCATGCAAAGATCATAGATGCATTCATCTAGGTGACTGTAGGTCACGGTACTTTGTGATCTATTGATATTTATGACACTGTTCCTTAGTCTACTCCCAGCTCTAATCCTAATTCCTAATCCTAATCCGAGACCCTAATCTAAAAGTATAGATTTACAGAAAACGTACCTAGTGGAATAAGTAGACTACTTTATCTACCTTCTCCAAGTCCAAAAGAAAGCAGGCATAATTTGATTTTATGGAGGATTTCATCATGAGCTGACATCAGTTAGAGAACCACTGGAAAACCTGGGAGTACTGGACAGCTGTTTCGTCCTAGTTTGGGACTCTTCATCAGTACGCACCCACCGGGATTCGAACCCAGGACCTTCTGGTTACAAGGCAAGCTCGTAGACCATTGAGCCACTGGGACTCGATCCAATGGTCCTTGAATTCTAACTTCTGCCAATCCACGACAGAGCGCGACGAGCTTGCTTGTAACCAGAACGTCCTGGGTTCGAATCCCGGTGGGCGCGTACTGATGAAGAGTCCCAAACTAGGACGAAACAGCTGTCCAGTACTCCCAGGTTTTCCAGTGGTTCTCTAACTGATGTCAGCTCATGATGAAATCCTCCATACAATTAAACAAAATCCCTACTAAACCAATACTTGATAATTTGATTTGACATGACCACTGACAGCATTCCCTGTACCTGATTGGTTCTTGAAGGTCAACTTTTGGAAGACCTTAACTTTAGCTATGCTACTATAACTTTGCGAATAAGTGATACGTCCGAAAGAGTCACGTTTATTCAGCATGTAGTGCCACGGCCCCAGAAGATGAGAAATAAGGCATGTAATGGTTTCATTTTAACTAACTGCCTTACAACCCATTTTCTTCAGTATGTGGTGATAGCTGTCTGCAAGCGAAAATTGGTAGACAGTAATTTACGTCAATGTTCACGTCCTGAATCAGGGTCATGAGAGGAAAACAATAACAAAGCTTAACTTGAGGAACTCAACAACCAATCACAGAACACTTAGCGTGAGCAAATACGATTCGCAGATATATGGCTTAACTTTCTAAGAAACAGTCACAAAGAGATGAGAGAATAACCTTCAGCAAGAAAACAACCAATCAGAAGGGGTTGCTTCTCCGCTAACAATAAATCTAATAATAATGTAAATAAAAATCTATAAATACCTCTTAATTTTCTCAATAAACAATCTGTTACCTGGCCCTTGTTTTCTGTCGTTACAAGTAAGCAACTAACCTACTAATCCTACTTGAAACTTTCATTCTTAACAGGTACGAATCGAAATCAATGAAGCACAACACACACACAAGGGATGAGTAAATGTTTTTATTATTATTATTATTAATGCATATAAAAATTAAATGAGAATATGCGAACTTTTACAAGACACGTTGAACAACACAAGCCGATCAATTTTGTGATGATGTATTCTCTTGTTGGTCATTTTCTGACGACAACAGATTGTCGTCAAGCCTCTTGCTAAATTCATCCATTTTTGCAATACACAAATCCGGGTTTTGTTGATAAAGACGTACAATAAGATTTTCAAAGCGTTCATACGCTTTACGGAATTCATCGCTTGTATTTGACATTTCAGATGTATTTTCAGGCATTATCTAGTGTGAATAAGATTCAAATTTATTATTATACTACTGTTATTATTATCAATACACGTATTATATATAGCATACCTAATAAATAATGAGATAAAGATAAGTAATGAATACAATCCGATAATCTTAATCAAGAAAATGAATGAGACGATTTATTTGTGTATTTATATTACCATTCTCATGAAACTGATATAAGTATAAAACTTGGGCACTGTGGTGGTAGAGTATAACTACTCCATTATGGATAAGATTTTATTATGATAAATCATACAGTGTACTGTTATACAGTAATATTAACTGATGACCACGTTTCGAGAACAAATTATTGCCGCTCAGAATCATATCAAGTCACTCACACAACTTTTTCCCTCCATTTATATACATGAGTGAAATCGATGATTAGATATATTGAATAAAAATCAATGTGGGATAATGTACATTCAGAAATATCAATAATATGAGTGTTATTGATCAAATACAATCAGATGGGAAATAAGACGAGTCTTTTTTTATAGTCATAATAAGTAACTTGTTAGAATGTTGTGATGTACGTGAATTGAAATAGAATTTTAAGATTATTTATTATCCTCCTCTGATTTGACTGACTGGTGGTAATAATATCTTCCATATCTCTGGTATTTGCATTGAGTCATTTCTGTTGCATGTGTTGGGTGTAGATTCGATGAACAAGGATTCAGTAATCAATCTCTCTCTCCACCTACCTAGATTGCTTTTTAGAATTGTTACCCTCTTCCAACTTATTGTGTGGTTGTGCATTCATGCGTGCAGTGCAGCTGCTGAACTTTTTTCTAAGTTACTTAACTTCTCGGGGTCAACCATTCTTACCTTAGCTAAATTCTTATGTTCTGACAATCTGACTACCCACGACCTACTAGTTTGACCTATGTAGTTGACCCCACTCACAGTCATTGCAGGATATTTTGTAAATTATATTATATTGTTTAATTGGGTCCACCGGGTCTTTTAGCCTACAGAGCTTGTCCTACCTGAGTGAATTTGTAGGTTTGAATGCCATCGCAATTCCTGCTTTATTAAGAATCCTACATAGGGTCTCAGATGTCCCCTGCTTATATGGTTTAACAGTGGATGACTTATAATCTCTCTTATTTATGTTATCATTACTAGTTTCACAATTATTTTTATTTTGCTCTTGGCCTTTTTCGATATTCCTAATGAATTTTATAGGATAGTTAGTTATTTAACACCAACGCTTCTCCTTCTATCTGTTTCATTTCATCGTGAGTACCTTGATATGATGACGATGAGCAGCAATAGATTGTGCTCGAAACGTCGTCATCAGTAAATATTATTGTATAACAATACTGTGTGATTCTATCAAAATAAAATTTAATCCATAATGAAGGCAACCTGTTGTTAAGGTCACAGGGCAAACAAAAGCTACATGATAGGCCTATTCATCAAATGTATCAGAATAAATGTGTTGCCATTCTACTTCACTCATACATCATGCTATGTGTTGAATGTCCTCAGCTAAATGACAATAAAAACGACGTGTAGCCAAGTTACCAGGCAATAATCTCGTTGACTTAGAGTATGAGGACGATATAGTTCTCTTAAGTGGTGAAGACGCTAAGAAAATTCCGAGTTTTCTCAACACATTGAGCAGCAATTTTTGAATGATTGGCATGTGATTCGTTCCTCTTGTCGATGAAGTTACAGGACTGGACTACATTAACTCCTAGCTTAAAGATATGATACGGAAGGGGATAAAGGGAGTGCTAGAGAGTGTTGACCACTTCACTGATTTTGAAAGTTGTAACAGTCCCAGTGTGTTGATCGCTGACGAAATCTCAGCACAGATACAGAAGCCTGCTTTCGTATCTCTGGCTTAGTAGACGTGATATTCGGTTGGCTATCGACTAAAGGACGTGTATACTGTTCAGCAGTTATCTCCGTCCTCCTTCATCATGGCTGTGAGTGCAACAAGGCCACTGAAAGTGGAAGACATGAAAAGGTTATCTATCTATAATCGTAGGTGTTTCCGTTCTATCTCCCGTGTTGAGTAGTATAATAAAGTAAGCAATAATGAGGTTAGGCGTCGAGTGCTAGGTGAGGAGGGGAAATCAATCGATGAGGTTGTGAAGCTACATCGATTGAGACGGCTAAGACATGTGTTACGCATGTCTAGCCATCACCTTTATCAGCAATGAGCAATGTTGGCTGACATAGGATGGGTCAGGTTGGAAATGAGAAAGCTAGTGGGGATCAAACCAAAATGTGGCTTCATCAGTCAATGAAATCTATAACAGTTTAAGCTGGCCAGACACGTACGGAGGTGTAGACTGCTGGCTGGTCGGGGTCCTCGGGATTCTAAGAACCAGTGATAGCTGGAAACAATTGGTAATATGCCTCGATATCGTTGTCAACGGCACAGATACATTCACTATTTGTTCTGTTCTTTTCCCCCTAACACTTCTGTTTATTATTTGTCTTTACTCTCTTCGCTTGCCTTGTGTGGCACATGGAGTAAGAGTGGCAATTTGAAATGCTGCACTTCGGTGCAAATTTCTATGTTGAAACCTGTCGGTCATACACTGCATTCGCACATCCATTCCTATAATTTTAAATATTTTCACATACAAGTCTTATCCACACACAAGTCACACAAGGAATAGGACTTATCATTATTTCAGATGACTGTGTCAACTTTTATCGTTCCTCACACTCTATATACACATACAGTTGTTTTCACTCCATACAGGGAAGTCAAGCAAAGCGAAGATCTCCCTTTAATAATAGTCTCTAGCATTATCTATTCACTATGAGAAAATCAACCAATCAAATTTAGCAGAAAAATAGACCAATAGGAGTCGAACTAGCCAGAGGCGACTGAAAACTGTCTGTAGCTATTTTTGTATCACTTTTCGTAGTTTTTCCCGTCCTAATTTGAGACTTTCCGGCTACTAGGTGAGCTCGTAGGCCATCCAACCACGGGAAGCCAATCGTAAATGACCCATGAATACCAAAACTTGTGCTAATTCACGATATACATATATTGCGACAGCCATCCAGTAGTATCATAGACGAGTAACTGTTCTGTTACCTGACTTAGTGGATCTTACTGTTCGAGGCTTCTCGTTAGAACTCCAAGTAACCACCTCTTGTATTCAGCAGTCACCAGTATGGGTAAGATAAATTATCAAGTGTCAGTTTGCAGCGATTTGATTGGTTGCAGGTTTCATTGCCAGATGATATCAGTCAAGGAGAACTAGACAGCTTGGCACTTCTCAGAAATACACCTTGTGACCAGAAGATTCTAGGTTCGAAACCCCATGGGTGTGTGTACTTCTGAAGAGTCCCGAACGAGGAAAAAACATCTGTCCAATACTCCTTGATTTTGTAGGAATTTGATTTGTTTTCAAGTTTGACCACGGATGGATATCAATTAAAGAAAGAGCCATTGAATACCAAGTACTGGAGCACTGGGCAGCTCTTCTCTCCTAGTTTGGGAATCTTCGTCAGTACGTGACCACTGGGGTTCAAACCTAGGAGCTTTCGGTTACAAGACAAGCTGGTGGTTGCACTAAAATTAGGATTTTGTAGATGTTAGAATTCATAGGGCTGGCCATTGAGTTGGGTGCCCCCAGTGGCTGAATGGCCTACTAGGTTGCCTTGTAACCAGAAGGTTCTGCGTCCGAACCCAAGTGGGTGAGTACTGCTAATGAGTCCCAAACTAGGACAAAACAGCTGTCCAGTTACTTCAGTACAGGTTTTGAATAGCTTTCTAACTGATATCAATCCATGGTCACACTTGAAAAACAAAAAATTTTTGACAACTGTTCATTTTTATATAATATAAAAGCACGATTATATTTTAATAATAGGTAGAGTAGTCTAGGGTAGCCAGAAGTTGAAGTCTATTGTGTTTTTGCTGTGTACACACATAGTTTGGAATGTGTATGTGATTAGTCGTCAAGGTGCATCCACCAACACCTTTAATAACTTTGAATAGAAAGTTATGGTGACATAGTAACAAAAACAACAATAATAATAATAACTGAGAGATAGTCATTAGGTAGTAGTATTGATTTTATGACCAGACATTATTAGTAAATGCTTTACAATGGATGGTACTGGATTTCTATTCAATGTCATTTTCAGTTAGATTTTCTATGTGATTTAATAATCATTTAGGAATATGTGCGTCGGTGGAACAGCGGTTAGGATGCTCGCCGACCACACAACATGGTCCGGGGTTCGAACCCCGGCAGACGCAAACCCGATATCAATGGTCGGCCTGCAAAATTCGGACTACCGATATCACATGCTGAAAATTCCATACTTGTATCAAAAAAAATATGTGGAGTCAAGCTATAATAAAATAAATGTTCTTTTCCATGACAATAGAACATTCTATTGATTCTATTTATACATATGTCTTTGCAACTGCAAGGTGAACTTGTAGATACAGTGTGAAATAGAGTCCCATAGAATTTCATCCTTTAATCCTAGGCCACAAGAATTGAAGACGCTCGAGATTTTAAAGAAGAATTGATGCAGCACAAAATGTCTGTCCACTAGATGATAGCTAACTGACCGAATCCATTGCACTGTCATCTGCATGAGTGGATCTCCCTTGAATGAATAGTTTTTTTTATTCCTTCACGTTCCCAGTGGAACATAGGGGGCTTCAAGCTAGAGGCTTGATGTTTCTGTAGCAGTGGTGATTATTTTAACAGGATGTGGTTGCTAGCCTCATGCCCAACCTTTCCTCTTTACCAGCTTTTTTTTATTACTGGCTTATCGAGGTAAAGGAGTGCGTCGGTGGCCGGGGATCGAACCCCGGACTATGTGCATGGTCGGAGAGCGTCCTAACTGCTGATGCCACCGACGCACTGAATGAATGTTATAGCTTAATCAAGATAAATTACCCGGTTTTATTGCCTTGCTCAGAGATTGACACTTCAATGTAAAAGGTCACGACTGGTACGTTCGCATCTTTTGGGTGTCTATACTTTATAACGTCAACATAAACATTTATGACACACACACACACATCACAACAGATAGAGGAATGAACACACCCACACATGTACTTCATGACGCAACATATACTACTGATTTATTACTATCAGTAGGAATTTGGTACTCTACCCAACCAGTGGAAGCAATGCTTGCAGGCCAGCCAGACGGATCGAAACACTTCTTCTCATCACTCTGTTTTACAAACAGAACAACATACAACAACAAAACAAGTGAAAACAGAATATTATATATTTAATTGTATAATATTTTTTTGCTGCATAAAGAGATTTTAAACTTGAATTTAAAGAAAAATGGGGAGACAAGAGGTAAGAGAAGTGAAGTGAAAATCAAAATGGGGTTTAATGTATTCATTACTCAATGTATTTTTTTTAACAACAATCCGTTTCAATTATTATATGCTTATAGTTATCATATACACAGACAAACAAACGCATATTATATACCGCTCATGGATTCACAGACTAATTCACAGAAGGAGGAGGAGAAGAGGCGAGTTGAAAAGTGGAAAGGAGAATGAACAGGAGAAGACCCCTTCCCTTTATCTTCTTTTTGTCTTTCGTTATACAAAATGACCTTTGTTTTACGCGACTAATCAATATTGAATGATGATACAATAATAGGCAAGTAATATTAGTAATATGAAAAAGATAGACGGATAGACACACATGTAAAGACAAACGCCATAAACAAGATCGATAGATAGATAGAGATACACACATTTGAAAAAAGTACAAGATCGATAGATAAACAGACAGTTAGAAAGACAGGCAGTGTGCATACATATACACACCCACACACTACTAATTAACCAACCACAATCATTTCATCACATTCAATTCAGAGTTAGTAAGACAGACACATAAACACAGACATATACAGTAGAAAAATTAAGAGTGCAAGAATGAAATATTACAATAATTCATAAATCACGAAATACAAAGAGGTAAGAGGAAAGATAGATAGTGAAGTGGGCGAAGAAACAGTGAGGAGGGCAAAGAGAGAGAGTGAGGTAAGTGGAGAAATAATACAATGAATATATAAATATTCGATTGTTATTACTATTACCATCAATTATAATCAAATAGTTCAATTAAATAATAAAGACTACTGCAGCAGACAAAATATTCGTACAATTGTGTGAGTGAATTTGATAGACAAACAGAAAAAACGTGTGAGACATCCGCCATTTTGTTTTAGAGAAACGAAAAAAAAGTGTGTGGAAAGAATTGAGACTTGAAAGAAAACAAAAGAGAGGGAATATTATATGAAATGAGTTTCGCCTCCTTTAATTTTAATTTTAGCGCGCGCGCGCACACACACACACACACACACTAACGCATACATAATAAAGAATGTACATGTACAGAGCACAGCATATTGATTAAGTTTGTATATATATATGTGTGTGTATGTGTGAGTGAGTAAGAGTTTGTGATGTTCAATTTCTTTTTGTTCATCTTCTTCACATATGGTTTAGCGTAATTCTAATGTAAGCGTTTCTTGTGGAACAAGCTGTAAGTCAGCCAGGGTCATATTTTCATCTAGTAATGTTAACTTTAAAATAAATGCGAAAAAGACAAAAAAGGAACATAGACATAAATAATTGACATACAAATATTTTTATATACAACATAAAATAAACGATAGTTAGGTTAACAGGAGAAAGTATGACACTACTAGAAACTCGAATTCGGCATGCAATGCTCATTATTCTACCGGTGAATACGTCCCAGTTGGTTAATGAGTCATATATCAAAAGCAAAGCAGATCATTTACGTAAAACTACTAGTTGTGTCGGTTGATAGTGGAGATTAGATGGGGGAGATCAATCGGAAAGGCTGTGAAGTTACATCGACTGAGTGAAATGGTTAGGACATGTGTTACGTAGGCATGCCTGGCCATCGATTGCCTTCCTCGACGGGAAATGTTAGCTGATATAGGATGGATCAGGTTGGAAAAGAGAAAGCTAGTGGTGGTGGATCTTCGATATTACTGTGGTGAGAGCTTGGTCAAGAGAAAAAACATGAAGAAAGACTAACTCAACAAACAATCACAGCAGACTTTGAGTGGGCGGATACGATTAGCAGATATATATCAACGGACTGTCTGAGAAACGACTACAAAGAGATGTCAGAATAACCTTCAGCAGGAAAACAACCAATTAGAAGACGTTACCTCTCTGCTGACAATAACGAATGATAATGTACGTTATTTTTGATTTTATTTTTAAGCATATATTACATTTCACAGCACCAAGTGTGAGATTCGTGAGATTCTCTACTGCTAAGTTGCAGTAGATAGTAATGAATACGTTTGTATATTTTCTAATTCCTTCACGTTGCCAGTGGAATATAGGGCTTCAAGCTAAAGGCCTGAAGTTTCTGTAGCATTGTTTATTTTTACAAGATGGGGTTGCTAACCTCATGCCCTACCTTTCCTCTTTACAAGTCTTATTTCTGGCTTAGCAAGGTAAAGGAGTGAATCGGCCGGGGATCGAAACCCGGACCATGTGCATGGTCGGCGAGCGTCCTAACCGCTGTGCCACCGACGCAACGATAATGAACGTAAAAATATATATAAATATCGTTTGATTTCTACAATAAACGATCTGTTGCCTGGCCCTTGTCTTCTATCGTTAAATTACTATTCTTTTTGCTTCATATATCTGTTTACTGTCTCAATTTCTCTGCATTTCTTATTACTTTCTTCTCTTGTTTTGTATGCTAAGTGAAGTGTGGCGACTCGAACTGGTGCACATCGGTGCAAAGTTCTATGTTGAAACCAATCAGTCAGTTTATTTAGCCAGTCAGTCCTAGGCCCCTTAAGGGAGAGAAAGTTGGGTGTGAGGGTGACACCATCCTAGCTTCCCAAAAAGTCACAGGAAACTTCAATGCATATCCAACTGATGGGTCTATAAAATAAGTAAACAGAAACGAAACATGCGCATTTGTCCTTGACTGACTGAATGTCTGGTTTCAACATGGAACTTTACACCGATGTGCAGCAGTTCAAGTCGCTACACTCCATGTAGCACACAAAGCAAGAGAAGAAGGTAGAAGAAATGCAAAATAGAGACAGTAAACAGAGATATGAGGCAAAAAGAATAGTAACATCGAAGAACAATATAGTTCTATTGGAAATTATAATTCACAAGGAGTGGGATGCATCTGCGACGACGATTTTGAGTCATATCACCAATTGTCTCCAGCCTTCATTGTTGTTTACCGTCCCGAGGACCCCAACCAGTCAGTGAGGAAGTCTACACCTTCCTATGTGGCTGACTGGCTCAAACTAACTGTTGTGGATTTCATGGACTGATGAAGCCATGTTTTGGTTTGGCCACCACTAGCTAGCTCTTTCCAAACCTGACCCTATATCAGCTAACATTACACACTGTCGAGGAAGGCATGCCTACGTAATACATGTCCTAACCATCTCACTCAATCGATGTAACTTCACAGCCTCGTCGATTGATTTCCCCTCCCTCGCTACCTAGCACTCGACCAATGTCTAACCTCATTTGTTCTTGACCACACCAGCTCAGCTAGTCGCTAAGTTAAAACACTCACACACATATATACAAAGAACCACAGGAAACAAGATAAAAAATGTTAAGATAATGACGACAACTTACATCTCTTCTAGGATATGTAGTTAATAATTTATAATCAGATTTTGAAAAACCTTTAGATTCCATAAAAATAAATACATGCTTTAATAGATCTAGACCAGAAAATCGTCGAATAATTGTACCATTTTTTACACTTGTATCATTAGTTAAATGATTAACAGCAGTAGCAGTGGTAGCAGGAGTAGTAGCAGTATGTGTACTTGTCACTGTACAACCTTGTGGTAAACGAAATCGTAGCGTTGTTATACCAGCACTACCATGCGGTGTAGCGAGAAAGGCATCAGCTGCAGGTGTTTTAGGCGCTGGAGGCTCTTGAGGTAAACTTGCTGCCATAGATAAACGATGCTGTGTTGCTTTTAATTCATTATGAATACGTTGTTCTTCTTCAAGTTGTCTGCGTCTATCCTCTTCAGCTTTGGCTTTAGCACGTTCCCATTCCTATAGAATTTTATATATATATATTGTAGAATAGTAATTATTAATAATAATAATATGATAATATTGATAATAATTAATTATAAATTCTAATTCAATAGGTAAATGATGACAATGCCATATATCAAGTGATTCATCACAATGGAAAACACAACGAAGCCTGTGAAGTCGAGATCGCAGTAAGACAAGGCCGCCTGTTATCACCCAGGATTATTATTTCTTTTAATTCCTAGAGGAACATAGGGCTTCAGCTGCACATCTACATTGCGTTCGGTTATCTGCTAGAGTTTTCACTTGGCTCCAAGTCTGCCAACACGCTTTCATCTCCTCTTCACATGACCTTCTCCAAGTCACCCTTGCATTGACGACCAACTCACCACTTCCCTTTCGGGTTCCACTCGAGCAATGGCTTGTCTAGTGATGTCACTTGATGGTCAGTTTTCTCAGAGTATGGCCAGCCAATCCATCTCCATTTCTTCCTGCCTATTTGTTTCACAATCGGTTCCTGGTTGGTTTGTTCGCTCCCAGAGATCCCACCCTGTTGCTGATCTTTTCTGGCCGGCCATCTGATCTTGAGTATTGAGCGAAGACATCTGTTAATGAAGGTCTGTAGTTTGTTTGAGATGCTCTCTATGACGCGCAATGCAAGTCTCTGATCCGTATGTTAAGTAGCACTGACTTCACATTGGAGTTGAAAATCCGGATCTTATTTTCATTTTCAAGCTGAGTGCTGTTGACCTCCACACAGACTTGAAAGTAGTGAAAGCTTGTCTTGCTTTTCCGATTCTTGCTTTGATATCCTCATCAGTTCCGTCCGCCTGTAGTTGAAACGATGCTTCCAGGTCGGTAGGTAAAAGAGGTTGTTTCTTTCAGGTTCTTTCCATTTATGCTGATTGTTGTCTGTTATTGTTGTTGCTGTTGGTGGTGTTGGCCAAGAATCTTCATCACCTCTGCTTCTCTATGTTTACCTGAAGTCCTATCTTTGATGCTTCTTCTGCCAAGTTGTTGCTTTCCACTTGCATATCTTCCAGTTTGTGGGAAATCAGACATATATCATCGGCGAAGTCCAGATCCTCCAAGTTTTTCGTGAGGGTCCATTTTATGCCTGTTTACTCGCTACCCACTGTCTCTCGCATTATTTAATCTACCGCAATCAGGAATATCATTGGCGATAGTAGACAGCCTTGTCTTAATCCCATCTTTACTTTGAAGGATTCTGTAAGTTTCCCGTTGTGGATTACTTGGCATGCAGCATTGTCGTACAACTGTTGGATGAGATGTATAATTGTTGGCGGCACCCAAGATGATATTCTTGATTCTGGTAGACTGAATCATGCAGAAGACTGTAGGTTGGGAGAGTCAGAAGACTAGATATACGTCGGACTGGTAAGAAGACTCTAGAAGATTTTGGACTTTGAGGACAACTTACGTCTAGTGTCATCTACAGACGAAAACCAACCAGCTGGCAGAGAAGACAGGACTCTACAGGTGAACACATAGAGAAGATCCTCACCGCCCGATAACAACAAGTTCCAATCACTATCAACGGGAGAAATTCAAAGGAGATCACCTTTCTCTAACTCATCTAGACAGCATCGTTTCATCAGATAGATACAGGCACAGTTGGTATGGATGAGGATATTAAAACCACAGTCGGGAAGCCTAGGCTGCATTAATCTGGGGGGTCAGTGTGTGGAAATTTACTGCACTAAGCAAAGAAGAACAAGATTCAGATTTCCAACACTACTAAGTGTCGATTTACCTTGTTGTTTTATGTGGAGCTCCTGCCAAAATACTGTAGAGTTTCATCAACAGTTGCCTCCACTCAATAATTAAGATCAGATAATGACCAGAAAAGATTAGAAACAAGAAACTCTGGGAAAAAACTACCTAAGAACGTAATCCATCTGATGTGACCTACCGCTTTGTCTGTCAGGTAGGGAGATGCACACTTCCGGGTTGCAGCCCGCCCTCGGGACTCTAAGAATCAATGGCTGGAGACAATAGGTGACATGGCTCAAAATCGTTGTCAATGGTGCAGATATATTCAGTCTCTGTAATCTTTCATATTCCTTTCTACCATTACTCATTGTGTTTCACTCTTATACTTGTCAAAACTCTATTGATTCTCCTCACTCATTTTCTTGTCTACCTTTGTGTGGTATTTGGAACGTGGCAACTCGAACTGTCGCACTTCGGTGCCAAGTTCTATGTTGAATCCAGACAGACAGACAGACAGACCGCTTTGTCTGAATTCGAATTTCCATGTAGACTTTGTCAAGAAGACAGCTGTTCTGTCCTACTTTCTAACTCTTCAGCGATGCGTAATCAAGATTCCACCAGGAATCGAAACCTGGGCCTCCAGGTTACGAGACCAAGGTTGTCGTGACTATTCACCCACTTGGGCTGGATTTCCGCCACGAACCAACACCAGTTAAAGAGATCATTCAGAGGCTGGATGGCTGCTGCATCCTACTTTGGGACTCTTCATCAGTAAGCATCCACCACAGGGGCTTCAAAACCAGGACCATCCAGCCACTATGATCTTCAACTCAATGACCTATGATCTTGGCGAGATCACCATCCAATGTCATCGGTGGGAAATCCCATCCTGACTCCCGCCTGGATGCACCTCACTGGTCACGACTTGGCACTAGAACTCCAGGTAACCCCGTCCTGTAGCATCAGAATCTCTATTCATAATATCTACACGCAACACGTGCAATAGGAGAATGACTCATCACTCATACCAGAGAGATATGGAAAATATTACTACCAATCAAATGAAGAGATGAAAAATAATGGGATTATATATGTATATGAAGTTAGAAAGTAGTACCGTGATATGATCATGAGCAACAATAAATTATGCTCGAAACCTTGTCATCAGTAAATATGACTGTATAACTAACTGTATACTCTACCACAGCGCCCAAATTCTATTCTTATGCCTGCGCCAACAACGATTAGTCAGTGAGTTAGTTAGATCAAAGGCAACATAACCTACTAACCCTGCTTACAGACTCCAAAGTTCTACGTAATATACAAAACAGTCCCATTTTGAGAAAGGATCTTTTATGCTTCAAGCTGTGAGGGCTAATGCTACCTCCCAGTTGTTGCTCAGACTGTGACGGAAGTAGATGAAGTGAGATTCAAACGAAAGTCGCGGTGGGGGAGAGGGCGAAAATGGAGAGTTTAAGCGCATACACAGCAAAAAAGAAAAGTTGTGTAGTTCCATTTTTGTATTTCGAATGGAAATAGGTAGAAACAGCCGGAATTGGTGAGAATATATTCTTGCATCATAAGATAACAACACAGGGGAAAGTAAGACAGGAAGCAGACATTGAAATAAAACTAGTAGGACACACAGACGGACAGACACATGTTTACAGTCTAGTTAGAAAGTTAAAATTAGGAGGAAAACAATAACTCTCCACTGTTATAAAGAAAGAACAAAAGTATTTGCAGGATGGATAATAAATACGAGCTCGTTTTATATCATGGATTCTCTTCAAATGAGTACACTCTAAATAAATCGATTATTGGCTCGTAGGGAATTGATCGATTGGTCACAGGATTTCATCATGAGCTGACATTGGTTAGAGAACCATTGGAAAACCAGCTTGGAATACTGTACAGCTATTTCGTCCTAGCTTGGGACTCTTCATCAGTACGCAGCCATACCGTTGGAGTTCGAACCCAGGATTTCCTGGTTACAAGGTGAGCTCGTAGACCATTAGGCCATTGGGCAGTGCGTGTGTACTGATAATGAGTTCCAAACTAGGACGAAGCAGCTGTCCAGTACTCCGGGCAGGTTTTCCAATGGTTCTCTAACCGATGTCAGCTCATGATGAAATCCTGTAACCAATAAATCAATTATAAGTTACAAAATGCTGTCTGAACATACTTTTTACAACGATTTCAAGTGACAGATAGAAAGCATAAGCAATACAATTTCAAAAGATGATATAAATAGGCAAGTATTTAGTGTTAAAAAAAGGGTAACTATTTAGATAGTATGGTTACTTCGGTTCACAGAAGCCATTGCCATCAAAAGACTTCGACCCAATCTAAGCATACAGAAAGATATAATTGAATTTTAGATTTTCCCGTCCATTGATTGGACCAAATGCTCGGTCTCAGGTTGACATATCGGTTTCTTGAGCAGATGTTTCGACGATGTCTGGGCATTTAATTAGTATTTAATTGGTGGATGGAGACTAGCAGTGGAATCCAGGATAATGCGCATTTCGTCCTATTTGGGACTCGTCACTGGATGTACCTGCCGAGGGTTTGGCGTTTGAAACTATGAGCACTGGGTTCGAGCCTCGGTGGGAACATCATCACTCACTGCCGGATGCAGGTACGTCCAATGACGAGCCTCAAATAGGACGAAATGTGCATCCTGGATTCCACTGCTAGTCACCATCCACCAATTGAATACAGAAAGATAGTGTGTGTGTGCGTGTGATTAATCTCTCACTACTCTGATGACCGTAATTGTTTTCTTCGTGTGCTGTTTTGTGTTTTGTTCTGTTGCATAACATTCCACTCCATCTGGATTTTGATTTTCACTCACTGAGTTCAACTCATTATTGATGTTCCAAATCTACTAAATTACATTATTTTATCGATTTTATAATTTTATTTCACTGTTCATCCCCACCCTCTTGAACTCTCCATGATTATAAACTCACTGTGTTGCTTTATCTTGTATTTTATCTCTGGACCATCCTTGTTCCCAAGCGAAATCTGAACTCTATCCTCCTTTTCTAATTATTTTAAAAATAGTTACCATTTTAACACTAAATAATTGTCTACTTACATCATTTTTGAAATTATGTTGCTTATACTTTCTATCTATTACTTGAAGTTATTGTAAGAAGTATGTTTAGACAGCATTTTGTAACTTATAATTGATTTTGTTTAGGCTGTATTCAGTTGAAGAGAATCCACGAAATACAACGACCCTGTATTATCTATCCTGCAAATATGTTCGTTTTTTTCTTTATTCAAACTAATAAAAGGGAACCGGCTGAGTGACTGATTTCAACGTGGAACTTTGCACAGATGTGCAGCAGTTCGAGCTGCCACTTTCCCTCCATGGTACAACACAAAGCACAAGAAGAGGGGTAAAGAAAGATTCAAAAGAGATAATCAATACAAGTATGAGTGAGGGAAAAAGAATAGTAATATGGAGGAACAATCGAATTTTATTGGATACTACGAAAAAACAAGGAATGAATGCATCTGCGCCAGCCATTGACAGCAACGATTTTGAGCCATATCACCAATTGTCTCCAACCGTCATTGGTTCTTACCATTCCGAGGACACTAAACAGTCAGGCAGTCTACAACTCCGTATGTAGTCTAAACTAACTGTTGTGGATTTCATTGACTGATGAAGCCATGTTTTGGTTTCACCACCACTAGCTCTTTTCCAACCTGATCAATCCTATGTCAGCTAACATTCTCTGTCGAGGAAGGCGATGGCTAGGCAGGTATGTGTAACACATGTCCTAACCACCTCAGTAGGTGTAATTTCACAACCTCGTCGACTGATTTCCCCTCCTTACCTAACACTCGACCGATGCCTAACCTCAATATTACTCACTCTATTATACCACCCAACAAGGGAGATAGGATACAGACACGTATGATCAAATTCAGCTAGCCTTTTCATGTCT
The DNA here is from genome assembly GCA_944472155.2 of Trichobilharzia szidati. Lineage (NCBI taxonomy): Eukaryota > Metazoa > Platyhelminthes > Trematoda > Strigeidida > Schistosomatidae > Trichobilharzia > Trichobilharzia szidati. Next base: position 78,825,723 of record OX235276.1, on the reverse strand, counting down.
TCCATTCTCAATGGCCAGGACTCACAACTAGTCACAAAGGAAGACGGGGTGGACTGCTGAGCAGTACACACGCCCTTTGGTCGACAGCCAGTCAGATATCACGTCTACTAAGCCAGAGATGGCGTAAGTTTGCACATGCTAAACGAACCTTCTGTTTTCATGCTGAGACATTGTCAGCGATGAATCCACTGGCACTGGTCTGTCTGTTTTCGACATAGAACTTTGCACATACATGCGGCAGTTCAAGTCGCCACACTCCATGTAGCACACAAAGCAAGAGACCGATAGCTGTTACCTTGACGTGGTGATCGGGCTTGCATATTGCAATGACCCAATGAGCTACACTGGCTGGAACTTATGTTCCTGCAGGTCCTACCATGCCAGAAGGGTTGTTTGGATAGCGGTTAGGCAAAAAGCAGCTACCCAATCCAATACTATGAATCAAACAAATTCACAAAATATCATGCCGGATCGGTCGGGGTCCGGATTAACAACGACCGCGCTTCCTGCTGCCGTGTCACAGGTTAGAAGTGAAAAATATGCTACTGAGAAACACCAAACAAAAAAGAACAAACAAAAACTGGCCGCGTGTGATCGGCCTCAAGCAGTTGTCCCCTGGGCTCTTTCTGTTTCAGGTTCCCGAAGAATCAATCAACTTCCACGGTGTGGGCAGCCGGGAAGTAACAACCGCCCACACACTTCCCAAAGCACTGGCACTGGCTGATACAACTTCCCCTGAAATAAGTGAAGGCGTCAACACTCCCTACCATTTCACTCATGCCTATGTTTAAATGCTTGGAGTGAGTCGGCATAGTCCAGTCCCGTAACCTCATCATCAACTATATTTGAGGGGAGAGAATCGCATGTCAAATATTCGAAGATTGCTGCTCAGCTCAAGGTGTTCAAAAGACTCTACTCTATTTTGTCAGCGTCTTCACTTCACCTAGGGGGGAGGACTATATCCTCAGCATATTTTAAGTCAACGAGACTATTATTCCCTGAGAGTAAAACATAAGTCGGGGTTATATGAAAGGCAATCGACTGACTCTATATGAAATAATTCTTCTGCCAAGGAATAAAATTTTAAGAAAAATAATAAAACCATGAAAGGCATGAAGATGCCTCTCACAGAATAACTTTATGTGTTCTCTTCACACCATAAACAAGAAAAAAAACAAAAACAGAATTGTCTACATGTGAAAAATCAATAATCAAAGTTTAAAGACTGTCTACTTATAATATGTTTTCGTCTTTTCTTTTATCGTAAACACTATATACACAGTGTGACAACACACTAGATATTTATATTACACCAAATTGAAAAGTACTTCAGCAAACTTTCTGACATGAATGAAAATATCTCTAGACAATGCGGCGGTTATCGATCGATCAAAGAGATGTACTATATGGTGTGCAGCGATTCGTTGTGAGATATAGCTATTGAAAGCGGACGAAATCGAAAAGACTGACTAGCTGTTTTTGACCACCGAGGTGTTTCTATTCTAGCTCCGCTTCCAGTGTGAAATGATATCACATATTTTCAAGAATTTTTGTTTTATTCCTTCACGTTCCAAGTGGAACATAGGGCTTCAAGCTAGTGGCTTGAAGTTTCTGTAGCAGTGTCTATTTTTACAGGATGGGGTTGCTAGCCTCATGCCCAACCTTTCCTCTGCACCAGCTTTTAGTTCTGGCTTAGCGAGGTAAAGGAGTGCATCGGCCGGGGATCGAACCCTGGACCATGTGCATGGTCGGCGAATTAATTTGTAGGAATTCTATTCAGGTTAGACCATGGGCTGATTGCTATCAGTTAGAGAACCATTGAAAACTACTACTGGAGTGTACTGGGCAGATGTTTCGCCCCACTGGTTTGGGACTATTCATTAGTACGCACCCACAACAGGGGTTTCGAGTCCAGGACCTTCTGGTTACAAGGCAAGCTGGCTCGTATACCATTCAGCCACTGGGACCCATGAATTCTAATTTATACTGATTCGTGATTTTTTTTAAGCGCGACCACCAACTAATGTCATCGGCGGGAAATCCATCCTGACTCCCAACTGGATGCACCTCACTAGTGACAACTTCTCACTAGAACTTCGGGCAACTTCGTCCTGTATCCAGTCAGTCACTAGCGAGCATCAGATTAATTTTCAAGAATTGGTTTATGTAGGGATTCTGTATGTTTCAGGCTGGACTACAGATTGATATCAGTTAGAGCTTGTTTTGGTAACCAGAAAGTCCTGGTTTCGAAGCCCCTGCGTTGGGTGCACACTGCCGACAAGTCCCAAACTAGGACGAAACAGCTGGTTGTCCAGTACTCCCTGGTTCTCTAACTGAAAGCAATCCGTGGTCTAACCTGATATGACATATGGTAAGTAATATTTCTTAATTACTATTATAGTTTAATTCCACACGGTATTTTGGTACAGGTATGGAATTTTTAGCATGTCATATCGGTAGCCCGAATTTAGCAGGCAGACCATTGATATCGGGTGTGCGTCCGCCGGGGTTCAAACCCCGGACCATGTGCATAGTCTGCACAGGAAGGTGTACACTTATCAATCAGCTTCAGAATCCCCGTCCCCTTCTACGGTTTGAAGAAGTTTCATGCGTACTCTCTATCTCTCCCTCTTTTAGCAAGCAAGATTCCTATGTATTCTGTAGATATAGATGATTTTGAAGGTTGGTTTGCGGCTTCCTTCGGAAAATCTGGTCGAATCCGGATACCAAGTGAACCCGCGTGAACCAAATGACTTCAGAAACATCTACATAATACGCGGGGATCTTTCTAAAGGAGTACAAATCAAGTTATGCTAAATCTCGAAATCGGCATGCAGAAGAAGTTTGGCTAATCATCACTGAACCTACAACTCACCTGATCTGTCTTAACACACCGGATTTGGAATTTTCTGCTTTTAACTGTATTATCCCACCCCCACTAGCAGCGTGTTACATTTCTATCCCCTCATTATCACTCTTCTTAAATTGATTGTCATTCACTTATAGTTGAATGCTACTCAATCCAGTCTCTTATATTGTGTCACTCATAGTTCAATTCAATTTGCATTTTCCTTTTGACTAATTGGACTGAAGTGTTCGATGCCTGTTGACATGTTAGCTCCTTGTGCGCATGCTTCGACAATGTCTGAAGATTTAACTTGAAGTAATCTAATGGGTAGTGACCATCAGTGGAATCCAGCATAACGTGCATTTCGTCCTATTTGATGGGACTCGTCAACTGGATGTACCTAGACTACCCAGTGAGTGTGACAGAGTTCCCATCGAAGCTCTAACCCAGTAGCCATCGCTTCAGACGTCAGAGCAATAAACTGCTGGACCGTTCGGACCACTCTTTGGAGTCTGCAACGATGGGTACTGGATTCGAGCCCCAATGGGAACACCATCACTAACATCCAGACGAGGAGTCCCACCAAGTAGGACGAAATGCACATCCTGGCATCAATCCATGAAATCCTTGACAGCTAAACTGAGTCAGGTATGGAGATGCAGACTTCCGAGTTGGGGCCCACCCTCGGGACTCTAAGAATCAATGGCTGGAGACAATAGGTGACATGGCTCAAAATCGTTGTCAATGGCTTACGCAGATGTATTCAGTCTCCGTAATCTTTCGTATTCCTTTCTACCATTACTCATTCTGTTTCACTCTTATACTTGTCAAAACTCTATTGATTCTCTTCACTCATTTTCTTGTGTACCTTTTTGTGCTATTTGGAACGTGGCAACTCGAACTGTTGCACTTCGGTGCCAAGTTCTATGTTGAATCCAGACAGACAGACAGAATGCACAACCTGGATTCCACTGCTAGTCACCATCCACCAAACTATATTGTGTCACTCAATTTACCTATTTTTATTCCAGTTTCTACTTGATGAATGCTTTTTGCATTGCGTATATATATGATTGTACAGCTTGAGAATGATTTCGTTGAAAAGCGTTTAAACTCTTCGCTGAACGCCTTCTCATTTTTACAGTACCCTGTTAAGTAGAAAGGATAAGACAATCGATGTGTTTGTGCAGGTGCATCGATCCAGATAACGAAGACACACGTGTTACGCATTCCAAAGCCGTCACCTTTCTTGTCGACCAGTGGAAGCGCTGACAGAGTGTATTAAGTTCGAAACGAGTTTGGGGTGGCTGCATGGTTAGGTGGTCAAATCAAAACCTGACATCATCTCTATAAAGTCTTTGGCAGTTGGTTAGTTTAAGACAGCCACGTAGGGAGATGAAGACTATATATATACCTGTTTAGAGTTCGTCAGACGCTAAGAACCAGTGCCTTGAGACAATTGATGATATGGCTCAAAATTGTTCACTATCAAGGCGGTAGATAAATTCACTCCCATTGTGATTTTTACAGATTTATTAAACCCTTTTTATTCTTTATGTAATTATTCTTTCTAGGGACTATTTAACTCGATTATTTTTTATCATTTTATCCGTTTACTTTTCAAATAAGGAACATAGAGCTTCATGCTTTGAAGTTCCAGTCGTCGTGATGCTGTTGTTGGTACGGAGTGAGGTGATTTGCGTCCCATTCAACTTTCTTTTTCTACCAGGCTTACTACTGGCTTAGCCAGGTTTAGGAGTCGGTTAGTGACCGGAGGTCGAACCCCGGATCACTTAAGGTGTGGTGGTTGGCGTGCTTTCTATCGCTGCTGAACCATTTCCCACTCTGTTATAGATTTGTGTATTACTTTTTTTCTTATCTTCAATATTGCACTTCTAGACTGCAGCAACAATCGACTATCAGTATTTGCATAATGATACTTTTATTGCCTCATCATGTGATCGAACTGATAAACACCTTGACTTCGTGGTGTACTTGCATATGGTCGATAGGTGACCTTTTATTATTTTTGTTTTTGTTTTGACTAGACAAAATATACATTTATGATACATATAAAATTACTATTAATACGGACAACAAGCTTCTTTGTTAACTAACCATGAAGTCATGATTTAGACATATGCTGACATAATAACCTGATTGGTCAGTTTTTTGATTGGTTGATTTATGGCTTCACCTTCTGAGGGACTGTCGTGTATAACCAATCAGATTTGTATATTAATCTATGGCTTAAATAAATAATAATACCACGGTTGTTGTCGTTTTTCCCCAGTCTAATTTTTGTGTTTTTCCAGCTGTAAGGGATATTTTTAGGAGAATTTATAGTGCTTTGTCTGGAGGCGCATTTTAGTCAAGTTAGACAAACTGGACAGATCACTGTCACTTCGTCATAACAATTAGAAAAAACAATAATAGGGTGACTTTGTTGTTTTAATACACGTAAACACACACACACTGCGAGACCCAATACCTAGAGACTGTTAGTGATATTTTGAACCAGATCCTAAACAGTTTCCACAGCCAGTCTACATCTCCTCAGAATGAGTGCCTCATACCAATAGTCAAAAAATTCGTGAATTAGTTTCATCATCTCTGACTCTTTTCCAACCCAATCCAATGTCAGTTAAAATTTCTGTTCGAGGAAGATGATGCCTTGGCTATTTATAATAACAGGTATTCTAGTTATCTGAATCGATACAGCATCACAATTTATCGATTGACTCCCCTTTATTACCTAAAACTCAGTCTACGCCTAACGTCATTATTAATTAATGACTATGTCGCACCATCTAAGAAAGAGAGATAGAACGCACAGAGTTGTGGTAAAAAACAAACGACGACAACAACAACCAGAACGACTAAACTCTTCAGACATAAAGAAGGACACAGAGAAAGAGGTGCCGGACAGTATCCACGTGCTTTGATCGATATAGCTATATGTTGATGTAGTTGTGTTCTCTGAGCTAGCTGGATGGTTTATTTGCGAAGCTTTCATTGCCCCGCCCCACCACTAGGCTACATCTTCAGCGCATACTTCAATCTGAAGGAAGCGAGCATTTAGATTTCTCCACGAGTTAATTAGTCATCTCTCCTGGTGGGGGAACTTGAACGTCGTGATTGGTTGTTTTTGTGTGTTTCACACCCTCTAGGCTACTTGTGTATTGGCACTGTCTTCAAAAGACATGACATCCACTCCCTGACTCATGTCGCTGCATACAGAGACAGCCACGAACATTAATTCGATTGGGACAACCAACGTTCAAATATTAGACAGAGGAAACACCAAGAATGCTAGAGAATTTTTAGAAGCCTGCCTGGTACTCCAGTGATTCGTCAATCAATAGATACATCGAGATAGAGAAAATTTACCGATCGATAAGAAGGAAATGATACACACAAAGGGTTAAACTTCAGGTCAAGGGAACAATCAACATCAATACCAATACAAGTAGCCTAGAGGGTGTGAAAACACAAAAACAACTAATCGCGACGTTCAACGTCACCCACCAGGAGAGATGACTAATAAACTGGTGGAGAAATCTAAAAGCCCACTACAATTCAAATTGAAGTATGCGCTGAAGATGTTGCTGCCTAGTGGTGGGGCGATGAAAGCTTCGCAAATTAACTTCTCCATCATATATAGCTATATAACCTGTACTACAAATGACGCCAGATAAAAGATATAAAAACGGATGCAAACAAATCAATGACCAAGTATATGAAAAAAAAACTTTATTTCACACACAAATCATCAAACGCAACCACTACCACCACAATGACCCGCATTACACCGACGTAAGTTAGAATGCCAGTCAAATAATCCAACGTAAGTATACACGTCTACACGTATGTAGATTCACTGGTCAATGTGTTATTCTTTTTTAATATATTGAATTTACATTACACATATAATTATTAAAGAGTTATATAACCGTAAAGGGATAATCATATAATAATTATTAATGAAAGAATTTGTTTTGAATAAAGCGAGAACTACAGTTTGTATTGCAGAATAAAGTGGTACCGTCATATCGTTTATTTCGTTGCCTTCTCATCAGCTGCTTACAGGTCACAGTCATTATCAAATATATCTACAGAAACAATTTTAACATACTTGCACAGAGTTCATTTTAAGCAAAAATCAATCAGTCGATCAATATATACATACAGTAATAATATGTAATATTAAACACTATTCCGAACCATAATGATCATACACAATGGAAACTCTCGGCATTACGTATTCAGCTGAAAGAGAGATGAAAATATCCAGTTACCAGGTTGGCAAAGAAAGACTGATAACTGTTTCTTTCTGAACGCACCAATCAAGTTTCAGGCGCTTGATGGAGATGGCTTTAGCAAACTTCAGGAGAATTGACCTCTTTGCTTATTGATAACTGTGAACGATTTTGCGACGTCCACAGCATGACCCGCGTCAAGAAGATGCTTGGTGATGGTACTGTTTAAAGAATTTGTTCCCTTTAGACATAGGCTTTTTGTTACATGTTCAGAAAATCGTAGATATGGTCTTCTTTCTGTCCTTCCAATGTAACTACTCCCGCAGATACATGTAAATTTGCATATACAGTTGGAGTTAACATGAGAAGGATATCTATCGATTTTTGATTGCATCACAGGAGAGCAAGTTGTTCGATAGACGGGAACAAACTTAGCTGAAGCCATCTCCATCAAACGTCTGAAACTTGATTTATTCGTTCAGAAAGAAACAGTTATCAGTCTTTCTTTTCCCAGCCTGGTAACTAAATATTTTCATCTCTCTTTCAGCTGAATACGTAATGCCGAGAGTTTCCATTGTGTATGATCACTATTGTTCGGAATAGTGTTGAATATTACATATTATTACTGTATGTATATATTGATCGACTGATTGATTTTTGCTTAAAATGAACTCTGTGCAAGTATGTTAAAATTGTTTCTGTAGATATATTTGATTATGACTGTGGCCTGTGAACAGCTGATGAGAGGGCAACGAAATAAACGATGTGACGGTACCACTTTAGTCTGCCAAAACTGTAGTTCTCACTTCATTCAAATTTATTAAGGGGAATAAATGTATGAAAAATTCGTTATTTGACCTAGATTGTTTGACTAACTGTTGACTGTCTAAGATTCAATACAGAACTTTACATAGAAGTGCAGTACTTCACTTCTTGTAGTACACACACACACAAAGGTAGAGGAAAGAGATTCAGAAGAAGTAAAAGAAGTAGAAGTGTACGTGAGGAGGAAGAACAATAGCACCATGTCATCAACAACAGTCTTATTGGGTTGGTCCTTAGTAAGTATCCCAGTTACACAGTCTACACTTCCCTATGTAACTACATAAAACCAACTGTCAATGACTTTTATGAACTGATGTCAGGTTTTGATTAGACCACCCCTCTAACTTTTTTCCAGCTAACATTGTTCGATGAAGACGACGGTTCGGCATGTAGAATATTGACTGATGTAATATGTGATTGATGAAGCTGAAATACAATACCCAACCTGCTCTACTACTTCTAATTCAGTATATGATGATTATAACAGCTGATAGGAAAAGGCCGTAGCTGGTCAGCTCATATCATGATCGTGTTAAACGAAGAGTTGTGTGTATCGTCACTGAATCCACACACACACACACAAACAATAGTTTGGCACAACCCAGGATGATGGTAACCTAGTTCACCTTGCGTAAAGCGCTGACTGATAACTTGACGTCGTGGTGGTTGGGCTTACCTATCGCAATAACCGATCGAGGTACACTGGTCGGAATTAATGTTCTTATAGGTATTACCATGCTACAAAAGTCGTTTGGATACTCTGGGTGGTTCACACCATGTTAAGGATCTGAGAGCAAAGTTGTGCTGCCAGTAGATAGAGATGTTACAGTAGTAAGGTGTTTCCTCCTCTGTAGAACAGCAAGACAGCTATGATGTCGACCGGCTTACCTTGTAGTCAATAGCTGGAGGTAAGATCTGCGTTTAGAAACAACTCCAAAAATGACTATAAACAGGATGGTGTGACAGACCTCAAGCAGTTGTCCTATGAGCAATGCGGCTATGCAGCACTCAAGCTCCTTGCTGTTTCAGATATCCCCGAAAGAAATCAACTTCTATTGTGTGCGAGTACCGCAGAAGTAATAAGCGCCTACACATACTTCCATAAGCACACGAAAAACGTTTCTGACCGGTAAACTGACATGCTATTGAATTCGGGGAACACTGGTAAACCCCCGCTATGGCCACATGTACCTCATATTTACACCTTACCACCTTTAATTGTCGGGCACTATACAATGGTATGACCGACCAAGCACTTACATGTCTCATTTTATGCGTTCAGTATATATATATATATATATATATATGCGTCGGTGGCACAGCGGTAGAATGCTCGCCAACCACTCATGTGGTCCGGGGTTCGATCCCCGGTCACCGACGCATTCCTTTACCTCGCTAAGACAGTAATTAGACTTTTAATGAGGGAAGGTTGGGCATGGGGCTAGCAATCCCATACCGTTAAAAATGAATACCACTGCTACGGAAACTTCAAAGCTGTAGCTTGAAGTCCTGGGGAACGTAAAGGAATTATATTTATATATATATATATATATATGAAATTAAACGATACAGCCTCACCTTTTGTTGATCACGACGCAGTGATTCTTCATAAGCAGCTTCTTGTTCCTCCAGAACACGTCGACGAGCGATTAATTCTCTTTCTGTAGCACATTCTGGTTCTAAGACTTCAAGATAATTTGTATAAGCTTGCCATAGCTCAGCAACAATTACATCAGCTTTTAAACTGCCTATTGCCGTTGGTGTTGCAGTTGCATTTGCAGTTGAAGCCTCACTATCATGGACTTGTCGCTGTTCAGTAAAACGATTCATTGATAATGTCAAAGGATTATGTGCACCCAATGGGGGAAATGGATCTAATGGCCACATTTTTACAATTCCTGTACCCATTACAATGCACAATACTTCCAGTTGACCAGATAATTTGACAATCATAGCTAGAAGAGGATAACTATCCACCTGTAATGCAGAGAATAGCAACAACAAAACAGCAATAATAAAAATGAGAATCAAACCACAGAAAAGCAAACAAATCATCATCACAACTGTTAACATGTCATGGGATAAATATCAATAGTGATTACTATTCAGACTTTTGTAGGGTTTGTAGGGATTGGTATTAAGCAGAAAAACCAGGGAGTATTCGACACAACACTCAGGGAACCAGATGAAAGTGATGCTTTACCATGGAGTAGGATTGCAGCTGTGGCGTTGGCGGCACTGAATTCCAATCGGTAGGCAAGGGATGATTAATAATGATTATGAAATTTCTACTTGCATCTTAGGAAATTGTAATCAGCCTAAAACATGGGACATTTCATGCTTTTGCTTTCATCGACGACTGGTTTCATCCGTCCTCAAACTCAGAAATCCCCACCCCCACCCCGATTCCAGCGAAGAAGTTTCCTTAGTGATGGAGTGGTTATTTACGAAGCTTGGGGGTTGCGCTAATCACACAGTTAACTTTCTTGCTTTTTTAGGATTAGAAGTCTGACCACAGACTGATATCAGTTGGGGAACAACTGAAAACACACAAGGAGTTCCACTTCGGGACCCTTCAACAGTGCTCACTCAACCAGGGATCGAGCCCGGAACCTCGTTGACCATTGAGAAACTGGGTCAGTTGGATTTCAGTAACACATGAATTCAATCCGGGATATAGCCTTGACGTCAGACAATGGCATCAATGAGCATCCGCTTCACAACTGACATGGTTGATCCCACTAGTCTCACACGACGTCCTCGCTAGAACTTCGTGACATCCATCCAGTAGCTAGTAATGACCTGGCTTTTGTATAGAGAGATAAGGAATACTTTCAGTGTGGATTTCATCACAAACCAGAACACATCAGTTAGAGAGTCACTGAAAACCAAAGGAGGGGCACTAGACAGTTAGAGAGTGTGTAAAGCCAGGACGAAATGTGACATTTACTTCAAATTTTGTCACGGAATGTGATACTATTTAGAGAACCATTGAAAACACACACGGAGTACTGGACAGCTGTTTAGTCCCAGTTATAATACAGAAAGGTAGTTATATAACAACAACTAAAATAGGGAGAAGTTAAACCATACTCCTAAATACCCTAGTCTGAAAAGAACGCTACCAGGATACGAGTAGAAACTGAGCGATTCTGATGCAATTGGATACTTATATATATCGCTGCATAAAACTATGAAATGAAAATATCAGCCTGATGCTCACTAGTGACGACTAGCCCTATTCAGGGAGGTATTTACCTGGGTTCTAATGGGAAGTCGTGACCAGTGAGGTACAGCAAGTCGGGTGTGAGGACAAATACTCGCCAGCAATGACACTGCCTAGAGCCATTCGCGCTAAATCATGAATTGCCAGAAGTTGGAATTCATGTAATGGCCATTGTATCGGGTTCCAGTGGCTTAATGGTCTACGAGCTCGCCTTGTAACCAGAAGGTCCTGAGTTCGAAATGTGGTGGCGGGTGGGTGCTGCTGAAGAGTCCCGAAGTGGGACCAAACAGTTGTCCAGTACTCCCTGGTGGATTCCAATGGTTCTCTAACCGATATCATGTCATAATAAAATCCTGAAACCAATCAAATCCCTGCAAACCAAAAATAGAAAATTTTATGTGTTTAACTCTGAGACCCACAGCCTAGATATGAACTATGAGGTGACATTTTGGGCTACATACCAGCAGGAACTTTTATGTCGCCCAAACTAATAATTCATAGCAATGAACTATGGTGCCATATTAAGCCCCACTGTTGTTGTTGGGATAAGCTATAAACCCACTATTACTCGTGAAGAAGCACCAAAAAACCGTGAGTCAAAAAATTTCTGCTACAAAAGGAAAATCTGGGTGGGAAAAAATACAAAATAAAATTAAGGAATAGTGTGCCTTAGATTAAATCTTGACACCAATGATATCCAAAAGCCTAATCTCTCTCTCCTTAACGTATTATCTCTAAACTGACGATAAAAAGTTAATCAACATATATGCATAACCCCCAACCCTTCAACGATTGTTTTCAAAACATGTTTTTTAAGAAATTCATCCTGTTTAGTATACTTAAACTTCTTTGTTTCATAAAATATACCATGACTTTGTGTGTGTGTATATATATAACAGTAGCTCGCTTCACTCTGATTGGTTGCTTCAAGGTTGGAGAATTAAACACTCCTCTGATTGGTAGATTTTAGTTGAATGACATCAGCGACGATCAGCTGATTGTAAAGCACTACCATGCCACAACAGGTTGTTTACATAGAACAAAGCAGCTGAAAATGATAAGAGATTTTTGTGTTTTTTTTGAAAAAAATACCGAAAACCAATAAAATGTATCATTGTCACATGATGATGAACACATATCACAAGGTTAAACTATCAACACACACCAACGTTAAAAAAAACATGACAAGACAAACAGGTTAAAAGAAGACGAATGTTTACAAACCACTATCATACTAAGTCACGTTGGCTATACAGGATTTAACATGTGCATTATTGTTTAAACTGACTTTACAAATATGTAGTAGTTTGTAGTTAACTTGATTTAAACACACTATAGATAGTGGAAAACATTTATGGTGACTGGTTATTGAAGAGAACCCCAACTGATAGCTGTTAGATCGACGTGGTGGTTCAGTTTGCATATTGCAATGACTCAACGAGCTATACTGGCGCAGGTTAGACCATGCCAGTAAGACCACTCGGAGGATAACAGTTAAACTAAAACCAGTTACCATCATAGGATAAAGCGCTCACGCTGCTGCAGGTCTGAGGGCATAATCGTACTGCTAAGGAATAGGAGAGTGTCAGCAGTAGAATGTTTCCCTCCGATAACCAGTAAGCCTGTCTCTCCGCTCTGGGGACGAGGCGTTAGAAAAAGTCGATCGCAAAGGGTTTACATGCCGATTCACTCAGCGGCAGCATGCAGTAAAGTTTGCACATGGACAAAAATCCAAGCAGTTATTCCCTGCGCTCTTCGGTCATGCAACACTAATGCTCCTCCCGTTTTCGCTAGACAGTCCATGATTAGTCCAGCTAGACTGTTTTGTCAATACGTTAGAATCCCTGTTCGCCTTTGTTGAACTACACACTTGAATTTGTGAATAACAAGCTTTGAAAGTAATTATGTAATTTACGCTCAAATTGATATGGCAATCTTCTAGTAAATAGTATGAATTGATAAAGAATAACTGGAATTTGTTTGTCGGTGGCACAGCGGTTGAGCGCCCGCCGACCATGCAGGTGATCCGGGGTTCGATCCCCCGCCAACGCATTCCCTTACCTCGCTAAGCTAGTAGTAAGAGTAGCAAAAAGGGAAGGTTGGGCATGAGGCTAACAAACCCATTCTGTAAAAACAATCACCATTGCTACAGAAACTTCAAGCCTCTAGCTTGAAGCCCTATGTTCCACTGGGAACATTAAGGAATAAAAAACAGGAACTTAGTGTTAATACTCATTAGAAAAATGTATAACGGGCATATATTTAGACTTCTAAACAATATTTGCTATTAAAACAGTGACAAAAACCTTTTCATTTTCTACCATGGATTGATATCGGTTAGAGACACAGTGAAAACAGCTACTGGATAGATGTTTCATCCCACCAGTTTGGGACACATCAGCAATATGCACCCACTCCACAGGGGCTTCGAACCTAATACTTTCCGCCTACAAGTCAAGCCCGTAAACCATTGATTCAGCCATTAGGATCTAACTCAATGACCTATGAATTCTAATTTCTACCAAGTCGTGATTTTAGCGAGATCACCATGCAATATCATCAACGGCGAGTAATTGTCCTCACTCCCGATCGGATGAACCCAAATGGTGACGACTTCTCATTAAAATGCCAAGTAACTTCATCTTGTAGACAGTCACAGATTAATTAAGAGTTAGTTTATAGAAATTCGAGTTATTTTGAAGTTTGACCAAAATCTTTGTCACATGTTTTGTTTTAAATACAAATCGATATCAAGGTAGATTAACGTTGAGAACCGATATCAGTTAGAGAATTACAACAAGGCAGTAAAAGCAAATATTGTTTTTTTTTGCGATTAGATATTACCCAGACTTTACTCTAATGTACATCTCTCTTTCTCCTTTGTGTTCCGAGTGGAACGTAAGGCTTCGAATTTGAGCTGTGAAATTTCATTGGCGGTGATGTTTTCTCTTTACAAAATGTGAGGTTGCTGGCTTATCGGCCGACATTCTCCCTTCACCGGCCTTACTTCACTAGCTAGCTTGGAGAGGTTTTGTAATGCGTCGGTGGCCGAGAATTGAACCCAAGACTATGTGAATGTTTTGAAAGCATTTTACATCTGTACCACAGACGCACATGTTAGGACATGTGTTACGCATGCCTAGTCATCCACCACCTTTCTCGACAATGGGCAATCTTAGCTGACATAGGGTCAGGTTGAAAAAGAGAAGGGTAGTGGTGGTCAAACCAGAACATGGCTTCATCAGTCAATGAAATCCACAACAGTTAGTTTTAGCCAGCCAGTCACCTAGGAAGGTGTAGACTTCTTGACTGGTTGGGGTCCTCGGGACCACACAAACCAATGGCTGGGGACAATCGGTGATGTGGCTCAAAATCGTCGTTGTCAATGGCTAACGCAGATGCATCCACTCCTTGTGAATTACAATACCCAATGAAACTATATTGTTCTTCGATATTACTATTCTTTTTGCCTCATATCTCTATTTACTGTCTATTTTGCACTTCTTTTTACTTTCTATGGCTGTGTGCTAACTGGTGTGGCGACTTGAACTGGTGCACATCTGTGCAAAGTTCTATATCGAAAACAGACAGACAGACGCACATAGGTTTATGTATAAGAAATTTTTTAACCAATGATGACGAATATGTGAACAAAATCAAAAATGCTAAATGTTGTAAAAATGTCATTAATTACGCAACGATTATGATTATAATAGTGATAATAATGATAACAATAAGGCTAATGATAATAAAAGTACAAGCAGCTGATTCATCAGGTGACGACAATAAGAATAATGAAGAAAGTATGATATTACGTAAACAATTGAATAATTAAATTACGCTAAAATCTTGTCAGGGTTACGTAATACAAAATATGAACTGGGTATATATATATATATATATATATATATATATATATGGAGAGAGAAAGAGAGAGAGAGTGAAGAAAGGGAGAGGTAAAGGTAGAACAAACTTCTTTCGTAGACAAAAATCGGAGGGGCTTGGTGATTCACCTGAATTTTCATTGTTTCAGCTATGTGCATAAAAAACGCCAAGTTCGAATTACATTTCAAAGGCTGGACAGAATGCAATAGATAACTTTATAAGCGCTTGTTCTGTCCATTCAGCAAATTTTAACAATGACAAATGAAACATAATAGGGCTTGTTGTAACTTTTATTTGGTATTTTCAGAACCATGAAGGAAGGTGCTCAATAATGCGTTTGTTAAACTGCCCAGTTAGTTATCCTACATAGAGCTTTCTTTACGGGAGTAACTATATTTCTAGAAGCAGATAGAAGTGACGCTGCTAGGTAGAGTTTATCTCCCATTTGAGTAATACCATTATTCAGCCTGAAGATGGTCGATTTGGATACAATTTTGACAATGAAAATACTTAATCCATCCGAGAATCAGTGAAATTCAAAAAGCTTTGGATAGTTGTTTCGTCCTAAATTGGTACTCTTCATCAGAACACACATGACTCTACCAGGGAACGAGCCCAAAAACCTTCAGGACACCAGGTAAGCACGTTACCAAAAGCAATATAGCACCACCGATAGCCAATGTTATTGGTGAGAGTGGAACTCACTTTAAATGACTTCTTATTAAAACTACTATTGCCGAAGAGTCTTAAAATATAACGAAGCAGTTAGTTGTCTAATGTTTCATGAGTTCTTTAATCATTATTGATTCGTGATGAAATCTAACTTGAGGACAATCAAAATCCATACTCCTACAAGGTACCTTGCTGAACTACGCTGAATGTGAGACGAAATATATTTACAGGTGTTGAGAAACAATCCATTACAATGAAGCCGTTGAAATCAACTATTATTTTTACTCATTGGTACATTTCTTCTCCTAATGGAACACAAGCACACACATGTACATTGAACGTTCAACAAAGCAAACTTTATTGGACCGTTTTTTTATCCCTTTCAAGTCGGAGAATTTTTTTGAACTGGGATATGTGGGTAAAAACGTGAGCAGTTTTCCGTTCAAATTTGGGCAAAGTGGGAAAAAGTGGGTAATTTTTGACTTCCTGCACATAGGATAAATGGCTGAAAACGTGGGTCGTGTTGGCAAATTGTGCAAAAAGTGGGACAATTAAATTTTTCGGGAAATGGGCAAACGGGGAAAAAGTGACCAATATGGGTGAAGTGGGTAAATTATGTAGCATTTTTACCTTCTTCTGCCCATCTATTTGCCGATCAAAGTTACCTATTTAGCCCACGTTTTGCCCACATTAGGTGCCCAGGTGCATTCTCTGACTAGGTTTGTGTTCCGAGTAAAAAATATGCTTCCCATCTTGAGCTTTGAAGATTGGTATCATTGTTCTTACGGTGTTGAGGTGCTAGCCTGACGCTCACCCTTCCCAATTTCTTGAATTAATATGTCGACTAAGCGAGGTTCAGAAGTGCGTCAGCCATGAATCCAACCCTACACCAAGTGCATAGTTGACGCAGATGCTACTCCTGAACTATCAATACGCTTATCATTCATATACATGTTATATCATAAACGATATGGTTTCACAACTTCATGGATTGACCTGTCAAATCACCGCTAGACTCTCTATCTTTAAACTAGGAGTGAGTCGATGTAGTCCTGTCTTGTAGCATCAACTTACATTTAACAAGGTCAAATCGCAAGCTAAACATACTAAGATCTTCACTCAAGGTGTTCAGAAGACTCTACATTTTGTCAGCGTCATAATCGAGAGGGATAATACCATCCACATAAACTAAGTCGATAAGACTGTACCCTGGTGACAAGTCAATTCATCAGTCGCTAAAGACAATTTGGAACGAGTTGTGTCACCTTGAAACGATATACCACTCTCTCTCAACTGATGTTTCTCAAGTTGCATTAAACTGTAAATTCATGACCTAATCACAGATTATAGATAACACAAAACAAAAACTTCATTTTTTGTGCTTAAGAGTGAGTTATTTTTAGAATAAACTTCATAGTTCAGAAATAGAAAAAACAAACAGGAAGAGAGTATGGCTTACATCAGAATACTTTAAACTAATAGACAAATATAGTCAGGTCAATATTACATAAACAAAAACACCGTCTAATTTACTAGGCAGTCCTTAGCCCAGAATAAAAATAGAGGGTTCGACAAGGGGGCTAGTAACCCCATCGATACCCAAGCTTCAAAACACACACACGCACACCGACTGGTTTCAATATAGAACTTTGCACACAAGTGTAGCCCTACACTCCATGTATATCACACAAAGGAAGACAAAAGAGATTCGGAAGAATGATAATAACCAGAAATATGAGGGAGAAAGAACAGTAACATAGGAAAACAATAGGGTTTTATTGAATATGAAAGATCACAGACTGTGAATGCATCTGCGCAAGTCATTGACAACGATTTTCAGCAATATCACCACCAAGTGCCTTCAGCCTTCATTGGTTCTTACCATCCTGAGGACCCCAACCAGTCAGGTAGTCCACAACATCCTACGTGGCTGGCTTAAATTAACTGATTTTGGTTAGACCACCACTAGCTTTCTCTTTTCCAAACTCATCCTATGTCAAATAACATTTCCCGTCGAGGAAGGCGATGACTAGGCATGTGTAACAACGTGTCCTAGCCATCTCGATCGATATAGTTTCACAACCTCATCGATTAACTTTCTATATTTAACTAACCACTTGACGCCTAACCTCAATATTGCTCACCTTATTATACCACTCAACACGTGAGACTACGCAGACACTTATGATCAAAGACAACTAGCTAGCCTTTTCATGTCTCCCACTTTCAATGGTCACGTCTCACAGTCACAAAAGAAGACGGAGCAAACTGGTGAGCAGTACACACATCCTTTGATCGACAGCCGAGTATCACGCCTAGGCGAGAGACGACGTAAGTTGGCAAATCTCAACACGAGTGACTTATGTCCATTATTAGGGCTGATTTAACTTCCTAAATCAGTGAAGTGGTCAACACGCTCCCTCCATATTTTCAAACTGGGAATCGATCGATATATTCCAATCTTATAGCATCATCTTACATTTGACAAAAGGAGCAGATCGTATCCCAAATATTCGAAGATTTCTGCTCAAAGTGTTTATAGAAGACTCTGCATTTCGTCAGCCTCTCCATCAGAGGATTTGGTAAAAACTTTTCATTTCGAGGATAGACAACGCTGGCAAGTGATGAAAGGACTTCAGAAAACACCAGTCGATCGATAATTCTTCCCTTGATAAAATGGAAAGTAAGCATAAGAAGACATGAAATGTCTGCAGCACATATCTCTATAGCTTAACAAGGCTGCTTAAACAGTCTGGAGGAAATAGAGGAATGAATTATACTGCATGAATAAACGCACGCACGCACATACACACACACAAATACACATCAAGAAAGAAAAAACTAACCGGTAATGGTGTTATAATTCGTGATAGATTTGGTAATTTCACTTCAAGCCAACCAAGCAGGCGTTCTTTTGCTCTTGCTCTTGTCATATCCCATGGCCATAAACTGAATTCATGATCAGTTAAAAATCTGATCAGCCCATTTGAGCATAATACTTGTTGACAGAATACATGACATGCAACACTATTATCATTGTGTAAATAGATAAATAATGGTTTACGCTGTATTTGGAGAGAGAGAAAATATATAAGCATAAAAGCAAATTAGGCGGGTGGGTGGGGTGGTAGACAATAAAAACACAAAAACAAGGTTTACATTATTAATTTTTTGCAGACTTATTCTTGTCAGGCCTAGAAGAAGCCGGTACCTTGTAGCAACATGTTGCAACATCTTGACAGTTAAACTGAGTCAGGTAGGGAGATGCAGACTTCCGGGTTGGGGCCCTCGGGACCCTAAGAATCAATTGGTTGGAGGCAGTTAGGACGCTCGCCGACCATGTACCTGGTCCGGGATTCGATCCCCGGCCACCAACGCACTCCTTTACCTCGCTAAGTCAGTAATAAAAAAACTGGTAAAGAGGAAAGGTTGGGCATGAGGTTGGTTAGCAACCCTATCCTGTAAAAATAATCAACAATGCTACAGAAACTTCAAGCCTCTAGCTTGAAGTCCCCTATGTTCCACTGGGAACGTGAAGGAATAAAAAAATGCTTCTACGTTAATAGTTCTCCTAATGATATCAATGAGTATGAATGCCCAGCCATCTCACTATCCCACACACACACACACACAGACATGAGTAAATCGATCCAACAGCATGGGTGTGACTTATTGATCCAATCTACTGGTTTTATCCAAATGACATGCTTCAAGTCTGAGCTTTGAAATTTTTACGGGGTTCACTTCCCAGCCTCACAGACTCGACCTTCCTTCTTAACCAGGCTAATGAACGGCTAAGCGAGGTTTAAGAGGAGGAGTGTATCGGCTGAGAATCAAACCCCAAACCATGTGTGTTACTGTACAGGATTCTAACACAGAACCATCGACGCCAGTCAGTCAGTCAATCAGTAAATCACGTATTTGTACCATTAAAATAGGAGACAGGTAAACACACTTAAACAAAATAATCATGAAATAAATAATTGAACAAAGGCAACAACTTACATCACAAACTTGACTAGTACCAACAGATAGAGATAAGGCAGTATCAAAACTACATGTAGAGAATGGTGGTGCCATTGTAACACCATCACTACAATAACGTTGTAAAAAGACAATACAAAACTGTTGTGTAGCCATTTCTGGATCTTCACTACTTGGGCTATCAGGAACTGTAAAAATAGAAAATAGAATACAGTTTAGATGAGAGAGATAATAGCAATATAGAAATACACAATCGTCAATTTACAAATTTTTCCATGGTAACCCTTCGTCGAGATCTTCAACTCCCTTAATTTGATCATTAATGTGCTAATGGAAGTGACCCTGAGTGATTTTAACGACTTAGACCTGTTGCCAAAGGAATAATCGTGTCAACTTAAAGTATGTGGATGATATTGTCCTTCTAGGTGAAGAGTCTGACAAAATGCCGAGTCGTTTGAACACCTTGAGCAGAAATCTTCGAATATTTGACATGTGAACTGTTCTTGTCGAATGTACGATGATGGCTACAGGAGTGGAATACATCGACTCCTACCTTAAAGATAGGGAGTGAATTGACAGGTCGTGTTGACCACTTCACTAGTTCGTAAGTTGTATCAGCTTCAATACGCGTCGGTGGCACAGCGGTTGGGACGCTCGCCGACCATGCACATGGTCCGGGTTTCGATCCCCAGCCGACGCACTCCCTTACCTCGCTGAACCAGTAATAAAGTTGATAAAGAGGAAAGGTTGAGCATGAGGCTGGCTAGCAACCCCTTCCTGTAAAAACAAACACTGCTACAGAAACTTCAAGCCTCTAGCTTGAAGCCCTATGTTCCACTGGGAACGTGAAGAAATAAAAAAAATCAGCCTCAATGGACTGATTGATGACGAAATCTCATCACGGATATAAATGATTCATGTGACATTTGAAAACCTAAGTCTTCTCCAGTGCAAACGTGATACCCGGTTATCGATCAAAGGATGCGTGTGTACTGCGCGACAACTTGCTTTGTCTTTTTTTCTGGCTGTAACACGTAGTGTGGTGAGAGATGGCTGCTAGCCAAATTGGTAGACAGTAATTGACGTCAATGTTTATGTCTCAAATATTAGTCATGTGAAAACAAGGTCAAAAATGAGAACAAAGGCTTTGCGTAGGCGGATACAGTTAGCATATAGATGATCTGACACTCAAGAGACAGCAACAAAGAGATGAAAGATTAACTTTTAGTGAGAAACAACCAATCAGAAAACTGTGTTTTTCAGCTAACAATAATCTATAATAATGTACACGAAAATCTATATGTGTTGATTTCCATAATAAACAATCTGTGCCTGAGTCTTGCTTTCTGTCGTTACAATCGGTGTCGCTGCCTCCGAACAATGAAGATCCCATGGCCAACTGCGTTTGAAGAAGGAGATATACGGAGCTTCTTAAGTGACTTTGAGGCCGTTGCTGAGTTGGTGGGTGTCAAAGAGCAAGCGGCGAAGGCGGTTGTGCTGGGGACGCTGTTGAGAGGCAGAGCGAAGGCGGCATATGACAGCGTAGAGAGGTCAGATGGCACAGCGTCTTGGAAGACATTGGTTGAACGATTGGTGTCGGAGTTCAACAGTGCAACAGACAGACAGCTAGCAATGCAGCAGTTCCGTTCAACGAAGCTGGGACCTGATGGAGATCCATTAGTGTTGGCGGTGAAATTGACGAATCTACTTCGACGTGCGCTTCCCACTTTGGATGAAGAATCAGAGGCGCAGTTGCTGAGTTCCCAGTTCATCGAGTGTCCCAGACCACATTTCTCAGCGATTACAACTGGTTAACTCTGTGCAGCCGATGGATATTAGTGAGCTGGCGAAGGTGACCAGACAGCTGCTGAGCACAACTGTAGCCGCTATAGAGCAACCAAAACCAAACGAATACGAGCAGAAAATTGAAGCGTTGCAGCGGGAAGTGGCGGCGTTAAAGTTGGGTGACAGGAAAGATCGATGTTTTGAATGCGATAAGCCGGGACACTGGAGGAAATACTGCCCAGAAAGGCGAAAAAGAAAAAGCTTCAGACGGTATAATACGTGTTCTTTCTCTCGTATAAAACTAGATATAGTGGGGGCTATTGAGAAAGGGGCTGTGTATTCGAAGTTGCGAGTGAATGATCAAGAAGTAGTATGTTTAGTAGATACGGGGGCGGCTGTGTCCCTAATAGATAAGAACTTATGTAAGAGTGTTAGTCCATGTTCATTGACAGTACAAACGGTAGGCGGGCACGTGTTATGTATCACGGGTAGATCGAACTGTACGGTCGTGGTTGGCAGCTGCGAGGTGACGTTCCCCTTCATTGTTGTGCCCGAATTACAACGGACGATACTTGGGGCGGATTTTCTGCGGGAGATTGGCGCAATAATCGACACACAAGAGAACGTTGTAATTACAAAATACGGACATTTCAGCATGTATGAGATAGCAGCGGTTAAACTGTCGAAGGTACACAATATGACAGAGTTAATTAATAAATACGATCATCTGTTTACTGGAGATGGGGACCCATACGGTTATTGCGATAAGGTGAATCATGAAATTCCGTTAAGTGGCCCGAAAGTAACGTCATTTACCACGCGAAGAGTTCCATGTCATTTGGAAGCCAAAGTTAAGCGACAAGTGCGAGAGATGCTAAAAGATGATATTATTGAAGAAGCAGATAGCCCAGTGCTGTTAGTAAAAAAGGCGAATGGGAAGTATAGATTCTGCGTTGATTTTCGACAGTTAAACAGTATGACAGAGTTAAGACCGTGTACCATGCCAACAGTAGTAGAAACTTTAGATCGCCTACAAGGCGCAAATTTGTTTTCGGTTCTCCATCTTCGCTCAGGATACTGGCAGATACCAATAAAACCAGGTGATAGAGATAAGACGGCATTCATCGTGGGTCAGACACAATATCGATTGAAACGCATACCGTTTGGACTAGCAGGTGCACCGTTTACGTTCAGATGACTGATGACGCTACTACTTAAGAACTTGAAAAACGTGGAGGTGTACGGTGATGATCCCGTCATATATAGTCAAGACGAAAACGATCATGTGAACCATGTGGAAGCCGTGCTGCGACGCATGAAAGAGTTTGGACTACGCGTCAGCAAAACCAAGTCTCAGATAGCCAAAAAGAATGTTACACTTTTGGGAAATGGTGAGATTAAACCACTACCGGGGAAAATTTTGACGATAAAGACGATCCCAGCCCCGAATTCAAAGAGAAAATTGAGACAATTCTTGGGTAGAGAAGCGTTTTATAGTCGGTTCGTGAAGAACTTCAATGAGATAGCAGCCCCTTTGTATAGGCTACTAGGTGGACCGAAGTTTGTTTGGTCGGAGGAATCGCAGAAGATATTCGACAGGATTAAACAGCTGCTAGACCACCAACAAATGACACTAAAACTACCTGTACCTGGAAGACAGTTCACACTGTGCACATATGCCATAGATGCGGACCTAAGACAGGGTGAGGGAATCGTTGAGTATGCCAGTCGGGTTTTGACACACACACAGAGCGTGAGTATTCAACGACAGAGAAAGAATGTTTAGCGATGGTATGGGCAATCGACAAACGGAGACCTTATTTACTCGGCCAGCGGTTCCACATCGAAACTGACCATAAGCCGCTACAGTTTTTGAAGAGAGCGCGAGAGACCCACGAGAGAAATTGTCAGGGTGGATGTTGCGTCTTCAGGAGTACAATTTTACTATCTCACACGTTCCTGGAAATGATAATGTTTTGGCAGATTTGTTATCGAGAGCAGAAGACGAGTTTGGGTTGCCCGAGGTCGCTTACGGAGTGCATGCAGTAGAACAAGACCCACTAAGACGTGCACGCAGACAAAGGTTGGACGATACGCTGAATACAGTAATACAGGTGATCACTAACGGAATAGAAGTCGATCCACAGCCTTCCTCGACAATGGGCAATGTTAGCTGATATAGGGTCAGGCTGGAAAACAGCTAGCTAGTGGTGGTCAAACCAAAACATGGCTTCATCAGTCAATGAAATCCACAACAGTTACTTTAAGCCAGACAGCCAGCCACGTAGGAAGGTGTACACTTCCTCACTGACTGCTTGGGGTTCTCGGGACGGTAAACATCAATGAAGGCTGGAGACAGTTGGTGGGTGATATGGCTAAAAATCGTTCTCAATGGCTAACGCAGATGAATCCACTCCTTGTGACTTATAATACCCAATGAAACTATATTTTTCTTCGTTATTACTATTCCTTTTGTCTCATATCTCTGTTTTGCACTTCTTTTTACTTTCTTTCCTTGCTTTGTGTGCTACATGGATTGTGGCTACTCAAACTACTGCACATCGATGCAAAGTTCTATGTTGAAAACAGACAGACGACAGAAGCTATCATCCAATAAATAAGAAGCAAATGGACACAAGCTGAGAAGAAGAATGTTGACTGACACACACAGCTTCCACGTTATATACCACAAGTGTAAATTTCACTTCATTTATCCCACACAGAGTTTAAACACAACCGTTTATTCTCATAATCGAGGTTGTTTTACAATCCTGATATATACGTTGCTAAAACAGACAACTGCATTAACTAAAGAGTGTGCAAAGACCCCCCCACACACACACACATACACATTTCCACCACTGGGACAACAATCGAATGCTCAGAACAATAACAGCAGTATATATTGAATATGAATGGAAAATGTGTATGGAAGGAACCTGAAAGAAACAACCTCTTTTACCTACCAACCTGGAAGCATCGTTTCAACTACAGGCGGACGGAACTGACGAGGATATCAAATCAAGACAAGCTTTCACTACTCTCAAGTCTGTGTGGAGGTCAACAGCACTCAGCATCAAAAAATAAGATCCGGATTTTCAACTCCAATGTGAAGTCAGTGCTACTTAACATACGGATCAGAGACTTGGCCAGCGCGTCATAAAGAGCACATCAAACAAACTACAGACCTTCATTAACAGTTGTCTTCGCTCAATACCACTCAAGATCAGATGGCCAGCCAGAAAAGATCAGCAACAGAGATCTCTGGCAATGAGCGAACCAACTAACCAGGAACCGATTGTGAAACAAATAGGCAGGAAGAAATGGAGTTAGGTGGATTGGCCATACTCTGAGGAAACCGAGCATCAGGTGACATCACTAGAGTAGCCATTGCTCGAGTGGAACCCGAAAGGGAAGTGGCGGCGAGTTGTTCGTCAATGCAAGGGTGACTTGGAGGAGGTCATGTGAAGAGGAGATGAAAGGGTATGGGCGGCAGACTTGGAGCCAGGTGAAGACTCTAGCAGAGAACCGAACGCAATGGAGACGGATGGCTGAAGCCCTATGTTCCTTTAAGAATTAAAGGAAATAATAATAATAACAATAATAGTAATAATACATCGAATAATGTACGAATAAGTATATATATAAACATAGTATAACTTACTTAATGGCATATTCCATGGGGTAATTTTATTCTCTTCTGTTTGATCAAGCATTTCATCACTTGAATAATGATAATCCATATCATAATCATCTTCATAATCAGAACCCTAATTTGTGTGTGTGTGTGTGTAAGTAGCCAAGGAAAACAAAAACAAAATGGAAGACATTAAAGCTAACCAAAAGATCCTCTTATCGACATGCTTGCTACAAAAAAAGACAGATATACAAATTCAAATCTACACTAGCCCTAGCCAACTTTGACTAATTGACTGAGTATTCAACGTAGAACTACGCAGAGGCATTTCAAGTTGACAAACTCCATATAATAAAGGTAAAGAGAAGAGAGAAAAATCAAAAGCAGGAGTGTACGGGTGAAAGAATATTAAAATGGAGAAACATGGGAACTTAATAAACCAAAGGGTGTGTGTACTACTTAGTAGTCCACTTCATCCTCCTTTATGGATGGTTGTGAGACATGACCATTGAAAGTGGAAGACATGAAAAGCCTTGCAAGCTGTCGTTGATCATAGGTGTCTCCGTTCTATCTCCCGTGTGAAGTAGTATAATAAGGTGAGCAATATTAAGGTTAGACTTCAGCTGAGTGCTAGGTAAGGAGGGAAAATCAACCAACGAGACTGTGAAGTTACACCAGTTAAGAAGCCTAGAGTGTGTTCCGTATATCTAGTCATCGCCTTCCTCGACAGAGAATGTTAGCTGACATAGGATTAGGTTAGGAAAGAGTTAATGGTGGTCAAACCAAAACATGGCTTCATCAGTCAATGAAATTCACAACAGTTAGTTTAAGCCAGTCAGCTACGCACTTAGGTGTGGACTTCCTGATTGGTTGAAGTCTTCGGGATTTAAAGAACCTATTTTTTTTCCTTCACGTTCCCCAGTGGAACATAGGGCTCCAAGCTAGAGGCTTGAAGTTTCTGTAGCAGTGTTTATTTTACAGGATGGGGTTGTTAGCCTCATGCCCAACCTTTCCTCTTCACCAGCATTATTTCTGGCTTAGCGAGGTAAAGGAGTGCGTCGGTAGCCGGGGATCGAACCCCGGACCATGTGCATGGTCGGCGAGCATCCTAACCGCTATGCCACCGACGCACTAAAGAACCTATGCCTGGAGACAATTGATCACATGACTCGAAATCCTTCTCGATGGCTGGTGCAGACGCATTCTTGATTGACGCACGATTTATAATACCGGTTTAGACAAAGGGTCTAAATTTGTTCACTGCGTCTTTCTAGATTACACATCTGCTTTTGACTCAGTGGTACCTAGGGATATTTTGTTAAATAAGCTTGCTGAAACTCTAACTGAGTGTTGTGTTGTCAACTGGCTGCATTCTTATCTCTCAAGAAGGAAGCAGTGCACTGTATGTCAGGGAAAGTCGTCCATTTTATTGCTTACTGAGGCTGGTGTCCCTCAAGGCGCAGTTCTTTCTCCTTTTCTGTTTTCTTTCTTCCTGCATTACTCGCCTCACTCTGATGAAATAAACTTTGTTAATTATGCGGACGATCTAACTGTTTCAGTGTACGTTAACTCCCAGCTAAACTGTACTAAGATGAACAGCTTTCTATCAGGAGTCAGCAAATGGCCTTAAATTAAATCCATCTAAATGTCAGACTGTTAATTACAGTTTCCGACGTAAAAGAAAGTTTAATGAAGCTGTTGGTTCCTATGATCGTTGCAAAATTGATGATAGTGATATAGAAATCAAGTCTGACGTTAAGCATCTTGGACTAATTCTTTCTTCTGATCGATCCTAGTCTTCCCATGTCGTAGCGACTTTTTAAAAAAATATTTCGTCTGACTTTTTACATTAAGAAGTTAAGGCACTCAGGCATAACTCAACGTCTCCTTCGTTTACAATTTGTCAACTCTTGTATCTTACCTATTCTTCTTTATTATTCACCCTTATTCTTTCCTGGATTGCTTAAAAAGGACTATGTCATACTTCGTAGAACTCTGAAGACTGTCAATAGGGCGATTGTGGTATCCCATTGGGCCATATCGTTGACATCGTTATTATCGGTAGGCACTTGATTTCATGCAACAAATTTGCTAAAGGAATTTTGTCAGACTGTGGACATCCACTTTACCCGCAGCTCCAACCTTGTGTTTCCTGAGGTAAAACAAGAAGTCTTTTCAGAAGACTTTGTGTACGTACGTCTAAGTACAAAAATTCCACGATACCATATTTGGCGGCACGTACTTTATGTGATGAAAATAGTATTAGGCGTGAACTAACTAACCTTCTTTGCACTATTAAATAAACCATTTTCTCCATCCTTATTCCACCAAGCTTTACTGTTGTGATTATTCTTATATTTATAATCCTCTCTTTTTGTTTATTTAAGGCTCTGTAATAGTTGTATTACTGTTTTGTTTCTCTCCTAAGCATGCTATGTCAAGAGAACATTAGACTCAATAATCTATAAAATTTGAATAAAACGAGAACTACAGTTTGTGCAGAATAAAGTGGTACCATCACTGTTTATTCCGTCGCCTTCTCATCAGCTGCTTACAGGCCACAGTCATTATCAAATATATCTACAGAAACAATTTTAACATACTTGCATAGAGTTCATTTTAAACAAAAATCAATTAATCGATCAATATATGCATACAGTAATAATATGTGATATTAAACACTATTCCGAACAATAATGATCATACACAATGAAAACTCTCGGCATTACGTATTCACATGAAAGAGAGATGAAAATATACAGTTACCAGACAGGGCAAAGAAAGACTGATAACTGTTTCTTCCTGAACGCACAAATCAGGTCTCAGGCTCTTGATGGAGATGGCTTCAACAAACTTGAGGAGAACTGAGCTCTTTTGCCTATTGATAACTCTGAACGATTTTGCGACGTTCACCCCATGACCCGTGTGTCAAAAAGATGCCTGGCGATGGTACTGTTTAAAGAATTTGTTCCCTTTAGACGTAAGCTTTTTGGTACATGTTCAGAAAATCGTAGATATGCTTTTCTTTCTGTCCTTCCAATGTAACTGCTCCCATAGATACATGTAAATTTGTATAAACACAGTTGGAGTTAACATGAGAAGGATATCTATCGATTTTCGATTGCACCAAAGAGTGAGTTGTTCGATAGACGGGAAACAGCTTAGCTGCAGGATAGGCTATGGCTAGTGATGTACTCAGTCTTCTGTTGACCATCGCTGCAATGTTTTCACCTTTATAATCAAGTTGAATGTACATGGGCTTTTTCTCCACTATGATTTGTTTTACATTTGAGACTTCAGATCTTCCGTACTTGTTAATGAATCTTTGAGTGTAACTATTGCTTTTCAAAATCTTTTCAAGAAACACAAATTCCTCCTCTAATTTCTCCATAGAGCATATTCTCCTCGCTCTATAGTACAGAGTCTTGACTAGACAGCGTTTAAAGCTATTTGGACAAAAGTTATTAAAATGTAAGTATTGTCCTTTCCAAATAGACTTTCTATAAATTGACTTCTGAAGATCACCGTCTTCTAGGCGTTGCATAGCAATGTCGAGGAAGTGGAACTTTCCATCACTTTCATGTTCCATAGTAAACACAATATTGTTATGTGCGTCACTGAACAATCTGAGTAAGTGTATGAAATCTACAAAATGTTAAAATTCCCAAACTCTATCGAAAATACCTATTTGAAACAAACCCACTGTCATTATTATGATTATTATTATTAGAGTTATTATTCTCACTTTGTACTTTGAAATTTTTTGACTTTATACCGTAAATGTGGACAAATTCCTGTGGTTAATTTTATTTATATTTTGAGTAAATTACATGCAATATTGTGACAAATGCTGAGAATTCCATTCTGTATCATAAGGAATGTTTTTGGAATAAAGTAGATTATTATAGGATTTCATCATGAGCTGGCATTGGTTAGAGAACCATTGGAAAACGAGCTGGGAGTACTGGACAGCTGTTTCGTCCTAGTTTGGGACTCTTCATCAGTACGCACCCACCGCCACGGTTCTAACCCAGGACCTTCTGGTTATAAGGTGAGCTCGCATACCATTAAGCCACTGGGACCTGATCCCAATGGCCCATGAATTCTAACTTCTGCCAATTCAAGATATAGCGCAACCGCTAGCCGATGTCTTCGGCGAGTATTTTTCTTCACACCCGACCTGCTGCACCCTACTTACTGGTCACGACTTCCCACTGGAACCAATACTTGAATAGATTATTATAATTGTTATTATCATAAAAAAACAGGAAAAAAACACTCGAACAGGATGAACTTACAATCTCTGGGGATATATTACCGCCATCAATTGTACCACTTTGTTTCTTAGGTGCTGACGACGACACCACCTTTCGACTAGATTTATTCGCACTGGATAATACTTCCGGTTGTATAGGACTAGGTAGATTAGAACTAGGCGGCATAAAAATACTATCAAGAGGATGTTGTGTTGTTGTTGCTGCTGCTGTTGCAGTTCTTGATGATGATGATGGCGATTTCCTTTGTTGTTGTTGTTGCTGAGGTTGTCTAGCTGTTGATGGCGGTTTACACTGGAGGACGACATCATCATCAACAACATTATCATCATTTTGTAAAATACCTGTTGTTCTGCTTCGATCTTTTGTATTGCCAATTGAATGTGAAGTGAATAACTAGTCGGGGGGGGGGGATAGAAATATACATAAGAGAAGACACTTTTGGTTAGCTTCACGCCATATACGTACGTACATAGATACATACATTGGAAGAACAGTAGGAAGGACTTATCTTCGATTTAAAGTCTTTTTATACACAACACAGTCATGAGATACCTTGATCGACACACCTTGAAATCTTTTGAAATAATAAACAAACATACAACATAATAAAATGCACATTCAGCAATAAACTTTACCATGGAGAAAGAAAGTAATGACATAGTATTCCATTCCTAGACGTCTGTCTTCATGGCAAGGAAAGAAGATGGCACACACTAAGAAGGAGTGTGTATAGGAAACCTCCTACAACAACAGGTCAGTACACTCATTTTTTGTTTGAGTTTTGTACCTTTGAAATATAAACCCGTAACCTGGTTAAGTGTCTGGTTCATAGAGCCAGGTTAATCTGTTCAGACAACTGCCTCAAAATGAGGAGCTTAAGATTATTAGAGAATTACTTAGAAAAAATGGTTATCCAGATAAATTCATTGAGAAAAATATGAATTCAGCACCTAGGAGAGTAGTCAGTATAGCAACAATTCCGAAAAAACCAATGTTCATAAAATTGCAGTTCCTCGGTGACAACATCAGAGAAATAATAACACAGCGAACACCTGTCTGTCTGTCTGGATTCAACATAGAACTTGGCACCGAAGTGCAGCAGTTCGAGTTGCCACGTTCCAAATAGCACACAAAGGTAGACAAGAAAATGAGTGAAGAGAATCAATAGAGTTTTGACAAGTATAAGAGTGAAACAGAATGAGTAATGGTAGAAAGGAGTATGAAGGTTAAAGAGACTGAATACATCTGCGTAAGCCATTGACAACGATTTTGAGCCATGTCACCTATTGTCTCCAGCCATTGATTCTTAGAGTCCCGAGGGCCCCAACCCTCGGGAACACCTGAAGAATACAGTTAAAAGAGCTTATAATGCAGCAGAGGTACGTTGTCTCTTCACAGCCACCCCTATTCTACGTTCGAGAAATAAGGATAAACTACTTAAATTTGCCTCCTCTATGTGTGTCTACCAGTTTGACTGCAGCTGCGGAGCCAGCTACATCGGGGGGGGGGGGGCGTACAATTAGGCAGGATCATCACTGTATTTCCGAACATCATCCTGCATGGTTAAGCAAGGGACAAACAAGATCTATTCGTAGCTCTATTTTAGCACACCTTGTAGATACTGAGCATAAGGTTGATATTAATACTGCATTTAAAATTATCTATCGCATTCCTACTAATCTTAATTTTGCTCTAAGAGTTCGTCTTCTACAGACAGCTGAAGCAATAGAAATCCACCTGAAGAAGTCAAACCTGTGTGTGTTTAGAAGAAATTTGTGCAGCCACTTTCCTTGCCTTGGCCATCATTACATGGATGTATAAACCGGACTACTTCGCCCCCCTCCCCCTAAACCTTTAAAAACTATAAAAATTATAACTGTCCAAATTATTTTATTTTTATTTATTTTGACCACTTCATCTTTAATTACGTGTTATCCTTGTAAAATTAATTTATTCTAACCATTTCTACCTTTTAAATGTGTATTAATTTTCTTCGTTAATTATCACCTTACTGACATTTTGACACTGACTAATTATTGTTAACAAACTTATCGCCACTTGATTGGTGAACTGTTGCGTATTGTAATAAAAACTCTATTTTTATTATAGTAGAGCCACAGATGAGGATCTAATTGAAAAGTAAATATTTCTTCGCCCAATCTTTCTGTTTTCTAAACATACAACCCTCAAGAGTCTCCCTGAAGTTTAACGATGCCATATCTCTATCACATGGTAGAAACCTGATTTATAGTATACAAAATAGAGAGCAGTAATAAGTCCTTATCTACCTTAGTAATTCATCTTTTAACCTAATTATTGGTCCCGTTGGATTCCTAGTGGAACATACGGACAGCTTCAAGAGTACAATGTCACTTTATCCTACTTTCTGTGGTCCTCTTTATAAACTAGCTCCCCATGAGTGACTATAATCTCCCATCTCCTCCTCGTACGGTCTTCTGTACGTCACGCTCGGACCCATGGCCTGGAGACAATCTCTTTAGTGGGTGTCTCTTAATTGATGATAATATGATCCTTTTATGGAATGTTGACTTCTTTTCATTCTTACTTAGTTAGTTACATCATCATCTAATGAATATCATGCTGTGTATTCAACTGTTGGTTTGTAGGGATTTTATTGTTTTCCGGATTTCATCATGAACTGACGTTGGTTAGAAGGCAATTGGAAAACCTGAGAATACTGAAGAGCTGTTTCGACAGCTTAGTTTGGGAATCTTCATCAGTACGCACACACCTGAGCTGCAAACCAGGAGCTTTTGGTTACAAGGTGAGCTTGTAGACCATTAAGCCATTTATAGTTATCCGGTGTCACCGGTGGAATTGAAGGCCATGGGAGGGAGAGGGGACATAGAACAAACTCTCTCTCTCTCTCTCTGAACACAAAGATTGGACAAGCCCACTATCGCCTTCTCGAGCATTATCCAACGTGGTTAGCTGAAAGAGTCGTAAAGTCAATCCAGACTTCCATATTCGCACACCATGAGGATAAGGAGATAGCAAGATTCATAAAAATTCAGCCTTTACACAATTCTATACAAGGTTACATATCCATTCCTTAAGATTGTGCGTCTTCAATTGCCAGGCATAGGTGAAGTTTGTTCAATCCATCCCCCCATGGTCTTCAATCCCGACCTAGCATAGTTGTCTCTCCTGCTGTTACAGGATAGTTGTAAATATTACTTTCATTTTTAATTGTACTTCTGACTTTATTATCAATAACATTTTGTGCTAGTGATGGCAGAAGTTGGAATTCATCGGCTGGCCATTGGATCCGGCCCCAGTGGCTTAATGGTCTACGAGCTCGCTAGTCTTGTAACCGGAAATTCTTGGGTGCGTACCACTGAAGAGTGGTGAACTAGGACGAAACAGCCGTCGACTACTCCCAGGTTTTCCAGTAGTTCTCTAGCGGACGTCAACTCATGATGAAATCTTATACGGTATTATTTACTGATGACGTTTCAAAGACAATTTATTACTGCTCATAATCATCATATGAAGAGTACTCTCACATAACTTTCATATTCCGTTTATATGATTCAATTATTTCACATCCATTGATTCTATTGGTATTTTTTTCAGCTCTCTGGTATCCGTGTTGAGATGTGTAGATTTGATGAACAAAGAGTCGGGGATCAACCTTTTTCCTCCGCTTGACCCATATTACTTTTCCAGAAATAGTTTGTAGGGTTTTGATTAGTTTTAAATTTGATCACGGATTGGTAACTTACAGTTAGAGAACTATTGAAAACCAGTACTGGAGTACTGAACAACTAGCTAGCTAGCTGTTTCGTCAGCATAGTTTGGGACTTATAATTAGTACGCACATCCAAAAGGGTTGGAACAAATCGAATCCTTACAAATCAACTCTTGAAAAACATTCTTTTTGTTGCTATAAAAATGTACTATGTATATATCTTCTAGGTGGACACTGACAAAATAGAGCAGAGTCTTCTGAACACGTTGAGCTGCAATCTGCAAATGTTTGGCATGCGATTCGCTGCCCTATTCAAATGCAAGATCATGCTATA
This sequence comes from Trichobilharzia szidati, assembly GCA_944472155.2. NCBI lineage: Eukaryota > Metazoa > Platyhelminthes > Trematoda > Strigeidida > Schistosomatidae > Trichobilharzia > Trichobilharzia szidati. The sequence continues at coordinate 78,792,279 of OX235276.1, read as the reverse complement.
GGACTAGACTACATTGACTCCTAGCTTAGAAATAAGGAGTTAATTGGTTGGTGGAGCGTGTTGACCACTTCATTTATTTGCGAAGTTGCATCAGCCCTAACGCCAACGAAATCACAACACGGATACAGAAGGCTCGTTTCGCATATACAAATTTAAGCTGTCTCTGGCTTAGTAGACGTGATATCTGGCTGGCTGTCGACCAAAGGGTGTGTGTACTGCTCAGCAGTTCACTCCGTACTCCTTTATACCTTTGAGCGAAACCTGGCCATTGAGAGTGCCAGCTACCTGTCTTTGATAACAGGTGTGTGTTCTATCTCCTGTGTGAAGTGGTACAATAGGGTGAGCAATATTGAGGGTATGCGTCGGTCGAGTGCTAGGTAAGGAGGGAGGAGAAATCAATAGACGAAGTTACATCGAGTGAGATGGTTAGGACATGTGTTACGTATGCCTGGCCATCCACCGCCTTCCTCGAGGGAAATGTTAGCTGACATAGGGTCAGGTTGGAAAAGAGAAAGCTAGCAGCGGTCAAACCAAAACATGGCACCAGTCAATGAAATCCAAAACAATTAGTTTAAGCCGGTCACGTAGGAAGATGTAGACTTCCTGGTTGGGGTTCTCAAGATGGTAAACACCAATGAAGGGTGGAGACGATCGGTGATATGGCTCTAAATCGTCGTTGTCAATGGCTAACATAGATGCATCCACTCCTTGTGACTTATAATATCCAATGAAACTATATTGTTCTTCGATGTTACTACACTTTTTGCTTCATATCTCTCTTTACCGTCTCTATTTTGCGTTTCTTTTTACTTTCCTCTCTGGCTTTGTGTGCTGAGTGAAGTGTGGTGACTCGAACTGCTGCACACCGGTGAAAAGTTCTATGTTGAAACCAGACGGACAGACAGACTGTGTATACATATGCGATTGATTGTACTACTAACTTGAGAATGACATAATTGAAAAGAGTAACTCTTCACTTGAACACCTCTTCTTTTAAATTATCGATAACTGCGCAGGTTTCTTGCGCTATACAACAAATAGTCAAATTGGAATAAATATGCTATTTTGGATTTAAAATCGGATGACTACCTACCTACCTATCGATAGGGTGTACCTCGTGTTTCGTTCGTTTGACCTCAATTATTCGGTACAGATTTTCCGTGTACCACCAAGCTAAGAGCACTGTACTTATTGTTTGAGAGCTGATGTTACTACACCCATACATAGTTGATTAGACTGATGAATTAGGTGGAGTGGGACTCGAACCTGTGACCCATCGGCTGAAAACCAAGTGCTTAAATCAAATGAACTGTATCTCCACTGAGTCAACACCACCTCGTTTAGTGTGGAGGTCAGTGGGCTACACCAATGGGCTATCATTCTTAAAACAGTTAGGTGCATTTTATGCACTTATAATACGTGAACATACACACAATCAAAACTGTCCTGTCTAAGGACGAAAACAAGCCAACATTGAACGTCAAGTGCGTCGGTGGTTCAGCGGTAGACTGCTGGCCTACCATGCACATAGTCTAGGGTTCGAGTCCCGGCCGACGCACACCTACCTTTACCTCTCCTAACTGGTTATAATCCCGACAAAGAGGGGGAGAGGTTGGGCGTGAGGCTAGCAACTTCACCCCCTAAAGAAAAGAGCACTACTGCTACTGCTTGAAGCCCTGTATGTTCCACTGGGAGCGTAAAGTAATCAACAACAAAAAAAAAACAATTGAACATCACGGTGAACTTACGCATAATTCACAAACATCGCCTGCTTTCAAGCCGAGGTCAGCTAAAGTTGGATTCTCAGGCTTTTTTCCAGTATCTGCAGTTGTTGTTGTTGTTGTTGTAGACGTGATCACTGAAGAACAGTCTGGTACACCTGAAGAGGTAGATTTACGTTTTTGTCGTTGATGATAATTCAGTTCATTGACTAGTAAATTTAAAATATCCCTGGATGGCATTTGTTCATTGACTAGACGTTGTTGATGATGATGACTGTGTGATTGTTTATCACTGATACACCATGTTTGACATGGTATTGGGATACCGGTAATACGAAATAGATTACCACGTACCTGTGATATACGTGAACTTAACGGGAGACGCATACAATGATAGGCATAAGGTGAAGAGGATCTAGCAGCATTGCGTTGACGTTGTTGACGACGATTTCCACCTGTTGCTGATGCTGCTGCTGATGATGATGACGACGGGAGGATGGTATCTGCATTAATCTCATCAGTGTCATGAGTTGTTCTGCTACTGCTACTACCGCTATCTCTGGTTGCATCTTCATATACACTGATATAAAGTTTCACTGGTTCACTGAGTTTACTCCCCACGGAGGTACTTCTATGTGAAACAAAACAAAAGGAAATCGATGAAAGAGATGAGTAGTAGAAAAGTCTTTTATATGATAACCAAGGTCAATAAAGCTGATCAAGTAAAATCGAGAGAAGATAAAAAAGGGGTAAACCAAAAACCTTCCAAGTATCATGTTAGATCATGAAAGTCACATTTCGGTTAGAGAATTACTGAAAACCAAGGAGTACTGCTACTACTAGTGCCGGACAGCTGTTTCTTCCTAGTTTAAGATTTCCTATGACTCAGGAGCCCACTACTAAGGGTCGAACCAAGGTTACGAGGTTAGCCTGTTGACCGCTGAAGTCACCAGGATGGCATCCTACGGATGACAAATCCATGAATTCGAACTTCTGCCGATTCACGATATATATAGCGACACCTTCAGACAATGTTAATATTTGTCTTCACACCCAAAATGGGAGGAGGGGGAACCCACTGGCCACACACCTTCTCACTAGAACACCCGGCAACTTTATCCTATTGTCAGTCATCCCTAGTGAGTGCTGCATTAAATTACAAATGTTGGTTTGCCAGAGTTTGATTGGTTTTAAGTTAGATTACGAGCTGACGGACTTATCTCATGTAGCCCGAAGATTTTGGATTCAGTACTCAGCGGTAGGGGGTCATGCGCGTGCAATGATGACGAAACCAAAGTGGGGACGAAACAGCTGTCAAAGTCTCCATAGTTTTCAGTTCAGTGTCCGTGGTATAAGTAGAAATCAGTCACGTCCCTGCAAACCAACACTTGAAGTCCATTCAAATAGTAAAAGAACAAACTTAATTACAACAAGACACATGTTTTATCCTCTATGTGGCTCATCAGTTAAGAGAGCGTTATTCACTAAGATGGAGACACATCCATCTGATCACATGTAAATAAGGATGAAACATACATCTGAAATTTTAATTCTTTTAGTTATCACTAAGTGAACTGAACCAGGATGCAAGCCATAGCTAATAAAGCTTGACGGATATCATAGTAATAGCTGGGGTCTTGTCTTGAAAGAACAGTTTGGGCTTCTAAACCCAAAGGAAATTCGTTCAGACAGTCAGTGGGAGCCAGACAGTTGTAGGTCAGGTTAAATCAGGTCAGGTAGTGAGGACCACCTTCTACCACATTGCGCAAATCATGGCCTTTCACTTTCGGGAAATCCATCGAGTTCGTGCCACCTGGCAGCCTCCCTCTGATACTTACTCCTCGTTACCAATAGCTCACATTGCTATCAGCTACTGATGGAGTGGGTAAATACAGAATTTCTGTTCCTTCTCCAGCATTTATCGGGATTCTAATCATGCTTTAATGTGTGCCAAGTTTACCATTCCACTTAAAAGACGCCACAAAGACGATAAGTAAAAACCTCTAGCGGTACAGAATAGGTTCCCGTTAAAAACCATTGGATTTCTGAGGGTTCTTTGCAACTTCTTGATGCCTGTCAGTCCATTCTGGCAGACAGCGAGTGAGATAATATACGTTAGACTCTTACGCATAAAATCGAAGTGCTCAAGTAGTGATTATGAAGCCTGACGTCCAGAGCGTGCGCGTGGGATGAAAAGTAGCCCCGGTATCTGGCAATTAACGTAAGTTGTTTCAGTTCACCCGAGACAATAGGCATCAAGAAGAATAGTATCACAGAGACGGTTTATGTAAAGGATGCTTGTAATACTGGGTGAGGCATCTAGAAAAACAGTTCAACCGGTTCACAAACCCAATATACAATATTCTATATGATAGTGCTCCAAGGATGGTTAATACCGATCCGCCTACAGAAGAGAAAGTGATCAAGCGTCACAAGGCACCCGGATAAGAAAGTTCATCTCTGGCTCTTCTCAAGGATGATTATGAGATTCAAGTCATAGAACTGACAGAAATATTTAGGAAAGTATGAAAAATTACGAGTATCCCATCAGTGTGAAGTGATGCCATCATTTTAACTACCTTTAAAAGGGACTTACGTAATGCATGTGACAATTCATGGGGTTATAAGTCAGTCACCAGCTAGATCTAAAACACTGGTTGGTACCATGCTGGTACCATAGGCTCTATAAAATGCGTGAAAAATTGATTTGTAAAGAAAACGCCTGATGCCGATCAGACTGTGGATACACGGATCGTAGCTCTACTTTTCTCGTCAGTAGCTAGATCGCCTCCACATGTATTACAGGTCAACAATTACAATCTAACACTTCTAGTGATACTTTCCGAAGTAAGCTTCCCGCATTCTGCGTGGTTTTGTCTTCAAATTGAGGCATATCACGCCATCCTACATCTTTCCTCACCTTTCCCCTAAAAGGAGGATCTAGTGTCACATTTCAGGTGTCTGAAACCAGCTTTTTATGTATTGCCACAAATGTGTCGTTGGTGCATGTGGTATCTAACATCAGCAGAATCAATACCTTAGGGTCGAAGACTTGTAGTTTCTTTAAAGTGAAAAAAGTGGACTGGTGTCATTCACGTAGGTAATTACCTGGGTTATAACCAGTGGGGTACAGCTGGTCGGATGTGGGGACAAATACTCACCAGCGATGACATTGGCTAGTGTTCACGCTATATTGTGAATTGGTAGAAGTTGGAATTCCTGTGCTGACCATTGTATATTGAGTCCCAGTGGCCCAATGGTCTAAGGGCTCGAACTCCGGAGGTGTGTATATGCTGATGAAGAGTCCCAAAACTAGGACCAAACAGCTGTCTAGTGGTCTAGCAGTGATTTCCAACTTTTCTCTAACCAATATCAACTCACGATGAAATCCAGTGACCAATCAAATCACTGCAAACCAACACTTGAAAATGGGTATGTATTGAACGCTACTAGGATGTTGATGTTCTGGGAGGGAGACGCAGTTAATAAAGTCGTTAACACGCCATTCTTTAAGACGTATAGAACATCCTATTTTTTCTGCATTAGTTGCTTCCTACAGCGAGTAGAGTGTTAATACTAATGTGAAGTTTTCTCTCATGAATCTAAACAACAGATATCACGTTAGTATATTGTGCGTCGGTGGCTTAGCCGTTAGGAAATTAGCCAACCATACACATGGTCGGGCGTTCGATCACCGGCCACCGAAGCACTTCTTTACCTCGCTAAGCCAGAAATAAAAGCTGGTAAAGAGGAAAGGTTGGGCATGAGGCTGACTAGCAAACCCATCCTGTAAAAATAAAACACCACTGCTACAGAAACTTCAAGCCTCTAGCTTGAAGCCCACTATGTTCCACTGGGAACATGAAGGAATAGATAAAAAATATTCCAAACAAATTCATTACTGGTTACTGGAACTTAGCAGTAGAGAATCTCACAAAACTTGCTACTGTGAAGTGTAATATAGGTGTAATAAAAAACGATACTAACTAGGTACACTCTTATATTTTGATATAACTTGATTGTGTCATTTATCCTACTTAAAACTAGGCACAACACATGACCACCCCACTCACCCACCCACCCCCGCAGCTATAAACCTACTCCAATAATTAAGTATGTGAATATTGAGTTACATACGCTATATTTGTGAACATAAATCTTCAACGACAACAAAAAATATCTATTGATTATTAAAAACATGAAAAAAGTGGTTTACTTACGAATCCGGTAATGGGTCAGGACTAAGTTTCGCCTGAAGTCTAACACATTTCGGTAGATGCAATGAACGTAAAAGTGCCTGAAATTGGTGAGAAAATGTAGCGAGAATTAGTACAATACACTGAACATCTCATCTCATCTCACCATTGAGGTCGTTTATTTGTAAGACTAATTTAGACACTATTGTATACCACGGGGAAATCAATCGACGAGGTTGTGAAGTTACATCGACTGAGATGGTCAGGACATGTGTTACGTATGCATGCCTAGTCATCGCCTTCCTCGACAGTGGGCAATGTTAGCTGACATAGGGTCAGGTTGGAAAAGAGCCAGCAGCGGTCACACCAGAACATAACTTAATCAGTCAGTGAAATCCACAACAGTTAGTTCAAGTCAACCAGTCACGTAGGAAGATGTAGACTTCCTGACTGACTGGTTGGGGTCGTCGGGACGGTAAACACCAATGAAGGCTGGAGACAATCGGTGATATGGCTCAAAATCCTTGTCAATAGCTAACACAGATGCATCCACTCCTTGTGACTTATAATTTTCAATGAAACTATATTGTTCTTCGTTATTACTATTCCGTTTGTTTTATATCCTTGTCTAGTGTCTTTTTCTTTCTTCTACTTTCTTTTCTTGCCTTGTGCGCTACAAGGAGTGGATTGTGGCGACTTGAACTGCTGCACATTGGTGCAAAGTTCTATGTTGAAAACACACAGACAGACAGACCATGTTAAATGGTATAATAGGGTGAGTAAAATATTGAAGTTAGGCGTTGAGTGTCAAAAGAGGTGTGTTCATTTAAGCTACTTAGGAAGGTGTAGGTTATCTCGTTGGAATCTTAAAGATGTTAAGAAAACCGCTGAAGGCTGGAGACAATTTGGTTATACGGCTCAGAATCGTTGCCAATGGCGATGAGGCATTCACTCTTTTTGTGATCTGACATATTCATTAAAGCCTACTGTTCTTCCATTATACAATTCTTTCTTCTTTACATTTCTGTCTATTATTATTATTGTTGTTCTTTTAAATCTCCTGTTTTCCTCTCCTTTGTCTTCCTTTGCATGCTTCATGGAGTATGGCAACTTGAAATAATGTTGCACTTCTGTGTGAAGTTCTAGGCTAAAACCAGACAGTTATTCAGTCTTTCCTGATCCTACTATTTGCTAGTAAACTAGGCGAGGTTTAAGAACTGAGCCGGTCGGGGATCGAACCAGGACCACCATCACAGTGTGTGGCTGAGGAGTACTTTACCATTCAGCCACCGACACGCTATTCATATATATATCACAAATAAAATTACTTTGATTGGACACTAGTAACTAATTACTGTGATGTGTCTAGTCCTCTTTTTTGGTGCAGACTGAATTCTATCAGTTAGGTTTTGCAATGTGACCACCATTCTAGGTAGCTCGCCATCACGGTGCAGCACATTGATTTGATGAAATCAGACAGTTGGAGGCAATCGGCCACAGGAAGCGTTGCTCGACCTAGGTTTCGTGCTAGTTGGTACTCACCAGTCAGTCAGCAAGGCATATCTGCAACTACCTTGAAGGAACTTATGTCCCTCCTTCTGAGATTCGAACCCGCGTCACCTAGTGCTGCAGTCAGAGAGACGTTACCACTGAGCAGCTATTCAGGCTCGCGATTGACCTCCTGTAGTGGATATTTTGATTGGACACTAGTCAGTAACTAGTGTGATGTGTGTCTAGTCCTTGGTGTTTGGTGCAGACTGAATTCTATCAGTCAGTCAGGTTTGCAATGTGACCACCACAGTGCACATTCATTTACAAAGTAAAATTACTTTACAATTACTTTATATAAAGGAAACCAAAATAAATCAATCAAACAAATCAATAAATAAATATCTTACTGAATTATCCATAAATGAATGTGATCCTGAACTTTCAAAAACTAAATGCTTCATTAAATTAGCTTTACTACATTCAGTTATCTTTGATTCTAATGCTGGACTCGTCGCCAGTTGAATGAGTTCAGTTAACCGACAATCAATAAAATGACATTTTAAAAAACCAACTGTTTCTGTATCGGGGAATTGAAAGGTTTCAGTAACTTTTTTCACTTGATAATCTGTTTCATCATTATCATTATCATCATCATCCAATGGTAGTTCTAATTCTATTTCAAAATTTAAAATACGTACTGATCCGCATAGATTATCTGGATTATTATCACGTTCAATAACTGATCTTGATAGTGTTGAGGATAGATTATAATTACTGTTATTATTATTATTATCGTCAGGAATAGTGCTATCGAAACCACACATTGTAGATACAGATATATTATTTTGACTGTTTGAATTATGATTTACTGACAAATTTGAAGTTGGAATAGGTCCAGTTTGTCCAGGTGTTACAGAATAAGATGTAGTGCATGGGAAGGATTGATCCTCCTGATCAAATGTACCTATTACGATAAATTTTTTTTGAGAAAAAAAACGTCATCACATATATATATATATATATATATATATCAAAGTATGAATATCATTCAAAACTAGAGAACTACATCTATGCAGGTGCGTCGGTGGTATAGCGGTTAGGACGCTCGCCGACCACGCACATGGTCCGGAGTTCGATTCCAGGCCGACGCACTCCTTTACCTCGCCAAGCCAGAAATAATACTGGTGAAGAGGAAAGGTTGGGCATGAGACTAGCAACCCCATCCTGTAAAATAAACACTGCTACAGAAACTTTAATCCACCAGCTTGAAGCCCTATGTTCCACTGTGGAACGTGAAGGAAAAAAAACCTATGCAGCCATCTCTTGTCTTGTGTTTCACATAAGACTGGTTGCGAATTAAGGCCGATCTCTACTAAACTGGATTAAGGAGTTCTTAATGAGGGAGGGATAAAGAGTTAGGATCAACTGAAAATTCTCCTCCTCGATAGCGGTATGTAGTGTGTCTATCAAGGAATTACACGGACTAATGTAGTAGTTTCCAGTGGTTCTCTAGGCAGATGACTTAAAAACCTGGAGAGAGCTAAAGGACGACAGTGACATGCCTACGTTGCAAGTAGATCTCAAGAAAACTGTTAGATTTGTCCAAAGAATGGATGCTCCAAAGCGACGTGTGCAACCAAGAGTCAGCTCCCACAAGTCTGAACTCAAATAGAGATCTTGATGTTATAGTAACTTATGACTAGAGCACACTGTCAAATCATGGCAGTTCGAAGTTCTATATTATTTTGGGCAATACACAGAGTTTACTAGAATCACCATTAATATGTTCACTCTTTTATACACTTCTCTGATGAGATCAAGACTAGAAAACTGAGTCTAGGCAACCAGTACTTGTCTTAAAGGGGGATTCATACATTCTAGAAAGGGTTTAAACTAAGGCCACACATGCATAATTCTCGGTATGACCAATTTATCATACGATGAAAGACTAAACAGTTCGAATCTCTTTTTCTTCTTGTTACACCTTATGCATAGAGACCGCATAACAATGTTTGAAATTTTAAGTAATGACTATGAAGCCTATCGTCTCTTTTCCTTCTCATGAGGTCAGACATAGCAGGAGAGTTCAAGACCCAAGGAGGAACTACATCGGTGTGGAATACTAGTTCTTCTATCAAGTTATAAACTCTTAGAATCGACTCCCAGAAGAAGTAGTGTCACAGCCTTCAACTGAATAAGAAAAGGATTAACACAGGCTTTGGAGCTATTTATCCTCAACAAAAAACTGAATTTAAAAGAGTACAGCAGACAAAAATAGGTCATTTACTAGTGATGACTAACAAGAATTGGATGAGGCTTTTACAAAAAAATTCACTATATGAAGTTGCAGGTTGTCTGATTTGGATATTTACAGTTATAAGATTTCAAAACAACAACAAAATTTAACCAGTGACGGTGAGTTTGTGGATCAAATAATACTGTATTAAGTGTTTTGAGCGTCAGTAATAACGATGATTATACTGGTAATAAGGTTTATGCAGGTGGCGGTAAGAATAACGCAGCACCACTCTTCTTTTGGTGTCCGGAACGCTCCTGTCTACCCTTGAAAATCCACGCCAGGCAGGATAATTTTCGCGGCAGGCCGCACCCATATCCGTGGCAGGTCTCCAAAGTGAACTTCTGGCCATTGAACAATGTAGGTAAGGGAAGTCGGCAAATTCGATCCGTAACTTCGGGAGAATGATTGGCTCTGGGGACCGAGTCAGACAGGCCGAGACCAGGTACGTGTCGGTCCAGCTGGAGGCTGGTTTCTGCTTTTTGTGCTTCGGTGCGCATTGTTGTGGAGTTACTGGACTCTGACCACGACCGATCGTGGGCGGTTTCAGCCGTTAGTGTTGTATGAGTAGCGATGCGCGTGGACTTGCTCTGTGTTGCGTCAAGTGGCTGTGCTTCCATTGTTTGGCGCGCGACGTCTAACTCAGAACTGGCACGGACCAGGGAATCCGACTGTATAATTAAAACAAAGCATTGCGAGTAACTATGACACACTAATTAGAAGCCGGCCCAACGGGTCGGTGACGTTGATTGACCTGCAACGCACGAAAGATCGTAAAACCTAGGTAATAAGGTTTATGCACGTGGCGATAAGAATAACGAAGGTAGTAATATGTGTATATGTAGACAATTCAATAAATAAGGTAAGTCAAATCTTAAAAGTTTCGTAATACTAAGGATAAAGTGGATAGATAGAGTTTGAATAAATATCATAATAGTGTGAAGGAAATGGAGAATAAGAAAGAGTGGGAGGTTTTTAATTAGAGTTTACCTAGGCCAAGGGAGAGACAAAAGTAGAACTGCCCTTTGTATGCAAATACTAGGATTGTCCTCTAGTATTCCCATAGCCTCGGTTATGCGTAAAAGGCAGATTCGAATTCCGTTTATAAGGTTCGATGGAATGCAACAGATAAATATGAAGGTCACGGAAAATACCCATTTATTCATAAGTAAAAACACAGTTTTTGTTCAACGAAGAAATTTCTTTTCAACGACTTCATTTTCAAGCTGTACAGTCGTATTTATATTACAGAAAAGGTTATTAAGTGGCACTAAATAATTGTTCAGTCAATTTTGACATATATGTATATTGACTGAGCAATTATTTAGTGCCACTTAATAACCTTTTCTGTAATATAAATACGACTGTACAGCTTGAAAATGAAGTCGTTGAAAAGAAATTTCTTCGCTGAACAAAAAATATGAAGGTGCTTTTTCTGTCCAACTGACGACCGCTGTCAATCAAATGAGACGAAATAAAAATTATAGATTTTACTTGGCCTCTTCCAAAAAATATTGTTCGCTTATATGTCTTGTTCTAATAGTTTAGACGATTTACGATTTTTAGTACGGTTCAAAATCATTCACAATGATTCAGATGTATTTGCTTCTCATCCTCAATATTCTGAACATTTGTACTACGCTTCAACAAGGCTATTCTCCCTGCTACACATATTTAGGTCGTAGTACCATTGCATTTGGACAACTTGTGTTGAACCACATCTGTACAAAGTCCTGATCTGTTGTGTAAATCAGTCAATTATGTCACCAGGTATATACTGCGATTCAAAACACATTTGTTAAAAACAACAACAGGATAGTCTCCATTCCTTGAATTCAATCAGATTCACAACGTGGAACTTGACACAAAAGTGCAGCAGTCCAAGTTTCCATGCATCACAAAAGCGCACAGAAGACACAGAAAAGGCAAAACGCAAAGGAACTGATAAACGGAAAGGTACAAGAGAGAGAGAATAAGTATACGGAGAATAATGAGAATGTAACGGATATGAGAGTTCTTAAAGAGTGAATGCACCCGCAACTCAGAGTTACTGATACGAGCTGCGGTGCCTCCAACCTCCTAACTTCACCTCCAGACCCTGTAAAATGTCTTAGATGAAACTACATCAATTAAGAAATACAGTGGTACAATCGACGGACAAGTTCACAAATGTAATTTATGTCTGAAATCTGTTGGATACGATAGGTGAAAAATTTTGCTTATTCTGTGGGGACGCCATTATTGCTATCTAAATGATTCCTCACGCAGATTTCAGTTATTGTGCGTAGTCGGGTATTATAGCGACCTGTCAGGTAACAGAAATAGAACGGCCTAGTATCAGCAGTGTACTGGTACCAGGAGTGAAAGATGTTCCTCTTTAGGAAATGAACAGAGTTCATGGAGAAAATTTTTTAACCAGACATGGGTGCTGACACTTCATAACACTAAGCATTTTAAAAAGAATACCCAGTAGAAGTGTGTCTGCACTCATTCTAGTTACACAAATATTGATTTTGCCTGGAACCACAATACATATGAACAAGTGATCGGGTTAAAAATAATTATCTTCTTTAGTAATATAGACACCATTGTTCAAACATTTCGGGGACTTTGTAGATCCTGTTACAGGCACTCATACCAATTCTATTGACTTTTTGAGTCGTTTATAGAGGAAAATTCGGAGAAGTTTAACTATCATAGCCCAAATTACAGTGATCTTGAACAACCAATCAGAGTCTGGATGGGGAAAAACCGTATAATTGTTGAAAAATGCATTAAAGAACACTGCAAACATGATATTACACTAGATACTTGTCGTTTATGTGTTGTAAGAATATCTCCCAGTCATTACACGGATAACCTATGGATAAATCATAACATGCACGATAGACGTATCCATGCGGGTGACCGTAGAAAACGGTAATTTGAGATCCATTCATTTCATACCCCTAACTCTGACCGTATGCCTAACTTCAACCCTAGTCCTAACCTTAACCCCGACCTCAATCTTAACACCATAGACCTACCTTACAGCACAGATTTACAGAAAAAGTACCAAAGAATTAAGCAGAATGCTGTATTTATTCTCACCAAATCCAAAAAGTCAGGCATGATTTGGTTTGGAGTGATGTTTCACAGGGGGTTCCCTATATCTGATTGATTCTTGAAGGTCAACTTTTGGGATTCGAACCTGCAACAGAAGGGACATGAGTTCCTTCAAGGTTGCAGGCACGCATTGCTGACGAGTGCCAACCAGCACGAAACCTAGGTCCAAGGCTTTCTGACGACTGCCTTCAACCATCTAAGATTTTGACTTTGGCTATGATACTTTAACTTCTCTGAAAATTCGATCAGTAGATCTATCCCAAGATGAACTCACTTGCAGTCACTCGGATGAGTATATATATATGCCGAAGTTGGTGTAACTTTTCCCTGGGTTATCCTCTGACAAATTGGTAATCTTTTTACTGCGTAAATTGAGTAGTCTATACATATTTTAATGAACTATTCTGTAACATTTACGAGTCCACTTCTTTTCTCCATTCTGATTAGTCATTCAATGTCATCTGATTTCTATGCAGTAAATTAGCCATGTTATGCAAAATAACAGTTATAAAGTCTGGTAACGAACTGACCAAGAACCTATTCGCTAGCGAAATATGGAGATGGATCGGGCACATTCTGAGGAGACCGTTGAGTGACATCGTGCATCAGCCCCTCGGGTGGAACCCGAATTAGAAACGATGATTTCGGATGGGGTCCGAGGGTGAAGTGGAGGACACCTTGTCAGCAGGAGGAAATAAAAGCCTACGAGTAATCGTGGAGCCAGTTGATAAAGAACTGAAGAGAACAGGATGGGATGCAGATGTCCTATTAAAGTCCTATTTTCCGCCTATAAACGAAAGGAACAATTATATCCAAACTCACTTTTAAAGGACTGGTTACTGGTGTAATCTCATTGTAGATATAGACATGAAAGTAGTGTCCACTGGTTTACTCTTTCGTGTTCAAACATTACTGGAACTATCTGCAGGAGTCTTTTCAGTCCACTTTTACAGGGAAACAACATGAAGATCATTGGTTCAACAGGGCTGTCACTTAGCAATACGAAGAAGATACTGGGTTTCTGAGCAGTGCTGACAGCGTGTTTTGAGCCCACTCGGGAGTGGAAATGAATAAAGTTTAGTACTCTGACATTTAATTAACGAAGGATAGGAATGATAACGACAAATGCTGAGTCATATGAAGCTTCCCGCAAAGGTAACGCATACTGATTTATTTACTCTGTGAAGTCAGCTAGTGTAGAAAGTACTCCAGGACTTTGGTTTTGCCTATCAGACATCCTTAATATACAGACGGCTATTAATCACTAAGTCAGGCTATTATTCCATGATCTTGATTTACATCAAAATGCTTTTTCACTTCGCCTGTCCACTAGACGATTAGCCCTCTATTTCTACATTACTAAATACTACTTATATACTTGCATTATAAAAAGAGCAAACTGAAATAATACAACTATAACACATGAAACTGTTCTATTTACCTGAGAGACCATCACCAATAACGCTGAAAACAGCTGCAGATAGGTCCCAGTCATGTTCTTCCAGCACTGATATACCATAAGTGATATCTGTCACTCCTGTACAAGCCTACCAAAAGAAAATTACGTTAGGATGAATCACAGCAATGCCATTATAAATGCAAGGGCGCAACTCCACTTACTAAGAAGTTCTCCAAGATAGTATCTCGTTCCATTGTAAAGTGTATAGAAATAAGCCTATATGAAGTATTATTGAATGTAAATAGTATAGACAAAATAATTCATTCTATTGATTAAGCATCTTCCTAAAATATTCATAAGTACCACAAATGCCCAAGGTCACTGCTAGTGCAGTGTTCAAAAGTGCAGAGCCTTTATTAGCAAATCAACTATCTGAAGCAAAGATAGTCATCAGCTGGATCTTTTGAGCAGCCAAAGATAAAAATCTTTGAAAAATCAAGTTCCTAAGCTATACACATACAAAGAGAAACAGACCTCAACTCTCGGAAGGTATATATTTCTGCAAGTAGTTTTACGTTAAAGTGAATAATGGATTTTGACCCTTGTTGGGGTCTGGAGTAAAAACCTAGCGACGGCACCACTATTAAAACTGTTCCGATGGGTTTTGTGGCAGTGAGCTGCCTAGTGGTCGTCTCCCTATGCTAACATGCTAAATGTCCATCGCTTAATTGATGTTCACCTGTAGGATCTAGCGCTTCGTTGGCTTCCTATTCAGTGCCGATCGCCCCTAGAAAATAAATCAGAAATGACGAGAACACTGTCTAGGAAGATTTATCAAAAATATTCGCTTAATTGGAGCACACGTATACCAAGCAAAAAAAATGCGAAAAATACAATATTGGGAAAAGTATTTTGGGCAGTTGATGCTACATTTGAAGTCATAAAAAATACCTTTAATTTATAGCACGAGGTGCAGTGGAAAATAATCTATATGTCTAAGTATATAAACCGTAAGCGGAGAGACTTTCCTTCTAAAAATGGGTAGGGCACTTTAGTCTTATTCCGTAAGATAAGTATGGAAGTACTCTGATAATCTTGCCGTTCGTCCAGAACGTGTTTTCTTCTGAGTCTCGTTTGAAGATTCGATTGCCTTCGCAGTGCTGGTTGTTTCCTGGAGTACTGAGGGGGTACTCAGTCAACTATGTACTACCGGGAATAACTTGTTGAAGGCTCACTTGACTGCCTTCTAGGTAGGCCGGTTTCAGAAGATCACTACTAACGCAGACTTCTTCGCCTCTTTTGACTAGGACGAAGAGTTTATCCATAGTGATTCAGTCCAGTGCACAGTGTTTGCGGCTGACAATCCAGCCTCCAACTTTAGTTGTTGACATTCTACCATAACATCTGCTTGAGGACGGTAGGCCGCTGTTCTGAAGCACATACAACCTAGGGTTTTAGTCAAAGCTAAGAGTGAGCCGCTTTCAAATTGCCGGTCACGAACAGTCGTAGTGAGGAATGGGCATCCAAAATTTGTGTGACTGCATTGCATATCCCTTTACTGAATTGGCTAAACTTGCTTTGTCGTGCATGTATTTCCGCGGTTTAGTTGATTTGATTTGCTGATAGTCTGATTTGTTTTCGCCCTGACAGATACAGTCGACGTGAATTTTTTAGTATTGTTCCTGAGTTTAAATGTATTGATTGTGCAGCGGGACGCTTTAATTTGTGTGATTATTTAGTATGCCCAGTATGCTTCGTGTATATTTCAGCGACTGGCTTTTGAAATATTTATTTGCTAACCTGTAATCGGTCGTAAACTTGTCAATCAGCTGTTGTGCACCACCTATTTCTTTTTCAGGAACTTAAGAATGTGGACTCGTGCTTCTGCACTTTTGTGTGATTTGACTACTAAAAGTTGATGGAATCCACAGATACAAGCAAAAATAAATAAGTTTCTTTCACGTACGAGCCTAAGTTATATAATATTGCGTCAGAAAATTTTATTGATGCAAAATTTCATTTAAAAAACACATAAAAATGTAGCTCCTGAAGCTAGACTACCATTGAAACGGATGCCGACTTTACAGTTAGCGGGGATATGCAACAAAGCCATTCCAAAATCCACGATCCATCGCTCCACGAAAAGCATGCAACTGTTTCAGCAACTACGTCCCTGAAAGGCACTGCTTCAAGCCGACGTGTAAAATGATCAATGCAGCCGATAATATGCGAATATCCATGAGATTCTGGAAGAGGTCTAGCCATGTCTGTATGAACGCACTCTTGGCGAGCATCTGGGATAACATGCCAAGAGAGCTTCTTGTGTGTTCAATGCCTTACTTCATTGTCTATACCAGGCCAACAAAACTGATCAGTGATGAGCTTGAAAGGTAGTTCACATGCATGAGTGTCCAGGTCTAACTAAACTGGACTGAACGCTGTCCTTAGAAGACCTTCAGCAACAATGTGCAATAACCAACGCGAAAAACCAGAACACAGATTGGTGACTCGAGAATCTTTTATTCTTGCACCAGTATGGAACCAACCAAAAAGTTATTATACACAAAGTCTATGAATAAATGTCATAACAATTAATCATAATGACAATTCTGATAGTATTTCTCCGTCTTCTAACGAACAGCGTACGATGGAACGAGGCAGCCTGTCGACGGCCGTAATTTTGAGTGCCCGCGAGTGAGATAAACAAATGATTTCCTCGCCTGTGATTGGTCTGTTTGATAACACCTAACAAGTATCAGTAGCGGCATTTGCAAACATTATTTGCTGTTTTGTTCTATTGCTACTTTTTAAGGTGATTTCAACTGTTATTTCGAATCACTGGTAATGCATATAGTCATGGTATAGGGGATTAATGAAGTATCAGTTGATTTGTGCACAGAATTCAATGAATTAGTTCGCTACCAAAGTCTAAGGACTTGGAAGGAGTGCGAAGAATGCATACATCGTTTTCAAGAGGTGATGGGTTGTCCTAATGGGGTTTATCATTTTTAACTGTAGCGAACCGGCAGCTTATATAAAATACGTGACTACCGGATTCGTCGTGATGAAAATAAAGAGGCTGATCCCGATTATAAGTACTTATATGTTGCATTTTCACGTCATGTTGGTCGACGTCGACGATCGGAAAGCAGGCATCTAAGAATATCACAGTGAGTACTGTGAAGTACTTTATCTTCATATTTAAGATCTAAGTACATAGTGTGTCCATCGACTTTCAGATTTAAGCTTGAATTCGGATATTATAAAGTGGTAGAACCTGTCAATACTATACACAACCATCCACTGTCAAGAGAACTGTTGTTGTCTGTTGAGCCGGAAGTTCCGAGACTGAGTTTTGAAGAAAAATCGAAAATAATACCTCTTGTAGAAAGAAACGTCCCCCCCAGCACAAGTTATAAATATGGTTGATGTTGAGTTTGGAAAGCTGATGACTTACGATGATTATCGGAATTTCCGTGAACTAGTCTACCCTAGTGAGTTATTATATTACGTTAACGGTTTGTATAGGAATGCGAGATATAGACACACGATTAGCCCTCTATTTCTACATTACTAAATACTACTTATATACTTGCATTATAAAAAGAGCAAACTGAAATAATACAACTATAACACATGAAACTGTTCTATTTACCTGAGAGACCATCACCAATAACGCTGAAAACAGCTGCAGACAGGTCCCAGTCATGTTCTTCCAGCACTGATATACCATAAGTGATATCTGTCACTCCTGTACAAGCCTACCAAAAGAAAATTACGTTAGGATGAATCACAGCAATGCCATTATAAATGCAAGGGCGCAACTCCACTTACTAAGAAGTTCTCCAAGATAGTATCTCGTTCCATTGTAAAGTGTATAGAAATAAGCCTATATGAAGTATTATTGAATGTAAATAGTATAGACAAAATAATTCATTCTATTGATTAAGCATCTTCCTAAAATATTCATAAGTACCACAAATGCCCAAGGTCACTGCTAGTGCAGTGTTCAAAAGTGCAGAGCCTTTATTAGCAAATCAACTATCTGAAGCAAAGATAATCATCAGCTGGATCTTTTGAGCAGCCAAAGATAAAAATCTTTGAAAAATCAAGTTCCTAAGCTATACACATACAAAGAGAAACAGACCTCAACTCTCGGAAGGTATATATTTCTGCAAGTAGTTTTACGTTAAAGTGAATAATGGATTTTGACCCTTGTTGGGGTCTGGAGTAAAAACCTAGCGACGGCACCAGTATTAAAACTGTTCCGATGGGTTTTGTGGCAGTAAGCTGCCTAGTGGTCGTCTCCCTATGCTAACATGCTAAATGTCCATCGCTTAATTGATGTTCACCTGTAGGATCTAGCGCTTCGTTGGCTTCCTATTCAGTGCCGATCGCCCCTAGAAAATAAATCGGAAATGACGAGAACACTGTCTAGGAAGATTTATCAAAAATATTCGCTTAATTGGAGCACACGTATACCAAGCAAAAAAATAATAATAGTATGCGTATATAATTTCTACGTACTTCTATTGATTTCCCCTAATGAAATACATGTGGACAGCATTAGCAAAAGTACACAACAAAGTAAATGAAATAACCAACAAAACCAACTATCCCACTTCACCATGTCCATGTATAATCCTTTAAACTGGAAAAATTCACTAAAAGTCGTTATAATGTGTCTCTCCAAGTAATTCGACATTTTATGAACGGAAAAGTACGTAATTCAACAATTTGTAAACTGGCCGTAAATTACGGCCGGATAAGGACACCATCATTTCCTGTTTATGCTAAAAACGCCTTATTACATCAACTTTTAGCAGCAATACAAGTGTAAAAGTGCGTAAAACAACGAAAAATCACCTAATTTTGAAGTATTTTCAACGAATAAAGCCAGCAGACATCAGCTGATCAACTGACCTATGGCCGTATACAGGCTGCCATGGAACGATGACTGCAGTATTGGTGACTCCCGCCAAAATATGGAGTTGGGTTTGAGTAAACAACCATGAATTGCTCGTACATTCTTCAACTATATTGACATAAGCCATGTGCCGTATTCAGGACACTACGGTGATAACTTTAAGGCGCGATAAGGTGAAGAGTACCGGCTTAGATACCACAAAGAATAGTATTCTTACCTATATCTAACGGTTTCTCGGCTAACTGCAGAGATGTTGTCGACAACTCGTGTTGAGGCTCTCAATCCTCTTTTTGAAGTCAATCTGGTTTTGCAGGGTCTATCCATCTATTTGGATGAGGGAACAAATGCGTGACAAGGCTCCTGCCGCAAAGCTGTTCACCCCAGATTAATTACGGATTTCCGATGTAAACTGACGAATATAATCGAGTTGTCATGATTCCCTTGTTGAATACCTGTCTGAAGTTGAGTCCAGAGAGTACGTGAGGGATTTGTGGTATGCAAAAATTATGAATTCACAACCTTGCACCAAATGTCAAAAGTGGAGTATTTCACACTACCCAGTCAGAGGATCTCCGCCTTATGTGCTAAATCTTACTTCTGCTGTCTGTAGCCATCTCGGGTAAGAGGCTAGTAGTTAACACTTATCGCTTACCAGTTGTTGCATGACTGCACCAGTGGCAATGTCGGAAACATCAACCAAGATGATTAATGGTGCCGTTGGATCCCAAAATATAAGTGCAGTGGCGTCCAAGATGGTCTGAAGAAAGGCATTCTCACTGGACTCTTTGAGTTCGACGCACATAATATCCCTCGAAGAGGGTCTGTCAGTGGCTGAATCAAGGAGGTACAGTTGGGAGTAAACCGACGGTAATAACTTAGCAGGCCTTTAAGTGTGCGAGGATTTTTCAAAGTCCTTGACCTCAGAAAGTTCAAAATTACCTTTACATTACCACACACTGAGCGGATATCTCTACAATCAGTAGTGTGGCCAAGAAAGTCCAGTGGTCACACTCTTACTTGAAACTTTTGGATATTAATGGTAACGCCATGTCGAGGTAACTTGTAGAATGCTAAGTCCAAGTGTCGTTGGTGAGTTTCCTTGCTCTGATTCGCTAAAAGGCAGTCTCCCAAGTGTGCGTATACAACGTCACACCCACAAGAGCAATGATAGCCGTTTTTGGAATGTTAACTGGTGCCATCGGGATTCGGCTGTATGCTTCAACCAAGACTATTTTCGAAAAAATAGTTGCACCAGATAACGTCGCCTTTAAGTCGTGCATATGAGGCAATGGGTGACAGTTTCGGATCGTTTCAGAGTTCGGCTTACGGTAATTAGTGGTGGTCAGCAGTCGTTATCATCATGTTTTGGTACCGTATGAAGTGGGGATGCCCATGGACTATTTATTAGCCGCATGATGCCAACAGTGAGCAAATAGTCAAATTCATATTTCGCCAGGGGCAAGTTGTCGTGCTTCGAACGCCATGGATTACCCTGGGGTTGAAGTGTGATGAAAAGCATTACTGTTTATGCACGGCGGGTCGTTACAGGGGCAATTAAGTTCAGGGTTCTTGTCAACAATCGGCTGAAAAGTTGGATTATCTATCGCTTCCTTCTAGGGCAAAGAAAAGCTCCCCTTGGTAGATATTCTAGTGGTATCATCTGTCAGGCGTTCTCGGCGGAAATCCGCGAGTAGATAGTGATGGTTAAGTAGATCCATGTCTATGGTAGGTATTTTGACATCAGCAAGAAGGAAAATCGACTGAATAGGTTCGCGTGAAACTACGTTCAGATAGACTTATTTCTACCGAAGTTTTTATTTTTACCTTTTAAGTTGTGGGTAGAATCCTTCTGATTATCTACCTCCGTGGCAGGGAGGATGCTGATTTCAACAGCAGTGTCAACCAAGTACCGGGAGTTTGGCGCATGCTGCTTAGCAGATATGGTAGTGGTCAAAAATGTGAATCGCCCCAATCTGTAGAACAGAAACAAACATTTTTGACAGCTCGACAATTAAACATAAGTCTAGATTCCTAACAAAAGAATAGATCCATAACATAACTTTTAGAAAACAATAAGGACTGTACAGATCTAAATTATTCGAACAAAAATGCTTTTGCCCCTAACATCTACAAGCCTGCTCAGCTTCTTGTCGAGATGTTACCTCATGGGCCATGTCCAAATTCACCAGACATCTTACAGGTCAGCATATCCTACAGGTTCTGATCTTTCAGATCTTTGAGGCCAGTTCTCACTGAAATATCTCCCATATACTTCAGAATAATCTTTTATCCAAGTACCATTATACTATATTCTATCTTAACTACCTAGGTCTTTAATAAGGCTAAAACTTACTCTTTTCATTCACATTCTTCGCTTGCTTAAAATCTATTTGCTGTGACGAAAAAAACATAACAACAACACCAATGTTTGAGAAAAGTTATATTTTCATCGAAAATGCAACAGTTTCCATGCTAAGACCAATATGGTTTGCATCAAACATTGCAAATTTATATTACCATTCCAAGGACTGTGTGGCTCCTTCTCGTATATATCTTTTAGATGCACTTCCGATGATGTATTATCCATAATTGTATTTTATACCACTCTGCAGCTTCCCAGGACGTTCTTCCCTTTCTAAAACAGCCTTTTGGTCATGTAGAGGGCATAGCTGTTTCACGAATGTAAGCTGTTTGTTGGCTGATCATGACTAGCAGTAGGAAACGGGGCAAAGTTTGGGTTGGCGCTAGATCTTGGTGGTGACCTTAGTGAACCTGTTCTGATTGCCTGTACTATAATTCAACAATTTAAACTTTTAAAAAAGTGCCGGTTTATGCTAATTCACAATTGCAATAAATAAGATAACTGATCGTGCCCTTAAAATTGCACACATTTCTTGCAAACTTACCCATTTATACGAAGTATGAATTGTCATAATTAGCTACCCCTCGAATGTAAAGCTGGAGGCTAATTCCCCTGGCGGTGGTTGCTGCTAACGCGTGCTGGCAGAAAAGTTTCAAATAGTCATTGACTCTGCCAAAATTACAGGGTTTTCATACCATTTAGCTCCCTAGCCATACCTATAATGATATGAACAATAATGAGGGTTCTTATATGAGTGTGGTTTGGATTTCGACAGACCACAATAGTTTCTACGTGGAGGGGACTTTTATTGACAATAGGAAAACGCAGGGGCTGCGTGATTTAAGCAATGGCTTAACAGATTTGCATTACGCTGTGATTTCAGTGTCACTACCCGAAAACCGTTTACTGATCTGGTATATTTCAGTAACCGGTTGCTACGATGTTTTTTGATTTTTTGATTATAGCTTGATTCCACACCGTATTTTTGACATAAGTATGGAATTTTCAGCATGTGATATCCGTAGCCCAAATCTTGCAGGCCGACCATTGATATCAGGTGTGCATCGGCAGCGGATCGAACCACGGACCATATGTATGGTTGGCGAGAGTCCTAACCGCTGTGCCCCCGACGCACAAATAAAGGGAGGACTGTGAGGCATCCCTACTGACAAAATCTACACGCCCGAGCGCATCCAATCAGGGTCCGTCGTGAGTTTCAACCCACTGAGCTGCAATGGTGAGCCTCCACCCCGGGTCAGAGCATTCTTGATCACCCTGAACCCGGCGCCTGAATTCTATCCTATGAAGATGCTAAATCATCGATGGAGATACCTTGAAGTGTCACAAGCACAGGCTGTTCCGGCAGTGGTAAATTATATAAGAACAACCCCCTAAGGAGTTCCTCATCGAACTTAGGTTGGCTAATAATTTCGCATTCATGAAGGTCTATGTCCAGCCGAATGATCGCTTAACTGGACAGCATGAAAGAGTTTATCAGGATTCTGACTGACCGAAAAATCTTTTCTCTTAAGGACGGCTGCTTCAAGCCTCTGGACTGGACATTTGTGCTGTGACCCCTTTATGCAACGCCCACGGCAGAGGGCGCATAATTGAAATGGACTATGAACGTGTGTTGACGACTCCATGTTCACAGAAGTCAGCTTCGGCTAAGAGAAACCATGTTACTGCATTGTCTGGCCAAGATGGCACTACTTGAATAGAGGTGCTAGTTGGTCCTATACGGATGAGCCTAAGTGTATGGTCACACATTGTAGAAAGGATCTAGAATATATTAAATGTAACAAAAGGGCGAATATAAAATGGAACGAACTTACCGGATTTATTTGCATGTTTACCAGATTAGATGAAGTTCTCAGTAGAGCTTACCAGTTTAAATTAGGGAGTGTTGACGTTTATGTGAAGTACGATGTGTACCAATGGAAGTTCTTATCCTACAAGTCCTGTAGTATTTACTCCGCTTGGACCAAAGGCAAATTAAAACACCAAATTTATCGTCCAGAATATGAAATATATTTTGGGCTCAGAGTCACATCGTGAGGATGATTAGTTGACTAGATTGGGATCACGCACGAATGAACGAGCGTACCTTGACAATGTGCCAAATGGATTAGATGCTTGACCGCTAGGCGTCGCCCAAACCAGTGTATTAACGCAGTTCATGTCAATGTCCAGCTATAAGCAATGAATGCAGTAGGCTAATAATGGATAAAAATTTAGACACACTAAAGGTAGAGTGGTTGTAGAAAATATAAGACAGCCACCAGGCAAAAGTTTTACTTGATTGGATATGCTGAAATATGGAACAAACTACCTAAGTGGATGCGGCTAGTAAGCACATTGGCCTCTTTTGAAAAAGTACTTAATGACACACTAAGAGAGTTTGCAAGCGATACCAGTGCTAAGTCCCATGCAAGAGCTTCAGAAATCATAGGCCCATTTAATATATGAACTTAGAGACTACACCCGGTTTTCTCCCTCTTTATAATTTTAGATGAAAAAAGTAGTCCTGACAAAAACACCCATACAAATAAGAGTCGATCGAATAATGTTTACCTGATACAAAGAGTGAACAGCAACCGACATACGAAAGAAATATGGGAAAACAAGGTCAAAACTTACCACAACATCACATGGAAAGATATGAGTTCCTTGGACATTATTTACAATCAACCAACTAGTTTACTTTCTGAAAATAATGCGGTGATACTCCATCCACAGTGGCAAGGAATTATATAAATATATATAAATCCACAATTCCCGTTGGTACGACTTAAATTCTTTAACCTTCATAGTGTCGAGTATATACTTAATGGTGGTAGTGTGGTGAGAGCAAGCTGCTAGCCAATTGGTAGACATTGATCTACGCTGATTGGTGGAAATTAATCTAGGCTGATTCAACAACCGATCACAGCTGACCTAGACGTGGACAAATATGATTCGCAGACAAGTGGCTCGCATTTCCGAGAAATATCGTAAACGAGAAAGCAGAAGACTGCGTTTGTTTGCAAACAACCAATCAGAAGACCGCCTTCTTTCTGCGGGCAGAAGCCTATTAATGTACGTAAAATACATATAAATACCTGTTGGTTTTCGTAATAAAACTGATCTGTTGCCTGGCCCTTGTCTTCTGTTGTTACAGTAGGAGTACATGAAATAATCCATTTAAAACATACGTGTCCTTACCATGATCATGGCAATACTTTAAGGAATATATGTAAATCGCAGAATAATTAAACCCCACACAAAGTGGAATTAACTATATCTGCACGGCAAACAAGCTGTAGTTAACATGTGGATACTCACCCGTAGGTTCATAATGCTGACAAACCCAAATAACCAATTTTTATTTTTTTAATTCCTTCACGTTCCCAGTGGAACATAGGGCTCCAAGCTAGAGGCTTGAAGTTTCTGTAGCAGTGTTTTTTTTTACAGGATGTGGTTGCTAGCCTCATGCCCAACCTTTTCTCTTTACCAGCTTTTATTTCTGGTTTAGAAAGGTAAAGGAGTGCGTCGGGCGGGGATCGAACCCCGGACCATGTGTATGGTCGGCGAGCGTCCTAACCGCTATGCCACCGACGCACCAATAAAACCACGATAAACATTTTTGTGAAATTGATGTAGGCCATTCACCATACCGCGTTTAAATTAGTGACTTTCCTGTAATGCCACTGGCAGCGTCACTTTTTATAATACAATATCCACGTATTCTAACCATGGATATATCACCACTGATTTAGGTTCGACAGTAAAACGCAAAAGGCGACTCGACTGAGGTTCGTAAACGACTGTCAGCCTGAAGACTAGTCTGCAAAAGTGAGGACAATTAACCTTGTCAGACATATATATATGTTAGGAGTTCTAGGAAAAATTGAATACCATTTTATTGATTGTATAGGGCTGGGCATCAAAGGCCATTCAGACAAATTTAATTGAAACCTGACTGCCCCAGCAGTCGATGGTTGCTAGCCACTCCCTAACACTAAAACACTAGGATTCCTAGTCATGGGTGAGTTAAGTCCGGAGAGAGATTCAAAGCTGAATAAGATTCATGTTTTAATGTGTACGCTGACCAAATATTTGCCACTAAGATTTTACTTTAGGCACAGAGGGATTCAACAGTTGTCATAGGTAAATCAGTTGACTTCACTCGTGAGTTATTGCCTCATTAGGACCATTTGGCAATAAGAATGAGCTTTAGGCCGAAAAGCCGAAGTTTTCCTAACATACTAAGTACGATTGACATACGGTTCATGTCCATTCAACGTCACTTTAGGTGTAGCAAGATAAGCATGCGAACTTTGTACCGATGTGCAGCAGTTCAAGTCGCCACACTCCACTCCTTGTAGCACACAAAGCAAGAAAAGAAAGTAAAAGAAATGCAAAATAGAGACAGTAAACAAAGATATGAGACAAAACGAATAGTACTAACGAAGAACAACATAGTTTCATTGGGTATTAAAAGTCACAAGGAGTGGATGAATCTGTGTTAGCCACTGAGAACGATTTTGAGCCATATCACCAATTGTTTTAAACCACTGGTTTTTACCGTCCCGAGGAACCCAACCAGTCAATCAGGAAGTCTACACCTTCCTACGAGGCTGGCTGGCTTAAACTAACTGTTGTGGAATCACTGACTGGTGTCATGTTTTCGTTTGACCACCGCTAGCTCTCTCTTTTCCAAACTGACTTTATGTCAGTTAACATTGCCCATCCGTCGACGAAGGCGATCTATGGCTTATGATGCATGCATAACACATCTCCTAACCATCTCAGTCGGTGTAGCTTCACAGCCTCGTCGATTGATTCCCCCTCCTTGCCTAGCACTTGACTGATGCCTAACCTCAATATTGCTCACCCCATTATACAACTTCACACGTGAGATAGAACGCAGGTACCTATGGTCAAAGACAGCTAGCTAGCCTTTTCATGTCTTCCAGTCTCAATGGCCAGGTCTCACATCCAGCCATAAAGGAGGACGGAGCCGACTGGTGAGCAGTACACACGCCCTTTGGTCGACAGTCAGTCGGATATCACGTCTACTAAGCCAGAGACGGCGTAAACTGATATATGCGAAACGAGCCTTCTGTATCCGTGATGAGATCTCGTCAGTGATCAATTCGTTGCAGACTGATATCAACAGCTGCCTTCGCCGATTCCATATTGAATATAAAGTGGCTAACCAGAAAGAATTAGCAACAAGGAACCCTGGTGACGAACCAGTCAAGAAACTGTTGCTCAATAAATATGTAGAAGAAAGTGGAGATGGCTGAGACAAACACTGAAGAGACCGTCGGTTAGTATCGCTGCCAGGCCATCGGTCCAGTGGGAAACGATGAGTGTCATCCATAGGTGATGTATAGGAGGAGATGAAGGATAACGGACAATCATGGAGCCATTTAAAGGGAACAGGACAAAGTGGGGATAGGCTGTAGAAGCCCTTTGTTCCACTCAGAACCCAAGGGAACAGTAATAAAAATATAGGGAAATACAACAATTAACATGACTGATGATTTGACCTCATCACGAGACGCATAGCCTGCCAAATACGTCAGTTTTCACTTCTGTGTATCAAACGGAGAATGTGCTGGGTGTGGATTCCTCTTTTCCTGCCCACATGTTGCTAAAGTTAGCTAATAGTATTGATGTAAATGAGTGGTGTTCAACGGAGCACTACTAGTGAATTACTTAACATCCCCTAATATTATCTTAAGAGCAAGTGGATGACAAATACAGAGACTGGTGATAATGACCTTTCCTTCTGAAGTTCATAAAACATCAGAAATTACCTGATGCATTTGGATAGGCGACTACTAAACAGTTAAGTTGACGTGTTGATTTTGAATACCGGTTATAGAAAAATTCCCTTTTTGTCAGTGTCTGAGTGAGGAACAATTCATCTTATTAGTGTTTCTTAAAGATCTTCATATTCTCCAATAAATCATGAAAAAAATCATTTTTCATAGTCCTAGTTCACTAGTAGCACGTAAAAATTCAATTTATGCTCAGGATCGCCCCCTCCCCATCGAACTTATAAAATCGGTGAGACATTCAATGGAAGACTGACTTTTCATTAGCCAG
Organism: Trichobilharzia szidati; assembly: GCA_944472155.2. Classification (NCBI taxonomy): domain Eukaryota; kingdom Metazoa; phylum Platyhelminthes; class Trematoda; order Strigeidida; family Schistosomatidae; genus Trichobilharzia; species Trichobilharzia szidati. The sequence continues at coordinate 78,764,683 of OX235276.1, read as the reverse complement.
ATTCTACACTCAGATATATCAAATGTGGATTCCTCTGCTTAACGCGGAATTAATCAGCATTGTGAACAAAATGTGTTACTTTAGTAGTAACCAATTGCTGTAACGACAAAAGGCAAGAGTCAGGCCAAGATATATATATATATATTTTATGTACATTAGTATTCGTTACCATCAGCAGAGAAACAACCTCTTCTCATTGGTTGTTTTCTCACTGAAAGTTATTCTGTCATCTCTTTGTGGCCATTTCTTTGAAGGCCAGACCATATATTTGCGAATAATATCCGCTCACGCAAAGTCTGCTGTGATTGGTTGTTGAGTTAGTCTTTGTTTTTTCTCATGACCAAGATTTGGGACGTAAACATTGAAGTAAATTGGTGTCTACCAATTTTGGTAAGCAGACAGCTCTCACCATATTGCAACTGTAAGCGTAGTCGGCAATCAGCTACACCTTATATTGCATGTCTAAAAGCTAGTGTTACCACTTCCTAACTAACGAAATCACGGCAAGTGAAGCGATCGATTCCAAACCCGTTAACTAGCGGTTAGAAGTGAGAGTGCCTATACACCAATGAGACAAATTTTGAATCATTTGAGGAATTCGTAAGCTACTGGTGTGGTGAGAGCTGTCTGCTAGCCAAAATTGGTAGATAGCAATTTACGTCAATGTCTACGCCCGAATCTTGGTCATGAGGAAAGAACAAGAACAGAGTCTAACCTTGAGGAACTCAACAACCAATCACAGAAGACTTAGCGTGGGTGGATACGATTCATTAGGTACACTATACCAGCCCTTAACTAAAAGTAATTTGCCTAATTACCCAATAAATCAATAGTACTCTACCTAACTTGTAAATACTGACAATAAAATGCAATCTGAACGAAGAACATATTTTTCAATAATTTCTCCTCTTCAGGTTCTTATAATTATAAAATACAATATTTGTTGTCGTTACAATAATGGCCAGTTATGCGGCGGATACATTTTTTAACGTAGAATAACAGACTAGTTATCGTAGGGTGTGAAAATAAATAGTCATATTTGTGTGACAAACGTCGTGCTAGGCTGAAATCGATTACAAAATATTGCAAAACGGGAGACAATGGTGATGGTGATTAGTCATAATAGATTTGTAGAGTGTGGGGTAGGAAAATTGACGAGTCAGTTCAAGGTTATAAAAGGTATTAGTTGCGTGAGTGGCTAGTACAAAGTGGTATGTATTAAAGAGGAGATAGTAGGACTGCAATGAGAGGTTCATAATGAAATAACCAATATGTGAAATGAAACAGGTGGAGGCATACATTGAGAAAAGAGATAATATCACTAATAATAAGTCCGGATAGTATGAATGAAATATTCGATAGTATTGAGAGAATGTTTGCATGAAGGGCATAAATTATGAATAATAATAATATTTGTAATAATAAGCAAAGAGGAAAAACGTCCAAGAGGGTTAAGGGGAAGAAGCACTCTTGGTGAGAAGAAGAATCATCAATCCAAGTTTGGCCATGGTAAAAAATAATGTATCCACCGCATAATTGGCGATTATTGTAACGACAATAAGTATTATATTTTATAATTGTAAGAACCTGAAGAAGAGAAGGATGTATTGAAAAGAATATTCTTCGTTCAGATTGACTTTTAATTCATGTGATATGGGAATATTTCATACTTCATACAAAACGGTTACCCATCAAGATTCGTAGACAAAAACATCAAACAAAAAATCCAAAAGCAAGAAACAGCATCTGTGCCAAAAAAGATACTTTATATGAACCTCAACTTCAAAGGAGACCTACTCAGTGACGTCCTTAGAAGGAGAATCTCCACCTCTTTAAGAAGAACTTTCTTTGCGGCAACATTGAGAGTAGTGTTCTCCAGTCGCCCGCTGATCTGCAGAAGCCCAAAAGGCAAGATCCCGCACCTGACCACTTCTATGTGTATATATCAGTTCACCTGTTGCTGTGGAGCCAGGTACATCGGTCGTTCAACGCGTATTCTGTCAAAAAGGGTCAAAGAACACTATCCAGCGTGGCTGCAGAAAGGAAGTAATGGCTGCATAAGGAGTGCAATAATCGAACACCTCGTCAACACTGGTCATTCCATCTCAACAAACGCCTCCTTCAAAGTAATCTACAAAGTGAAGAACAACCTTCCAAAGACAGTACGATTCCGTCTTCTTTGCATCGCAGAAGCCCTAGCCATTAAGCTAGAGGAATCAGAACTGTGCATACAAAAGAAAATTATTCAACCACTTCTACTCCCATGGTAACAACTGTGTTGATTTGACTTAACTTTTGTTTGTATGCTTATTTTTCTACCTAAAACCCTTGTGTAATTCCGTATATTTTGCTTCCATGTACACCCTGAGTACAACTCTTTCATCAAACTATTCATGTTATTACGTAACTCTTCTTTAACAATCGTTCGTGACAACTCATCACTTTTGTTACTACCCTCTTATATCAACACCCAATTCACCTGAACTTACTAGCTGTATTTTCGTTTGACAAATTTAATGTACACACACATACAAAACAACCATATATATTTGCGATTGTACAGCTATGAAAATGAATTCGCCGAAAAGAGACTCTTCGCTGAACTACTTGTCTTCTGTCTATTTGATTGCATGGGGGATTTCATCATGAGCTGACATCAGTTAGAGAACCACTGGAAAACCTGGGAGTACTGGACAGCTGTTTCGTCAGCCTAGTTTGGGACTCTTCATCAGTACGCACCCACCGGGATTCGAACCCAGGACCTTCTGGTTACAAGGCGAGCTCGTAGACCATTGAGCCACTGGGACTCGATCCAATGCCTATTTCATACTATTAAATAAAATGTAAACCAAAAAGACTCAGTTAATGAATAATGTGCTCTAGTGAGTAGTATATATATATATATATATTTGAGTCAAATAAAAAGTTAAGATTATTCAGACAAAGGATTTAGAACACATCAAGCTGGTATGGTATGGTATGGTATGGTTGAATTACATAATAATCACAGAATGTACATGTTAGCAGTATAAGGCAAGAGGGCAAAATGGCGTTCCATCCAGTCCGTATGTGTGTGTACACATTAAGACAACAACAAAAAACTTAAAACACAGCGAGATGCCTTACAATTTCATCAAAATAGGACAGATTCTATCTTCAAAAGAATAACAAGTAGGTTTCGTACATATATGTATATCTATCTATATACACATTTAAGAAAAAGAAAACCACCCAAAGATCACTGATTTTCATTTTTTTGCAATGATAATATGAATCATAAAAGCATTTGTTTGAAGATAGACAGAGATTAAAACTCAAAGAGATAAAATAATAATATAGAAAAGTACAAGTAATACTGGGATTAGGTGCTTCTCCATCGATCTCCTTCGTTCAACTCCATTGTGTTGAAAATCTTCACCATGAATAAATTTATTCATAAGATAAAAAGCTGCAGCTGGTTTATCTCCAGGCACCATATGTCCTGCTCCATGAACTGTAGCATACATTAGCATTGAACCATAATTTTCAAATATTTTCCAAAATCCACCAACCTGCTTTGTACCATCTCTTTTGGTGTACAACCAAACTCGACGTGATAAAGTGGGCTGTAATTTGAAGGGAAGACAGAACAGAGAGAGGAAATTTAAGAAAATATTTCGTCAAGTGGATAACAACAATCTATCAGTTTTACTGCCAGTGGTTCAACAGTAGAATTGTAACGACAGGAGACAAGGGTCAGGCAACAGATCGTTCACATTGAGAAAATCAACAGATATATTTATAGATGTGAATACATGAAATAATAAGAGTAGTATGAAATGCAATGAAAATATTTGTGATTATAATCATAGTTTAATGTCAAGTGGCAAAATAATTAATGTCATATATACAATAATACATAAGGTGTATAGAATTTTGGAAAGGGGTACATAATTATAAGATTAGTAGACGAATATAAAATGTTACATAACATGGTGTGAAATTTGATAAGATAGAATTCAATATTGTAAAAATAAAAATTAATAATTTTGGGTTTCAGATGTCAAGTGGGTCAAGTGAAAAAGATGTACATTGGCCGTAGTCAGAGGATGCTTTCCACACGGATACGAGAATGTATTACAGCATGGTTTTATAAGGGAGAAAGGAAGTGTGTGCGAAGCTCTATTTTGGAACACCTGATCGACTTCTGTCACTCTGTCAACCCTGACCATGATTTTAAGATCATATATAGAATCCATGCTAACTTCCCGCGTTTTCTTCGTTACAGACTTCTAAAGACAGCTGAGGCCTTGGCAATTCATGACTTTAAGCCAGACTTTTGTGTACAAAAGAAGTATGTACAATCCCTACTTCTGCCTTGGCCGTAGAGGGATAGACATTCATTTATTTTATTTTGTTTATTTAGTTATTCTATGTACTTTTCCCTTATTACTACGATTATTATTATTACTATTCTCACTCTGAATCTTTTCCACTTGACCCACTTGACATTTTAAACCCAAAATTATTGATTTTTATATTTTTATTTTTACAATATTGAATTCTATCTTATCAAATTTCACACCATGTTATGTAACATTTTATATTCGTCTACTAATCTTATAATTATGTACCCCTTTCCACAATTCTATACACCTTATGTATTATTCTATATATGACATTAATTATTTTGCCACTTGACATTAAACTATGATTATAATCACAAATATTTTCATTGCATTTCATACTACTATTATTATTTCATGTATTCACACCTTTGACCTAATTCCCTCACCGGATATAATTTTTTTAAAAAACCCATATATATACGATTTTACAGCTTGATAATAAATTCGTTGAAAAGAGTCTCTTTGCTGAATATTGTGTTCTTAATGCTACAATGGGAATTATTAAATTATATTTATAGATTTTTACGTACATTATTATTTTTAGATCCCACTGACTCATTCGATGGTAAAATTCTGCTCCCGCATACCTCTTTCGACATTTTGTATGGATTGGTTCGCAGTCATTCTGGTTCCAGACCGAAAAGAATCAAAAATCCACCGGTTGCTGAATTATTAATACTTCTTTGCATGTTTATTTTTTTTAATTTTTTAATTTATTTTGGTTACAGCTTGATGCCACACCGTATTTTCAATACAAGTATGGAATTTTCAGCATGGATATCGGTAGCCCAAATATTGCGGGCCGACCATTAGATATCGGGTGTGCGTCGGCAGGGGATCGAACCTCGGACCATGTGCATGGTCGGCGAGAGTCCTAACCACTGTGCCATAACTGGATACGAACTGCTGGGGTGAGCATCTTGCAGATTATATTGCTTAAAACATCGTTTACGGTAAACTAACTAACGTTTTATGACCCATTTTTATACTTTTGAGAGTAGCCCACCATATCGACCAAGTGTAACGCAACACTCAGTTGTTACGCTCATTTTCATCAAATTCAAACAATTATTGTGCCTAGGATTATGCCATATAAATTGTTTTAACTTATGCAAAGTGTGCTTACTGTCATTATTCCATTAACTTCCCTTTGCATAAATATCTTGTGTCAGTGAAAATTTTAAACATGCTTACTCCATGTGTACATTATTATCATATTGATGATGCCAGTCAACTGGAGTCCCTCATGTGCATAAAGTGAGAATATATTATTATTATTATAAGACGCATTTTATTGTTATATGAGGGAATTGACTTCAAGCTTTATTTATTTTCATAAGTATCTGTAATCCATCCAACGCATACTTGGGTTTTTTGTTAATTCGAAGTCAATATCTCTATATTTCTTGATGTGGTCCATTGAATCACTCACTAGTTATCAGACTTTTCCCACAAACTAAAGATAAAATGACAGTAACCATGCTATTTAACGGTAAACCATGTAATTTAAATATTGCAAAAATGTTCATTCAGACATCTATAAAAACAAAATAATCGAGCAAAGAATATTCTTTTCGATAAATTCCTCTTCCAGGCTCTACAATTATATATATGTTTTTATACACAGAATATTTTAAATTAGTAGTTATTAACAATATTAGCGTTTTTTCAAATAATATCGATTTGTAAAGTATGATCAATGCTATTGCAGTTCATTAATGATGCTTAAATTATAATAATAATAAAGATATAACAGCGGATAGAATATCAACTAAAATTAGGGAAATTTCACAAAATTCTGGATTATTCAAACCTGGATGGTCAAGGTAATGATAATGACTGGACTAACTTCTTCTGGGTGCATAAATTAGGCTTATTAATATGAATCCCCACAGCCTCCGCAATATTTAGAAGTCGAACTCTTAAAGCGAAATTGAGATTCATAGGTATGCGGTAAATGACCCTGAAAGCATGATTAACGTCAATCTTGTGTTCTGTCTCCACAAGATGCGCCAGAATAGCACTGCGAATAGATTTTGTTTGACCTTTGCTTAACCAGGCAGGGTGATGTTCGGAAATTCGACGAGAAACACGCCTAATTGTACGGCCTATGTAACTGGCTCCACAGGAGCAGTTAAATTGGTAGATACACATGGAAGAGGCGAAATTAGGCAGTTTGTCTTTTATTCCCGAACGCAGAAGAGGAGTGGTTTTGAAGATACAGCGCAATTGAGCAGCAGGGAATGTTCTTTTTACCGCATTTCTGAGGCGATGTGTTAGTATTTCACTTGTGTTGTCTCCTAGCAACTGCATCTGCAAGAACAAGGATTTCTTTGGAACTGTTGGTACCTTGGATTGTTTTGGTTTTAGATTCATATTCCTATCAATAAACTTTTCCGGATAACCATTCTCACTTAGCAAACGTTTAATATTGTTGAGCTCCTCGTCAAGACATTCATCCGAGCAAATCTCTCTTGCTCTGTGGACCAGGCACTTTATCAGATTGCGTTTGTATTTCAAGGGCACAAAGCTGAGAAAATGTGTGTACTGGCCGGTTGATGTAGGTTTCCTATAAACATTTCTTCGTATTGTGCCATCCTCTTTTCTGGTCATAAGGACGTCTAGAAATGAAATACTAGAGTCTTTTTCTTTCTCAATAGTAAAATTTATTGCAGGATGTACCTCATTAAATTTATCCAGGATGTCCTTTGCCTCATTTTCGTTCTTCATAATCAAAAAAGTATCATCCATGTATCGACAATAAAATTCGAGTTGATTAATAACATCTTTCAAAGGCCCATTTTCTAGTTTCGCCAGGAAAATGTCGGCTAGAATGGGTCCTAGTGGCGACCCCATTGCCACACCGTCGATTTGTCTATACAGTTCCTTATTAAATAAAAAGTGGACATTCATTGTACATTTCAAGAGAAGCTCCTTCATGAAAGCTATAGGAATGCCAATCTCGATGTTTCGTCTTTTGAGTTCTTCACATATAAAGTCCACTGTTTCCATGAGAGGTACATTGGTGAATAAAGAAGATACGTCAAATGATATCATAAATTTGTTATCAACATTTAAATCTCTTATCCTTTCAACGAATCCAAATGTATCCTTTACACTATGTTTCACCAACTCAGTATGAAGGGGCTGTAAGAGTTCAACTAACCATTTGGCTACCGGATGGTATGGTGAATTTAGCATATCTAATACTGGTCGTAGCGGTACACCATTTTTGTGCACTTTAGGCGAGCCATATAGTCTTGGTGTGAACGTTCCGGTGGGTTTAAGTGACGTGTACTGACTCTGTGAGATGAAGCCTTGTTGTTTCAGTCTTTTCAGTGTTTCCGCCAACTGCATCTCTATCTTTTCAACCGGATCCAGAGAAGAGGAGATTTTTTGGAATTTTGAATTATCATTAAGAATAGTATTCATCTTCTCAAAGTAATCCGCTTTGTTCAAGATAACCACTCCTGAACCCTTATCCTTTAAATATGTAACTTAAATAATGCTTATCCATACCTATGCAACTGGTGTGTCCTACACAGGTAGGAATAAATATGTACCTCATTATATTATCATTACTAACTATACTTACTAATCGTAGGTGTAATTTATCGAATTGATGATGCTTGTAAACTGGAGACCCTCATGTACAAAAATGAGAATATATTATTATTATTAGCGTTATTGTTAACAGAGAAGCAAAGTCTTTTGATCGGTTGTTTTCCTGCTGAAGGTTACTCTGTCATCTCTGTGTGGTCGTTTCTTTGAAGGTCAGACCATATATCTGCTGTGATTGGTTGTTGAGTTAGTCTTTGTTTTTTTCTCATGACCAAGATCTGGGACGTAAACATTGACGTAAAATTGTTGTCTACATTTTAGTCTTGCAGACAGCTCTCACCACAGAGTAACACACTCGTCAACCACGGCCACCGCTATCTCCTCAACCTCGGTTAACCTGTAGTCAGGCCGGAAAAGATGTAACGTTGAGAGCGTGGGACTAGGAACCACAACTGGTTAATTAAATTTTAGAGCTCAAAGCCACTCGTAATGTAAAGGTATGATAAAGAGAAAATTGGCGTAAGAGCTTATAAAGTGATACACTTTCATGAAGTTAGTAAAAAATTAGAGTAGTAGCGACTAAAGCCAATTAATGCACAAATAATCTTGAGGGATCTTGTCAGAGTGAATCAGACCAATTTTGGTCGAAAAGACGGTATAGACTTATGAATGACTCAAGTGATTTAACGCCCCACCAGGAAATCTCGGGACAGCCCACAGTGGGTAGACTTCAGTCTTCGCCACGAAATGTTCTTATCTGGTCAGGCGTTCTTGACCTCTGTTAGGTGAGTTCTATGCACTGCCATCACTTGGCAGTGAAAAGGCGAATACGGACGTCTGGCGTTTACAACCGGACTGACAAACATGTTGGTACACCCCCCCCTAGTGGGAGCAGAGAACCCTAATTCCGAAACTATGGTATACATGAGCACCCGGAATACCAAAGGATGGGATGGTGTATGAAACTGTTTTGGTCCACACACACATAACCACTAAAACTTAGTTCCTGACGCTACTCCATCGTCATCTCTTGGATCAAACTTCAAGTCAAAGAGACGGCGTGGGGGGGGGTGGTGGATCCTTAGGACAACCACTCGCTTCGGTCTGGACGTCCAGACAGTGTCCAAGCCAATGTATAGATATCACTAAAGACTACATTTTTAAAATGTAGCAAAGATAACCTCTAATTTCTCATCACCGTGTTGGTCGGTATTCATCTTCGAAATAAGATTCAAGTGGCAGTTTCCAAGGATTTGATTTGCCACACAATTTCATCATGAGCTAATATCGGTTAGAGAAAACCATTGAAAACCAGCTCAGGGAGTACTGGTGAGCAGTTCCGTCTTAGTTTAGGACTCTTCACCAGTACTCATCCACCGTCAAGGAGTTGGAACCCACAACTTTCCGGTTACGAGAGGCGAGCTCGTAGACCATTAAGCCACTGGGACCTAATACAATGGTCAGGTCAGCCCATGGATTCCTACTTCTGCCAATTCCCGACACAGCGCAACCGCCAGCCAGTGTCATCAGCGAGTATTTGTCCTCATACTTTCGAATGAAAGTTGGGGTTAGAGGTCACAGAATTAGGTTGAAAGTTCGAGGGATGAATGTTTTGATGAGAAACTTAATAATATTAAACGGTTGCTGAGTGAAAACGGTTATCCAGAAAAGTTTATTGATAAGAATATCAATCTTAAATCAAGGCAGCCCAAGGTACCAACAGTTTCAGAAAAGGAGGGGACAACATCAGCGAAATACTAACGCACAACGCCTCAAGAATGCGGCAAAAAGAGCATTCCCTGCCGCCGAATTACACTGTGTCTTCAAAACCACCATCCATCCCCATTTCGCGTTTGGGAGTAAAAGATAAACTGCCAAATTCCGCCTCTTCAGTGTGTATCTACCAATTGAACTGCTCCTGTGAAGTGAGCCAGTTACATCGGCCGCACAATTAGGCGTGTTTCTCGTCGGATTTCCGAACATCACCCTGCATGGTGGTTAAGTAAAGGATAAACGAAATCTATTAGTAGCGCTATTCTATCTCATCTTTTGGATGCAGAACACAAGATTGATGTCAACGAGGCAGCTTTCAAAGTCACTTACCGCATACCAACCAAAAATCTTAACTTCGCCTTAGTAAATCGTTTACTAAATATTGCTGAGGCTGGTTGTTGGGATCCATATTAAGAAGCCTAATTCATGTGTCCAAAAGAAGCTAGTTCAGACATTATCCTCTTTACCTTGGCCATCTAGGTTTGAATGATCCTCAATTTTTGTAGAAATTTCCTTAATTTTATTTGATATTCTATTCGCTATTATATCTTTATTATTATGATTTAAGCATCTTCAATGAACTGTAATTCCATTGATCTTACTTTATGAATCGATACTATTTAAAAAACACTAATATTTGATGATATTTGATAGTTGGAGGCAATCGGCCACAGGAAGCCTTGCCTGATATAGGTTTCGTGCTAGTTGGCACTCACCAGTCAGCAAAGCGCATCTGCAATCACCTTGAAGGAACTGATGTCCCTTCTGAGATTCGAACCCGCGTCACCCAGTGCGTCCTGCAGTCAGAGACGTTACCACTGAGCTATTCGGGCTCGCGACTGACCTCTTGTAGGACTGTAGTGGGTATTTTGATTGGACACTTGTAACTAGTGGGACGTGTCTAGTCCTTTCTTTGGTGCAGACTGAATTCTATCATACAGAAAATCAAAACAAATGATTCAGTGAAGAGACTCTTTTCAACGAATTTATCATCAAGCCATACAATCGTATATATATGGTTTTTAAGAAGTTATATCCGGTGAGGGAATTAAATCATAGGTGTGAATGCATAAAATAATAATAATATGAAATGTATTCACACCTATGATTTAATTCCCTCACCGGATATAACTTCTTAAAAACCATATATATACGATTGTATGGCTTGATGATAAATTCGTTGAATTCTATCAGGTATTTGCAATGTGGCCACCATTCTAGGTATCTTGCCAATCAATCAATCAATCAGTCACGAGCCCGAATAGCTCAGTGGTAACGTCTCTGACTGCAGGACGCACTGGGTGACGCGGGTTCGAATCTCAGAAGGGACATAAGTTCCTTCAAGGTGGTTGCAGATACGCTTTGCTGACTGATGAGTGTCAACTAGCACGAAACCTAGGTCAAGCAAGGCTTCCTGTGGCCGATTGCCTCCAACTATCTAGTATCATCAAATCAACGTGCTGCACCGTGATGGCGAGCTACCTAGAATGGTGGTCACATTGCAAATACCTGATTGATAGAATTCAGTCTGCACCAAAGAAAGGACTAGACACGTCCCACTAGGTACAAGTGTCCAATCAAAACACTAATATTGTTATTGACGTTTATTCTAGAATATTCTATGTATATATAATTGAAGAGCCAGAAGAGGAGGAAATTATCAAAAAGGACATTCTTTGCTAAATTATTTTGTGTTTAATAGATGTCTGAATGAATATTTTCGCTATATTTATTAATGGATGTTTAAGGTTTCACCATAAACTTCATGAGAACTTCGTTTTGAGGAGAGAAATACGCATGACACTAAATGTATCAAGCTTAGAGAAGACTAAACAATATATATGTATATGTATATACCTTAGATTATACATCCAGAGCTACATATCCTCCGCATTATGACAGGTTCCGATATCATCCGTATACATATTCGTGATATGAATGGAGAAAATGGAAACAGGCAGATTTTGATTGGCTCTTCGATAGCTCGACTCCTATTGGTCTAAATCGCTGTTAGTACGCCATACTTGTTTCTTTTTTCACATGGATAGGTAATCTTATTTTAATCGCCTGTCTAAAGACAATCATTAAAACAATTAGTCCCTTTGATAAATTTGAATATGGCATTAAGAAGACAAATTTCGCGAGATGATATCGTCATTTCGTAGTTTCTTTACAACCGCTTTACAACTAACATGGTTAACAATAATAAAATAAAGATCATGACAATTACTCAGTTAAATAAAAAACAAAAGTACATACTAATGACCAATCACATTTAAATAGGTCATGTAGTCCATGGTAGGCGAAGATTGAAGTCTATTGTTTTTTCTACACACAGTTTAGGCTGTATGTGATTAATCCAAAGTGCTTCCATCACCTTCAATAACCGACCTTGAATTAGAGTTATGTGAAATAATTGTGAAACAGTCATTAATATTGATTTTGTGACCTGACATTAATAAGTGTTTTGCAATGGATGATGCTGGATTTCTATTCAGATTAATCGCGTTGGGATTTTCTATATGATTGAGTAGCCATTTTGGGACATGTTCTTTTCGACGACATCGCAGCTGCAGGTGGACTTGTAGATACTATTTGAAGTAGAGTCCAAAGAATTTCGTCCTTTAATCGTAGGTACAGGGATCGAAAATGTTCGGCAAATGAGAAAAAGAGATGCGGAGTAGAATGTGTGCGCTTTATGGCTGATCGAAGTCTTTGAGCTAGCTATCAACTGCATAATCTGGTCGCCCTTGAATGGTAGGCTAATAAAGAGAGCTTTCTTTGGTACAGAAGCTGTCTTTTCGAGATGTGGTCTTTCTTTACTGTGACAAGTGATAAAGTTCTCCAGATAACCATTAGCTAATAAAACTGAATGTATATTTCTAAATATGATTGGTCATTAGTATGTACTTTTGTGTTTTTTATTTAACTGAGTAATTGTCATGAACTTTATTTTATTATTGTTAACCATGTTAGTTGTATAGCGGTTGGAAAGAAACTACGAAATGACGATATCATCTCGCGAAATTTGTCTTCTTAATGCCTTATTAAAGACAATCAGTAATATTTGTATGGGGTAAGAATAGAGTATAATTATATTTCAATAGTTTACACACAATGATAAGTTTTGTTATAGGAAAACCACACACTCCGGAAGATTCCTTGCCTATCACTCAGCTCATCCACTCACGGTAAAACGAGGATTAATACAAGGTCTTGAAGATAGAATACGTAGACTTACAACAACGCCAGAGGACCAATGTAAAGAAATAAACGTCCTATTCAAAATGCTACTCGAAAACAACTACCCAAAAGAATTTATAAAAGATAATATAAAAAAGAGGGTAAAATCGGAGAATAACAAGATGGAAGAATGCAAAAAGACAGTCACAATACCCTATAAAAATGGTACATCAGAGGCAACTCAAAGAAACCTCAAAAATATCGGTATTTGCACAACTTTTAAACCGACAAATCTAATCAAAAATAAAATAAATCAACTGAAAGATCCCATAAAAATGATGGATAAAAACAACTTGATTTACAAAATATCTTGTGCTGACTGTCCGACTAAATATGTGGGGCAAACGTCAAGATCACTCAAAATAAGAGTGAATGAACATAAACGCCTAACCAAAGGTCAACCAACAGGAACACAAGCCTACAAAAATCTTGAAAAAAATTCATCGATAGCTGCACACGCATCATGGGACAAAAACCACAATATCGATTGGGACAATGTGTGTATTCTAAAAACTAACATGAACAAATGGAAAGAAAGACTTATAACAGAATCGATATTCATTAAGGTCACACCGGATACAGGTAACAAGGGTGACTCAGTACAACTATCAACAACTTGGAATATAATTCTGAATACAAAAACATGAATGAACAAAAAAAAATGAACTATATGTATATGAGTACAAATCATAAATGTGTGAATAAAACAATTCCAACAGTGGTGTGAACACGGGCAGTAATTTTGCTCGAAATATTATCAATAACAAAACTTATCATTGTGTGTAAACTATTGAAATATAATTATACTTTATTTGATCTAATCCACAATTCTCAAACTTTTTACTGATATTAATTGTCATGAACTTTATTTTATTATTATTGTTAACCATGTTAGTTGTATAGCGGTTGGAAAGAAACTACGAAATGACGATATCATCTCGCGAAATTTGTCTTCTTAATGCCTTATTAAAGACAATCAGTAATATTTGTATGGGGTAAGAATAGTTTCATCTGTGTGTGTGTGTGTGCATCGCTTTAGAACGGTGGTAGCAATGCATACAATCAGTCATGTGAGTTAATACAAGATATAGTGCTGCTTGTGTATATGGCGATATTTGGAAGTGTGTGTATAAATGCAGCTTATGCGATCCTCTTATTATTATTGTTATTCAACTAATAGAGGACTCACTTATCACAATTCAACCATACAAATCACATGAAATTATTGATTGAAAGTAAACAGCTTGTAGCTAAGATAACAAATAAGTAAACTAGATTTTGGATACATTTATTGTTAATGTATTTGATGAATACCGATAGCTGCTTAGCTACCTGTCATTTTTACTTTGAGTTAAATTATTGAGTGTGTTTTGAGATTATTATGGTATTATGCACCGAATTTATCAGATGACAGAATTGAAAATAAAAGATATGTTGTTAGGGTTTGGTTAAATACATTAAAAATAAATGTGTATGATATATGTCTGATTTCTCACAAACTGGAGAAATGCAAGTGAAAAGCAACAAGTTGGCAGAAGAAGCGTCAAAGATAAGACTCTAAGAAAACATAGAGAAAACAGAGGTGACGAAGATTCCTGGGCAACAACATCAACAACAGTAACAACAACAGACAACAATCAGCATAAATGGAAGGAACCTGAAAGAAACAACCTCTTTTACCTACCAACCTGAAAGCATCGTTTCAACTACAGGCGAACGGAACTGACGAGGATATCAAACCAAGAATCGGAAAAGCAAGACATGCTTTCACTACTCTCAAGTCTGTGTTCAGGTCAACAGCACTCAGCATCAAAAATAAGATACGGATTTTCAACTCCAATGTGAAGTCAGTGCTACTTAACATACGGATCAGAAACTTGGCCATCGCGTCATAAAGAGCATCTCAAACAAACTACAGACCTTCATCAACAGTTGTCTTCGCTCAATACTCAAGATCAGATGGCCGGCCAGGAAAGATCAGCAACAGAGATCTCTGTGAGTGAACCAACGAGGAACCGATTGTGAAACAAATAGGCAGGAAGAAATGGAGATGGATTGGCCATACTCTGAGGAAACCAACCATCAAGTGACATTACTAGACAAGCCATTGCTCGAGTGGAACCCGGAAGGGAAGCGGCGAGTTGGTCGTCAGTGCAAGGGTGACTTGGAGGAGGTCATGTGAAGAGGAGATGAAAGCATGTGGGCAGACTTGGAGCCAGGTGAAGACTCTAGCAGAGAACCGAACGCAATGGAGACGCACGGCTGAAGCCGTTTGTTCCTCTAGGAATTAAAGGAAACGATAATAATAATAATCAAACTTGCAGTTCCATTTCATAGTGAATATTGTATTGAATGATTTAAAAAAAGAGTTTGACAGGCTAAGGCATTTGGCTCAGTAACTCAAAAACACAGGATTACTGTTTGTTTACTTAAGCTTTCTAATTCTACGAATGCAAATAAATTTCAAGTGGTTCCATACTGGATAGGTTCTTTCAACTACAAGGTAAGAACGCATGAAGATGTCAAAGCTAGTAGTCAAGATCGGAAGAAAACGATACGCCTTCACCAACCTGAAACAACCAGTTTGGAAATCTTCAGCACTCAGTCACAGCATTAAAACAACAAGATTCGGATTTTCAATACCAACGTAAAGTCAATTGATGCTTCTAAATGGGATAGAAACTTGCCTATGGGCATCACGAAAAGGATTTCCAACAAGTAACATATTTTTGTCAACAGCATCCAACCTTCAATGGTTTCATACTGCAGAACAAATGACCAGACGGCCAGAAAGAATAAGTAACAAGAAAGTGTCTGGAAACGAACCAATCAAGAGCCGATTGATTAAAAAAATTGTAGGAAGAAATGGAGGCTAACTGGGTTCTAGTGGGAAATTGTGACCGTTGATTGGGGTACAGAAAGTCGAGTGTGAGGACATATACTCACTTGCCAGCGAATGACATTGGCTAGAGCCAATCGTGTCATATCATGCATGAATTAGCAGAATTTCGAATTCATGAATTGGCTATTGGATCGAAGCCGACTGGCTTAATCGTCCTACGAGCTCGCCTCTCATAACCGGAAAGTCCTGGGTTCGAATCCCCTGGTGGTGGTGGTGGTGGATGAGTACTGATGAAGAGTCCCAAACCAGGCTGACGAAACAGCTGTCCAGTACTCCCTCCTGTGGTTTTCAATGATTTTTTCCAATCGATATCAGTTCATCATGCAATTCCTGTAACAAATATATATGTATCTTTAGTAGTAGCATATGCATGATTTCGGACATTTTTGGCGTTCATCAGAAGCACTAAAATTACATCTGATGACTATGAGAGAAGACACCATAGTTTATAATGAAACAGTAATATATTTCTAATGTACTGATTGATATTCCGTAAAAATATCACTCTGTCCTGTTTTTTTCCACTTTTACTTCTGTAGCACATCACATCCTAGTCACACGATGATGATAAGTGAAACAATCTCGGAGAAAAATGGCACCATAATTAGCTCCCAGGATAGACGACTGGAACGCTGGAAAGAACACTATGAGGAGCGGTTTAATTGGCCTTTATGGCTGTGAGACCTGGCCATTGAGAGAGGAAGACATGAAAAGATTATCTGTCTTCGATCATAGGTGTCTGCTTTCTATCTCCCGTGTGAAGTGGTATAATAAGGTGAGCAATATTGAGGTTAGGCGGGGGAATCAGTCGACGAGACTGTGAAATTACATCGATTGAGATGGTTAGGACATGTGTTACGTATGCCTAGTCATCGCCTTCCTCGACAATGGGCAATGTTAGCTGATATAGGGTCAGGCTGGAAAAGAGCTAGCGGCGGTCAAACGAAAACATGGCACCAGTCAATGAAATCCACAACAGTTAGTCTAAGCCACGTAGGAAGATGTAGACTTCCTGGTTGGGTTCCTCGGGACGGTAAAAACCAATGGTTGGAAACAATTGGTGACATGGCTCAAAATCGTTCTCAATGGCTTACGCAGATGCATCCACTCCTTGTGACTTATGATTTCCAATGAAACTGTTTTGTTCTTCGTTATTACTATACCTTTGTCTCACACCTCTGTTTACTGTCTCTAATATGCATTTCTTCTACTTTCTTTTCTTGCTTTGTGTGCTACAAGAAGTGAAGTGTGGCGACTTGAACTGCCGCACATATGTGCAAAGTTCTATGTCGAAAACAGACAGACAGACAGTCACACGAAATGGGTCAATAATGCGCATGGCCAAAAAGTATGAAAAATTTCATACAGCTAGCTAGTAAGAATAATATTATAATGGGCAAAAAAATTGTAAAATATTGGTTGGTCGGTTGAATTCTAGTCAGCAAGGTTAGTTAAAATTATATCGCATATAAGCCAAATTTGCCCATTTTCTCTCTATACTTTGGATAAAGAAAGCAAACAGTTATTATCTGTCTAGCGTATCTGTCTTTTAACCAATCACTGAGCGTGTTATTTTCCTTTACATTAAAACAACATGAAACAGAATGTTTAAATATATACACAGTATTCTATTGCTGACGTAGTATTGAACTGTGGGAATAGTGTATTCTGACTGTAGACACTATGAACGGTTTTCCCGGAACACAGGTAATTGCAACTTCATTCTCTGGTGATCCATCCATCAGCTCTTTGTTAGTCGGTTCGTGAAAAACATCAACAAGGTAGCGGCACCGCTGGTCAGAAGACTCGTAGAAGGTATTCGACTGCATTAAACAGCTGATGAACCACAAGAGAATGATGATATTGCAATTACCTGTGCCGGGTAAAAACCGTTCATAGTGTCTACGGATGCCAGCGACTACAGAAATGGGCGTAGTGCTCCGACAGGGTGACGACGGGGTTGTTGAATACACCAGCCGTGTGTTTCAACGCACACAGAACAGAAGTATTCAACAATAGAGAAGGAATGTTTGGCGATTTACTTGGTCAACGCTTCCACGTAGAGACTGATCATAAGCCGTAGCAGTGGCTGAAAACCGCCAGAGACCCATGTGGGAAGTTGTCACGGAGTACGATTTCACGATCTCTCTCATGTTCCAGGAGAAGAGAACGTGTTGCCAGATATTTTTATCTAGAAAAGAAGAGGTAGAGTTACTTGAAATGGCATGTGGTGTAAATGTGCCCTAGAGGAAGACCCAGACAGACTTGTCCAGAGTCAAAGACCGTACGACACCCTGCAAACTGTCATAAAAGTGATAACTAACGCAAGAAAAGGTGAACCGCCCCAAAGCGAATCGTGAGTTAAACCTCCTACTCAAAAAGAAAGACCGGCTAAGCTTGAATGCCTGTGGAATGTTGACGTGGCAGGAGGATGACGGAAGCTGCTTAGCAGTAATACATCAATGCTTGCGCCAAGAGATGATACAAGAATGTCACCAACTAGCACACACAGGTGTTGCCAGAAAGAACGATCTCCTGCGACAAAGCATGTACTGGACAGGGATGAGAGATATCGATAAGTAAGTAATGGTGTGTACGCAATGTCAGCTGACGAAAGTTGATCGGTACATACGACCGTCGCCGCAGTCGATCCCAGTGACAGCCGTGGGTGATCTGAGGACTGTAGATGTAATGGGACCTTTTCCACAGACATCCACTGCCAATCAGTACCTTCTGGCAAGGACAGAACATGCTAAACGATGGCTAAACGCAATCGCGATCCCGGATAAACGAGCGAAAACGGTCACAGAAGCGGTGATTCAGCATATCTTTGTAGATCACTGTGTGCCAAAAGCGATATTGACAGATCAGGGTATGTGTTTTGAAAGCGAAGAGTTTTAAAGCCCGGCTGCAAGAGCTAGATATATCAAGAAAATTGGAACAACGCCATGCCATCCACAAACGAACGGCTTGATGGAGAGAAATAACCGTACCCTAAAAGAGTGGCTGGCCATAAAAGGGGGTAGTAACTGGGAGACACAGAGCTCCCACTGATTCTGCTAGCACATCGTGCGTCCACCCAAGAAACGAAAAAGAAATCACCGTTTCAATCGATGTACGGGAGGAAACCACGACTACCAATACATAACAAGACATGGCCCTGCCACCAGCAATGGAGGAAAGAAGCGGAAAGAAGCAATCAACAACGTAAAACGAAAGCAGAAGCAAGGACTCTGTGAAATCCGAAAAGAGAGAAAAGCGGAAGTACCCCACGCATTCGAAATCGGAGATCAAGTTAAGTGTAGAGATATGTGAAACACCGGCGGATACGTGCCAGGTTCACGAAAACTGCTGCCAAACTGCTTGGGAAGGACCATAAACGGTCACCGTGAGATGGGGTCATGTATATACCATCAGAAATGCAAACAGAGAGAAACAGGTGAACGTCAGCGAGTTCCAGAAATGGATACAGAGAGAGAGACGGACAAATGAAGACGTCAGCACAGAGAAGAGTGGACCGACTTCAGTCTAAACTATTTGACAGGGGGACGAGTGTGATGGTGTGATACAGACAAAGTTTTTCAACGGAATATTATATATATATATATATATATATATATATATATATATATAGCTTATATTCTTTAACCAATCACTGAGCTTGTGATTTTGGTTTACACTAAACGACATGAAATAGAATGTTCAAATAGATATATGGTATTCTGTTGCTAATACCGACTTGAACTGTGGGAATATGTGTGCGTCGGTGGCACAGTGGTTTGGACTCTCGCCGACCATGCACATGGTCCGGGGTTCGATCCGATGCCGACGCACACCCGATATCTATGGTCGGCCTGCAAAATTTGGGCTACCGATATCACATGCTGAAAATTCCATACCTGTACCAAAAATACGGTGTGGAATCAAGCTGTAATCAAAAATATAAAATATATCAGAAGCACTTCATATCAAGTGGAATCCAAATTGTCTGAACTGAATAGGAATGATGGACTAAAACAGAATCTGACCTGGTTACAACACCTCCCTCCCCCATGAAGTGACAAAATCGACAGGAATGTGATAAGCAAGTTAACTATGTAAACACACACTACTTTTATAATTTTACATACCGATCAAATCCAACCATCCACACTTGATTTTGTTATCTTTACCAATTGACCAACTTGACAACGAAAAATAACCCCAGACTGATGAACGATGATCAAGTTAATAAACTTTGTTTTGATAACATAACAGATGTACAATTGTGGTGAGAGCTGTCTACTAGCCAAATTGGTAGACAGTAATTTACGTCAATATTTACCTTCCCAAGATTTGTCGTGAGAAAATGTGAACAAAGATTGATTCAAAACCGACCACAGCAGGCTTTGAGTAGGCGGATGCAGTTAACATATAGAGGATTTGACATTCAAGAAACAGTCACAAATAGATGAAAGATTAACTTTACGTGAGAAATAACCAATCGGAAGACTGTGTTTGTTTACTTAAATATCCATAGTAATGTACATGAAAATATATATAAATATGCGTTGATTTCCTTAATAAATGATCTGTTGCCTGACTCTTGCCTTCTGTCGTTACACTATTACCTTTGTTATTTGGTTTAGTGATCTTCATTGTTATTTTAACTTTCAATATGCCCACCTTTTAACTTGACCTAGGTCTTTTTTCTCACCCCTTAACTCTTTGTTATATATATGCTGAATGGATTTTGCAAATTCCAGTTTAATACTACTTTGATAAATTTATTAGCAGCAGCATTAAATAGCGAAATGTCAGTAAAAACAACAATATCGTTTTGTTTTTCATTCATTGAGAAATACAAAAAACCTTTATTATAATGAATATCATATACCCAATGCCCAAATTTTTTCAAACTGTTAAAAGTGAACTTGGTTTGGACATATAGAATCGTATTCCGTTGGCACACATTGTCTGTATCACACCCCGACACTACTACTACAACTGCTGCTGCTAATAATAATAATAATCAATATTACTATTACCTCACCTTTAATTTCAAATTATCTACGAACATTTCACCACCGAGATAATTCCAGTCTAAGTCGATATCACCGTTGTATATCAATACAGATATCTAAAAGAGAATAAAAAGAAGGAGAAGAAGTGCGGAATGAGACTGTGACTACACTGAAATACAGTTTGTTTTAGCAAATATCGAAAGCAATTAGAAAACAAGCCAAGAGATAGAGAGAAAGGTGGGGTTATAGGGAGATAGGAAAGATTCAACGGTGAAGGCAAATCATAAAGGCAACAACAATGAAAAGAAAAATTCTGGTAGCAAACTGTTGAATAAAAATACCTAAGAGGAGATGGAGACGGATTGAAACAAAAATTTAGAGGAAACTACTTCCAATTGACATCACAGGAGACAGACACCTTCAAGTGAAGCTTGAATAGGAATAGGACAGGTTGCAGACTTTCATCAACAGGCTTTTTTCGCCCTCTCTCATTATATTGAAGATCAGATGGTTGGTCGGTCAAAAAGAATAGGTAAAACGGAAGTGTCGGGCAATGAACCAGTCAAGAACCTATTGGTCAGATTGATTTGATATTAGATAGTTGGAGGCAATCGGCCATAGGAAGCCTTGCCTGACCTAGGTTTCGTGCTAGTTGGCACTCATCAGCAAGATGTATCTGCAACCACCTTGAAGGAACTCATGTCCCTTCTGAGATTTGAACCCGCGTCACCCAGTGCCTCCTGCAGTTGTTGCCATTGGCATATAGTTGAAACGATGTTGCCTAGATAAGTGAGAAAAAAAGTGGCCTCTTTCAAATTTTGTTCCATTAGTGATAGTAATTGGTGGTGGTTGGCGTAACACACTCTTGTTTTCATTTCAAAAGCTTCAATGAGTTGTTTCCATTGTGGATCCAATTGACATGTGGTACTGTGGTGACTGTTGGAGGTTGATAAAGATTTGCGGCAGGCTCTCTCCATAGTGTTTAGGCATGAAGTACTTTCCCGATAACACTTCTGACTTTTCATCGGATTCGATGAAGCTGAGGTAGGGATTTATTTGACTGATAATTCCACAGCGCTAACGATAGACACAAAACAACCCAGTAACGTCATGTTGAATAAAAGAAAACAACATCGAAGCATACATACATACATCAAAGGCCTAAAACGACACGTCAGTCAACACAGAACAAGCATTTCGGTCTAGTTGGTGTATCGATCAACGGGAGATATATGATTACTCCCTTTGGGTTCCGAGTGAAACATCTGACTGGCTTCAACAACACATCTCCACTTTTTACTTTTTTTACTGTTGTCCTCTCTTCAGTTAGGTCAACAATTGACACATAATCTCTCATCTCCTCCTCCTAGCACGATCTCCTCCATGTCACCCTCACAATGACGACCCCCTCAAGGAATGGCCTCCTCAATCTATGCCCGATCCATCCATTTCCATTTTTTCTCCCACGTATTTGTTGAGCAGTCGGCTCTTGGTCGGCTTATTACCAGCCAGACTTTCTTGTAGCTAATTCTTTCCGGCCAGACATTTGATCTTCACTCAATAACAAAATTAGTGTTATTACGAGCACAAGAAACCAATCTGTCAACCTGAGACCGAGCACTTCGGTCCAATCAATCGAAGGGGAAAATCTAAAATTCAATTAAATAATTAATATGACCCGTTTCACAAGAGGTGGTTGGATCTCATGGCCCAAGTGGTCTGGTGGATAACGCTTTGGCGTTGGAAACTATGGGCACTAGGTTCGAGCCTCGGTGGGGAAATCATCAACCAACTGGGGAATGCAGGTATATCCAGTTGGTGATGAGTCCCAAATAGGACGAAATGTACCTAATCCTGGAATCCACTGCTAGCCACCATCCACCAATGATATAGTGTTATTACGGTCAAGATTATTCTAAGAAATAAAACCCCCACTAAAACAAAATACTATAAGTGATTACTGACTTACTCTGGATTGAAGTAGTTTCATATACTGGTCAGATAAGTCGTCATAAGTACGAATATAATTAAGATTAACTTCATCACTGCATATATCCCATTCCTTTGGCACATCTGGTTTTACATTGATAAGTCGACGAACAACAGGTGAATTTAAATAACTACGTATCATTGTATCGTCTACACATGACTTAGTTAAACGTGTAGTCAAATTACGACGTAGGGCAGAACTGCAAAAGAAAAAGAGATCGATTCACAACAAAGTTAGCTTGTCCCAACAAAAGTCAAGCGTATAATTCATACAAAGAGAGTATATTTTGTAAGATAATTATTATGGATTGAGATGATCACCTTTTAGAGGAACAATAACGAATATGTGTGGGTGGGTACATACTACTGATTGATTGAGACAAGTAGTTGGCAGTGAAACCTCTACCTTAACTTCATCGACTTCGAAAAGGCGTTCAACAGACAGTGTTTTGACCGAGAAGTAATTTGTAAAAAGTCTTTATCAACCTCATTCAACAAACAAACAAACCAAGAGCCGATCACTGAACAAATATGTAGGAGAAAATGAAGATGGATTGAATACACGTTGAAGAGAGAGTACTGACTGACATCATACGCCAGTTGGTCTCTCGAGTGGAAAGGATGAGTTAGGTGTTCGAGGGTGACATGGAGGAGATCGTGTGAGGAGTTAAGGCAAGCTTATGAAAAACCGTGAAGCTAGCCAAATAAAAGTGATGCTAGAGAACTGAGTAAATTGGAAATGAGCTGTTGAAGCCATCTATGTTCCACTCGTAACCCCAAGAAACTATATATATATATACCTATCTGGATTCCTATCGGAAGCTCTTATTACTGTTTCCTCTTGCAGATATTCGCTACTTTTTCTCTTAATCTTCATGAAGTCTCAACGTTAGCCCGATTGTCAAAGGTCGGGTATACAATGTTTCAGTGCAGGCTATCTTGCTCTACGCCTGTGAAGCCTGGCCTGTCCGAGCTGAGAATGTGCGGCGGTTCTGCGTATTCGATCATCGATGTCTCCGTAGGATTGATTGCGTTCGATGGCATCATCGCGTGAGTAATTCTGAGGTTCGGTGGCGTGTGTTTGAACACAGTGGAGATCACCACTTTATTGAGTGTCGTCATCTGGAAACACTGGCTCCGGTGGCGACTTGGACATGTGCTGCGAATGTCATCTCAGAGGCTTCCGTACCGGTGGTCTCTGTTCGCTAGCCCTGGGACGGGATGGAAAAGGCGGAGAAGTGGTCAGTCCATGACTTGGCGTCGTGGGATGAGGGATATTTGTGCTAGATTAGCATCGGTTGGTGCGTCACGACTCCCTCCCTGGTTGGGGTCTGAGAGATAGCTGGAATCGATGGCTCGAAACGTTATCGGATATGGCCAAGAATCGTAATCAATGGCGAACGTGTTGCGATTTCCTTCTTTTCTCCCTTCCCGATGATAGTTAACGAATACTGTATGAACTTGTAAAGTTTGCCTGTTTTCCCTCCTGATGAAGTTTTTCATCCGTTCGCCATCCATATTTTTACTTTTAATCTATGTTGTTTTATTATTGTTATTTTATGGCGCATCTTTCTTGGTAACATATCGTACCAAGTTTTTTCTGCATTTAAATAAAATAACATGAGGTTTCCAAGTTAATTCATGCAAAGTATCTCTCATAGAATTCGGCCTGAACCAATACCAATGACTAGATGCAGCATAACATCGGCTACACTATTCTACTGACCAGTCAGTGTATTCACACCACAATCCAAAGGGGAAGTGAATCGTCAGCCCTAATATAACTCAATAGTAACATCGCCAACTGCACCACTTAGTGAGTGTCATAAATTAAAATCTCAAAGGGATCTCAGTTCTTGCAAAGGTGGATGTGTGCACAGACGCTGTGATAATAAATAAGTGCCAAGTAAACACGCACCTAACGTCTACGTGTCTTTCATCCGATGGTCTCCAACCAGATCTTAAATTAATTCACTGTGTGTACCATAGTGACTACTAGCCACCTAGCTTGGTGGTAGCCTCACTGCACCAAAGAATAAGATGCATGGCATTCGTCACTTTCTAGTGACTAGTGAGGACAGGAATAAGACAAGCTGGCTGCCTACTATCGCCAATGATTTTCCTGATTGCAGTAGACTGGATAATGCGACAAACAGCGGGCAATCAGGAAACACGCATAAAATGGATTCACACAAAAAACTTGGAGGATCTGGACTTCGCCGATGATATATTTGTGTCTGATTTCCCAAAAACTGGAAGATATGCAAGCGAAAGCAACAATTTGACAGAAGAAGCATCCAGAGAAGAAAGGACATAGAGAAAACAGAGGTAATGAAGATTCATGGACAAGAACAACAACAACAGACAACAATCAGCATAAATGGAAGGAACCTGAAAGAAACAACCTCTTTTACCTACCAACCTGGAAGCATCGTTTCAACTACAGGCGGACGGAACTGACGAGGATATCAAAGCGAGACAAGCTTCAACTACTCTTAAGTCTGTGTGGAGGTCAATAGCACTGCTCAGAATCAAAAATAAGATCCGGATTTTCAACTCCAATGTGAAGTCAGTGCTGCTTAACATACGGATCAGAGACTTGGCCAACGCGTCATAAAAAGCGTCTCAAACAAACTACAGACCTTCATTAACAGTTGTCTTCGCTCAATACTACTCAAGATCAGATGGCCGGCCAGAAAAGATCAGCAACAGAGAGGGATCTCTGGGAGCAAACCAGCCAATCAAGAACCGATTATACAAGAAATAGGCAGGAAGAAATGGAGGTGGATTGGCTGGCCATACTCTGAGGAAACCATCAAGTGACATCACTAGACAAGCCATCTCTCGAGTGGAACCCGAAAGGGAAGCGGCGAGTTGGTCGTCAGTGCAAGGATGACTTGGAGGAGGTCATGTGAAGAGGAGATGAAAACGTGTGGGCAGACTTGGAGCCAGGTGAAGACTCTAGCAGAGAACCGACCGCAATGGAGACGCACGGCTGAAGCCCTATGTTCCTCTAGGAATTAAAGGAAACAATAATAATAATATAAATAAACAATCTATCTCTTTTAGTTTCGTTTAACACTTCCCCCACCTCCCAACACGACAGCGGTATCCGTCACATATTACAACCACCTTTCTTTTCTTCTTAGAGAAATAATAAAAAACACAAATTGTCTTGAAAAAAGGCTAAACATCAGCATGCAGACACACACACACGCGCGCGCAAAATCGTTATACTATACTATACTTCACTACTCACTTACTTCATATTTCGACGATTTTTCATATAAATATTATCACGAAACATATTACCGAAGTCATGATGGATATACAGTTTAGAGGATTGTCGAGTAGGGGATATTTCTGTTATGGCCATAGACATACTTGCATCGCCAACACATTCAGAATATAAATTGTATCTATTTATACCCTTTAAGGGCTCTTCAGCCAACTGACTGATCTATAATTAATAATAATAAAAATATGAAAATAGTAATTGACAATAATAGTAATATATATAGAGAGTAACTATAATTAAAGAAACAATGAGACTGAGTAGTCAGTGAGTTTTCAAAGTAGAATCTTTCACAAAAGTTTAGAATTTAAACAGCGTCACACTTCATTTCAACTATACATACATTCAAGTAGTCGTGACCAGTGAGGTCCAATTAGATGTCACGTGTGTGGATGGATGTCCCATCAATGACAATGGTTGGGGTCGCGCTAAATCACGAATTGGTAGAAGTTAGAATTCATGAGCCATTGAATCGGGTCCCAGTGGCTGAATGGTATACGAGCTAGCTTGCCTTGTAACCGGAAGGTCCTGGGTTCGAATCCCAGTGGGTGCGTACTGCCGATGATTCCCAAACTAGGATGAAACAGCAGCTGTCCAATGCTCCCTGGTTTTCAATGGTTCTCTAACTGATATCAGTCCGTGATCAACTCGTAAGAGAATACTAAATAGAAATTCGAAGAAACTACACTAAACGGAGATGTGTTCAAGATCCACATGAAGAATAATAACGATCTCATGAATATTAGAGATTATTACAAAGGCTGAATGAATCCGTGGAGTATTGCGAACTACTTCACGTCATGTCAACACCGATCTCCAGTCATTTTGATTTTTAGCACCCCTCCCCATGGCTGCAATCAGCCAATGGCAAAAGTAAAGAACAGATATCACAGTCAAATGACCTTGAGCTAGCCAATCATATTCTTGCAGATGAAATGTGGCATTTTAGTATTAAAGGTATATATATATATGTATATATATGAGTTATACAGTCCATAAGCCTCCAATATACTGCAAAAACAGGTCCAAATTGTATCATTCTAATCTGTTTCTTGATAGACCAAAAATCCCTCAACAGAATTTGTATGAGTAACAGTTTCCCGAGCTACTGATTCTGATGAATGATTGACTTTACGCTCAACATTTCAAATGGATGGTGCCCATAATCTTTGTTGAAAGTTCCACCCTAACCACAACTTTAACTCGACTCTAACTCTGCATTTAACCTCAAACGTAACCCTAACTCTAACTCTAAATCAGGGTGTAACTTACAACAAAGATTATGAAAATCATCGATTTGTAATGTTGAGCGATCTGATTGGTTGATTTAAGGTCATTTAGCCGTAGTAACTATCCTTTACTGTTTCCCAGAGAGTGTGTATGCTAACCGGGACTCAAGACTCGGGGCCCATGTGCATGGTTGGCGATCATTCATTCTACTAGTGAACCACAGACTACGCACCCAAGAGTAATGGTAGCCATCACAAAATCAATTACTAAGTGTTAAATCACGAAAAATACCCATTTATTCATAAGTAAAAGCACAGTTTTTTTGTTCAGCGAAGAAATTTCTTTTCAACGACTTCATTTTCAAGCTGTACAGTCGTATTTATATTACAGAAAAAAGGTTATTAAGTGGCACTAAATAACTGCTCAGTCAATATACATATATATGTGATAAGAATAACGATAATTAAAATGTTATAAGGGGTAGAATTGAAGTGGATAAATAACAAGCCAGCTGTCTTTGATTATAGATGTCTACGTCCTATCTCCCGTGTTAGTTTGCAGGGATTTGACCGATTTCATCAAGTCAGATAACGAGCTGACCTCCGTTAGAAAATCGTTGGATATCGGCAGGAACTCTGTGACAGCGCGCACCCATGACCCTACCCACCAGCAAAGACCGAACCCAGAAACCCTTGATGTTATGAAGCCAGCTCGTGTACCATCATCTCTAGCTACTAAGGAGGAATCCAATGACTCGTGAATGTAAACTTCTGACAATTTGCGGTGTCCTTACATCAACCAACTTGGTGGTGGTGGTGGTGGACCGTAGTTAGTTACAACTTCTCACTAGAACATTCCAGGCAACTTGTAAAATCAATTACTGTTGAGTATTTGATTGAGTGCATTCTCCATGATAAATTTGATTGATGCATTAAAAGAAAATTCTTTACTAGATAAGATGAATTCATTTCATATTTCATGTTGAAAGGGGAGGTGCGATGGGGGTGGGAACATGTCAGTTGCAATATGACCTCATCACGAAACAGGAGACACATATTTCACACATATTTAAGAAACTTCAAATATAGCCATCATCATCATCACCACCGAAATCTAGATATTTCGCTGTCGACTAAAGGGCGTGTGTACTGTTCACCAGTTCTCTCTGAGCTCCTCCTTTATGTTTGTGAGACACGGCCAATAATAGTGGAAGATATGAAAAAGCCAGCTAGCTGTCTTTGATTATACATGTCTACGTTCTATCTCCCGTGTTAGGTTGTATAATGGAGCGAGTAATACTCAGGTTAGGCGTCAAGTGATAGGTGAGGAAGGAAAATCAATCAACAAGGTTGTGCACAGTGACACCGAGATTGACATGGTTACGCACATGCCTAGCCATCGATCGTCTTCCTCGACCACAAATGTTACCTGATATAGGATGGATCAGGTTGGAAACGAGCTAGTTAGTGGTGATCGAAACAAAACATGGTGTGATCAGTCAATGAAATTCACAACAGTTGTAGTTTAAGGCAGCCAGTCATATAGGGAGATAGATGTAGACTTCCTGACTGACTGGTTTGCGTCCTCGGGATGGTAAAAACCAATGACGGTGGCTGGAGACAATTGGTGATATGGTTCAAAATCGTTGTGAATTGCTGGCACAGGTGCATCCACTCTTTGTGATTTATCATATATAATAAAATTCTAGTGTTCTTCCATATATAACTATTCTTTTTGCCTTATATTTCTGTTTATTATCTCTCTTTACTCTCTTCTCTTGCTTTGTGTGTGTTACATGGAGGGAGTGTGGCAACTCGAACTTTGGCACTTCTGTGCAAAGTTTTACGTTGAAAGCAGTCAGTCAACTAAAACAAACATCCCTGTCTTGAAGCCTAACGACGATCTCAGGATTCGATTTGTCCTGTGTTGCGTATTGCTGAAGAGTGATCACATTTCCATGGTGATTCATAATTCTTATTACTTGTTTTTTTTCCTGATGAAATCTACTCTAAAATGTCATTTTTAAATCGCTTCGAAGACCACCTATCAACACAAGATTTCAATGCGATTGATTATACTATTCAGCAGAAGAGATTGAAGAGGCGAACGAGTAGTGTAGATGAATGACACTCTGTTAGGCTTTCAACCAGACTAACTTGGGTGGACAACAGTACATTTATTAAAAAAATAAGTCGTGACCAGGAGGGTGCAGCAGGTCGGGTGTGAGGACAAATGCTCGCCGAAGACATTGGGTAGCGGTTGCGCTATAGCGTGAATTGGCAGAAGCTAGAATTCATTGGCCATTGGATCAGGTCCCAATGGCTTAATGGTATACAAGCCAGCTCGCCTTCTAACCAGAAGGTTCTGGGTTCGAACTCCGGTGGGTGCGTACAGGTGAGGAGTCCCAAACTACGATGAAACAGCTGTCCAGTACTCCCAGGTTTTCCGATGGTTCTCTAACCAATGTCAGCTCATGATGAAATCCTGTAACCAATCAACTAAATCCCTACAAACCAATACTTGAATAAAAAAATAATGTTCAAAACAGTGTAAAAAGGTATTAAACACAACATGGAAGAATAACACTAAGTTTGGTAAGTATTCATTCAAAATGGTTCTCCTTTTCGTATTAGAATGTAGGTGCCTATTTCAACCTGAGAGTTAGTGTTAGTTTACACTTTCCAGTTCAAAATCCTGAACAGCGTTCAATAGTTCCTAGTGGAATATAAGTGCTTCTCACAGGCACATAGCCATTTTTCACTCTATTCTCTGATGTCTTTTTCGCCTGCCTCTCCATGATTGCCAACAAACTTTAATATCCTCCTGCACACAGGATCTCTCCTTCAATGTCATGCTCAGACCAATGCCCTATTTCTCTTTTCCTATTCACGTTCCACTCGCGAGATGACCTGGGGTGTGCGATGTCATTCAGCCGTTCTCTAGTTTTCTTTGTTCTCTCCTATTTGTCGTCCTTGCGGTAGTAGAAGTTTCCAGATGTCCGACTGGACAGGTATTGAATCATTCCTGTTACACGTATTTGCAGTTGATTCGATAAACAAAGCTTCCGCTGTCATCAATCTTTCCCTCCACTCCGTTATATCAGTTAGATTTTAGAACTATCATCTTATCCCATCCTATTGTATGGTTGTGTGTAATTGCATGTAGTGAGTGCCATAGCTGAACTATTCTCTAGATTTCTTATCTTATTCGGGTCAACTAATCTAGATTTTGCTAGGATTTTCTGCTCGGTTAGTCTGACTGCCCCTGTCCTACTAGTTTGACCTATGCATTTGACCTGACAATCATTCCAGTAAGGGTATTAGATAAACTAAGTTGTTTTGTGTGATGGGCTCCACAGGATCCTTTAATGACGACATGCATGTCAAACATGTGCAAGATAATGACGACACCAACAATAAGGAATCTAAATCATCAATAGTAATTCTATACAAAGAAGGAACTTCAGAAACCTTACACAGAATTTTTAACAAGGCAGGAATAAAAGTGGCTGGCATTCAAACTACCCACAAACTTAATTAGAAACAAGCTTTGTCGGTTGAAGGATCAATCCTCTGAAGCCTTTAAAACAAAACAATTTAGTTTAACTAACGCCCTGACTACAATGACTGTCAGGTCAAATACATAGGTCAAAGTATAATAACAGGTGCAGTCAGATTAACCGAGCATAAAAACCTAACAAAATCTATATTGGTTGACCCGAATGAGATAAGAAATCTAGAGAATAGTTCAGCTATACCACTCACCACATGCAATTACACACAACCATACAGAATAGAATGGGATAAGATGACAGTTTCAAAATCTAATGTAACAGGGTAAATGGAGGGAGAGATTGACAACGGAAGCCTTTTTTTATCGAATCAACTGCAAATACGTGTAATAGGAATGATTCAATACTTATCCACCCTGAAATATGGAAAATTCGACTACCTCAACGACGACAAATAGGAGAGAACAAAGAAAACTAGAGAACTCCAGTTTCGAAGTCGTGTGATTATAATTGATGAAATGATTATGAGCCACAATAGATTGTGTTCGACACTTTGTCATTCAGTAAATAATACTGTTTCCCTCACTGTGTGATACATCTAAGAAACAAACTAATATGGAATTACGTAGTACCACAATGCCCAAGTTTTACACACATACATATTAAACATGTTCTTGGCTGATTCGGTTCCGGAGCTTCTTGTTAATTGTCCTTTCTGGTCAGTCGGCCATCTAACCTTCACAGTCTGGAGCAAGCGAAGGCAGTTGTCTGTAGCAGACTGTTTTGGAAATGCTTTTCGTGGTGCATCCCCTGAGGGATACTTTCAGTGCTCTATTCTGTTTACGTTTTGTGAGTTAAATACCCAAAAAACCTGTTTTTGAATGGAACTCCTTCTTTCATGTGAACCGGACTGTAAGGTGGCAGCTGATGAAAAATTTAGAATTTCTTCCAAATTCTCTTTATTATCGGAGATAATAAAAGTATCATCCGCATATCTACTGTAAAATCCACAGGTGTCAATCATTTTCGAGTTTCGAATTGAATAAATCTGAAAGAAACGGGACTTGTGGTTAACCCATAACTATACCATTCTTTTGGCTAAATATTTCATTGCTGATATAGGTTTGGAGATTTAGAGTGCATCTTAAAAGGAGTTCCTTTAAATAGTGAGTAGGTATTCTAATGTTTAATCCCTCTGAATCGATGTGGTCACATGTGTAGTAGGATGTTTTGATTATTGGGACGTTCGTAAATAATAAGACCAAATCTAGTGAAACATGATCTGATTAGAAATGCTGACGTTTTCAGTGGAATTAACAAAGTCTTCTGATTGTTTCCAGAAAGCTTACAAACCATTAGGCGATGCGATGACAAGTTGAATTCGTTACATTAAGAATAAGTAGAAGAGGCATGCCTTTCTTCTTCTGTACTTTCGGCACTCCACACTGTTGGGGTCTATTTAAACCAGGCGGTGTCAGAGATTTAGACATTTCAAAGTTAGTTAATGATTCAGTCTTCGGTGTTTGGAGGATGTCAGTCAACTTTTGTTTGGTTCGATCAGTCATATCCTCTTCACTCATCAGTTTCATAAATTTGGATTCGTCGGATAGGATGATTAACATTTTACTGACTTAGCCGTCACGATTTATGAGTACAACTCCTTGATAAGGACGGAACAACATAAACTCTCTATGGTTGATCAACTCTTTCAGCTCTATATAATGTTTCTTGGTTAATACAGACTGGCTGTTTTGTTTGACATTTATAAACTTGTGACAGATCTCAAAGACTTCTGATATGAATTGTTGTTGTAAGCCATAACTTTGATTGATCAGGTTTTTGAACTGAACCTTGGTTTGAATATTTGATGTTTTGGTGCAAAACTTTGAACCCTCAGATTCTCTGAACTATTTTGAAGCACCGACTTGCCTTGAAGATATTGAAAATCTTGTTCCTGATGCTGACTGCTGTGGATCCTACAAGCTGCTTTCAGGGTAGTGAAGGTCTGCTTTCTCATGAAGCACTATTGTACCCTTTTTCTAAATAGATTGTTACTCACGCAAACTCTGATGGCTGGCTGGTTGGCTGGCATCAACATAGAACTTTGCATAGAAGTTCGAGTTGTCATACTTCATGAAGCAAACCAAGGAAGAAAAAAGAGATTCAGAAGAACGACAATAAGAAGAAATGTTAGAAAGAAAGAATAGAAACGTAGAAAAAACAATAAGGTGTCGTGGATATGGCAGATCACAGACAGTGAATGCATTTGTGCCAACCATTGACAACGATGATTTTGAACCATATCACCAATTGTCTCCAGCCACCGTCATTGGTTTTTACCATCCCGAGGACCCAAACCAGTCAGGTCAGGAAGTCTACATATATTTCCCTATGTGACTGGCTGCCCTAAACTACAACTGTTGTGAATTTCATTGACTGATGACGCCATGTTTCGTTTCGATCACCACTAACTAGCTCGTTTCCAACCTGATCCATCCTATATCAAGTAACATAGCCGGTCGAGGAAGACGATCGATGGCTAGGCATATGTGTAACCATCTCAATCGGTGTCACTGCGCCCAACCTTGTTGATTGATTTTCATTCCTCACCTATCACTTGACGCCTAACCTGAGTATTACTCGCTCCATTATACCACCTAACACGGGAGACGTAACGTAGACATGTATTATCAAAGACAGCTGGCTGGCTGTTTCATATCTTTTACTATCATTGGTCATGTCTCACAGATATAAAGGAGGAGCTCAGAGCGAACTGGTGAGTATTGCACACGTCCTTTGATTGGTGGCTTGAAGGCCACTTTTGCCCTGATTCAATTGGTATACTATTTGCTTTAACTTAGATATTATTTAATGAATAATTAAAAATAACTTACGATACGTTGACATTTTTCAGACTTATTGTCAGTGAATATACACGAGGTTGAGCATTGGTCACTACAGCATTTAGCTAGTAGATCATTCCATGAGCTAAGGAAGAGAAGGATGGATGAAACAAAGAGATAAAATTATAATAAATTTGAAAATTCGAGAAATTCTAAACAAAATTAGTGGTAACCAGAGTGTAACATATGCCATGGCGTGTCTACTGACTGAAGTCTGTCAAGACATGTTCGACACAGGGGGTTATCAGGAAAGTGTGCCCTCTGAATTGATACTAAATGGTCGGAGCCAAACTGCAAGAATCCCTCGACCTAGGTTTGTTGCTTTCGGCCGCTAGTCAGAACGGCGTATGAACAACCTCAAGGAGGCTGATGTTCCATCTGAGTTTCGAACCTACAATACTGACAGCAATCACGTGACCGACGTCAGACAGGACTTCCTGCTCATTTCCCCCAAGCATCTTACATCAACACAGAGTGCAACGCTATAAGCAGTCACTAATCTTGGTGGCCACATTAAGCCAGCATCAGCACCGAGGAAAAGCTATTTGATATTAGTTACTGCCTAATGTGACCCCTACAGGACGTCTGCCATGAGCCTAGATGGTGTAATCGTAACGTCCCTGACTGTAGCACTGAGTAATACAGGTTGAAACCTCATGGTGACGGGGGTGCATTGGTCAGAATCAGTTCCGCCAAGGTTTCAGATATGTCTTGTTGACTAGTACCAATAATATCAAGTAAAGAAGACAGTATTTCTCTGGAACTAGACAACTCAATAAAGTACAAAGCACATTTATGAATTACACTATGGATCGTGCTCACATCATGTAACACCTTATTAATCAATTTAAGTAGTAGTCTGCTTATGGATAGATCCAGATTGATGGGAAGCCACCAAAAACTGAAATCAACATTCGAAGTCAATGGTTGCAGAGGCAGAAGTGTACACTCCCCCAAATGAGGATTTAGTTTACGTCGTGGACATGAAATAACTCCATTGGACGGCTTGTTCAACCTCGGGCTAATTGCCAACCAATCAGAACAGGGATTTTTTCCTGACTTAACCGAACTTTGATGTAATTAAAGTCAACTCCAGACTCTCTTATCTCCTGCCGTTAGGAGCTTACACAGGAAAGAATTCGTAAGTCATTTGATTCTGAGTTCATTACCCTATAACTACGCTGCTATACAAAGAAGGAACCTCAGAAACCTTACACAGAACTTTTAACAAGGCAGGAATAAAAGTGGCTGGCATTCAAACTGCCCACAAACTCAATTAGAAACAAGCTTTGTCGATTAAAGGATCAATCTTATGGAAAAATAGTGATTGTAATGATCAACTTCGTGTTTGAAAATGATGGGGGAGATCTTCTGTTCTGGGTGGATGATAATGTTGTGATTTGTAGATCAGGCCGATGATATCATTGTGTAGTTCTGTTTTGTGTGACAACTGGTTGGACTGTTTGACATGCTCTCTCAACGTCTCCTTCTAGACGAAATCTTCAGCAAAGACTGCCATATGAAGTGAACTTATATTGGAGATTCTCTGTCACTGTGTAGCTAGGTGACTCCGTGAGTTCACTCATCACTGCCAACACTGACACCGTCATGCATTCCATTATGGGTAAATTTTGTTTTGATAAAGTCTCACAGTGTTATACAGTAATGTTTACTGATGACGTTTCGAGCACAATTTATTGCTCATAATCATATCAAGGTAATCACACGACTTCCTAAATTCATTCATATAGTTCCGTTGTTTTTCACTTGATTTGACTGGTAGTAACATCTTCCATATTTCAGGTATGAGTGATAAATCATTCCTATTTCATGTGTTGGGTGTAGATTCACTCGATGAACAAGGATTCAGTAATCAACCTCTCTCGCTCTCCACCTACCTAGATTACTTTTTAGAATTTTAACCCTCTCCCACCCACCATATTGTGTGGTTGTGTGTTATTGCATGCACTGCAATCGCTGAGCTTTTTTCTAAATTACTGATCTGTCTTTGGGTCAACCATTCTTACCTTAGCTAAATTCTTATGTTCTGACAATCTGACTACCCCTGACCTACAAGTTTGGCCTATGCAGTTGACCTCACAGTCATTGCAGGGTATTTTGTGAATTACATGATTTTGTCTAATTGGGTCAGCTGGGTCCTTTAACCTACAGAGCTTGTCCCTGAGTGAGTTTGTAGGTTTAAATGCCACCCTAATTCCTGCTTTATTCAGAATCCTACGTAGGGTCTCAGATGTCCCCTCTTTATACGGTAAAACTACTGTAGATGCCTTATATTCTCCCTTATTTATGTTATTATTACTAATTTCACAATTCTTTTTATTTTTATTTTGGCCTTTTTCAATCTTCCTAATGAATTTTAAAAGATAGTTATTTAACACCAACGCCTCTTCTATCTGTTTTGTTTCATCATTTAGGTCTTTTTTTGTGCTACTTAGTGCCATTGCTTGGTTTGTTAAACACTTAACTAAGCCTGCCTTAACAGTTAAAGGATGAGATGAATTAAAGTCTAAATATCTATTAGAATGCGTTGGTTTTCTATAAACACTAGTGTGTAGTTTGCCTTCTTCTATCCGTTTTATTTTACAATCTAACATAGGTAATTCTCTTTGCTCATTTTCGGCTTCAAATGTGAATTTTATTCCCTCCACTAGTGAGTTTATGTGTGCCAAGTGAAAAACAATGGAACTATATAAATGGATTTAGGAAGTCATGTGAGTACCTTGATATGATTATAAGCAGAATTAAATTGTGGTCGAAACGTCATCAGTAAACATTACTGTATAACACTGTGAGACTTTATCAAAACAAAATTTACCCAAAATGGAATTACACTCTACCACATTGCACAAGTTTTATTCTTAAATCAATGACCCCGTCATGTATGCAATGCTGAGGTCCGTGGTGTGTGCTCCAAAATAGTGATGATCGTCTTCCGATAAATGGTTTCATCTCAGGATTTGTTCGGCGAATGTTATTCCAACAGCTTCTATATTGTTCATTCTTTCCTAGCCCTGGCACTCAACCAAAATATTCAGAAAGCTGGTCAGTCCATGATTTAGAATAATGGGATAAACAATAGTTGTGTCATAGGTTTTCATTTATCGGTGCATCACAACTCCCTGGATCGGGTCGTCTCAATCTGAGACTCGAAATGTCATAGGATTTACTTTAGAGTCCCAATCCCACACTTTCTCAAAGTAAAATCAGATTTTTAAAAACCCTCCTTAGACACTATTCACAAGTGTTCTCACCCATTTTTCAATCATTCTACTTCTTCTCCACGTATTCAGATTGTGTGTGATTCATTACCTCCCCCCCTCTGGTACTCATATTGGTATCATGTTTCTGCTGTCGGAATACAAGCCGTAGGAAGTTTATCAAAAGGTTAAAACATTTTCTAACAGAATATGGTATAAAAAAACTCAAAGCAGAAATGCAAACATCGACGATAAGCATATTTTAGAGACTTAATTCGCCAATTTAAGAAAGAAATTGACGAATTCACTCAAGAATCATGATATACCTTTCTTTCACTGATGATATGTGTCAACATGTGAAAAGACGACGAATGCGTGGGTGACGACCTCCGTTAAACACATATTATAGAAACGATTAGTATAAAGAGTTCAAGTAACAATGGGTATATCATGAACCCTCAAATATTATACTATTACTATTACTTTAGTATTCCAAGCAAAATACTAAGCCGAATCATCCTGGAGAGAATCAAACAAGCCACAGATGAAAAACTTCGACCGGAACAGGCTGGATTCAGGAGAAACAAGTCATGTATTGATCAAGTCGCCACATTATGGATCATCATTGAACAAAGCTTGGAATGGCAGTCACCTCT
Source organism: Trichobilharzia szidati (assembly GCA_944472155.2). Taxonomy (NCBI): domain Eukaryota; kingdom Metazoa; phylum Platyhelminthes; class Trematoda; order Strigeidida; family Schistosomatidae; genus Trichobilharzia; species Trichobilharzia szidati. The sequence continues at coordinate 78,727,011 of OX235276.1, read as the reverse complement.
CTATCTCAACTTCATCGACTTTGAAAAGGCCTTCGACAGCGTCGATCGAGAGGTGCTTCGGCAACTACTTCGCTACTACAGGGTCCCACCGACAATTATACATCTCATCCAACAGCTGTACGACAATGCTGCATGCCAAGTAATCCACAACAAGAAACTTACGGAATCCTTCGAAGTGAGGACAGGAGTAGGAAAAGCTGGCTGCCTACTATCGCCAATGATTTTCCTGATTGCAGTAGACTGGATAATGTGACAAACAGTGGGCTCTGAGAAAATAGGCATAAAATGGACTAACACAAAAAAGAACTTGGAGGATCTGGACTTCACCGATGATATATGTCTGATTTCTCACAAACTCGAAGATATGCAAGTGAAAAGCAACAAGTTGACGATAGAAGAAGCATCCAGAGAAGATAGGACATCAGGTGAACATAGAGAAAACAGAGGTCATGAAGATTCCTGGGCAACACAATCAACAGCAACAACAACAACAGACAACAATCAGCATAAATGAGAGGAACCTGAAAGAAACAACCTCTTTTACCTACCAACCTGGAAGCATCGTTTCAACTACAGGCGGACAGAACTGACGAGGATATCAAAGCAAGAATCGGAAAAGCAAGGTAAGTAAGCTTTCATTTCTCTCAAGTCTGTGTGGAGGTCAACAGCACTCAGCATCAAAAAATAAGATCCGGATTTTCAACTCCAATGTGAAGTGAGTCAGTGCTACTATACGGATCAGAAACTTGGCCAGCGCGTCATAAAGAGCATCTCAAACAAACTACAGAACTTCATTAACAGTTGTCTTCGCTCAATCTATACCACTCAAGATCAAATGGCCGGCCAGAAAAGATCAGAAACAGGGATCTCTGGCAGTGAGCGAACCAACACTGCAGGAACCGATTGTGAAACAAATAGGCAGGAAGAAATGGAGATGGATTGGCTGGCCATACTCTGAGGAAACCGACCATCAAGTGACATCACTAGACAAGCCATTGCTCCAGTGGAACCCGAAAGGGAAGTGGCGGCGAGTTGGTCGTCAATGCAAGAGTGACTTCGAGGAGGTCATGTGAAGAGGAGATGAAAACGTGTGGGCAGACTTGGAGCCAGGTGAAGACTGTAGCAGAGAACCGAACGCAATGGAGAGGCATGGCTGAAGCCCTATGTTCCTCTAGGAATTAAAGGAAACAATAATAATATAGTAATAATACAATTACCTTTATTATGATTATTACTAGTATTATTATTAGTGTTATTAGTAGTAGACACCAATTTACGTCAATGATTACGGCCTGAATCGGATTCATGGTAAAAAATAAGAACAAAAAATAACTCACCAACCAATCGCAGAAGCCTTAGCATGTGCAAATACGATTCGCAGACACATGGTCTGACCTTCAAAGAAATGGCTTCAACGAGATGACAGAATAACCTTCGGTAGGAAAACAACCAATCGGAAGACGTTGTTCCTCCGCTAACAATAACCCTAATAATAATGTACATATAAATCTATAAATATGCGTTGATTTTCCCAATAAACGATCTGTTGCGTGGCCCTTGCCTTCTGTCGTTGCAGTAGTAGTATCATTAGTATTATTATTGTTACTATCATTATTATTAATAGTAGCATTATTATTAGTGTTAATGTTATTATGAATAGTAGTATAATTATTATTATGATTCCCTCTTACCTTACACCGATTAGACCATGATATCTGATAAAATATAAGAAGGAGTTATCATTCAATTTATAACTTGTCAATCCATTACCAACTGCAATACCCTAAAATAAAGGAGAGGAGAAAAAAGAAATTAGAGGAGGTAAACGTTAGTGGGGCTTTATAATGACAAAAAATTATGTGACTGACTGACTTTCAGCATTACACTTTGCACAGAAGTGAACACTGTTTAATTTATCACACTTAATGTAACACAACACACATAGGTAAAGAGAGAAAGAAATGAACTCATTTCTGACCAAGAACTCGAACTTAGGAAGAAAGTGCCACTTGAGGACATAATTCTGGGAGTACAGCTATGCCTGACTTCTACAGTATTTAAATTCCATGGGGGAAATGTACAAACAAACTGAGGGAGTTGCCATAGGGTCATCAATATCTCCAGTTGTAGCAGATATATACATGGATAGGTGGGAAAACATAGCGATTGAAACGTTCAGCCCCATTTCAAAAGTATGGTGGAGGTATGAAGATGACACATTCACTGTACTTAGAACACTGGTTGGCTGGCTGAATTCAACATAGAACTTGGCACCGAAGTGCAGCAGTTCCAGTTGCCACGTTCCAAATACCACACAAAGGTACACACAAGAAGATGAGTGAAGAGAATCAATAGAGTTTCGACAAGTATAAGAGTGAAACAGAATGAGTAATGGTAGAAAGGAATATGAAGGATTACAGAGACTGAATACATCTGCGTAAGCCATTGACAACGATTTTGAGCCATGTCACCTATTGTCTCCAGCCATTGATTCTTAGAGTCCCGAGGGCGGGCCCCAACCCGGAAGGCTGCATCTGCCTACCTGACTCAGTTTAACTGTCAAGGATTTCATGGATTGATGAGGCCATGTTTTTGTTTGGCCACCACTTACTCTTTTCCAACCTGCACCTGCCTATATCAGCTAGTAATGCCCGTCGGGAGGGGGAGGCGATGGTTAGGCATGGGCAGCACGTGACCTAGCCATCTCAATCTATGTAACTTTATAGCCTCTTCGATTGAGGCTATAGGTAGATCTTCCAAACACATTAACTCAAAGGTGGAGGCAATTCAATTCACTTATGAATTGGAAAGTCAGAAAGGGAAACTTCCAATGTTAGATTGTAGAGTAAAAAAAGGAAAGAAGATGGGAAGTTAAACACACTCGAGTGTGTGTTTACAGGAAACCAACACATTCAAACACATATCTGGACTTCCGATCATCCCATCCCACGTCAGTGAAAATAAAATTGGTGAAATGTGGAAGTAATAGAGCTCAAAACTATTTAGTACCAAGGAAAATCTAAGACAGGAAGTGAAGCATATAAGAGAAGCCTTGAAACTTAATAATTACCCCGATAAATTAGTCAGAAAGTATGTAGGGAAATGTAAAATTAAAAATAAAATAAATAATTATAGTAGTGATAGTGATAATAATAATTATTATTATTGTAATAATAATAGTAATACTAATGACGACATGCATGTCAAACATGTCCAAGATAATGACAACACCAACAATAAGGAATCTAAATCATCAGTAGTAATTCCATACAAAGAAGGAACCTCGGAAGCCTTATGCAGAATTCTTGACAAGGCATGAATAAAAGTGGTATGCAAACCCAACAGGGAAGGATCTCTGGGAGCGAACCAACCAATCAGGAACCGATTGTGCAACAAATAAGCAGGAAGAAATGCAGGTGGATTGGAGGCCATATACTCTGAGAAAACAAACCATCAAGTGACATCACACACCAGTCCATCGGTCGAGTGGAACCCGAACGGGAATCGGCGAGTTGGTCGTCACTGCGAGAGTGGAGTGACATGGAGGAGGTCATGTGAAGAGGAGATAGAAGCATATGGGCAGACGTGGAGCCATGTGATGGAAACGCTGGCAGAGAACCGAACGCCAACGAATGGGGACGTGCGGCTGAAGCCCTATGTTCCTCTAGGGACTAAAGGAAGTAATAATAATAAATAGTAATAATATGAACTAATCAGTAGAATATAATCCCTTCATATGAAAAGGATTCAAAAGTTAAAAAGAAAAAGAAAATAAATCAAAATTTCAAACAAATAACAAAAACATACCGCAAGTTTAAATTTTGATGAATTTCTAAGTAATAGTAGTGCTAGTGTAGGCACATAAACACCACCATAACCTTCACCAGTGATATACAGTTTGCGACCTTCATATTCTGGAAATTTCTCTAAGAAATGCAGCAGGGCATGGAGATTATTTAATGCCGTCTATTACGAAGAGTGGAAGTAGAGAAAAAATAAGAAGTGGAGAAATACAAATTAATATAGATCCTTCTAATAATAATAATAATAATAGTAATAATAACAGTAACAATTTTAATAATAACAATAATAATATTAAAACACAGGTCTTTTCCTTTTTCACTACATAAAACACAATAAGTATCTGCACCGAAGATAGTGTGGTGAGAGCTGGCTGCCAGCCGAAATTAGAAGACAGTAATTTACGTCAATGTTTACGTCCTCAATATTGGTCGTGAGAAAAATATGAACAAAGACTGATTCAACAACCAACCACAGCAGACTTTGCGTAGGCGGATACAATCATCACATAGATGATCTGACATTCAAGAAACAGCCGCAAAGAGATGACAGAATAACTTTCAGCAAGAAAACAACCAATCACAAGACTGTGTTTTTCTGCTAACAATAATCTATAATAATGTATACGAAAAGCTATAAATATGTGTTGATTTCCTTAATAAACGATCTGTTGCCTGGCCCTTGTCTTCTGTCGTTACAATAGGACTAGACACATTACACTAGTTACTGACTCGTGTCCTGTAGGACTTACAGGAGGTCAATCGCGAGCCTGAATGTCTCAGTGGTAACGTCTCTGACTACCGGCAGCACTGAGAGACGCCAGTTCGAGTCCCAGAAGGGACATGAGTTCCTTCGAGGTAGTTGCAGATATGCCTTGCTTACTGGTGAGTGACAACTAGCACGAAACCTAGGTCAGGCAAGGCTTCCTATGGCCGATTGTCTCCAACTATCTAATACCAACAATTCACAGTGCACCGTGATGGCGAGCCACCTAGCATGGTGGCCACATTGCAAACTTGACTGATAGAATTCAGTCTGCACCGAAGATAGGACTAGACACATTACACTAGTTACAAAAAGTATCTATTATTTTAGGACCTTTACTTATTAAAAAGGTTTTCTTGTATTTCCCAATAAATGAAAAACAGAACGATATTGTTGCCTTTACTGACGTTTCACTATTTAATGCCTCTAATAACTTTATCAAAGTATTATTATTAAACCAGAATTTACAAAATCCACTCAGCTTATATAAATAACAACTGAATCATCGTTCCGCAGTATGGGGTGATCTTTCGTTGTCAAATTGGCCAATTGGTAAAGATAACAAAACCGGGTGTAGATTGTTGGATTTGATAAGTGTGTAAAATTATAAAAACAGTGTGTGTGATGCGATATACATCGGACAAACCTCACGAGAAATCAAAATCAGAAGAAATGAACACCATAGAGCCGCCTCTGTTCAACCACCGAGAAATCCAATTGAACTAAAAAAGCTTGAAAAGCCATCAGCAAGCCATAGGTCTACACGCTACGCTTTAGAATCAGGTCACAAAATTGATTTCGACAATATTGAAATCACCATCCAGAAAAATTTCAGAAATCAAATAGAAAGTCTCATATCATCAGGAGCACTTCATATCAAGTGGAATCCAAATTGTCTGGTGAATAGGAATGATGGACTAAAACAGAATATGACCTGGTTACAACACCCACCTCCTCATCCATAGAATGAGAAAATCAACACGAATGTGATGAGCAGTTTCACGATGTAAACACACGCTGCTTTTATAATTTCAAACACTTATCAAATCCAACAATCTACAACTGGTTTCCTTATCTTTACCAATTGACCAATTTGACAACGTAAAAATGATCCCATGCTGAGGAACGATGATTAAGTTGTTATATATATATATATATATATATATATATATATATATAAGCTGAGTGGATTTTGTAAATTCTGGTTTAATAATACTACTTTGATAAAGCTATTAACATTGAATAGCGAAACGTCAGTAAAAAAAGCAATATCGTTTTGTTTTTCATTCATTGGGAAATACAAAAAAACCTTTATTATAATGGATGTCATATACCCAATGCCCAAATTCCTTTGAAACTGTTAAAAGTGAACTTGGTTTGGACACACATAACCTTTACTTATTACTTTCAAGGCTCACAGTATTTGTTGTACACTAATATTTATTGATGACCACGTTTCGACCACAATTTATCATTGCTACTCATAATCATATCAACGCAGTACTCACACACAGCTTTCTTGCTTCGTTTATATACATGAGTAAAAATTGATTGATTAAACATTTGAACGAAAAATCAATATAAGACATGCGTGAAACAATAGGATGGGAAATAAGACGAGTATTTTTAGTCAATAAGATGTTTTTTTATGGTAAAATAAATAAGCTTGTTAGAATGTTATAATGTGAATTGAACTGAAATACATTTTAACATTGTTTATTATCCTCTGATTTGACCGGTAATAATATCTTCCATGGCTTATAAGGCAAGGCATCTACAGTTCTACCATATAAAGCGGGGACATCCGAGACCCTACGTAGGATTCTTAATAAAGCAGGAATTAGGGTGGTGGCATTCAAACGTACAAACTCACTTAGGTAGGACAAGCTCTGTGGGTTAAAGGACCCCGTTTGTTGAACCAATTAGACAAAATTATATAATTTACAAGACACCTTGTATTGACTGTGAGTTAAGTCAACCACATAGGTCAGTCAAACTAGTAGATCGGGGGTAGTCAGATTGTCGGAACATCAGAAGTTACCTAAGGTTAGAATGATTGACCCCACAAAGACAGATCAGTAATTTAGAAAAAGAAGCTCAGCGATTGCAATGAATGCCTTAACACACAACCACACAATAGCATAGTGGGAGAGGATTAAAATTGGAAGAAGTAATATAGGTAGGTGGAGAGTCAGATAGGTTGATTACTGAATCCTTGTTCATCGAGTGAATCTACACCCAAACACGTGCAATAGGAGAATGACTCATCACTCATACCAGAAATATGGAAAATACTACTACCAATCATCAAATCAAGTGATGAAAAATAATGGAATTATATGAACGAAGTTAGAAAGTTGTGTGAGTGAGTACCTTGATATGATTATGAGTGGCAATAAATTGCCCTCGAAAGGTGATCGTCAGTAAATATTACCGTACAATAAATACTGTGAGACATTTGTAAAAAATTATATTTGTAAAGTTTCACCGAGATTGAAATGAGTAATTCCAACGTTCCCGGCGTTCGGCAATCTGGTCCGAACTTCTTCAGGGAAATTAATCGAAATTACCATAACATAGGTTTATATATAAAAAGGAACATCACTTGTTTTTGAAAATTTGTCCAATCATGAGTCATTCAAAAAGTATCAACAAGTATAATAAACAAAATTGTATGAGCTGTGATCAAAATTTGACCTCGGACTTACAAATATTGGTCTACCTTTGTTAAATACTTTAAACAGAGTGTGTATGTGTGTGTGTGTGTGTGTGGGTAAACAGTTGTAAAACATTTCTTAACGTTTCCATAAGAAGATATGGACAGTCTAGAATTTTGACCAAGTATTAATAATTAGTGATACATATCCATTTTTATTTATTAATAAGGATTTCCCATGCATCAGCTAACATCACGCCTTCATGTCCGTTCAAACTGTTAGTATCTAGAATTTTATGATTAGACGTATTTTCAAAATTATGGTGTTTAGGTTTAGCGTTTAGTAGAAGCACCCTGTCGGACTTATTGCTTTGCCTACTTTCTGAAGATTGAGCTGCTTTATTCGACCTACTGGAGTTGTCAGGTGACACGAACGAAACGTTGGAATTACTCATTTCAATCTCGCTGAGACTTTACAAATATAATTTTTTACAAATGTCTACTTCTCACTCGGCGCCCAAATATTTTAGAACTATTCTGTCAAATCTTGACGACAGTTCATTTGAAATACTGTGAGACTTCATCAAAATAAATTTCACCCACAATGGAATTAAGCTCTACCACAGTGAACAAGTTCTATTCTTATATCAATGCTACATTGACAATGTGTTGTCTTCCTATTTCATTGAAATTCTTAGGAAGGACGTAAGTTATACAGTCAGATAAATTACAATTTTGTGTCTAGTAATCGTCTAAATATGCATTTCAGGCAGAACAGTTAGAGTGTTGTTATTTAGCTGTTGCTTGTATGTGCACATATATTAAACACCGTGTCACTGGACCAATAGTGTAGACAAAAATGGTTAGTCGTTGAAACATTTTTGCTCACCTACCTACCTGATCATCATCGTTAGTGGTAACATTACCATCGAGAGAATAAGAGAATCCAACGCCGGCTGGAGACTCCAAGTAAAGCACATTTCCAAGCTGAGAAATTATTAAAATTGTGGGGAAAATAAAATAAAATAAAAGATAATTCAGTGGAACAAAACCAACCTTTATCGACGAAATCCTCTTCAGAGACTGTATAGGCGTATTGATAATTTATTAAATATTCCCATAGTAAAATTTAGAACAACACATTCAAGCGAACAGTTTTGTGCTTTCAATTAGATCTCATCAGGCTTAACTCTAATATATATAAGTTTACAAATAAAAATTCAAATATATATTCATGAATAATTCCCATTCGGACATTAGTAGACAAAAGACAAGTAGTTCAGCAAAGAGTCTCTTTTCGGCGAATTCATTTTCAAAGATGTACAATCGCAAATATATATGGTTATTTTGTGTGTGTGTGTATACATTAAATTTGTCAAACAAAATACGGTTAGTAAGTTCAAATGAATTGGATGTTGATAAGAGGATAGCAACAAAAGTGATGAGTTGTCAAAAACGATTGTTAACGAGGAGTAAGTTCAGGTGAATTGGATGTTCATATAAGAGGGTAGTAACACACATACACACACACACACAAAATAACCATATATATTTGCGATTGTACAGCTTTGAAAATGAATTCGCCGAAAAGAGACTCTTTGCTGAACTACTTGTCTTTTGTCAAATATATATAATACCTTCTCAGCACCAAAAATTAAAAGAATTATTAATAGACGGATGATTTATATACCTTAGATATAATTTGTTCCTTTACTTATTCTCAAGACAAATCATACATTTGCATAAAGCAAGAACAACAGTGGTGGTTTGTGCAGAATAATATGGTACCATCCTGTGTTTACTACGTTGGCTTCTCATCATCTGCTGCATACAGCCTAAATAAATTATGAGGTTTATGTACAGAAACGTGTTTTTAAGATACTCGCCGATATTTTTTCATAATGCCAGTTGACAGAAAATTGCGCTTATATAGTTTTTACACAGGCAGTGCAAGTTCAAACAACATATATATGTGTGCATACAATGGTGAAGGAGTTACGCAGTAAAGACGAGAGAGATGCGTAAGATGCTGAGTGACTAATAAATTAGGTAACAATGTACTGAGTCCCACTCAAATCATAGAAAAAAGGGACACGAGCAAATTACACTATGTCAAAGGGGTGAGGTTAAAACCAAAGATTACGTAATCAAATGAAAGAAAGAATAAAGACATCCAGTTACCAGACAGGGCAAAGAAAGACTGATAACTGCTTCTTTCTGAACACACACATAAATCTGGTTTCAACCGTTTATTAGAAATTGTTTCGGCAAACTTAAGGAGAATCGAGCTCCTTTGTCTATTGGTAGTTTTAAAGGATTTCGCGATTTCCACCTCATGACCACCCGTAACGAGATGTCTGGTGGTAATGATGCTATTATATAAGAGTTTGTTCCCTTGAGACATAGGCTTTTCGGCACGTGTTCAGAAAATCCGAAGTGTGCCCTTCTCTCTGTTCTCCCAATGTTGTAACTGCTCCTGCTGCAGATACACGTAAATTTGTATACACAGTCGGAGTTAACATGAGAGAGAGAGGTGGGTATCTGTCGACTTTTGACTGCACCAAAGAGCATGTTGTTCGATGGACGGGAGCCAACTTAGCTGAAGGATAGATAGGCTCTGGCTAGTGACGTAATCAGTCTCATACAATATAATATGAGCACTCAGCAATGCCTTACATAAAAGAGAAAGAGGGAAAGACCATAAATGTTTGTTTCCTACCTCCTGTGTCAAGTGGTATAATATGGTAACACTGAGGAGGTTAGATGTAGAGTGTTTCTTAGTTGGGTAAGAAGGAAAAGTCAATCGAAGAGGTTGTGAAGCTGCATAGACTGAGAGATGGATGGGGCACACACATGTTACACATGCTCAGCCATCTCGTTCTGCGATTGGCGATGTCAGCTGGCATAGAATTATGTCAGGAAAGAGTTAGGCGTGATTACAACGAAACGCCAATCGCCATCAACAGGAGGGATTTGAAAGAGGTTACTTCATTCACTTATCTAGGGAGCATTGTCTCAACTACAGGCACATGGAACGGACGAGGATGTCAAATCGAGAATGGAGAAGGCGAGAAATACATTCATCAACCTGAAACCAATCTGAAAATCTTCGTCACTCAACTCAGCATCAACAACAAAATTCGGATTTTCAATACAAACGTCAAGTCAGTCAGTTCTTCTATACGGATCAGAAACTTGGCGGCGGGTCACAAAGAATATTTCCAACAGCCTGTTGCAGACCTTTATCAACAACTGTCTTCGTTCTATACTCAAGATCAGATGGCCTGAAAGAATCACCAACAAGAAACTATGAGAAGAAAAAAACAAGAACCAATCGCTCAAGAAATATGCAGGAGAAAGTGGAGATGGATTGGACACTCGCTGAGGAGGCCGCTGGGTGACATCGCGCGTCAGGCCAATGCTCGAGTGGAAGGCGAAAGGGAAGCGGCGAGTGGGAAATCGAAGGGTGACATGGAGGAGATTGTGTGAAGAGGAGTTGAAACAGTATGGAATAACATGGATGCAGGTGAAAAGTACAGCAGAAGACAGAAGCAAGTGGAGACGTGCAGTTGAAGCCCTATGTTCCACTAGGAACCCAAGGGAACAATAATAATAATAATACACCGAAACCTGACATCAATTTATAAAGTCTTTGACTGTTGGTTTAAGCCTGTCACATAGAGAAGTGTAGACCTGCATGAGTGGGTTTATCCGAATGCCAATAACTATCAGATGACATGGCCTAAAATCATTCTCAATAGCGCTGAGATGTATTCAATCTTCATAATCTCTCTCTCTCTCTCAGATCCGTTAAATCCGACTATTCTTTCCACTGTGTTCATCATAACAGTTCTTCCCTATTTCTTTTTTCTGACATTTCTGACATGAACTCCCGCGCTTGTGCAAAATTCCATATGCCTCAACTCAGTCAGTCAGTCAGTCCATACAGCTGGCGATGAGTGACACACTTATTGTGTGAATAGTATTAGTGATAACGCCTGGCCTTTCCAAACCTGTGACCCAATGGCCGGAATCCATGAGCATAGATCAATAGGCCACAGCTTCACTCCATAATTATATCACAATGAGTCAGCTTGTATTCTCATGACAAGACTTCTCACTATTGTAAAACAAATTGACGTAAAATCCATAGGATTATATATATATGGGGGGAAAGTACTTCGAAAACGGAAACACACGATTATATATTTTTATTGGTGGAAACTCGAATTGAAACAAAATTATGCATGGCTCCAACTTTGTTTCTGTTTGTCTGTCTGTTTTCAACACAGAACTTTGCACCAATGTGCAGCAGTTCAAGTCGCCACACTTCACTCCTTGTAGCACACAAAGCGAAAGAAGAAAGTAAAAGATAGAAATGCAAAATGGAGACAGTAGACAGGGATATGAGACAAAACGAATAGTAATAACGAAGAACAATATAGTTTCATTGGAAATTATAAGTCACAAGGAGTGGATGCATCTGCGTTAGCCATTGAGAAAGATCACTTTGAGCCATGTCACCAATTGTTTCCAACCATTGGTTTTTACCGTCCCGAGGAACCCAACCAGTCAGTCAGGGAGTCTACACCTTCCTACGTGGCTGGCTGGCTGGCTTAAACTAACTGTTGTGGATTTCATTGACTGGTGCCATGCTTTGGTTTGACCGCTGCTAGCTTTCTCTTTTCCAACCTGACCCATCCTACGTCAGCTAACATTGTCCGTCGAGGAAGGCGATAGACGGCTAGGCATGCGTAACACATATCCTAACCATCTCAGTCGATGTAGCTTCACAGTCTCATCGATTGATTTCTCCTCCTTACCTAGCACTCGACCGACGCCTAACCTCAATATTGCTCACCCTATTATACCACTGAACACGAGAGATAGATCGCAGGCATCTATGATCGAAGGCAGCTTGCCAGCTTTTTCATGCCTACTACTCTTAATGGCCAGGTATCACATCTAAACAGGAAGGAGGACGGAGTGGACTGGTGGTTTAATTATATATGAATGCACTTTCATGTGTTCAATACAAACGCATTGACAAGTTGTACTTCAAGGAAACTGAACCCAAATAAACAGCTGAAATAAGTAAGTTTTAATTTAACCAATGACTGGTTTCAACGTGGAACTTTGCATAGATTTTTCGCAGTTCAAGTTGCCACTCTCACTCCATGTACCACACAAAGCAAGAGAAGACAGTAGAGGCAGGTTCAAAACAGAGATAATAAACACAAGTGTGAGTGAGAGGAAAAGAACAGTAATATCGAAGAACAATAGAATCGTATTGGATATTATAAATCACAAAGAGTGAATAGATCTGCGTCATTTAGAGCGATTCTAAGTCATATCATCAATTATCACCAGTCTTCATTCGTTTTTGCCATCCCAAGGAACCCAAACAGTCAGGAAGTTCATACCTTCCTACGTGACTGTCTGGTTTAAAATAAATGTTTTGGATTCCATTGACTGATCCCATTTTTTCGTTTGACCACCACTAGCTACCTCTTTTCCAACTTTATCCTATATCAGCTAACATTGCCCGTCGATGAAGGTGATCGATGGCTAGGCATGCATGAGTAACATATATCCTAACCATCTGAATCAGTACAGCTGCTTACCGACCTCATCGATCGGTTTCCCCTCTTACCTAACACTCAACCAACGCCCAACCTGAATATTATTGGCTCCCTTTATACCATCTAACACGAGAGATACAAAGCAGGCACAATTTAACCGATGACAAAAACCTATGTAGGGGATTGGGCAAGGTAATAGCCAAAAGACAACGTAAGGTTCTCTGTGACACCATCCGAGGCATCACTAAGCCCCAGCTAGCTATCCGCCGTCTCACTCGTTGTGGTGATGTGAAACGTATCTCCAGTTTAGTCTACGAAAAGACTCGTAGAGTGTTCCCCATGTGATCTTGGAGAATGTTATTTGTGACGCTGTAACCTACACTGTAATTCCACAGTGATTATACTTAACAGATCGATAGTATTTAAAAACACCAATATTGTTAATGACCATTATTCTAGAATATTCTATGTAGATAAACATATATATGTAATTGTAGAGCCAGAAGAGAAAATTATCGAAAATTTTATTCTATGCTCAATGTTTTTTTTAATATTTGAATGACTATTTTCGCTATATCAAAAAAAACTAAGTGATATCACTAACGATCTGTTTTGTTAGCAGCTAACTACTAAGAATATGACAGAGTACAATTTTCAGACACCTCGCGATCACAAAGGATTTAACTGCAAAAATTGTTTATAGATCAAAAGAAAGCACGCAGATTTAATGGATAAAAGAGATCACCACAAATGGTCGAAGCATGTGCATCATTAACAACGGTTTTGAGTCATACCACCAACATTCTCAAGCCATTGATTTTTATTATTTCGAGGTCCACGATCGGACAGGCAGTCTACACCTCCCTACATCGCTCAAACTGTCAAAGATTTCATTGGCTGATACAAGGCTTCGGTAAAACCATCCTTATATCTCTTCCCTTATAATTCTACGTCACTTAGTATTCCTCGTTGGAGAAGGGAAGTTTGCCGACGATATGCGCAAAAATTGTGTTCCTTAAAAAGTTATCTCATCGGAAGATGCATTTGGAAATTGGAGTGTCTGAAGACCATCGACCTTTTAACAGATTCAGCGAGCATTTTCTTCGGGTGAACAACAGAACCTCGGACAGTAATCCCCAGTCTACCTAAAAGATCCCGAAGTGCGCCCTAAGTTCTGGCAACTGACTAGGAGCTAAAACTACACGACTAAGACTACAAACTAAACCATTAGTCGATAGCCACCATAAATGCAAACCTACTATATACACAGCTTGTCACAACAAACAGTATACTGCCGTCAACTGAAACACTTACGATAAGAGAAAGCAGCGGAATTTAATGAAACACATATTTAGTATTCATGTAAAATGACGTTACAATATTTTGACATTTCATACGAGGAGTCAAACACTATATAAATCACCAGAAGCATTCATCCATTTACTTTCTGCATCTCGTCTCTTCTCCTTGTTCCGGTCGACGGCAATCTGAAAATAAGTTTAAAAATTTGAGAAATACCATAGGCGAATGTCGCTGTTTTCTTATTCTTGCCTTCGGTCTGTCACAACTGTTGTGGAACCAACGTTGAATGGAAGGAATGAGGGCTTCCACTGTGCTACGTTAATCAGCACTGCCTTGTTCATGGGAACTGCTAATGGATCCTGAAAACTACAACGCAAAGAACATTCACTTATGGATTACAAGGTTACACGTCTTCGTGTCATTGAATTACTTCTTCTTTTTCGTAGCATCGGACCATGAAAATTGTGTGCTGTACATTGGCTCCAACAAAACATTCATGATGCCACCAACGGACACACTACGGCGGTATTCCTCGTCGGATAGCCTCATCTCAAAGGAAGACACAACGGAATCGCTGTCCAACTACCATCTGCCTGAAGACTTCAACAGAATTCATAGTGGAGACATCCTGGTCAATGCTCTCGAGCACTTTGAGTCGCAACAGCTTGAACCCAATCTCAGTAACACGTGTTTCTAAGTGTGAATGGCTTTCCCGCCGGCACAGCCATTAACACTTCCAAACAACCAGATGTGCAGGCACCTGTCTCTTCAGTCCTCGAACACCTACAAGTAATATTTGAAATGAAATTGAACCTACATGTCAGCGGGTGATGAACTGTAAGTTTTCGACGTTGAAGCGACAGTAGACAATCTGAAATGAAATTTCTTTTAATTGTAATATACCTTTCATTTGTGTTCAACCTAGGGGGGAGGCTTTTGGAAACTAGGTGTATCGAACTGAAATTCCCTGCCAGCCAAAAACCGAGATGGGTAGTTTAAAGGTGTATGTAGTATATACTGAAACCTTTCTTGTCAGATTCGTAACACTGCGAAGATTAGCCAAGATTTACAGCTTACCGGTTCTTCACCTTGCATTGGCTTGCAGGTTCCGTGTCCTTAGATGACGACGACACCCTAAATGAGGAGTGCAACAGTTCCGATGCAGTTTTCACTGTAACGGCTTCCTCAAAATTATCCGAAAGGGAACATTATTACAAAATTCCACGTTACTGTAGCGCCCCCAAAAAAGAAGGAACTCATAAATCATGGAACCTGGTGCAGCCTCTGCATGTTCCATGACTTTATCACATGAATACGCCCATGGAATGATCACTGATCTACCAATCACCCACACCTCGGTAACTATCAAAATCTTATCCATGGCAGGGAATTTTGACAACCATAAACTGCTTAGTCATCTGCAAATAATGTGCCACTATTAGATACGAAAATAGGGACATAGGAAGAAGGGAAGTCTTGCAAGAAGTGTGTTTATACAAATGTGTGTGTGCCTTTATAATTAAAGCAACTAAATACGAAACGAAACTCACCATTTGGTTGTATCCTTGGTATCGGTCAGCTGTGGCTGCATGTAAACTAATGAGTAGTTATTAAGTTACGACAATTTAGAGGTATGTAATATGGAAATTACAACGGATTAATGCACAAGATTTAAGCTAATTCAGTTCGATTGAATTTCATTGAAAGTGTGAATACGTGTTTCACCCTTTAAGTTGTCTACCTGATATATTCCTAGAATCCAATGATTGTTCAATAAAAGCCTTGGGCTTCTTATAGGCACGAAATCTGAACTGATTTTCGTTTATGATTTCACAAATAACTCCTGGGGTGTATTGCCCTTATTTTAAGACTGGCAAGAGTAGCAGTTTGTTTAGACACGCTTACAGATGCATTAGTAATCTCCATTTTGGTCGAGTCAGCTCCTACTAAGCATCTCGACTGCAGGGTTATTGGGACTTGTGACTAGACTCTGCAGGAAACATATTTTGGACTCAAATGGGAAGCAAAAGAAAATAGTATCATACCTCCTCACATACGTGCAGTAAGCCATGAAGGTTGTAGACCAGGTTATCATCCCCAAATATTGACCTAAAGTTCCCTACAAATTTAGTCAATACATTTTTTACATCATCTAGGTAATACAAAGAATAAGTTAGATGACTTAAAATATAACAGGCTAAGAATAAATTTAAAAAATTATCAAAAAAGCAAGAAGCTGATGCATCTTTTAGGTAGACGACTCCTAAATGTAAAAGAAACAGCCAGCACTGTTGCTTTCCAGCAGTCCACCTCGTCTAAAGTGGGACACTTACGTTGTAATTCAGGAGTCAACTTATGCGAGCTAAGTAGTCAAGAGTTAACAGTTCAAAATAGTATTATTCATACCATCTTGCCTACCTGTGGCTATCACTTTCCACAAGCCAATCAACTTTCGAACTACTTCTAAGTAGATGAGATGCATGCTGTCTAAAGGAAAAGCAGTGGTCATGTCTACATGCAAATTTTCGAAAGGAGAATTACCCTTGTGGTGACATGGCAACGTTTGCCTGAGAAAACCCACGTCTGTTCTCAGAGCTGCACATGAATTTCAAAAAAAGCCATGCGATTCTTCTGTCGCTTCAACGTCGAAAACCTACAGTCCATCACACGTTGACATGTAGGTTCAATTTCATTTCAAATATTACTTGTAGGTGTCCAGGGACTGAAGAGACAGGTGCCTGCACATTCGGCTGTTTGGAAGTGTTAATGGCTGTGCGGGCGGGAAAGCCAGTCACAATTGGAAACACGTGTTACTGAGATTGAGGCCGAGCTGTGGCGACTCAAAGTGCTCGAGAGCATTGACTAAGATGTCTCCACTATGAATTCTGTTGAAGTCTTCAGGCAGATGGTAGTTGGACAGTGACTCCATCGTGTCTTCCTTTGAGGTGAGGCCATCTGATGAGGAATACCTTCGTAGTGTGTCCGTTGGTGGCATCATGAATGTTTTGTTGGAGCCAACGTACAGCACACAATTTTCATGGGCTGATGCTACGAAGGAGAAGAAGTAATTCAATGACACGAAGACGTGTAACCACCTTGTAATCCGTAAGTGACTGTTCTTTCCATTGTAGTTTTCAGGAACCATTAACAGTTCCAATGAACAAGGCAGTGCTGATTAACGTAGCACAGTGGAAGCCGTCATGCCTTCCATTCAAGGTTAGTTCCACAACAGTTGTGACAGATCGAAGGCAAGGATAAGAAAACGACGAAGTTCCCCTATGGTATTTCTCAAGTTTTAAACTTATTTTCAGATTACCGTCGACCGGAACAAGGAGAAGAGACCAGATGCAGAAAGTACATGGATGAATGCTTCTAGTGATTTATATGATGTCTGACTCCTCGTATGAAATGTCAAAATATTGTAACGTCATTTTGCATGAATACTAAATATGTGTTTCATTAAATTCCGCTGCTTTCTACTATCGTAAGTGTTTGAGTTGACGGCAGTATACTGTTTGTTGTGACAAGCTGTGTACATAGTAGGTTTGAATTTATGGTGGCTAACGACTAATGGTTTAGTTCGTAGTCGTTGTCGTGTAGTTTTAGCTCCTAGTCAGTTTCAGAAACTTCCGTATGTTTTAGGTAGACTGGGGATCACTGTCCCAAGTTCTGGTGTACATCCGAAGAATATGAATTCTGGGGTACATTTGCTATAAACATGGATGATTATTATGAGCAGCTATAGGAATAAGACTACTGACATTCCGTGATGAAAGTCACAAATACCTTAGCAAACGTTTAGAAGGGCAGGAATGAAACTATGGGGTTAAGATGACTACATTACAAAATGGAACATATACAACCTGAGAATAATAACAATAATAAATATATATACGCTGGTGGAACTCTAAATATCGAGTAAATGAAGTAAAAACATTTAGCTTACCTTATTCCATGAGAATGGATTATATACAAGTTTATAGGGATATATAGGTCCCTTTTTAATCTGAAATAGAAACCAAGGTATAAAATTATCAGTTAATATTAAAAATAGAATAAAAACCCAACAGCCACGAGTAATAATGCGACTAAACTTCTTATTGTCATTTAACCCAGTTGGGAAACTGCTACAAGCAACACCGAATATTAAGCCAAAACCTGAAGATTCCGGTGATGAAGGCTATAGTCAAATTCAATACATAGCTAATTATATGCTAACTTTTTTTTATTTTTTTTTTTGATTTACAGCTTGATTCCACACCGTATTTTCAGTACAAGTATGGAATTTTCAGCATGGATATCGGTAGCCCAAATTCAGGCCGACCATAGATATCGGGTGTGCGCCGGCAGGGGATCGAACCCCGGACCATGTGCATGGTCCGCGAGAGTCCTAACCACTGTGCCACCGACTTATAAATTATATTCCGATCCTAAGTTTCCTCAGGAATAAGCTAGGTTTAAAGCAACCTCAAATAAAAAATCTTGAGGCAATGTAGCGAGGAAATCTCGCGCAAAAGCAACACTTTTCCTCAGATCTGAGGGATTTCGAAATCCCTAAACTGCCCCGAAAAATCTTATTACGGAACGATGATGGTCTCCTTACCTTTCAGGCCTTCCCATACAGATGATATTCAAATATGGGCAACTCTAAACAATGGGAACTCAAAACGAAACGACCTACGAACGCACAAATGACCTTGTGAAGGACCAATCAGAAGGCTCAAAAAAACGACAATAGTCGTCCCAGGCAGCACTAAGCGCTAGATAATAGGCAATAATACACATGCCCTGCGCTTAGGGGTCGCCTCAATATGTCCTTTCTGGAGGCTGGTGTCATATATCCCCAAAACCTATTGCTGGAAAAAACAGTCACCTGGTAAACTACTTTAGGATTTTTCAAAGTTAACAAAAGGCATGAGATGAGAGACGATAATAATCCATGTTGTTAAAATTTGACCACCAATAACCTTGAAGGTGACAACCACATGTAAAGCTTATTATGTATGAAATACATATATTTATGAAAATAACGAATAAATAGGCATGGAAATGTTATGCAGGATACTATCCTTCCATGTGGGACAAATATGCCTCCTGGTTTAGCCTTGGAGTGTCAACAGAGCAATTAAACCTCATTCTATGCATGTATCCATCTGCGTCTTCTAAACGTAACCTTGAACCTTATCTATCCTAAACATAACCCTAACACGAAACTATCCTTAAACTAACCATAATCTAACTGGAAACAACCATAATATCTGCCGTTTTAGGTTAACCTAACCCTAACCTGTTCTTAGCCTAAACCGCAACTATATAATTCGGAAGCATAACCTTAGACTAACCATATATATCTATACATATATATATATATATGGTATATTCCGCTTGATATCAGAACACTCCACTAAGTATTTTTATCCATAATTATAGTGTCATTTGCCTGCTTCTACTAACCTGCTGACTGAGCTTCCCAAGGTCATTGCTGCAGTTGCATTCCCAGACTCCCAAAGTTTAGTTTGCCAAATTCATGATTGAAATGTAAACAAGATGATATCAAATGATAGCGTTTTGCTTGTCTGCAGCATTTAACTCCTCCTCAGTTGCGAGGCCTAATCGATAAAATAGCGGACATAAACAATCTAAATCTTATGTCTGTATTGTGTGTAGAAAAACCAAACTAACGTTTACCAAGAGTTACTCGTTTTCCAAGTTAATTAAAAGACAGCCAAAACCATGTGAGCACTGCTCAGCCTTATGTACTCATCGCATGAATGACATAGCTTCGGTCAAAGGTATTCCGTGCCAACACCGGAAAATTTTTTCCTGATTATTAGGATATAACTTACTAGGTATGGACCGTTCTCAGAAAGTAGACCTTCCAATGATGAGCATCCAGGGCCACCACTCAACCATAATATGAGAGGCGCAGATTCTGGATTTATGGCAGCTTCAACATGCCAATAGTGAATTTGGATTTTGTCAGTAACACCATTAAGGTATCCCGAGTATTGTGAGAAGTTTCGTGGTTCCCCAACTCCTGGTAAATGCAAGATCTTATCTACATCTCCTGGTTTCGCGCCCTTGACTACAGATATCCAACAGCCACTGAATATTAGGAAATATGACAGGACGATGTAAGCCATAACATTGAAATTGAATGGAGTGACAGTCCGCGCAAACTTTGAAAAGGGTGTGAATTTTGCAAGCACCTTTTTAATTTCCGCTATTGTTGTGCTATACAACACAAAAGCCTGCAGATTAACCATACAACTGGTTGAAGCTATTTTTTCATAAGTTTTGAGTTGAATTACCTATAACATTTCTCTTATCTTCAAATGGCTAATTTAGGCTGTTAGGTCATGTTTGAGTTCCGTAGTTACCAGTTTGGTCCTAAAAACTTCGCCTACTAAAAAGAATTGTTACAATACACTCGTGTTTCAGTTCCCAGTTGAGGACTGCATGCGGCGTGATAGTTGTAGCTGTCTAGGAAACCAATTAGTTGGGCTGCCAGGACGAATTCAAGCTCGCGTCTGGTTGGTCTCAAGTATAAATAACGATAACGACTGCTGTGTGGCTGTTTATCCCTCTATTCCTGAACTTTGGTCACGCTGCGTGCTGACTCTTTAGCCTCGCCCAAATAGCCTGGTGGGAGAATATAACAACTTCTTTGATCCCCTGCAACTGCTGGTTCCACAAAATGTGCACCAACGTGATGCATGCAGCATAGAAGCGTTGTTGGAAACCGTTTGCACACCGATTATGCAGCGAAAAATAAATTAACCCCTCAAAATTCACAGTACAAAGGGCAGGCCAGCTGACCCACAGGGAAGGCGATGTGGTCATCTGCCTCAGGAAGTGCCTGGCCTTGAGCGTCAATGAAGCTATCACACACAAAAGTGGATTGGGTGAACCACGCCACAGGCTAAAATGCATAGCATAAGACAAAAAACAAACTGCAATATATTGCACTCTCGATTGCAATCCAGTTACTTCCTGATAGAGAACTAGGCTCATGGACATTCAGATGCCGAAGTTTCGCAGTTGACAACTTCATAGCCTCTGTAGTGGACTGGATGATCCTTACAATGCCATTCTGAGGTGATTCTTTCATTATAAACTGCTGGAATCTACTGTTTTATAAGTCCGAGTACAACGCTTTACGAAGCCTAGGCGATATACCTCACAACGCTACTCCTGAGACCTGAATTTCTCCCGTAAGAAATATATGAAATTCATACATCTCCAACTCCTGAAGAGAAGTGATCAAGTTTACTGTTACAGCCATATCATGGGCAAAAACCCCAGCAGGACCCTATAGTGTGTATCAAGGCACAAATAAACATTCTGTTACCAACCACTCTTCCGTTCTACCGCCAGAGGACCAACTCAAAACTCCCCTTATATACAGCGGTACGCAATATAATGCCGCAAAGCATGGTTCCCGGTCAGCCCTTATTTATCTTGTATGCCAAGGAACTACACAGGCTGGTGTAATCTCCAGTGGTTACCTGCACAGAGTACCATATTTTGGAGGGAGATGATATGTCTACATTGTAGAGAGAACTTAAAGAGGGATTACTATAATCGTAAGTAGTGTGATCACTTCTTTATACACACCTCCGGTGAGCTCAAAACAGGGAAACCGCTTCCTGGAGGCCAGTTCTTGTCTCAGGGAGGATTCATACATTCTAGAAATAGGTCAAAGGAAGGCGACACTTATGTTTTCATGTATAACCAATTTATCATACGATGACAGGCCTAACAGTCTCATTCCTTTTTTTCTTCCTATGCCATAGGCAACGAGAAAATTTCATTGGCACGTTTAAATTTCTAAGAAATGACTAGGATCCAGGTCTACCTCTTCTTTTCCTTCCCACCAGGTCAGAACACCCCAGTGAAAATGGAACGAGAGTTCAAAATCCAAAAAAGAAATACACTGCTAGTGAGTACCCCTAAAACCAGGTCCCAGAGGTGGTGGTGTCAGCGCCCTCAACTGAATCATTCCAGAAGGTTGTCAAAAAGCACAGAACTTATTGGAGAATCATTACTATGTGCTCCAAGTATTCTTTCCTCATTGAATATATCTAGACTGAGAGCAACTCCACTGTAATTCC
This sequence comes from Trichobilharzia szidati, assembly GCA_944472155.2. Lineage (NCBI taxonomy): Eukaryota > Metazoa > Platyhelminthes > Trematoda > Strigeidida > Schistosomatidae > Trichobilharzia > Trichobilharzia szidati. The sequence continues at coordinate 78,704,791 of OX235276.1, read as the reverse complement.
TGTTTCAGATTACCTATAAAGAATATATTTTATCAGAAAATTGGTTCTACCGCAAGCCGTTTATTCTAAGAAAAGGGGGACAAAATGTGATTGGTCATATGGGGAATTTCGAAATGTGCTATAAGCGCGTTAGCTAACACTGCTTCGATAATATAGAATTTAGGTTGGTGAACGGGTCGTTAACTTATATCTGGCATCATTTTCCGAAGTTTAGAAGATAGGCAAGTCTAATTAAACGCGGTATGAAGTATCCAATTTCGATGAAGTTTAATTCACCATCCTTTGTAAACTAACCAACCACTAATACCGTACTGCGTCGTAGAGTCGGGCTATAACTTCAAATGATGGACCAACATTTTCTTTTTATATGCGGCATGAAGTGAATTTTGATTCCAAAACAAGTGAACTAATTCAGTGCGTCAGTGAGGGTATATTTTAACATTAGGGATGGTGTGTCGCAACAAGACATTACTGTTGTCTCCCTTAGTCCCTAGATGAGCATTGGACGCCAGTCGCACGTCCCCATCTGTTGGCGTTCGGTTCTCCACCAACGTTTTCAGCTGGCTCCACGTCTGCCCACATATTTTCACCTCCTCTTCGCATGACTTCCTCCATGTCACAATCACACTGTAGACCAAGTCCCCGCTTCCTGTTCGGGTTCCACTCGACCGATGGCCTGACGTGTGGTGGATGCCACCTGATGATGGTTTGTTTTCTCAGAGTACGCCTAATTCACCTTCATTTCTTCCAGCGTATTTGTTGTACAATTGCTTCCTGTTGATGATCTTTTATGGCCATCTGATATTGAGTATTGAGCAAACACAACTGTCGATGAAAGCCTGTATTTTGTTCGAAGTGCCCATCGTGACGCGGCGCAGCGCCAAGTCCCTGATCCGTAAGTACAGGAAGTACCCCTGACTTCACATTGGAGTTGAAAATCCTGATCTTACTTTTCATGCTGAGTGCTGTTGATTTCCACACAGACTTCAGGGTAGTGAAAGCTTGCCTTGCTTTCCAGATCGGCGCTTCCATATCCTCATCAGTTCCGTCGGCCTGTAGTTGAAACGATGCTTCCCAGGTAGATGGGTAAGTGGGTGAGTAAGTAATGGAGACTTTCTCTCAGATTTCTCTCGTTCATGCTGATTTTTGTCTGTTGTAGTTGCTGTCGCTGTTGGCCAGGATTCTTCATCACCTCTGTTTTCTCTATGTTCGCCTGAAGTCCCACCTTTGATACTACTTCTATCGCCAACGTTTTGCTTTTCACTTGCATAGTTTCCAGTTTGTGAGAAATCAGACAAATATCCCCGGAAAAGTCCAAATCCTCCAAGCTTTTTGTGTGGGTCCATTTTAGGCCTGTTCCCTGGCCGCCACTGTCTGTCACATTATCCAGTCTACCTCAGTCAGGAAAATCATTGGAGATATTAGGCAGTCAGCTTTCCCTACTCCCGTCTTCACTTCGAAGGATTCCGTTAGTTTCGTCAATGCACTGGATAATCTTTTGTTTCACCATCCTTCTCTCTACTATTAGCCTCCAAGTGTCCGTAGTGAACCTCTACTTGTCTTGTCTTCTTCTTTCTGTCTTGAAATTACATGCAGGTTTGACTCCACACCGCTTTCACGCTGTTCCAGTGTTTTTCAACATTTTCCTCTTCGCTAGTACTGATTCGTGTCTCCACCTCTTTCCTTTTGATTTCAGTGAAGAAATCCTTTGTGCCCTGGTCCTTCAGTTTTTGAGTAATAGACTAGGCTTGTGGTCTATCTGCAGCTCCTGTTTCTCTGAAAGCTTTTAATTTGATTTTGATTGTCCCTTGTACGAGGTAGTGATCTGAGCCAACGTCTACTCCTCTTCTTACTTTTGTGTCTAGTAAGCTGCTTCTCCACTTCCTTGAGATTGGGATGAAGTCAACTTGGTTTTTAGTTCGTCCGTCTAGTGACACCCATGTAGCCTTGTGTATATTATTATATCCTTTTGCTTGTATACACTGCCACCAATCACTAGTTAATCGAAGGCACAGAAGTCAGCGAAGAGTTCCTCGTTTTCATTTATTTCTCCGAGAGCTTCTCTATCCATGATGAGTTCTCTTCGTGTATTGTCTGGTCCCAGTCTGGCGTCCATGTCGCCCGTCAAAATTTTTATATCACCGACTGGAGTACTGTTCATCGTTGCCTGTAGTTGTCTGTGGAACTCTTCTTTATTTCTGAGGTCTGTTTTGTTTTTGGGTGCATAGCATTTTTAATTGTCACTCTCCTTTCTTTTGAGTGGAATATGACGGTCATTATTCTCTCATTGTATGAGGGCCTTCGTTGCCATTGGTGACATCATGATAGCCATACGCTCGGTGTGCATGTGGTTGTCTTCTTGGTGACCGGAGAAGATCACTGACCCTCCCGTTGAAAATTTGGTGAGTCCGCTCCCATTCCATCTACTTTCACATACCGCTAGAACCTGAATACCGTATCTCTTCACATCACTTGCAATCTGGGCAGTTTTGCCAGTCTCAGGCATAGTGTGAACGTTCCATGTCCCCACACATACTTTTCCTTTCGTCGCAAGGAGACCGATCGTACTGGAGTTTCTGCACCAGTTTTGTTTACAGGGTGGGGTTGCTAGCCTCACGCCTGAGGAGGAAGTTGTTACAGAGTGATGCAAGTTACAGATGAGCGAGTTTTTGGTTGCCCCCTTTACAATCAGGAAAATAAGAAGTAAAGCAATCGGAACAAAAAAATATAACATGAAAATCAAAGATGGCAACGACACGAACGTAGCAAAATTATTACTGCCAAATACGACTGCTGAACATAACAGGTAAACCAGAGGCTCACTGGTTTGAGCCGACTTGGCCATGTTTGTCGAATAATATATACAGATATGTATTAGTTAGTGTCTAACAATCACAAATTGGAAATATATGTCAACAGAATCAGCGTTCAAAAACAAAAGGGGTTAATATAGATTTCACCACCTCTGAGTTGAGTAGGTAATGATTATCGGCAGCAGATCTATCCACTCAATGTCTTTAACAGTCATAAATCGGCTAGCAGTTAGTCATGGGTAATAATGGTCAACGAGATTATATCCACAGGATCAGTGTTTGAAAGTTAACCAATTACAATAAATTCTACCATATCCTGGCAAGAAACATCACAGATATGAGACTTTTATGCAGCAATACAGATGTAACACACAAATTGGAAAGCGCTCCAAGGTCCATTCCATTTATTTAGGCCTTTGTTTAAGCTAAATCTTACTCTTTGCTCATATTTGTCGCTTGCTTGAAGTCTGGCTGCTGTGATGAAAAAACGCTACAACAACACCAATGTTCGGACAAAGCTATATTTTCATTGAAAACGTTGTGATTTCCATGCTAGGACCAATACGGTTAGCAGTAAACATTTCAAACTTATACTATCCTTCCAAGGACTCCATAGGCACTTGCCGTACATATCTTGTAGGTATACCTTTTACGATGTATTATCCACAACTGCTTTTTATACCATTTCGCAGTTTATCAGGACATTGTTATCCATAAGTAAAAACACAGTTTTTGTTCAGCGAAGAAATTTCTTTTCAACGACTTCATTTTCAAGCTGTACAGTCGTATTTATATTACAGAAAAGGTCATTAAGTGGCACTAAATAATTGCTCAGTCAATATACATATATGTGATAAGAATAACGATAATTAAAATGTTATAAGGGGTAGAGTTGAAGTGGATAAATTACAAAATTATTAAAGATTGTTTTATAAGTGAATTGAAATCAAAAATGTTTTAAAAATGTCAAGTGTTGTCTAAAAATTTTAAAAAATAAGAGTACGATTACGATAAGAATGAGGATGTGAAGTGAAGTGGAAAGAATTCAAGTGGTAAAATAAAATAAAAACTAGAAAGAACATTACTATGACCAAGGTTAAGAAAGGGGTTTGACAAAACGTTTTTGAACACATAATTTAGGTTTCTGTTCACATATAGCTAAAGCTTCGGCTATGCATAAGTGAAGAATACGTAAACTTTTGGATCTATTCGATTTTGCCATGTAGATGACTTTGAAGGATGAATCACGTGGGGCTAAATGACCTGACTCTAACAGGTGATCACAGATAGACGACTTCGCAGTTCTACGTTCGCCTTTCATTAACCAGAATGGATAGTGTTCAGCTACACGTTTTCGGAGATTACGCTTACAACGTCCAATATAAACAGCTCCACAAGAGCAGGTAAAAGAGTAAATACACATGGATGTGGACAAAAGCGGTAATCTATCCTTGACGCATTGTCTAATCATATTTCGGCTGGTAAAAACTAATTGTAAGTGAGCTGCAGGAAAAGTACGTCTAATACATTTAGATAAACGATTTTTAATCAATTCCGAAATGGTGTCACCTTTGAATGCCAGACTCATAAACAGTTTCTTCTTTGGAACTGTAATTTGTCTGGGGGCGTGTTCTTTCTTGATATTACGTTCGATAAACCTTGTAGGATAACCATTATTAAGGAGATTTGATCGAAGCTTATCTAGTTCACTATCGATTGTCTCTGCAGAGCAGATTTTTTTCCACTTCACTTCACATCCTCATTCTTATCGTAATCGTACTCTTATTTTTTAAAATTTTTAGACAACACTTGACATTTTTAAAACATTTTTGATTTCAATTCACTTATAAAACAATCTTTAATAATTTTGTAATTTATCCACTTCAACTCTACTCCTTATAACATTTTAATTATCGCTATTCTTATCACATATATGTATATTGACTGAGCAATTATTTAGTGCCACTTAATGACCTTTTCTGTAATATAAATACGACTGTACGGCTTGAAAATGAAGTCGTTGAAAAGAAATTTCTTCGCTGAACAAAAACTGTGTTTTTACTTATGAATAAATGGGTATTTTTCGACATTGTTATCCCCTTGAAATAGCTTTTAATCACTTGGCGGCATAGCATCTGCCCAAATATATACACTGTTCATTGGTTGTTTATAACTATCATCGTGAAACGGGTTGTCGCCCAACTTTGAAGGTAACGTTAGTGAAGAGTTTGCAATTTATCATTTATGATAACCTGTTCTGATTTGTACATTAATCGAACGACTTAAACTTTTGAAAAAGTATTGATTTGTGATATTTCACGATCGCAATTTATAACATAACTTATCGTACCCGTAGAAAGGGCATGCATTCCTTGTAAACACCCGTTTATACGACATATTAAATTACTATTATTTGCTTAGTTCTACACTTCATAATATGAACAGTGTGTGACAGTGGTAACCACAGAAGAATGGTGTCATGACCAGAGAATGAGAATGGAGAATGAACCTTTTCAGCAAGGGTGGGCAAACATAATGTGTTTAACCGTTGTGTTACTTTTTTCCAACTGCAGCAATCTAAAAAAAATGCAATTTATTCACTTATTTGGAACTGTTGGGTAACGTCAGTCATCGTGGTCATAGCGATTCGACATCACCGAAATAATTACGGAAAACAATTGTGTAAAGACATTTGGTTGTTATTATTTTTCACTAAATATTTTTAACACCCTGCCTACCATACTTTTATTATTCTATCTGAGTGAAACTAAACTCGTCATCATGATGAGATGAAGGCCTGACTCATCGAAGAGACCTGGGAGAGTAACTGATAGCATAAATCAATGTAAGCAAAATATTACTACGCAATTACTCGTCTCATTTAGGTTTCATTTTGCAGTATAATCATATGGAGTGACACTATGCGTTCAGTGAAATAATAGTAATGCACTGCTTTTGAATGCACTTAATCCTATACGAAATCGAACTCCAACACAGTGTCTTAGTTTTATTCTTATTTTTCAGGTACAGAGGTTAGGCTATTTTGTAGTTGGTCCCTGTGGATTTACATTTGGCTAAGAGACGTAATCGCCTAATTTTAGGCAGATGTTTGGGCTTGATTAAAGTAATTAGAATTCACCAACTATATCGATCTATAGTGTTCTCACAGAATTTCACTCACGTATAGAAGCAAGTTCATATCCTAGGGAGTACCGGTCTAGCATCCCGTACTCCCACTGCAAGTATATCAAGTAGAACGCAAGAATATTAGATAAAAAGTTTTATTTCAGTGCGAAGCGAACAAGTTTATTTACATATATAGGCTGAGCACAGTCCAAGATGGAAGTCTACGCTTGGGAAGTACCTCCCATTATTCGACGGAAACTGCCCAGTGTCCAAATTGCGTCACGTTTAAACTCTTCCACAATTCAAGTAAACAGAACTGTATACCCACGTCCAAAGTTATCCAGTATCATAAACTGGAAAAAAGAATATCTGCATGGTTGTAAGTGAGTGAGTGAACTTACCTTCACTTGTTGTTGCATGTAGAATCAATTCCCACAACTGATTATTCAAATGTATCTGGTCATTAGTCGTAAAACACTCGTCAGTGTTTTCCAGGTGTCTTTGTCCGAATGCGACTACTTCCACTGAATTTAACTGACTGACAGATTTCATTACAACTCGTCATTCCCAAAAGAGATACAGATTAAATTCAGTCACATAAATTAAGCATTTACATAATTAACATGCATGACCATATATGACTTAAGTATTCGATAAATTCAGTCATTCTAGTTCACACTCCTTTTGAAATGTGGAGCACATTAACGGTGCAGGAAATATCATGAATATTACGCATACAAAATATTATTAACTGCCAGTAACTGTGCCATCGAATCGTACCACAAGAATTCATTTAACAATACTTTGTTAGTGGTCTGAGGGACAAAAATATTAGAGCGAAACATAAAGGCTTGATGAAAGTTCCACAACGTTGTACTACTATATATATATTTCCTGTTTATGCAGGAGCATACCAATTGTACAGGCATGGATAAGTTATTATATAAATTACAGTTTGTTTGTTCAATCTAACATTAGAGTCAGTCAGAACAGTCTGCAAAATAGTCTGTCTGTGTAACACATAAAGAGATATAGAAATATTGTCTTCGCATTAACAAAAAACCCAGACTTCAGATGAATGTGATACAAATATCTGGGAAAAATAAAGCTTGAAGTCAATTCTCCTATAAAACTTTGTTGTGAACAGCATCCGTGAGATAAAGTTTATTGACGTATTATTTTGAGTCAATAATGCATTTATTCCATTTTTGTCAGCAGTCTTATCGTAGTTTTATAATAGGAAAGAAATTTGATCTTTGATACGAAAATTAGATAAGGTAGTGTTAGATTGTTTTACTGCATCAAATGGGGTCAATTCTAGAACTATTCATTTGCGCCATTTGCGTCAGCATGGCAGACTGTACATGTAAGTTGAGTAATACATTGAAAACTGTTTGAAAACCAGTTGTTTCTTTATATCAGATCAAGAATAATCCTTGTACAGAATGATAGCCAGCGTTTTCAAGTGGTTGCATCGGATCGTTCATGGAATTTGAGTTTGAATTTACATAAATGGTCATTTCAGTTTAGATGGGTTGTTCGACGTCGACCAGGAGGTATATAGAAGATTACGCTCAGCAGGGAGATAAAGTATGTAAATATGGAAAGAACATTATTATTTTGTGTACATATAAGTGTTTATAAATGTATATCATTGTATAGTAAACACTACCCATAATCTAGTTGTTTTTCATGTAATTTTGCGAAGTCTTAGAGTTTATTTAGTGTCATAATATTTAGTAATGAGTCTAGGCGTTATAGTGTTCTAATAGCTCATGCGTTTTAGAAATAAGTGGTGCGGTGTGATTGGCATAGTCATTGGGATGAAGCAGTTTATATAGCAAGCGTTTGAAGGTTATGATAGAGTCACAGGTCCTTATTTCTAGGGGTAAACTGTTCCAGATCTTAGAGTACATGACTAAGAAGAAGTTTGCACGGAGTGTTGTCTTACAGTTTTTCCTAGATACTGTGCACGTTTGGTTACGTAGGTTGTAAGAGCCTTCCGGTGAGAACTGTATCTCCTTACTGTCTGAGAATGATATTTTATGCAAGACTTTAAAGAAGAATGTTAGGTTAATGCTCAGTCGTCTCATCCAGAGTGGGTCGATACCTACAGTTATACACCTTGATGTGTAGTCCTTTTCGCAGTCAAATCCTAGTAGTTTAGACGTGAAGTATCGTTGGACACTTTCTATTTTAAGTTTGTCACTTACGCGAGTGCTGCTGAGAATAAATGGACAATATTCAAGTAGTGGTCTGACACAAGTTTTATATAATAATAGCTTCGCCTCGTAGTTGTGGAAATTCCTGAGTATGCATCCTAGGAGCATCCTCGATTTACGCGTCTGTGTCGCCACTTGCTCAGAAAATGTCAAGTCACTAGAGTACCTGAGTCCTAGGTCAGCAACACTTTGGAGTTTAGGCAAATCAAGAGATTCAAGTACCAGTTTAATGTTTATTGAGGGTGCACCGAAACAGATCCAACCACATTTTTTAAGGTTGAATTTTAGGTTCCATGTGGAGGACCATGCGGTTACTCGATCTAGTTCTTCCTGAACAGCTTTCTGGAAGTACCTTAAGTCATCACAGTGGAATGTGTAAGCTACTTTAAGATCATCTGCAAAGATGAATGGTTTGCCAAGTGAGAAACAGCTGCATATGTCGTTGACATATAGAGTGAATAGGAGGGGGCCTAAGACGCTACCTTGAACTACTCCAGAAGTGACTGGACTAGGTTTAGAATTTACAGACCCCAGTTTAACTACTTGGGACCTGTTGTTAAGGAATGATTCAATCCATCCTAATAATGGGTTACTTATTCCTAAAGAGTTTAGCTTATTTATTAGAAGCAAATGGTCAACGCGGTCAAAGGCTTTGGATATGTCGAAGTAGATGACCAGTACTAGTTGTTGTTTGTCTCGGCTGCTTGTTATGTAGTTAAAGAAGTCAAGGTGACATGTCATGCATGATCTGGATTTTAGGAATCCATGTTGGTTGGGACTTAGAATATTGCAGCTGAGCATATGTTTGAGGATATCATCTTTAACTATTCGTTCAATGATTCTAGATACTATGGGTGTAATATTGATTGGCCTATAGTTGTTGACTTCAGTTCTTCATCCGGATTTGTGTTTAGGTACTATAAATGTCGTTTTCCATTTATCTGGATAGGTTTGGCTTTCTAGGGACATTGTAAAAATCTTAAGTAATAAAACGGAAATGTCAGAACCACCGTGTTTATAAAGATACGATGGTATACCGTCAAAACCGGCACTACTAGAGCTTTTAAGAGTATTAACGGCTTGGTTAATATTAGAGTAAGTGAAATGAACTGTAGTGATTTGTTTCAGCGTTGAAGATGAAGGGAGTTCTATTTTAGATTGTAAACCGAGAAGTGGACTTGTAGGCTTAAGGTAGTTAGCTGCAAACGTCTCATTAAACAGTTCACACATGTCTGCATGGTTGCTGTATAGTTTGCCTTTGTTTATAAGGAGAGAAATTTTATGGCTTTGGCGATTCATTCGTTTCTTTAGTATTTCTGTGAGAGCACCTACTCTGGTCGTGCTGGCTAGTGCGGTGCATTCTTCATTTCTCATACGCAAGTTATGAGCTTGCGAGATGGAGCTAAAAGTACTAAGTATTGACCCTAGTGTACCAAAGTCGTGTTGCCTGAAGTAACTTGTTGACAGTCTTTTCAGTTTCCTACGATCCTTTGGCTTTATGAATGACTTTCTATGTGGGGAAAACTTTAGTGTTTGAAATGGGATGACAGCATCTAAGCATGTGTTGGAGTTGTAGTAAAATATGTCTAGAGCTTTCGAGAGGCTATCAGTATAGAAGTACTCACTCCATTCTGAGGATCTTAGCATTGATTTTACTAGAGTCCAGTCTGCCTTACTGTAGTTCCTGTAAGTTATTTGTTGTGAAGTAGGGGTATGGGCTGCATTGCTACTTGGTGGAAGTGGCAGTGCACACAGCACTGTTTTGTGGTCACACCCTGAAAACTCAGAACCTACTAGGGTTGATAGGGGACTTATATTGTGGCAGAAGATTAAGTCTAGTACGTTATTACCTCTTGTAGGGGTAGTGACATTTTGTTTCCAGCCAAGTATATCCAGTGTGCCTAAGAACTTATCAAGTTTAGTTGGACCTGTGGGTATATTCCAGTTGATTTCTGGTAAGTTAAAGTCTCCACATAGGATCTTATGATCGTATTGTAAGGTGGATAATTGCTCCAGAGAGTTAATAAGTTGGGTCTCGTAATTACTAAAGGTGCCAGGTGCTCTGTAGGTGCATCCAATTAATACTATTGCGTTATTTAAGTGTAAGTTAACCCATAAAGTCTCAGGCATGTTAAGTGTACTACTTTCTAGCTGTGATACAGTAAGTGCATTCAGAAAGTACATAAGACAACCCCCTCCCTTACCACCTTCCCTGTCACACCGAAAGTGTGTATAGTTATCTAAGCTTATCTCTTCATCCAGTATGTTCGAATTACACCAGGATTCAGTGATGACAATTATAGGGGGTTTGTATATTACTGTGAGTGCTCTGAGCATCGGTAGTTTATTTAGAACGGATCTAGCATTTATGAGGATTAGGTAAAGATGAGATTTGAAATAGCATTTGAAGTACTTAAGTTCGTTAATCAGCCCCGAATGTGGTTCAGCACCCAGTAGTACTGTTTGACATGACGACCCTATGTTAAGAGGAGTTTCAGCATCATGTTCACCTATGTCTATCGAGTTGGTGTGTGCTGTTTTCGGTGAAGAATTGAGCGTTGGAGTAGTGGATGTGCTATAGGCTAAGGCACTTTTATTTTTAGTTAAGCTAGAAACGGGGGTAGGGATCTTTATTTGACCTAAACTTGTGCATGTACCAAGTGTGCTCAGTGGATGCGGGCGAACTAGACTGTTCCTACATTCATGCAAAGGGGGAGCCAGCACTAGCGGTTTAGGAGTGTTAGCATCCCTACCAGCTGTTTTTTCAACGCTGACAGGGACGCAGGGGATAAAAAATGATTGGGACCTTGTGAAGACCATGGTCTATTATTCCACCCTATTGTTAGGTACTAGTTGTGTCCTTGTAAGGGTTTCGAATGTACTGCTTTGTGGGTTAGTTCCCAGCAGACTTGTACCGTAAATCCGATCAAAATTTATTTGCGTGCCATACTGTGATTGCCTTGAGTTGTTGGCGGTCGAGTTCTGACTGTTGTCACTTGTACTCTTGAGGGTGGCATTGTTTTGGCGTTGGTTATCAGTGTGGGCCATGGTGCTATTTCGCACGTTGTGGGTGCCAATACTATTGACCGTGGGGAATGTGGGCTTACTTATACTGCCATTGTTGTTGTTGGCATGATTTGGGGTCATATTCTTCTCTTTTTTACCGATGGACTTATGGCTAGGAGAGGAAAGGGTCAACTTTCGGGGGATTTTGACTTTTTTTCTTGGATTATTTAGTGACATGTCTAAATCTACGGTGGTAGGTGGTATAGTTTTATTGGCTATTTGATTACAATTTAGCGGCCTTTCGGTTGGTGTCGCTCTCTGAGAAGATAATTCTGTGTGGTTTGAGAGGAGTGGTGCGGTGGATTCTACGGTATCTCTCAAAGGGTTGGGTATAATTGCTGCTTGCAATGTCCTATTGTTTATTCCACAATTAGACTCAGTGTGATATTTATATACGCGCCTTTCTATGACGGTCTTATCCACCGCAACCTTTATTAGTTTGTAATTTCTGGCTTGCGATAGGGAGTGTTGGGAGTGGGTAAATTTTCTGGCCTCAGCCGGTGTTTCGAACTGAAAACGAATAGGACAACACTTGTCACGTTGACTCTTCTTCAGCCTGTAGCACTTAGTCTTGGAGTTGGGCATTTTCGCCTCAATAAGTAAGATACGCTGTACCTTTTTTAGTGCCTCATTGTCCGGAACGTTGTAGACAATAGCATTTAGTTTAGCATCGAGTCGTTTTGTTACTTCTGTAGTAACAAAGTTAATGAGGTTATCCACCTTAGATACCGATTCCGTGTCAAGTTTGTTAAGGTCTACATTTCTCATGAGGATAGTTAAAGGTGTCAGTTCACAGACCTGCGATCTGATATCGCTGATCTGATCTGATAATTTGGATATTTTGGTATTGGTATCAGAAATTCCTGGATTTACTGACTTGTTTTTTATTTCCCTTAACTCGGCCTTAAGTTCTCCTATAGACAACTTTAGGAGTTCTATTTCAGAAGATATTTCTGAAACAGAGCTTGAAGGCTGGAGCTTTTCGATAAGTACATAAGATGAAGGGAGGGTTTCTGTATGAGCAGAGGGTACTGAATTTTTGGGAGTAGTGCTAATACTAGCTGTCAGTGCAGTTTTATCCTCAGTTTCAGCTCGACGCTTACGACATACAAGTGGGTTATGTGGCTCAGTATAACCATTTGTAGGGAGTGTGTTGCTTGATGTAGCAATCAGCGACTTAAGATTAGTCATCAGATTTACAGGGGATTGAGTTCGTTGCTTTTTACTTTGGTTAACCATAACTATTTGATATGAGAGTTAATAGTTGTAGGTATAGAGGTAGTAGAGTACTTGTGCAAGTATTACAACAAGATAAATTTTATGTAACGAATCGAGCAAAAATGTAACGCAAACGTTGGACGTACCGCGTCATTGTCTCATTCACCAATTTTTCCTCTGCATGTGAAAAAGGTTGTCACTGTTAGCAATATGTAAGGTCCTCGCCTTTTGAAAGTCTTCTAATGCGTTCGCAGCTTCTTAAAATGTGCTGCTTCCGCTCGCACTGATTACCTGCGATGAAATTCTTGAAAAAGGCCCCACTAACGAAGCACATTCTTCGCTCAATACTCAAGATCAGATGGCCGGAAAGGATCAGCAACAAAGATCTCTGGGAGCGAACCAACCAGGAACCGATTGTGAAACAAATAGGCAGGAAGAAATGGAGATGGATCGGCCACACTCTGAGGAAACCAGCAAGTGACATCACTAGACAAGCCCTCGAGTGGAACTCGAAAGGGAAGCGACGAGTTGGTCGTCCAAGGGTGACCTGGAGGAGATCATGTGAAGAGGAGATGAAAGCATGTGGGCAGACCTGGAGCCAGGTGAAAACTCTAGCAGAGAACCGAACGCAATGGAGACGCATGGCTGAAGCCCTATGTTCCTTTAGGAACTGAAGGAAATAATAATAAATAAATAACGAAGCACATTATTGCCATAGCTTGTCACAGTTAATTCGCAAGAAACACAGGATACTAGACTATGTGAGTGAGAAATATCGAGGTAGATAGTAATGTACGTTCAACCACAAATCAAGAAATGGATTGAGACCCACGGGATGTTAGTCAGTGATAACCACCATAATGGCTAACCAATTTCAAGGGAGTGTACAACAGAAGAGCATTGTATCTGTATAAGAAACAGTGAAACAAGGTTGGAACAGTCTAATGTTACATTTATATTTATCACAGCTGCTTACAAAACACACATAACACAACCACACATAACCCTACCTACTTACGACAAATCAAAAATCCAATTGACCGCCACTGTTCTAGCCAATGAGAGACGAGAAAACCAGAAGCGAGGTTAATTTAAAACGAGACAACGTTTATCGTCACCCTCATTTTAAACAACCGGACTCATTCACTGACACTGCGTCAGCAGACTCTCAACATTCCTCAACCAAAACATATAGCAGCAAAAAATAGGAAAGCCACGTCAGAAGTAAATATGGTGAGTGTAAAAGGAAATTCGTACTACAGCAAATTATGTTGACAAACACCATTGGAGCTATCTGTTCCACCCTTGTACAACGAACACGAGTAAGTGTCTACGGCCGACAAATCTCCCATACATTTGTTGTACATGTGAAACACATGGTGACCAGCTGATACTGTGACGGTCACAATAACGATTGTCTAAATTTTATATATAGACATAATTTTTCTGAAATACTGCACTTGTAAGCACATTACTGTCTGCCACTAAGAATCTGGGAAGCCTGTTGGTTGCACACTGTTTTAACTCATCAATGTCCCCCAGATATAAACTGTAATGCATGATAAGCTTGGCTGTTTTCTAATGTTTAAACTATGGTTGTTTAATTTCAGGTTGGCTACATAGAGTGAAGGGATGACCAATAGGAAAAGCCCTTCCCCTTTCACCTAACCAATATAATATATAATACGATATATTTATTCCTATCTATGCAATCCTTGACCTTGAGTCTTCTTTCTATCTAGCACGCGTGACTTGTGTGGATCCCCTGCTAACGTGCGCTTTGCTGTCTGTTTCAAATCATTACTTGACGACTGGAATAACGATACTTCTGCCAACCACCTTCGCTGCCGATAAGAGCCGGTAGAAGCTCTCTATGTCAACTGTTTTTTCCTGCATCACCTTTTTGGTAGAACAGTAGCGCATCATTGCTGTCACCAATGACGATTTAGTACAGTAGGCCCAGGAGTAGACAAGGTAGGAAATTCCGTAGCGCGAACTACTAAGCTTATTAACAGTCATATCAAGATTTGAATGACATATAAAGCTGCTACCACTAACATCTACTGCTTTGTTCAGCTTCTTATCAATATGAGATCCGGTGGACCCTAAACAGACTCGTGGGGCATCTTATGAGCCAGCGTGTTAAACCTTTTCGGATATTTGAGCCTTACTTCTAAGCCCACTACCACCAATATGTCTTATAAACTTTTTTGCTTGAGCACACTTATTCCAGTGGATCTCATCTGCCCCAATTTTTTATGGAGCTAGTACTGACTCCATTCACTCGTACTTGCTGAGCACTTAGGTTTCAGTTGTCAAGAAAACAACAGCTTGCCTGAGCAAAATTATGTTGTTATCGAAACTATAGTAGTTTTGACATTAAGACCAGTATTGTTAGTATTACATATTGTAAATTTACATTGTCATTCTAAGGATCGTATGTATATTTTTTATATATTTCATACTTATTTTAACCTTTTCGGTTGTACATTGGCCCTACTTGTCTTTATTCAACCTTATTGTTTCCGAGGAACTCCTTACCCTTAGAATAGCTCTGCAACGCGAGTGGGTGTATTATTTACGTGAATATTGGTTGGTTATCATTTCAGTACAATCACCCGAGGAAAATGATAGGAAATTCAAGACTTCCGTTGAACACTGAGAATGGCTACAAAAAAAGGATCTTTGTGGCACTGTCCTGATTAGAAATCAATCAATCAAAATGTTGAAATAGTACAAAATCTATCGATATTTCATGGTACGAAATTACTTTGTACTTGGTCATTCCTGTAAAAAATGACATGCACTTCATATATATTTATTTGTTCATATGAAAAATGTTATTAAGGTAACAAGATGAAGCGGGATTCAAGCATTTTATTTACCCACACACACTCTGCAAAAGCCAAGTGTGCCCAGTTTCGTGGACAAAGATATGATACACTACTCTTGAGAAAGTGAAGGACTTAAACAGTACGTCTGTGTGTCAACTAGTTTGGCGAATATTCCAAGTATCTTTGAAGTGTCCCACCTCTTTGGAGAGCCCGGTTCCAATAGCAACTAAAATTCTCGATAGCGTTACTGACAGTTTCCGATCTGCTCATTTGGAGTTCAACAATTGCCATATTTCATATTCAGTGGAGCTATTGGTATTTCCAGTCAGAAGTTTTCTGGAACTACTTGTACAAGTTGTACTTGTTTCTCAAGAAACTAATCAGAGTTTCTCCTAGCTCCTCTGGATTCCCTGACGTAGAGGCGTAGGGTCGCTGCAGCACAGTATGCTGTGGTGGCACAGATCCAGCTAGTGATGAAGGAATTCAGAAGAATGAGACGAGTAACGGAGTGGGAACTAGATCTTCTTTATGGTTCGTAGGACTTTCCTCATTTACTGAATGATGAATGTATTTCGGTTTGTCCGAATACGTCTTTTGCTTCGCCTGCCGACGGCAGTGCTTTCATATGGAAGTGTTCGAAACCAAAAATTGGTCTTATGCAATAATAAAAGCTGTCAGTCGGTAATATGAATAACTATTTTGATAGAATTTGTGGTTCTCAAACTGAGGAGTCCAACGTCATCTGTACTTACTCGGCTTCTTATTTTTTTCCATTAACTTATTCTCGGCATCCTTCCACCGAAACGTTGCCTCCAAGCATTCACTAGTAGTAGTCCTGTTGTCATTTTCTGGAATTTATCAGAACTTGATCATATGAAAGCATATAAGCTGACAATACGACTCCCGTACGTTAGGATAAATACTTAACCCTCTTAGCTCTACCTCACAAGGAACGAAGAACGTACAGCATTAGACAGCCCTCTTAAAGTGTGTGATCTAACAGAAATCCTTAAGGAGCGATTGAATCGCTTCTCTCTTCACAGACAAAATTCAGGCTATGCAATGACTCTGAGGACACGTGCACCTTATTTAATAATAATAATAGTATATTCTCATTTTATTTAACAAGAAATTTGGAGCTGATTATCTTAATCCCAATCGCATTTCTCGGCACACATTCTACTGATATGGTGAAACTCCCGTATTTTCCCATAATAAAACAAACTAGCACCGTTGAGTTCACGTACGCTGACACTAATCAAGCCATTAAGACCTGTTGTGCTGCTTTATTTTGACTAAACTAGAGTACACGTATATTCTAGTACTTCCTCGCGTTTATGATTGTGTGCTAACGTTGTGATTACTCGACGTCCACAACGTAATTCAAAAGGCACTTGCGAAGGAATACGACAGTGTATTATTGCAGCAATTAAAATTCAAAAATCGAGCGAGTACAAAAGGTATCAATTGTTAACATGCAAGATTTAGAGTAATAAACAAATCAAAGTACAATTACACAATGAAAGTATAGTACGATGATGAGTAATAAAATGGGTCACTACAATAGCCCCTCCGTAGAATGCAGGTAAATGAAGTTTACCTGTATTCGGAATGATATTGTAAATTACAATTACAGAAGAAATATGTACGAGTTTCTGGTATGAAAACCGAATTGAGGATTTTAAGTTTTTGAGGTTTGATAATATAACTGCATATATGCAAAAATGTTAACAACTTCGAAACGAACCAAAATGTTTAGAAAGTTGTGCAAAATGTAACAATAAATCCAGAAAAATTGTTAGAATAATAATGAGGTTGTTATTGTAAAGAGTTATAGAATAGATTTATATCTTACATACAGTTAATAGTACAGTAATAAGATAGTATGGAAATGAATTAGAAATAAATTGTCTGTACAAATCTTTGTGGCCAATGTACTCGTCTGCCTGATCTTGTGATTCTTTCTGTTTTGTTAGACGGAATATCACCAGATTTTGAATCTTTAGATGATGTTGATTTGGGTAAACATTCAGTCACCTCTATTTCCATGAAAGCTGGTTTTACGCGATCGATGCTTACAATCCCGTGTTTTCCTCCGCGTTCGACAGTGATGATTTTGCTTGTTCTGCTTATTACTTTGAATGGTCCGTCATAAGGTGGTTGAAGTGGTTTCCTTACACCGTCGTGTCGTATGAAAACATGCGTGCAATTTTCTAGTTTTTCAGGCATGTATGCTTGGTTGAGCTGATGTCGCGGTGGGTGATATCTTAAAAGGCTCATATGTTGTCTCAGTTGTTGTACAAAAGTAGTTTCGTCAGCTGGAACTTCAGTGGCTGGGTTGAAATATTCTCCAGGTAGTCGTAAAGTAGTTCCATAAACTAATTCTGCTGGACAACATTTGATATCTTGTTTTATTGTCGAACGTATTCCAAGAAGTACAAGAGGTAATTTATCGCTCCACTTATCATCATCCTTCACTGCCATCAATGATGCTTTCAGTTGACGATGAAATCTCTCCACTAAGCCGTTTGAACTGGGATGATATGCAGTAGTACGTATACGTTTGATTCCCAGTAGTTCTGTGAGTTGTTGGAATAAATGGCTTTCGAATTGGGCACCTCTGTCTGTAGTAATAATGGTGGGCACTCCGAAGTTGGAAATCCAATTTTGTATGACGCTCTTTGCAACAGTTTCAGCAGAAATATCAGGTAAGGGACAAGCTACTGGCCATCTCGTAAATCTGTCAATACACGTTACAATGTACGTAAAGCCATTAGATGGTGGTAACGGTCCAACGATGTCAATGTGTATGTGTTGGAACCTACTATCAGGTTCTGGAAACTGGCCATTAGGCGAAACTGTATGTCGTTATACTTTTGACTTTTGGCAGGCTAAACATGACCTGGCCCACTGTTTAATCTCCCGATTCATATTCGGCCATACATATCGGTCACTTACCAGTTTAACTGTTGCTTGGATGCCAGGGTGAGAAATGCCATGTATTTTGGAAAAAACTGATCTTCGCATTTCTAGTGAGACAAAAGGGCGCGGTTTACCTTTGGAAACATCACACGTAATAGTTAGGCCTTCATCAAGCATAACATCTTGCAAACGTAAGGAAGTACTCGTGCTATTTTTTATTCTTTTCAGATCCTCGTCCATAGTTTGCAGTCTAGCCATATTTTTAAGATCAAACTGGTTTTTTTCTAAGGTATTTATATGGATGCGGGATAACGCATCTGCTACCTCGTTTTTATGTCCTTTTATGAATCTAATATGTATATAAGTCGGTAGGTGAATGTTAGTCAATCACTATACATATCAGAGCTCTTTCATATTTAACTTTACTACAACCATTTTACAGAAAATGAATCGTGTTAAGTCAATATCAATCAAGTATCACGATTATACCATGACTTTGGATAGCGAGCAACAACTCATACCGTTGTCAAAGTGGCATAATCTACTTGTTCTGGCAATATATGATCCCCTTCTGTCTCTTTATGATGCCATAACTAACAGTTTTAATTTATACCTGGTAAAATACTACTCACCTGTTTCAACCACCCAAAGTAAATGACAAGTGCCTTGCTCAGCTTATTTTGCAACCAAGCAAAACCTCGAATAAAACTTCTGACAGAATAGGTCATGACACCGAGAGGAGTTCCCCAAATTACCCGGTAATTTTTACTCTTAATGTGTTAAACTACTAAATTCCAGCATGTCAATCCGCAAATGAGTCAATATAATGGAAGGCTTAAATAATTAAAAGTCATCCTTTCATTCTGATTGGTCAGTACTATCTTCAGACATTCTTTACGTTCATCATCCTGATGAGAAATACTTGCACAATTTATTTACAGGCATTTGGAGAGAAACAGGTGTGCTCAAACTAAAGCCTTATGTACACTTCTGGCAAAAAAAGTTATCTTTTTTTGCACATTGCTAATATAATATATAATGCTGATAAACACGACAGATCACGTTCTACAAACACCAAGTCGGAATTCCTATAAGAGTGTTCAAAACCTCTTTAGCTTCTCGTTCGAATTCTTTATGGACAAACTAGAGCCACAACTCAAGGGAGGACCTGCTGTCCATATTATTTGTACAGTAATCAATTTGTTTTCATACTCAAACTTATAAGGAATAGATATGTACTCCTTTCGTCAGAAAATGTTCAGTTGCTTTAAGCAGCCTAATCTAACAATTGATTACCCCTATAGATGAGTGGGATGACCTTCACGTACACTTCTAACTACTATGCTCCAAAAATAATAATCAGCACCACGTATCAGAATGCAGTGAAATAATTTCTTGTGAAGTGAACTGAGAAATGAACTCGGTGTCGGAGTTCTCTTGGCGAGTACTTGTCGTGCTTTGCATTCATGGCCTTGGTTAGTGGTTTGTGTAGATGGTAAACGGTATTCCTTCTACCATATGACGAAAATGTTTAACAGCAAGATAGACTGCTAGTAATTCTCTACTGAATGCACTATATCTTGATTGAGTGGCGTCTAGACGTTTGGAGAAAAAGGAGAGAGGTTGCCATTTCCCAGCAGAAAATTGTTGAAGAACTGCACCGACGGCGACGTCTGATGCATCTGTCATAATCGCTATAGGAGCGTCACGACGTACTAGTAAAGTTTCTGAGCTTAGAGTTTGTTTCAGCTTTTCAAATGCCTCGATTGCTGAAGTACTCATGTGCAGCGATTTTGCATGACCTTTTAGTAGATCTGTCAGGGGTTGGGCCAGCTGTGCACAGTGAGGAATGAAACGGCGATAAAAATTGACGAGACCAAGAAATCTGTGTAACTTTTTGAAGGAATCTGGAATCGGGTATTCTTTTATGACTTGTAGCTGTTCTGCTATTGGTCGAATGCCTTGATTGTCTACCTGATGTCCCAAACATTTTATAGTTTTCTTACCGAATTCACATTTACTTGGTTTAATGACAATTCCATATTCGGCTAAACGTTTAAAGAGTGTTTCTAAGTGATGTTGGTGCTCCTCAGGGGATTTACTTGCAACCAGTATATCATCGATATAAGCGTAAGTGAATGGGAGGCCGTGTAATACCTGGTCAATGAATCTCTGAAATGTTTGAGCTGCGTTAGTCAAGCCAAATGGTAGGCGGACGAGCTCGAATAAGCCAAAAGGAGTGGTTACCGCCGTTTTGGGGATGTCCTTGGGCTCGACCGGTATATGGTAGTATGCACGAACGAGGTCAATTTTGGAAAATATCTGGGCACCTGCCATGTTATGGAAAAAATCGTGGATGTGCGGAATTGGGTATCTATCTGCTATCGTCTGCTTATTTAAAGCTCGGTAATCTCCACATGGTCGTATCTCTGTTGAGCTTTTCTTTGGTACCATATGCAGTGGTGATGACCATGGGCTGTTTGACGGTCGTATTATTCCTAGATCCAATAATCTGTTGAACTCTGCTTTTGCTATTTGCATTTTGGCTGGATCTAAACAACGTGGTTTTGCTGAGACCGGTGGACCTTTAGTTACAATATGGTGTGTAACGTTGCGTTTGAGAGAGGCTGTGGAGTAATCGCTCTGTGTCAGTTCAGGAAATTTCTTTAGCAAAATATCGTACCTGGATAATTGATTTACCAAATTGGTATATGGAGATGCTGGTGTGCGTGTGACCATCAAGTTCAGTGATGATGCATGGCTAATCGTACCAGCAATATACGTTTTATTGAGCGAATCTATTAGCTTGGGGCTTATCGGATCAACTAGCAGTTTGCGTTGCTGTAGAAAATCGATACCAAGGATTGGGGATGGGACGTCTGCGATGATGAACGACCAAGTGTAAGTATTCTGCAGACCAAAATCCAAAGTACAATTATACAATGAAAGTATAGTACGATGATGAGTAATAAAATGGGTCACTACAGACCTTCAAATCTGTCGTGGTATCGGAACTGACACTATACCATAGTATTGCTGTAAATATGACGGTCCTTGTTTTCCTACACTACTGCTCAAAATCTTTCCAGTAACCTTGGAAATTCAAACCTATTTGTTTTTCCCCTCACCATATCATGTAAACAGAACATCATATTCAATATTTTTAATCATGCAAGGATTTGTATACCGCATCGACAATACTGTGTGAAACAAGCCCACGGCAATTTCCACTTGTATTATTATTACCTTAGCTGTTATCATTATTATTATTATTTCCATTTAAATGCTGCATGTTTTCTATTTTTCTTTATATTAACCCTATTGTAAATGTAGAAAAATTTTCTGTGTGATTAATTTTATTTATAATTTGAGGAAATTAGATGTAATATTGTGATTAATGCTGAAAATTCCATTCTGTATCACAAGTACTGTTTTTGGAATAAAGTAAATTATTATTATTACTATTATTAAAACGACATTTATTACACTCAGGCACAAGTGCGGCTTGGAAACAAAAGTCAACAGCTACAGGTCAACCGATATCACACCAATACCATCTAGAATTATGGAAAGACTAACTTATACAGTTGCAAGGAATTGCATACAAACACTATTCAAGAGGGCCAGCCAGGACTCATTGCAGCACTCCTCCCTTAAGGAAAATTGTAGAAAGATATCTCATGGACGTCTTCCAAAAGAATGGATGTCCACGGAACTCCACATCAAAATATATATACCCCCAAGCCAACCTATCAAACCAAAAGCCCCCAAGGAAAGCACAAAGAAAATCGCCCTACCATATATAAAGGATCTCTCAGAAATAACTACAAGACTCCTCAAACCTTTAGGAATTGACGTCACACACAAACCGACAAAATCACTTCACTCAGTTCTATGTCAACCAAAACACTCAACAATGAAAGAAGTTAAAAGCAACATCATCTACAAAATAAACTGCAACAACTGCGAAGAACACTACATTGGTCAAAGTGGACGTCCCCATTCGTCTTCGTATCCACGAACATAAGCTAGCCGTCAAAAGACATGATGACATCCACTCCCTCATATCACTACATACAGACAACCACGGACATCCATGCGACTGGGACAACCAAAGTTCAAATATTAGACAGAGAAAACAACAAGAATGCTAGAGAATTTTTAGAAGCTTGGCATTCCAGTGAATCATCAATCAAGCAAATTAACTATCCCGCTCAAAGAACACAACCACATCAAAATCATCCACCTGAGCTACAAATCTTCTGCATCATATCTAAGTCAGAACCTCGGTTAACTATACTAGCACACCATCGAGCTTCCATCCAGGAAACAACAGAGAAATCACTATTTCAGATTATGTAAAGTCCAGGCATAAATTCTCCGAAGACGAACTCCTAAACCTCGCTTGACGAGAAGTCTAGCTCTAGAAATACGTGAAGTCCGGCGAGGGACTGGCAACCCCACCCATAAAAAGGCACTACTCGTACTATAACTGGTGAAAGGATCAACTCCATTCACAGTAGTAACAGTCTTAATACACCTCATACTACAAACGACATATAATTAATCCCAGCATTACTCCTTTTGGAGTCAACCAAAGCTACGACAGTCGGGTGGCGGGACGAGCTACGCAGAAGTTTACCGAAAATCAGGAACCTATACCTCACAATCAAGAGGCGAGTACAAAGAAATCAAATTGGTTTATACTAGCTCGTAAAAACGATATTGGATATTGGATCAGGACTCAAGCTTAAAGCTCTATTCTCCCATTGGAACGCAAAGGAATTTTAACATTAACGGGAAGTGCTCACACTCTGAATAGAATGTGGCTAGTGATACCTCTCTACCCAAACCTCAGTTGGGGGAAACGGGATCTAAATCTGTTACCCAGTCATTGGTAGTTGAGCGACCACATCAACGAGCCACACAATGAATCATTTGAAGATTTCACCAATAGAACAGACTTTGTCTTTATGAGAAAATTAAGTACTCATAGGTATATGTATATATTTTTAAAAAGTTCACTAATAGACTACTGATTTCTTTTCATAATGAAATGCATCATGAAAACATTGATTACAGCAGAAACACAGAGATCAAATACAAAAAAAGAGAAAGTACAGGTAATAATGAAATCAAGTTCTGGTTTTCAGTATTCGTTCACCTGACACCAACATCCCAAATGTCACAGATTTTCACCATGAATAAATTTATTGATGAGATGAAAAGCAGCAGCAGGTTTATCTCCAGGCACCATATGTCCTGCTCCACGAACTGTAGCATACATTAGAATTGAACCATGACCTTCAAACATTTTGTAAAATCCACCAACCTGTTTTGTGCCATCACTCTCCGTGTATAACCAAAATCGACGTGATAAAGTAGGCTGTAATTTAAAGTAAAAGACGAGAGGCAGGGGGGGGGGTGGATTTACCAAACAAATATTCCGTTAAGTAGATAACAATCAATTAGTTAGTGGTAGTGGTTCAGGATCGTATCCCAACTGATGCATACCTATACATCGCCTAACCGATAATAAATCCGCGGAAAAGAGATTGGGTGCGTGAGGCTAGTAACTCCACCCCGTAAGAGCAAACAACACCCTCCCTGTTGAAACTTCAAAGCTCAACCTGCAAGGCCCTAATCCCAACAGGGATACAAAGGAACGCAAAAAGAAGGTTAACGTGAAGACGTATTGATTGATACACCTTGATTAAGAAACATGACAACATTTTAAGTCGGCTGAAGTTAAACAATAGCGACCAACGGCAGTCATGGCATAAATGACACTGAAGCGGATAATCAGAATAAGTGTCTGAAGATGACATTTTTCAAACTGCTGTAAAGGCAACTCCCAACTACTGTTCACCACAGTGTATCGGTGCTCATCTTACTGAATCAACTTTTAGTGTCAGAGAAGTTGCAGTTGAGTGTTAGCCCTAAGGGGTATTTGGCACTTCTTCCACATTAAATCCACTCCTTGTTATTCTGAATAGGATTTCTTAACGAAACTTAACTCATTTTTTCTGTGTTACAACTGCTATTCAGAGGAAAGATGTTTTGGCTGCTTCATAGTTATTCTACTTCCTTATTCATCTTGTATTGTTTAGTATGCGGGTAATATCTACACGTGATTGAAGGTAGTTGAGAAGACTGTTTAAATGTCCAAACAGTTTTTGCTTTGAGTCCTGTTTGAAGTCACTTGAATCCATGATGAATACAGTCACACTTATTGTGGGGGAATTGATGACTCAACTACTACTCAGTTTTCTCAATACTCCCACCCTTCAGACTAATGTAAGGGGTGGGGGACCTACAAAACCCTGGGATCCACCAGCTGAGCATTGACTGATCGAACCAATGAAATCTGATGTCTCATCACTCGGACATGAAGACATTCTCACCATTCTCACAATACACATATTCAGGGCTACTTATCTTGTTCTTATTCATTATGACAGAATCTGATATCTCCTGTGTATGTATATCAGTGATTGATGTGAATGAACAGTAGAATATGAAAAAAAATATCTATGAGAGATTCTCCCTTCTCACTCCCATAACAACCTCTTCGTCACGCCTTCCTCTTTTCAGTCTTTGTGGGTTATAACAACCACCAGTCCAACTACTACTAATACGTCATTCATTACATCTCGATTAGCATTTCGATGAGTTACTAACTTAACAATAAATGAAACCATGTGTTCTTCTACTGAAAAGGTTCTATAAGTAGTATATTGTGCGCATCATGTCTTCTATAAGAATATTTTATAGTGGGGCAACAAATAAAGTCGAGAATAAGAAAAATAGAAGATTCCTGTCGCAAAATGCATAAGAAAGCACGAAAGGAGGATAAAAGAACAAGCACAAAACGAAGAACATATGCAAATAAGGATTTCAATATAATCTCTACAAAATTTCACCATAACTTGTGGTTAAGGAGGACGTCAGTCGGAAATAGAACCTGGACCATATGCTTGGCTGGCTATCGTCCTACAATTGAACCATTAGAGCTTTTTGATCAAAGGTTCCTGCGTTCTATTTCCCGTGTGTGTGGCATAACAGAGTGAACAATATTCAAGCTAGGTGACGAGTGGTAGGTAAGGAGGGGAAATCAGTCGACAAGGCTGTGAATTTACATGGATTGAGATTGTTAGGACATGTGTTGCGCATGTCTACGCGTCGCCTTCCTGGACAGGCGATGACAGCTAACTTGTGATCACGTTGGAAAAGAGCCAGCTAGTGGTGGTCGAACTAAAACACAGCATCAGACAATGAAATCCATAACACTTAGTTTAATCCAGCCACATCGAGAGATGTATTTCGGTGTCTGGTTGGGGTCCTCGAGTTGGTAAGAACCAATGAAAGCTGGAGATAATTGGTGATATGGCTCAAAATCATTGTCAATGGCTGGCACAAATGCATTCACTCTTTGTGATTCATCGTATGCAGTAAAACTCTATTGTTCTTCTATATTACTATTCTTTTCACCTCACATTTCCGTTTATTATCTCTCACTTGAACCACTCTTTACTGTCTTCTGTTGATTTGTGAGCTACATGGAGGGTGAGTAGCAAGTCGAACTGCTGCACACTTATGCGAAATTCTACGTTAAAGCCAGTCAGTCACCATAACTTGAGATCATTTTGTCAAATAAGCAATCCGTTACTAGGTGCTACCATATTCCACTGTCACACTACTACCACCACTAATGACAATAATAATAATAATAATCAATATTATAATTCTCTCACCTTTAATTTCAAATTATCTACAAACATTTCATCACCGAAATAATTACAAGCCATATCAATATCACCATTGTAAATCAGTGTAGAGATCTAAAAGACAATAAAAAGAAGAAGAAGAAGGAGGACGACGAAATGATGAAACATTAACTACGCTTAAAATACAATTTGATTCTATCTGTGAGAAAATAACATGTTAGAAAACAGACAATACACACACACACATGAACGCACGCACAGACAGAAAAGATTCCACAGAAAATGAAAACAATGGCGTATCATACTGACTTATCTCCGAAAGTATTTTTAACAGTCTGTCAGAGAGTCTCATCAGCACCTGCCTTCTCTTGCTTCCTTACTGAACATCAGATGGCTTCCTAGTCAGAAATAATTATCGACAAGGGATTTCTTTGACAGAGGACAGCCTGTTGTGCAACAAATAAGCAAAAGGAAATGGCGACGGGCTGAATATTCGTTGGAGGAGGTCTTCAAAGTAGCATCACAAGCCAGTCAGACCACTAGAGTGGGCCCAAGGGTAACATGGAGATGACATGGTGAGGCTTATAGACATTCATGGAGTCAGTTGAAAATGGTATCAGAGAACTGATCACAATGGAGATATAAGTGGCTGAAGCCGTATTATTCAACTTGGAACTTCAGGAAGAGAAGCTTACAGCTTGAAGTCCAGTGTGCTTCCTCAAAGCAGACTTTTTCTAACAAATCAAGGGAAAAAAATAAACTACTTGACCATTACTTAACTACTGTATAAACCAAACACATTCGGGATTATGCATAAAATCGGGAAAACAGAATTAGTTTAAGATACAAGACAATAGTAGTGGATCATGATTATATCAATAGTAAAATATGTGCGTGCATGTATGTACATATGTGTGGTTCCCCCGTAACTGTGGAGCCAGGTAAACATTGGTCGTTCGACGCGTATCCTGTCGAAAAAAGGGTTGAAGATCACTAGTTAGCCCATATGATTACAGAAAGGTAGTAGTAGTAGTGGCTCTAATAAGGAGTGCAGTAACACACAACATCAACAACAACACTCCTCCTTTAAAGTAATGTATAAAATGAAGAACAACCGTCTATCAAAGACAATATATGCCTTCATCCCCACTCTCGGAATTTCTGAAGCTCCTCTAGCCATTCATCAGATAGAGAAATTAATCTTCTGCATATGAAGCAAAATTATTCAACCACTTCTACTATCACACTCTGGTAACAGCCTCGTTGTTTCCTGCTAACCTGATTTCTCTTTGTCTATTTGTTTGTCTGTTTTATAACTGTTTGTAACTCTGGTATTTCTTTAGAACTCTTACACATAATTCTATATTTCCCTTCGTTTCTATGTGCCATCCTGGTTACAACTCATTCACTGAAATTGTGCAACTTATTATGTAACTCCAGTGTACTTAATCAACTCCTCTTATACATCGACTCATATTAACAACTATGGTTATGACAACTCATCACTTTCTGTTACTGCCTTCATTTGTGAAGAATAATTGTATATAAATGCCAGGGTGTCATGGAGAGCTATTTTGTCGCCCCCGAGTTTGCCACTCTTCGGCAGTACGCACCCAAAGGGTCTCGAACCCAGAACTTCCTAGTTGCAAAGCAAGCTCTTGGATCATTCAGTCACCGGAATTGTACAGCTAAGGAGTAAAATTAATTCGACGAAAAGAGCATGTTTTCGTACTGAACTATTTGTTTTGCTGTACTCATTATTATTGCCAGAATGGGGATTATTCATGAATTTTTAAAAAATCCACCTCAATTCAATTCGTGAGGTGTCTAGTTTAATTGTCATCAAAAGCACTTTCATCAACAAGTTCTGTTAGGCACATAAACTATCACACGTGGGTTAGAGTAAACAATACGGGATTATGGAGGTGGAAATATAAAACGGTTTAAATTAAAACAAGGTTTAAAAATGAAAGCAGAACATTAAGGCTAAGCATATACTGAAAGTGCAGTTTAATATTATGTGATGTATGGAACTGTTATAGACAAAATATAACACAGTATGAACACAATACAAACGAGACCTCATTTTACGGAAGGTCAGCTATGAAGAATAACAAGTGACGATTCAACAACTTACCAATAAATGACACCTTGAAAAATCAATGCGAAAAATCGCATAATACATAAATAACATTACTGACTACTACAAAAAACAACAACATACTTAAGACGGATATAAGAATATTAATTAATATAAGCAGGGTGACGACCTTTGAGATGCTGCACAATGTGGGTTTTACTGAATGGAAACTAAATCGGATGCAAATCCACCAAGATGCCCTGATTTGTTTCAAGTTTGACAATGAATGAGTATCAGTTAGAGAACCACTGTAGATAACTATGGAGTACTGGACACCTGTTTTGTCCTAGTTCGGGACTCACCGGCAGCATGCACCCACCTCCACTGCAGAGTTCGAACACGGGACCTTCCACTAAACAAGGAAGGCTCGAAGACCATTCAGTGTCAATAGCCAGCCCATGAATTCTAACTTCTACTAATTCGTGATTGTAGCGCGACCGGTGAGAGCCAATGTCATCGGCGAGAATTTGTCCTCACTCCAGACAAATCAAATCCCTACAAAAACTAACTCTTGGAAATTGATCTGATGCTCGCTGGTTAATGGCTTTAGGATAAAGTTGCCTAGAATTCTAGTGAAAGGTGGTGACTAGTGGGGTCTACTTGGTCGGGAGTGAAGACAAATACTTACAGACGACATTAATTTTAGCCGGTTGCACTAAAACCGAGAATTGGTAGAAGTTAGAATTCATAGGCTGGCTAATGGGTCGGGTCCCACAGTGGTTGAATATTTTACGAGTATGCCTTTCAACCTAAAGGTCCTGGGCTCCACCCTGACAGTGGGTGTTTACTGCCAGTGAGTTATAAATTAGGAAAAAAGAGCTATCCAGTACTCTCTAGTTACCATCCATAATTCTCGAACTGATATCAATCCTTGACCAAACTGGAAACGAATACTAATCCCTCAACCCTTACCTAACTTAAAACTCACACAGCTCAGGATGAAATTTCACAAAATAGTTTTCTTTGAAAGCCAAGATTATTCACAGCAATCAAGAAAGTAGGCATCGTTGCTACATAGTGCTATAAACTACTCATTGATTGAAATAAGTAGTTGAACATCACTCTCACATCTAACGGTAGTGTTCGCTAGCCAGCAAAATCGAAGTAATCTAAACATCAGACAGCCGCTTCACTCATTTTATCACAGAGTTCATCATCAGTGGTACGCCGATTTTGACTAAACTAAGACAGACAGCCAAATCAATACAAACTATCCGAGTTCCGACTAACCACTAACTAATTCGGTGAACTGTTGAATTCACTGAATCAAATTCATACTCAGCAATTTACACACACTTCCGCGTGGAATTTCACCACAGTTACTTTTGAAAACCAAAATCTTAACCACAGTCTAGCAGCAAGACTTCACCTTAACTCTAAGAGTACTACCCCAAAACTTAAGTCTTAATTATCAACCCTAAAATCTAATCTCTTCAGCTAACACTAATTGCACGCACATGACCTAAACCAAAAAAAAATTATCCTAATTCGAACTACAAACTAAAAGACTAAGATGGAACTGAAGAGTAGATAATGAATAGAATTAGGGCTAAATAAGAAACGGTCTGACCAGTTTTTTTCAAGATCACTCGACAGGTTGTTGATATCAGCTGCACATCCTACATTGTTACTAAGGCGTGAATTTAAACTACTTATTGGCAGTAAGTAGTATAAAGGTAAACACACACATAAAGGCAAAGGTGTCAAAAGGACAAATTAAGAAAAGAATTAACAATCAAGTCACTTGGGTTGATTGTGACAAGCAGTGGACTGGAGGATGTGCATTTCATCCCAACTGAAACTCCTCAGATGCATATACTTCCAACCTACAGTGAGTGATGGTGTTTTCTTAGTCACATCCAAACCCATCACAGATCGTTTCGAATGCCAATGAATTATCATTCAGTGGAGATTGCAGATATATCCAACTGACGAGTCCCAAATAGGACGAAGCACAAGTCGTGTTGTATTCCACTGATAGCCTAAAACAGCCATCATCAAGTAACATCGTGGTTATCTCCAGATATTGTAGTCGCGTCCATGCTGGGAGTTGAAATGTTAAAAGATACCAAGCAATTCGATCCCAGAAAAAAAACTAATCAACGGGGAATACAATAAGATAATAACACAACTGAACGACTTACACCGGATTGAAGTAGTTTCATATACTGTTCAGATAAATCTTTATAAGTACGAATGTAATTAACATTGACTTCATCACTGCATATATCCCATTCCTTTGGCACATCTGGTTTTACATTGATAAGTCGACGAACAACAGGTGAGTTTAAATAACTACGTATCAGTGTATCATCTACACACGGTATTGTTAAACGTGTAGTTAGATTACGACGTAGTGCAGAACTGAAAAAACAAAGCAGAAAAAAAAATTAAATCACATCGAAGCCAACTACTTGACCCAACAAAAACCAAGTGCATAATTCATTAGGAAAATATTCTTTAAGCCAATAATTATTGTGGATTGAGATGATCGCCTACTAGCGCGTCGGTGGCACAGTGGTTAAGACTCTCGCCGACCATGCAAGTGGTCCGGGGTTCGACCCCCTGCCGACGCACACCCAATATCTATGGTCGGCCTGTAAATTTTGGCTACCAATATCCATGCTGAAAATTCCATACTTGTACCGAAAATATGGTGTGGCATCAAGCTGTAATCAAAATAAAAAAATAAAAATAGGCGAACAATATCAGTCAAAAGATGACGCCATATATTACTGATAGTCTAACATAAGCAGTTGGATACTCCGTACATTGAAGATGAGGCAGTAACTCATCGAAGAAGACATTGCGAAATGGTCGCGCTATTTCGTGAATTGGCAGAAGTTAGAATTCATGGGCTGGCCATTGGATCGGGTCCCAGTGGCTCAATGGTCTACGAGCTCGCCTTGAGACCAAAAGGTCCTGGGTTCGAACCCCGGTGGGTGCGTACTGCTGAAGATTCCCAAACTAGGTTCTCCAGTGGTTCTCTAACTGATGTCAGCTCATGATGAAATCCTCCAACCGATCAAACAAAATCCCTACAAAACCAATACTCGAAGAAATATTTACTTTTCAATTAGATCCTCATCTCTGGCTCTACTCTAATATATAGAGCAGTTTTATTACAATACATAATAATTTATCAGTCAAGTGGCGATATGTTTGTTAACAATAATTAGTCAGTACCAACATGTCAATGGGGTGATAATTAACGAAGAAAATTAATACACACACAATTAAAAGGTAGAAATGCTTGCAACACGTGGAAAAATGAAGAGTAATTGAGGAATAAGCGTGTGCTCAAGTTGATTACGTAACAGATTATTAAGGAAAATAAAACGATTTGGACAATGATAACCTGTAACTTAAGATGAAGTAGTCATAAGAATAAAATAATTTGGACAATTATGATTTTTAAAGGTTTACGGGGAGGGGGGCGGCGAAGTGGTCCGGTTTATACATTCACCATCGCTATATGGATGTGCCAGATGCCATGCATTAAATTACTTCAAGACATTTGAAATGTTAGAATTCAACACCAGTGATGAACTGAAAACTAGGGAGTACGGAATAGTCGTTTCGTCCTTGTTTGGTGCTCTTCAGAAGTGCGCACTCTTGACTCAACCAGGGATCACCTTGTAACCTGAAGGCCTCGGATTCTGCTCCTAACAGTAGAGTCATGAGTGAGTACTGCTGAGGAGGCCAAAAGTAGGATGAAACAGTTGTTCAGTACTCTTTGCTGGTTTTCAATAGTTCTCTAAACGCTGATTAAGATTCAATCAACCCTAAATACAATTTCTATGAACTAGCTAGGAAACTGTGAGCCACACACATTGTATGTGTGTGTGACAGATGATGGTATTACCCATTTGCCCAAGGCTGGAGGAGATGGAGTGTATGATATTTAGAACCCTAGGAATCGAATGCTTAAGCCAGTCAGCCACAATCATTTGCGACAACCACCAAAAGACTTTTACAAAGTTGACAATATATATATATATACATATATATAATAGTTTATTCTCATTTTTTTACATGAGGGACGCCAGTTTACAGGCATCATCAATATGATAAATTACACATACGATTAGTAAACATATTTAATAATAGTAATTTAATAAAATACATTTTTTCCTACCTGTGTAGGACACACCAATTGTACAAGCATGGATAAGTATTATTTAAATTACATAAATTTGGTTCATGGTAATATATATATATATATATATTTAACATATCATTAAGCTACGACTCGTCACGTGCTGCGAATGCCTAACCATCGCCTCCCCCGACGGGCATTACTAGCTGATATAGGTAGGTGCAGGTTGGAAAAGAGTAAGTGGTGGCCAAACAAAAACATGGCCTCATCAATCCATGAAATCCTTAACAGTTAAACTGAGTCAGGTAGGGAGGCAGATGCAGACTTCCAGGTTGGGGCCCGCCCTCGGGACTCTAAGAATCAATGGCTGGAGACAATAGGTGACATGGCTCAAAATCGTTGTCAATGGCTTACGCAGATGTATTCAGTCTCTGTAATCTTCAGTCTCATATTCCTTTCTACCATTACTCACTCTGTTTCACTCTTATACTTGTCAAAACTCTATTGATTCTCTTCACTCATCTTCTTGTCTACCTTTGTGTGCTATTTGGAACGTGGCAATTCGAACTGCTGCACTTCGGTGCCAAGTTCTATGTTGAATCCAGCCAGTCAGCCAGCCATAAATTTAATATAAATAATATGTATATATACACCAATGAATGAACCATGGTTTAATATTTACATTCACATACGTAAAAACAAAAAAAACTTATCAATAAGAGTGATACAAACCAAGTCAAATATTATCAATAAAGATTAGTTAGTGTGAGTCACTTTACCAGGTGTAGACAAGCTGTTTTAGGCACGAAGGTAGACAGACTGTGGTTGAATTACACACTGACACTACACACTACTATCTGATAGCAACCATCGCACACAACCAGATTTTTTAGTCTAATGGCTCGAAATGGAACACGAAAACGATGATAAAGTTGGTACATATTAAGAGGTGACACGCACGCACGCATGCACGCACGCACACAATATATATATATATATAATATATATATATATATATATAATATACATCCATTCACAGACAGAATTCAATGTCATTTTTATCAGCCGACATTATTGTGATACAATTTACAATAGAATTAATCTAAACAATAAAACTGTATATATAAAAAATTGTTTATCAAAGTTTGAACAAATCAACACCAGTAGTCATGGTTCGAATAATAATTATAATAAATTATAAATTTTTTCAGCACGGATACAAAAGGTTCACGTCTGGCTTAGACGTCACACATATAAATACTAATCAAAGGACATGAATACTGAAAAGTAGCACTTCTCTCTCTCTGTGTGTCCTTCTCTATAGTCGTGAAACATGGTCATTTGAAAGTGATAGATATGAAAAGGTGTTTGGGTTCCCTGTCTCTCTCTCTCTCTCTCTCTTTCAATTGAGATGACCAGGAGACGTGTTACACATACCGAGTCACTGGCTTCCACTTTAGCAATGCTAGCTGACAACAAGCGATTAGGTTGGAAAAGAGTTAACGGTGGTCACAGTAAAACTTGGAAACAATCTATGAAGTCCTCGGCTGTCTGTTTGACCCAACCACACAGGGAGACGTAGGTTGCCTGGTCGTTTTTTTAGATACTAAGGACCAATGGCGAGACAGACTATTGGTGATATGGTTCGAAATCCTTCTTAATGGCCCAGATGCACTCATCACTAACTTTAGACGCTTAAATCTATCAAATTCTCATTATTTTCCAAGTACTTATGTGGTGAGAGCTGTCTACTAGCCAAATTGGTAGACAGTAATTTACGTCAATATTTACTTTCCCAAGATTTGTCGTGAGAAACAACCAATCGGAAGACTGTGTTTGTTTGTTTACACATCCATAGTAATGTACATGAAAACATATATAAATATGCGTTGATTTCCTTAATAAATGATCTGTTGCCTGACTCTTGCCTTCTGTCGTTACACTTATTCTCTCTCTATCTTGCATATTTCTGGTTAATTACAGTCCGTTTGTATTTTACGCTAACCTCTATGTGGTATACATGGAGTGTAGTAGCTAAAACTGATGGAGTACTCCGTGCAAATTCCTATGTTCAAAAGAAATCAATCACTGCTGTAAATTAGAGAGAGTAAATATCATATGTATATAGTTTTGTCTCCGTAAACACAAAAAAAGAATCTAATCCGTTCTCTCTCAACACGGGTTCGGAGAGTTTATTGCGATGACAGTGTTGATGATGAACTGAAACATTTGGAAGAAACTTTCATAGAGAACGGCTATCCACTATACTTTGTTGAGGCCAATAGTAAATTACGTGGAAGAAATGCATAGAGTAACAACGTAGCTGAAATGGTGTTGCACCAAAACTTCAAATTTAGGAGTGACACTGTAAGTAAAGTACTTAAAAATCGTCTGACAAGATCATTTAGAAAACCGTTCTCTGATGCCACTTTACAAATAACCTACTCTAGCCGTCCATTGGTGCACCTTAATGTTAAGGAGACGTTATCTCGATTATCTAATTCCATGTGTTCACCTGTTTTTGCAGAGCTAGATACACAGGACGTCTGTAGAGAAACATTATCCCGCCACCGCATTCGGGAGCATCTCCCAGCTTCGTTGAGCAAAGGAGAGAGTAGAGGTATTGATTCATCGATATTGCAACATATTGTAGATACTGACCACACAGTATCTGAAACATCCTTTAATATAGTCTACAAAGTTTGACGGAAAAGACACGAGTGCATTTGCTTTGTTGCGTAGCAGAGGCTTTGTCAGTACATAAGATGAAGCCGAAACTTTGTGTACAAAAACAATTTGTACAATCTCTTTCGTTACCATGGTCTTGATTTTACTGTGTTATTCACATAATTCACATAATCCATGTTCCATCTTTGGTTTTATTTTATTTCACTTTATGTTATCATATTCTAATATTTTATCTAGTCTACTTACTATGCTCTGACAACATTTCATTCATCTTATGTTGTCTCCATCATATTATATTCACATTATTCACATTTCCGAATGTACTTTATTTCCTGATCATCTATTTCAAACATGTTTATTGAACTTTAAGTTGACCTTTGTTTATTTAGTTATTCGATCGTATATCTAATCAATTGTGACCAACAATCATATGCACCAATATTATCGCACATTAGTATTTCCGCTCACTGTCACACTTTAACACACACACAAGAAAACTGATTGACATTGGCTACTGTAATTTATATAGTTTTTATATTATTATTGTTTTTTAGATTAATTCTATTGTGAATAGTATCAGCAATGTCAGCTAATAAAAGTGACACTGGATTTTTTAATTCCAATTTAGATAATCCCGTCGATTGATTGAACCGAA
The DNA here is from genome assembly GCA_944472155.2 of Trichobilharzia szidati. Lineage (NCBI taxonomy): Eukaryota > Metazoa > Platyhelminthes > Trematoda > Strigeidida > Schistosomatidae > Trichobilharzia > Trichobilharzia szidati. The sequence continues at coordinate 78,669,281 of OX235276.1, read as the reverse complement.
GTGCTGGGTATAAACTGAATTGAATAATTAATAAGACGCGTTGCACAAGAGGTGGCTCTCGTGGCCCAAGTGGTCTGGTGGATAGTGCTATGGTGTTTGGGACTATGGGCACTGGGTTCGAGCCTCGGTGGGAACACCATCACTCACTGAGGAATGCGGGTACATTCAGTTGACGAGTCCCGAATAGAATGAAGTGCGCATCCTGGATTACACCACTAGTTTACCGTCAACCACTTGACATTGGATTTTGTCTGAGTGTGTGCGAGTATGTGTCCCCTCTCAATATGTACCAACTTTCATATATATATATATATATATATATATATATGTACAGCCGCCTTCGCTCAATACAGAAGAACAAACGTCCAGAGAAAATCAGCAACAAGAAACTCTGGGAACAAAACAATCAAGAAACTACTGCTCAACAAATTTCGCAAAGAAAATGGAGACTGATTGGACACGTGGTTGAGGAGACCGTTCACTTAGTTAGTTATTACTCAATTACTCAGTACTGGGCTATGAGCCACACTTATTGTGTGAGGACTAATGATACTACCTATTTTCATAGGCTGAAGTAGGTGGGGCAGGACTCGAACCCACAACCTGTTGACTGCAAACCACATATCCACAGATAGTTGAGTTACTCTCACGAGTAAAGCCCTCGAATGGAAACAGAGTGGCAAACAACACAAGTTGGGCATGATTTTGAGGGTGACATTGAGGAGATCATGTGGAGGGGAAATAAAATCTTTTGGGTAAGTATACCACCAGCTAAAAAGAACTGCAGAGAACACGATGAAATAGCGATGAGCTTCTGTAGACCTATGCTCCAAGGGAATAATATGTGCGAAGTTCTGAATATAATTCATGCAAAGTATCTCTGCAAATTTAGTCGGCAACAACACTAAGAACTAGACGCACGACATTAGTTACAATGCTGATGACTAATCAATGTATCCTCTATAGTTCTACAGAAGGCCAAATGTGAGCCTGAATACCTCTCAGTGGTAACATTTCTGACTTCAGGAGAGAGAGACAGAGAGAGTGACACGGGATCGAATATCAGAGAGGCGGACATCAGTTCCATTTCAGGCTGTAGATACGCCTTTTTGATGAATACCAACAAGCAATAAATCTGATTCCAAGGACTTCTTTGCAGAACACTGCGAGTTCGAGTCACCCAGCTTGTTGACTACCACATTGCATAGAATCCAGTCAGTACCAATACTGAAGACTAAACAGATGACATTCGTGACTTTCTAGTTAGTGACTGATCCCACCTCCTAAACAGTGTACCCGTTAAGCCTCAACTACCTTCTTGAAAAGACAAAAACTAAACAACACAAGCACACACACATACACACACACAGGGAATTATTATTATGCCACACCTGAATCACTCACTTACTTACTTCACATAACGACGATATTTCATATAAATATTATCACGAAACAGATTACCAAAATCATGATGAATATACGCTTTTGACGACTGTAGAGTTGAGGCTATTCCAGCAATGGACATTGGCGTACGTTGTTGCAAGAGAGTATTCACACCGCCGGCACATTCAGAATATAAATTGTATATATTTATACCCTTTAAGGGCTCTTCGGTCAACAGAACGATCTGTAATAAAGATAATAATAATATACACAGAATAAATATAGTTTGAAACACTGAGACTCAGTAGTCAGTTTTCAACGTAGAATCTTCCACAAAAGTGAAGAAATTCTAAGTACCACACTTCATTAAATTATATATACGTACAGGTAAAAAATAAAAAAAATAGAAATCCGAAGAATTTACGATAAACGGAAATGTTCGACACCAAGGCCACCAATCCACATGTAGAATAATGGGGATTTAATGAATGCGAGAGAGAGATTACAAAAGGTGAATGAATCCGCAATATTGTGAACTATTTCAGCCTTCGCTCCATACTGAAGATCAAATGGCCGGACGGCCAGAAAGAATAAGCAACAAGAAACTATGGGAACAAACCAACCAAGAGCCAATCGCCGATGGATTGGGCATACATTGAGGAGGCCGTCGAATGACATCGCACGCCAGGCCATTGCTCGAGTGGAATCCAAATGGGAAGTGACGAGTGGTCGGACTTAGGGTGCCATGGGGGAGATCGTGTGAGGAAAAAATGCGAGAGTTTGGTCAGTCGTGGAGCTAACCAACTGAAGAGGACGGCAGAAAACAGAACAAAGTGGAGACGTGTTGTTGAAGCCAGCCCTATGTTCCACTCGGAACTCAAGGGAATAATAATAATATTTCAAGTTATGTCATCGCAACCAGTCTCAAGTCATTCATTCTTCTGTCTGTCTCTGTCTGGATTCAACATAGAACTTGGCACCGAAGTGCAACAGTTCGAGTTGCCACGTTCCAAATAGCACACAAACGTACACAAGAAGATGAGTAAAGAGAATCAATAGAGTTTTGACAAGTATAAGAGTGGAACAGAATGAGTAATGGTAGAAAGGAATATGAAAGATTACAGAGACTGAGTACATCTGTGTAAGTCATTGACAACGATTTTGAGCCATGTCATGTATTGTCTCCAACCATTGATTCTTAGAGTCTCGAGGGCGGGCCCCAACCCGGAAGTCTGCATCTCCCTACCTGACTCAGTTTAACTGTCAAGGATTTCATGGATTGATGAAGCCATGTTTTTGTTTGGCCACCACTTACTCTTTTCCAACTTGCACCTATCTATATGAGCTAGTAATGCCCGTCGGGGGAGGCGATGGTTAGGCATGCGCAGCACGTGACTTAGCCATCTCAATCTACGTAACTTTATAGCCTCGTCGATTGATTCATTCATTCTTAAGACCTCCAGGACCCCAGTCAAGCAGTTTATACCTCTCGAAGTGGTTGGCTACAAGCAACAGTCAAAGAATTCATGGATTAGTGATATATTTCACCATACAGTACGATTAAAAATTAAAAATTTTTCTCTTTGCATCAAGGAAACCACAGTTCAAAGTCAAACATACTACTCTACACAATAAATAAAAGCAATTTTCATGCAAGTAATTGCTAAATATTTGTTGGTTCACAGAGATTTAATTGACTCCAAGTTAAATCATGAGCTGATTTCAGTTAGAGAATCAATGAAAATCAAACGACTGTTTCGTCCTAGTTTGGGATTCATCAGCACTACGTGCACACCCATGACCACACACATCCAAGGGGTTGATCCCATGCCCTTCAGATTACGAAGTGAGTTCACTGAGCATTCAACCACTAAGACACAATTCATTAGCCCATGTATTCTAACTAAGGACAATTCATCACTTACAGCGGTGTGTAAACGCCAACCACCAGTGTCACATCCGACTTGGTGAACGCGATTAATCACAACTTCTCACTAGAACTCCAAGTATCTTGTAGTTAGTCAATCACTAGTAAGCATCCCACCACTAGGGAACATCTTCAGCGCATACTTCAATTTGAAGTGAGCTTTTCAGATTTCTCCACGAGTTTACTAATCATCTCTCCTGGTGGGTGACCTTGAACGCCGTGATTGGTTGTTTTTGTGTTTCCACACGTTCTAGGCTACTTGTATTTGTTAATGATTGTTTCTTTGACTTGAACTTTGACCCTTTGTGTGTAAGGTTTCTTTCTTATCAGTTGATAAATTTTGTCTATCTCGATGTGTCTATTGATTGATGATTCACTAGAATGCCAAGCTTCTAAGAATTCTCTAGTATTCTTGTTGTTTCCCCTGTCTAATATTTGAACGTTGGTTGTCCCAGTCGAATTGATGTCCGTCGTTGTCTGTATGTGGTGATATGAGGGAGTGGATGTCATCATGTCTTTTGACGGCTAGCTTATGTTCGTGGATACGAAGACGAATGGGGACGTTCACTTTGGCCAATGTAGTGTTTTTCGCAGTCGTTACAATTTATTTTATAGATGATGTTGGTTTTATCTTCTTTCGTTGTTGAGTGTTTTGGTTGACATAGAGCCAGTTGAGTGAAGTGATTTTGTCGGTTTGAGTGCGACGTCAGTTTCTAAAGGTTTGAGGAGTCTTTCAGTGATTTCTGAGATTTCCTTTATATATGGTAAGGCCATTTTCTTTGTGCTTTCCTCGGGTGCTTTCGGTTTGATAGGTTGGCTTCGGGGTATATGTCTTTTGATGAAATTCCGTGGACATCCATTCTTCCGGAAGACGTCCATGAGATATCTTCCTACAATTTTCCTTAAGGGAGGAGTGCTGCAATGAGTCCTGGCTGGTCCTCTTGAATACTGTTTGTATGCAATTCCTTCTGTGTGTTATTGGATTGTTGCTGTTGTAATTCAGTGTGAGTTGATTTTCTATAAACTTGAGTTTCTAGTTTCCCCTGTGGTTGTTCGCTTGAACAAGCTACAGGTTGAAGCCCTATGCTCCACTGGGAAAGCAAAAGAATAAAAAAAGTAGAAACCTATTTCACTTGAATTCAGAAATCTTCAAATCCAGTGATAGCAAAGGAACAACAGTATCTGTTTGAAATTTAATTATTTCAAGGCTTAATCTGGAATGCGAATGAATTGCTGAATATTAGGTGTCAAAATGGCATGAAACAACTCTCTAATGCTTTTTGATGTTTTAGTAGTTGCCACCTGTGATCCATACCCTGGAATACCACTCAGAAGCCTAACAAGTGATTATTCTTGCACGATTACATATTGCAGACAAAGTTAAGAATTAGTGACTCAGGCTGACAAACACACCAATGAATTTCAGGCTTCCCAACTAGGCTGATTTACATGGATAAAAGTACATTCGTAGGAGTTGGTTTGTAAGGATTAAATTTGTTTCTCGAATTCGCCCACTGATTGATATCAGCTAGAGAACCATTGAAAACCAGCACTACAGTACTGGACAGCTGTTTCATCCGAGTTTGGGAATCATCGGCAGTACGCACCCACCACAGTGGGGTTCGAACCCAGGACCTTCTGGTTATAAGACAAGGCAAGCTGGCACGTATATCATTCAGCCATTGGGAGGCGATTCAATGGCCCATGAATTCTAACTTCTACCAATTCGTGATTTTAGTGTGACTACCAACCAATGTCATCCTCACTCCTGACTGGATGGACCCCAGTTTTACTATTTTTTACTACATTACACAACTGTTTATTCGTAAAAGGAGATGAATTGTTGCTGAAAATTCCATTCTATACGAAAAACTTTTGCTTGGAATAGAGTGAATATATATATGCATATATTTAAAGCAATTAGTCCCTTTTATAAATTTGGATGGAGTTACTAGAAGACGGAGATTATCTGAAAAATATTTTGATGTATTTGCGCTATACATTTCGAACAATCTGATCACACATTTACTTATCAAGTCGATATTATGCAGCCCAGCTTGTAATTGTCGAAAAAGCTAAAAATATGCTCCACTGCAAACCTCAAAAGTGCACAAGTGATTATGTCACATCCCACACTATTTACCAATTTTCGTGTGTGTGTGTGTGGTCACACATACATAGGGAGGAGTAATCGCGCTTTGCATATGAGGGTGGGAGAGCATATCCCAAAATGGTTAGAAAAACAAATGAATTGTGAAAAACCAATAGATGCAGGTGTCAGACTACCAACCTCGTCTATAGCTAAACATCTAATCGGGATTGATGTTAACTCAACCTTTAAGGTCGTCTATAAAGACGGTCAAGGGCGCTTATTGAAATACGCCGAGGCTATAGCTATTCATAAACTTAAGCCCCCCCCCCCCAACTGTGTATGGAAAAACAGTTTATTATTACTCTTAATCTACCTTGGAAATCCTTATTTGATTGGATTACTAAACGTTGTGTTAATCATTCTTAAATCCTTTCCTTTCTCACTTTGTTTAATTTAATTGCCTTTAATTTCTTTTCACATATATCGACTTGAAAAGTAAATGTGTGATCAGATTATTCGAAATGTATAGCGCAAATGCATCACATTTTTCAGATAATCTCCGTCTTCTAATAACGGTATCCATATATATATATATATATATATATATATATATATATACAATATTAATGATTTTTTCAGGAGTATTATTCAAGATGCCAGAAACATTTAGAGAAGAATAAACCGAAACAAGCAGAAGACTTTCTCCAGTGTGAGCCAGTCAAAGATGAAGGCGCTGAGTTCGAGCCCAAGCAGTGGGTGCGTACTGCCGATGATTCCTTCCCAAACTAGGATGAAACAGCTGTCCAGTACTCCAGTGCTGGTTTTCAATAGTTCTCTCACTGATATAAATACTTGGTCAAACTCGAAAAGGTATTTTCATTAAAAATACCTGTTAAAGCAATGTAAAAGGTGTTAAACACGACACTTTTCTTTGATATATTGAAAGAATAACCCTCCCCCCAGTTCTGCATAGATGTAGAGATACTCATTCAAATGACTGTCCTTTACAGTTACGATGTAGATCCTATCTTGATATAGTGTTAGGTTAATATTTATTATTTTTATTATTCCCTTGGGTTCCAAGCGGAACATTCGGCTAGAAAGGCACATCTCCATTTCACTCTGCCCTCCGAAATCCTTTTTGTCAGGCTCCACGGTTGCCCATAAACAGCTCTCATTCCCTCTTCACACGATCTTATCCACACCGAACTCGTCATTACTTATTTGCATTCCACTTGAAGGTTTGGCATGTGATTTCACTCGGCGGTCTCTCTCATTGTCTATCCAATCCCTATTCATTTTCTTTGGCATATTCTCTGGTTGATAGATTTTTGGATAATTCGTTCCAAGAGTTCCTCAGTGCTTGCTTGCTTCCTTATCCTTTATGACCATCTAATCTTCCGGATGCAGCGAAGAGAGCAGCTGTTGAGGAGAAACAAAGTTTGCAGCAATCTGTTGGAAACGCTTTCGGTGACGTGGTGTCATTATTAATAAGCACAGCTCAAATGGTAACACCTTTGCACAAACTCTGATAGGTCGCCTGATGGTCGATCACTGGTGAACACATCCGCTTGGGTCATTTTATTTGCTTCAACTTTAATATCACACTTCAAGATTAAAATTTTTTTTCTTCAAATAACTTACAAGTAGTTGACATTCTTCAGATTTGTTGTCAGTGAATACACACGACGTTGAGCATTGATCACTACAACATTTAGCAAGCAGGTCTTTCCATGAACTAATAAAGTGGATAAAAATAAACAGAAGAGGAATAAAATTTTTATCAATTTAATAATTTGGAAAATTTCTTGACAAAATGAAAGTGGATAACATCATACATATCGATTGGTATAACTAAGGTATCACCAATGGCGACGTCTGAGTGATTACTGAAGTTTGCAATATGTAGTCACACCAAGCTAGGCGGACTTGTCATAACGGTGCATTCAGAACTGATGTTAACTGGTTATAGACAATTGGTAGGTCGCTTTGCCTGACCAAGGTATTGCGCTTGTTAGCATCCGTGTCAGTAAAGCATATCCGCAACCTCGAAAGAATTGGTGCTCCCCTTGAGATTCGAACCTGCGTTGTAAGCTATGGCGAGTTATCTGGCTCAATGATTCTACATTGCCGCCAGCTTGACTGTGACAGAACTCAATCTGCAACAATAACAACAACAACAAGGACTAGAAACATCACAAATGACATTGGTTACTGAGTAGTGTGACCAATCAATAGATCCATTACACCCCAACGAGAGGTCTATCATGAGTCTAAACAGCTCACTGGTAACTTCTCTGACTACAGCAATGAGTGACACGAATTCATATCACAAGTCAGGAGGAAGCAGAATCAGTCCCTTCGATGTCACAGATGCGCCTTGCTGATGAGTGCTAAAAATATCGAGTTAAGAAAGCAATATTTCTGTGAAACCAATCAATTCATAAACTATATGACACATTTATGAAATACCCCACGGATCATACTTGTATCATGTAACACCTTATCATCAATTCAAGTAGTAAGCTTAAACAGGTTAGAACTCGTAAGTCACTCTCTTCAAGGCCCATTACCCTGAAACTACATTGACATAAAGGAAACTAGATTGGAAGAACAGTGATCGTGATCACTAACTCAGTGTTTAGAAATGGTAGAAAAGATCGCTAGCTCGAACTGATGATATAATTGTGTAGTTACGTTCTCTCAGCGGCGGACGTTTCATTTACCAAGCTTTCAATGTCTCCTTATAGACAACATCTTTAGAACAGACTTCAGGATGAAGTTAGCTTCCTTTTGTATTCTCCATGTTCCCACAGTCGGGCGACCACGCTACTCTTTGTGTTCCCTCACAACTGCCATCACTGGGCATCATCATGTAATTAATTCAGGCGTCCGATGCCGTGTTTCTTTATCATGATGGTCGTCTTTTAATAAATGATTTCATCTTCAGACTTGTTCTATGAATGTTAACCCAACGGCTTTCAAATTATTCACTGTTTCCTAGCTCTGGGACTGGGCGCGAAAAATTCGGAATGGTCATCAGTTCATGATTTAGCGCCACAGGATGAAGGATAGTCGAGACAAATTAGCATTTATCGCTGCATCAAAACTCCCTGAGTGCGCTTGGGAATCAGTCTTTCGAAACGTCATCAGATACACTTAACCAACTTAAGAAACCAGATCAAAATGCTTCTCAACGGAATATGGTATAAGATACTCAAAGAAGTTAGTCTTCGATACATATGGGCAGAAAGCATCAACGGTTAGCAGAGTTTAGTGACTTGGTTCGCCAATCCAAGAAAGAAATTCATGAATTCACTCAAGACTCAAGATATACCACCTTTCACTGATGATATGAGACAACAGGCGACATCGAGAAACGCCTGGTTAACGAACTTCTTTAAACTAAACTAATAGAAACGACTAGCATAAGATATATCTTGAATCCTCATATTTTATACTGTTATCATTATTATTATTGCCTCTTACCTTTCACCGATAAGACCATGATATTTGATAAAATACAAAAGGGAGTTATCATTCAATTTGTAACTTGTCAACCCGTTACCGACTGCAATACCCTGAAACAATGGAAAGGGAAAAAGAAAGCATAGAGAGAAGCAAGCGTCAACGACTTCACATAATGACAGAACATTGACTGACCAATTGTATTTCCAAAGTAGAACTTTGCCTAGAAGTGCAATATTACAAGTTTCCACAGACACTATAATGAGCAGAGATGTATGGTAGAAATGACAATTACATGAAATAACATCAGGTGTTAAAGGGTCTGAAAGATTACCAAGAGTGAATACATCTCTACTACTGAAAATAATCTTCTCATAGTCTCGAGAATCATCGAAACCTGACAGTGTACACTTTCATACATGGCTAGAACAAACAGTCAGAGATTTTATGGACTGATATCAGGTCTCCAACCTCTCTTAACTCTTTTCCAACCTGATTTTATGTCAGATAACATTGCTCGACAAAGAAAACGATGGCTTGGTATGTACAGTACAAGCACTAACCATCTCCATCAATACAGCTTCACAATCTCATCGATTAACTTACCCTCCTTAACACGGGAGATACAAAGTAAACATTTGTGGTCAATGATAGGTAATCTCTTCAAGTTGTCTACTTTCAACGGCCATATTTTACACCTACAAAGGACGCAGAGAACTGATGTGTCGAATACAACGTCTATGGTAGATGATACAATATTAACATTCTCTGAAGTAATCCAATCGATTGGTGCTATTAGGATAAGACGTTATATTTAACTTGATAGGGGGGCAACTTGGTACACAATTTTGTACAGTGAGTTACACTTGATGTTTGATATCCAGCTTATGTGAACAGTTCCCAGTTTTCAAGATCTAATGAAGTTCGGTGTGCGGAGTTTGAATTCAATATGCAGTACATGGCAGCTAAATTCCTTAAACCAGTTATTATTCACATTTTTACCTCTATACTGTCATGTTTTGAAGCAGTTCTACACAAGGAGAGAATCAATAGTCCTCGTATACAATAAGCAGTTTGCATCATAGCCCATGACACATAAAACATTTCTCCCAGCCAACTGGATTCAAACAACCATATTCCACAGTGGATGAAGCAATGGTTATAAAATCCAAGTCATCAAAATTCAACACGTTTTAAAAGACATACAGCTAGAGATATCGACAGTAGAATAAATCTCGTCTCACTTGTCTGGCAAATGTGAATACTCTCGGACCTTTGATACTTCAGCCTGTTGGTGGACCGTCCACGATTAAACACTGAAAAGTATTTTCGTTTTAGTGTGCACAGTTAGTTGAAAGTTTTGTAATGTGGATAAGAAGAATAAAAATACAAACTTCATGAAAGATTGATTGGTAGTCATAAAGTTGACGTTTTTAGTGGGTATATTTTCAGTCATTGTAGGTGATACACTCTGAATCGCAATAGTGTATGTAATACACACATGATTCGTTAATCTATCTATCTACTGAGAAATGATAATTTGAAAGAACGTTGTTACTACTGACACTATGAAGTGTTGCCCGTCTCGCCTTCTCCACCGTCGACGCTGAAGTTATTGGTGGGGCGATATCCAAACTTCTTCGACTGAAAGTGTAGTGCTTAGGTTGATGGACTGAAAATGCAGCTTATTTCCTTAGGAAAGAGTGACGAATCAAGCGTATTACACTATTGCAATTCGGAGTGGGTAACTTACAATTACCGAGAATTTATTCAGTAAATCTCCAACTTTATGAGTACTAATCCTTCAGGAAATATATCTCTTATTCTTCTTATTCACATTACATTACGTCTAACTAATCTTGAACGCAAAAGCGAATACACTTTTGAGGGTTTAATCGCAGACGGTCCACTATCAGGATGAAATATCAAAGGTTCGAGAATATTAACCTTCGCCACACAAGTGAGACAAAATTCATGCTACCGTCAGTGCTTGTAGCCAAATATCTTTTAGATAACAATGTGTTGATTCTGATAACTTAAATTTTATACTTCATTTTATTTTATTTTTTTTATTTTGATTACAGCTTGATGCCACACCGTATTTTCAGTACAAGTATGGAATTTTCAGCATGGTAGCCCCAATTTACAGGTCGACCATAAATATCGGGTGTGCGTCGGTAGGGGATCGAACCCCGGACCATGTGCATGGTCGGCGAGAGTCCTAACCACTGTGCCACCGACGCACACACTGTTGTATCCACTGTGAAAGATGGTTGTTTGAATTCAGTTGGCTGGGAGGGATGTGTTAGGTTCCACGGGCTATGAGCCATACACTACCTATTGTGTGTGAGGATTCATGACACCTACTATCCACTTATTTCGAGAACAGCTTAAGTAGGTGGAGTGAGATTTGAACCTGAGGACTCACTGGCTAAAAGCCAGGCAATCAAGTCAATGGAGCACATATCCCTACTCAAATACGTCTACATAATAACAATAGAAATATTAATAAGAATAATACAAATTAAAGACGTATATTTCTTTTTGATTACAAATCGTTAGCTCAATACATTAATATTTCCCTATAGTGTGTACATATCTCCAAGAATACAAAGAAGTAGCTACCTATCTCTGGGGGAGGTAATTAGTTATTTCAGTCCAGAATACAGGCAGAAATAATACTCACGACAAAACTGAACCGCACCAGGGAATTTCTATAAAATTCACAAATTACACAGTTCACAGTGAAATTTTCTCCCCAGTTTCCTTTGGAAACCAAAACCATGAAGATCGAAAAATATTCCATCTGTGTGGTAGAATAAATGCGAATCGAGAAAGATGCAAGCACAAATGCACCACGACACGCACTACTCATTGATGTGAAATAAGTAGTTTGATAACATTCACATCCGAAGGAGACTGTGCTAAAATTTCACCGCGAACTGTGCAATCTGCAAGTTCCACATTCGTTTCAATGTGTTACTAGTTCGACAAAGTAGTTAGCTAGAGTTTGACTGGCGAAAACTGAACCGGCTCTCTGAAATGAGTGAAACAGGGTACACCAATGACGAGTGTGGCCCCAAATGAGCCAAGTGGCTGTCCGGTCTTCAGATCATTTCGATCTTGTTCGTTAACAAGCATTACTGGTTGAGTGAGTGAGTGACATCTAACTACTCATATGAACCAATCGGTAGTACATAACTTCGTGTAAAAGGGATTTAAAAGTTAAAAGAAAGCCAAAACTCTGAAGAAATAACAAAAACTTACCGCAAGTTTAAATCTCGGTGAGTCTTTAAGCAGTAATGCCAGTGTAGGCACATAAACACCACCATAACTCTCACCAGTGATATACAGTTTACGACCTTCGTATTCTGGAAACTTGTCTAAGAAGTGAAGCAGTGCATGGTGATTATTTAATGCCGTCTATTACGAGTGGAGAAAAAATACAAAGAGGAAAGGAAAGACGAAAAATGAATGTAATTTTAAATAATGAAAAACAATCCACGTGACAAATCAAAAACTGCTCGAACGTCTTGGCCTCTACCAGATAAGTCTTGTTTGCTGCCTTCACTCCTTAATGGTGTCCCTCATGAAAGTGAAAAGGGCGTATACAAACGTTTGGTTCCTACAGTTAGACTGGTGGAAATGCAGATCAGTCTTAGGAAACTGGAAACCCCTGATTCCAAACCTATGGTGTACATAGGTCCCAGAATCCGAAAGGATTGAATGGCCTATGAACCTGTCTTGTCCACCGGAAGCCACGAGGACGCAGCCCCCAACTCGTCTTGTGGATTAAACTTCATTTGAAAGCTCAGTGGGGGTGGCACCCTAAGACGACCACATGCTTAGATCTAGACACTCATGGCAGTATCCCAGGCGTCGTAAGAATTATGAGTCCATTTTGTGTGGCGCATCCCCTGGTGCCCACAATGTACCAAGAGAACTCGACTACATGCACGTAGAGGTATAGGCTGCAGTGCCCAGGGTGATACTTCCAAGTACAACATTGATAAAGTTCGCGTTCTGTATTATTGAAATTCTGGGAACATGAGTTATGCAGTCAGATCAGTCAATTATGTTTAGCAGTTGTCTAAATATATAATTTACAAGAACAGTTAGGTTAGTTAACTGACCACTTTCGAATAAACACTAATAATACACAATGTCAGTGGGACAGTAGTCCTTGAAAACTTACTCACCTGATCATCATCAGTGGTAACATTACCATCAAGAGAATAAGAGAATCCTACACCAGCTGGAGACTCCAAGTAAAGCACATTACCGAGCTGAAAAACAATAAATTGTGAAGCAGATATTTTGAAATAAGATGGTGAAGGAGAAGATCCTGCATTTCTCCAAAATGGAGAATCACAAAAATATCGACACCGTTCAAAATATATATAGAATGCATTGAGTAGAAAGTGATATAACGTTTCAACATTAAAATTACGAGAATTAATAGAGGAATGACTCATCTACTTTAGATAAAAATGTACTCGTTTAATTATTTTAAAGACAAACATCACACAATAAGAGCACTCAGCGATGCATTACGTAAGAGAAAAATAACAAAGAGAATGCAAATGAGTACCTGCGCTTGTCACGAATATTTAAAACAGCATCCATCACTTCATTATTTAACGACAGTTGTTTGTGTCCCACCTACAGTGTCAAGTGGTATAATAAGGCAAGTATTATTGAGGTTAAGTGTCGAGTTTTAGTTAGGTGGGGAGGATAAGCCAAAAGAAGAAGTTGTGAAGCTGCATCGATTGAAATCGCTAGGACGCGTGCTGCATATTCAAAGCCACTGCCACACCCCCCCCTCTTCGTCAGTCAATGTTATTCGACATTGGATTAGGTTAGAAAAGAGTTACGAGTGATCAAACCGAAAATTGACACTAGTCCATGAAGTCTTTGACAATCGGTTTGAGCTGCCTGATGAGGTATAGACTACCTGGTTGAGCTACGTGCAACGGTTAGAACCAGTGGCTTGAGACTGTCGATGAAATGGATCAAGACCATTCTCAGATGTGTTTGCTGTTTTATAAATCTCCCATATCCAATAAGTCCTCATAGTTTTCCATGTTACTATTCTTCCTTTAGCACATTTCTGCTCATCAAAGTTCATTTGAAATTCTTTTTTCTTTATCAACCTTTTCGCTTTGCAGCTTGAACTTCTGAAAGTCTTTTGAAGCTCAATGAGCCACAACCATAGATATATGCAAGCCATACGATCGTAAATCTTGAACCATCTCTGGGATTAAATCTTACGGTCTGTAAAAATTGTTTTGGAGTGAAATGCATTATCATTCAGAAGTATCAAAATGGCAATCTTAGATACCTTAATAGTTAGCTTTTAACAGTCAGCATTATTTCTAATGAAAATAAGCAGTTAGTTCGTTAGTGATATCACATAAATTTTTCACTATTGGGTAGATTGAAACCTGCCTGTTTTAAGCTGTTTGTTAGGGCCTAGTTTCCTTGAAGTGCGACTTGTCTGTGCATATATTGAACAATTAGAAATGGGTTTATTGATAAACTGACCAAGTTGGAGCCTGCTGTAATTTCGTTTCAGTTTGAGCTTCCACCAATAAAGTATACTCGTAAATTTTCATTTTCAAAGTACTTTTCCGCCCAGTGTGTAACATATTACGTTAAGTATACACATCTGGGGTTGATTGCTTTTAATAATCCTCAGAATTTTATGTTGAACTATTGTGTAACAGTGAGGAGTATTGTCATCACAATACAAGTGGCAGCACCACTACACAGTCATGAAATGGTGCTGTGGGCCATTGGTTTAGACTTCCGACCAAGCCGAGTCCCACCGACCATGTATGTGTGTGCGGAGAGCCCACCTTTTTCGGAATAAGAATGAAGTATTTCATCAAAACTTAGCTGACCTAAAGATGCATTCGAAAACGCAGTGTCCACATATTCAGAAACCGGTAATATTCTTTTAAGACCATCTTACTTATATCACACATTTGCTATTAACATAAATGTTTCGTATGAAAAAGTGCATAATTAAGACTACTGATAGTTCCTCATGAATATCACTGATATCCTGGCCAACATCTACAAGACCAGGAGTGCAACCGTAAGGTCAAGTCAACTACATCACAAAATGAAATACACGTAACCCAATGATGCATAAGTTGTTAAAACTCAGTACTGAATAAATGAATCAAAAGTCACAAAGAAAATAATATTTAGCTTACTTTATTCCAAGAGTATGGATTATTATTTAGAAGAGTAGGTCCCTTTGTAAGCTGAAATTAAAAAGCCAAGGAAAAAAATCAATTGTAATTAGGGTAAAATCTAGCCGTTACGACCAATAATACTAATAAGAAAATTTACCCAAGAAGTTGTCATTTAACCCATTTCACACTTTAGTAGATCTAAAACAGCATAATAAGCCAAACGCTAGAAGATTCTGAGGTTGGAGACATTGGACACTATAGAACATTAATGTTTTAATAATGTAAGCAATTTTCCACTTACATTTAGAGTTAATGATATGCACTTTCACCAAACAAGAAAATCTAGCTACTACTACTTAACATGACATAATTAGCAGCTATTATAAGAATTCTAACTTTTTTAAGGGATAAGTTGATTCTCACTGCCTACCGGACCTTCTTTTATTGACAACCTCCAAATGTGGTAGACTACTTTATGATAGTTGCAGTCAGTAGACAAGTGGACAAAGTAAATGAAACACGTAGCGAAATTAATAATTACAACAGCAATAGATTGGTATCAAAGGATAACACACTGTTGCTAGTTTTCACTACACAGCTCCCCTTTAATAACAATGAATGATCAGTAGAATAGCCGGGTTAAACAGTTTACATCTAATGACTATTCAATGTAGTACAAAAATAAACTAAAGTTTACGAGGAGACGGCCGGCCGTTTATCCAGTTAACTAAAACACATGGTAAAACATCATATGAACTCTGCTTAGGCCATACGTATTCATTACATATGTAGCACAGTTATGGTCAAAAGCATTCCCTATTGACTAATTATACCAATATAACTTACCATGTATGGACCATTTTCAGAAAGTAGGCCTTCTAATGATGAGCACCCAGGGCCACCGTTCAACCATAATATTAGGGGCGCAGACTCTGGTTTCGTCGCAGCTTCAACAAGCCAATAATGAATTTTGATTTTGTCAGTAACACCATTAAGGTATCCTGAATATTGTGTGAAATTTTGTGGTAGATCAAGTCCAGGTAAATATAAGATCTTGTCCGCATCTCCTGGTTTTCCTCCCTTGACCACGTGTATCCAACTACTACTGAAAGTAAGGAGACACGCTAAAACGATCGGATTCATAACACAAAACACAGAAATTGACAGTACATTCAAATTGTGCGCGACTTTGCAGTAACTCCTATTTCCAATATCCAATATCGTTTTTACGAGCTTGTATAAACCAATTTGATTTCTTTGTGCTCGCCCCTTGATTGTGAGGTATAGGTTACTGATCTTCGGTAAACTTCTGCGTAGCTCGTCCCGCCACTCGACTATCGTAGCTTTGGTTGACTCCTAAAGGAGTAGTGCTGTGATTAATTATGTGTGGTTTGTAGTATGAGGTGCATTAAGACTGTTATTACTTTGAATGGAGTTGATATTTTCACCAGTTAGTCCTCCGGCATCGTCGTCAAAAGAAAAGAGATAACAATAATAGACATAATTAGTGAATTTATTCAGACTAACAGACAGAAAAAAAATTAAGAAAACGTAACAACAGTCGGCTGATTAAATTTGAAGAATAATATGAATAATATATATCGGTAATAATGATGATAATAATAATACTAGGTGTAGTTAATTTTGTCACGAGGGAAAGACGGGAGAGAATGTAAAGAAGTAAAACGAGGAACTTAGTTGTCTACCCCCGAATGGTGTATGGGATTTTAAGGGGCTAAGCCATTTGGACGCAGTCCTTGTGTCGCTGCATGATTGTCCAGCCTTCGCTTAAAGGCGTCCACAGACGGTGCCATAGCTACATCTGCCGGTAAGTAATTCCAGGGACGACAAACGCGCAGTGAAAAGAAGTGGGATTGCACCCGACTCCTTGCCCTCTGGTGAGCTATCCTTCTAGGATTTCCACGAGTAAGCCTACAACTACTCAATGGCAGAAAACATTTGTTCGGGTGATTCTGGTCATTTGTTATCTTGTAGGCAGTAATTAAATCCCCCCTCAGGCGACGGTAACTGAATGTGAATAGGCCTAATTTCTTCAGCCTTCGTCATATGGTTTATTTCGGAGACCAACCACTCCTTTTGTTGCCCGTCGTTGGACTCTTTCCAAGAGGTTGGCGTCCCTTCTAAGCAGTGGGGTGCAATAATATTATGCACTTCAAGGTTCGGTCTGACATATGTTTTGTACAACCCCAGAAAGAGCTCAGGAGTGAGTCCACCTAACTGTCTATGTGTAAAGTGTATGACCGCATATGCCCGCTACATCCCCCGTGTAATTCACGTTTGTGTCTATTTTTCCGTTAGAACTAGACCTAAGTCACGTTCCGACGTTGAGCAGGGTGTAACTTGCATTCTGCAGTCTACAGGTGCGTAACTTCATTACTTTACACTTTTTCAGGTTGAAAGTCATGCCACTGGCCACCACCCAGTCTTCCAGAAGGTTTAGATCTTCCTGTAGCCTATCTGAGTCCTCCGGGCACTTTGTCGCCCTTCATATCTTCACGTCGTCAGCGTATAGAAGAGTCGGTCAGCTTAGACGGCATGGTAGATCATTGATAAAACTCAAAAACACCAGTGGTCCTAGGGTAGAACCCTGCGACACTCCTGATGACAAGCTGTGCCAAGATGATCGGACTCGATTGACCTTGGTGCAAAATTGCCTTTCAGCTAGGTAATCCTTTAACCATGACAGAAGTGGCTTACCTATACCAGCCTGACTTACTTTGTGTAGGAGAATGTCATGGTGAACTGTGTCGAATGTCTTCTCAAAGTCTAGGAAGACCACATGGACTGGAGCATCCATATCCCAGCATGATGTCCAATCGTCCCAAGCTTATAGTAGGTTTGTTACACAGGATCTGCCTTTCCTGAAACCATGTTGGGCTTCATCGAGGACTTATCGAGATATTCCCTGATGTGATCTTCAATAATACTTTCCAGTATTTTGATACCACTGGGAGTAGAGCTACTGGTCTATAACTGGTGCCATTTTGCCTATACCCACCCTTGAAGATCGGAGAAAGGATGGCTCTTTTCCACTCCCTTGGCAGTTTCCCCAAATCCATTGAGTGTTGGAACAAGTCGCATAAGGGCCTACAGAGAGCTTCGATGCACTGTTTTAGAACAGATGGCCTGATGTCGTCACAACCTGGGGACTTCCCAGGTGTGAGTCGCTGTAGCTTACTTAATACTATTGCCGGGTTTATTTGAGGAGTAGCCACTAGGTCTTCCTGCTGTGAAATAGTAGTGCCACCATTTTGGTCCATAACGGCGATACCCACATTGCTGTTTAGCTGTTTGGCGAAGGCTAAACTGAATGTTTCCGCCATTTCCAGATTAGTGAGATATTGACCGTTTGGGCCGAGTGAGGCGCATGCCCCCTGGTTGGTTGGTTTTCTTTCCGACATAAATCAATACAAGTTGTTGGGGTTTGCTAGGAGTTTTTAGGAATGTTAGCCTGGAATGACATTCTGTCCCTCCTGACTCTTGCATTGCACCGGTTCCTGAGTTCCAGGTATGCGTCGTGGTCGATCTGACTCTTAGATACGCGCCACGTAAACCAAGCCTTCCGCTTTGCTTGCAGAATACGCTGCGTGCCTCTCTTTAACCATGATGACTTTCTCTTGGGCTGTGTTGTGACTTAAGGGACGGTATCCGAGATTACTGTATGAATAATCTTTTTTACCACCTCCCAGTGTGCATCTACAGATAGTTCATCCCATGCTAAGGGCCAGTCTGCGTCGGACAAAAGCCTCCGCATTTCAGCATAGCCAGCCTTGCTATAACACAGACATGGTCGCGTAATGTTCCACTGCAAATGCTCACAGAGAACGAGATTGAAACTTATGACTGCATGGTCACTACTTCCTAGAGGAGTCATGATCTGGACCTTTTCGACGAGTAGTTGGTCACTAGTTAGAATGTAGTCTAGTTTTGATGGCTTTTCACTAAGGCCCCACCTAGTGTCGTCTCCAACATTCTCAGTCAGTCCCTTATTTCGAATAGTTTGCAGTAGATGTCGGCCGAATTTTCCCTTAGCATACCACGAGCCAAGGTTCAGTGTTGAAGCATTCAAAACTCCAGCTATGGTGATTTGGTCATAGCCCAAGTACTGTATCCCTCTGATAGTGCTGAGCAGTAGCTGGCTGTGCTCTCCCCCACAGGTGGGTGATTGGTAGATGCCACTCAGTAAATGCTTGGTGTGGCCTACAGTGAAATGACACCATATGGAGTCTGGGAGTTCAAACAGTGGTGGGTCAGTTGCGCACACACATTAAAGTTGCCTGTCAAAGTATATAGCAGCTCTCCCTCCTTCATTATTATCCCTGTCTCTCCTGACCAGAACCATATCACTTATACTGATTCCGTTATCGGCGATAGTGGGGGTTAGCCATGTTTCAGTGAGAATGATTATTTTACGTTGTAGGTGTGACTGGAGATTTCTGAGTTCGCCTACTCTTCTTCTGAAACCCCTCACATTGCTATATAGGCAGCTGACAGTGAGTCTTACCAACTCAGTGTGTTGTGGGTTAAATTACGTGAAGCTGTCTGCTGGTAGGGGGCCTAATGTTGGGACTAGTTGGCCAGTTCCGATAAAACCGGCCCGTTGTAGTTTTATTCCATGTATTCAGGTAGGACGCTTGGGTGACACAGACTGTTATTCTCAGTACTGCATCGCTCTAGTGTCACTGAAGCTTGAGGACGTATAAAAGCCTCAGTTTGCTGCATCCTTATGGTTCGGGGTCTGCTTTCGCAGCATCGGATGTGTCCTCCCATTTTCCCCTTGGTCTCATACCACCGTTGAAATGCTATGGCCAACTGCTCCGGAGAGTTGAATGTGACACTTAGCAGCTTTGGAGAGCTAATCAGAGTGAGATGAGCGGGGCGAGATTGTCGGGAAATGGAGATGGCTCCAGAAGCGACAAGGGCCATCTGAGATGACAGCCATCTCTATTGCTGTACGTCATGCATGTTTTTCACAAGCAGTGCCCGTCACCAGCTCCGGAACACCGTGTGCCACCATAGAGGTAGAAGGCATCAGTTTTGGTGACTCCCTCGTCATCTGTCTGATAGCCCATGATCTGTCTTGTCTCACCCTTATGGTCCAACTTCTGGCTAGTACCTGAGCCGTTAACAGTACTCTTTCGACCTCTTCCGCAGAGTCCAGTGTAACCCTTAATGGGGGTGGCTTACCCTGAGCCGTGTGGACACCCCTGTACAGCCTGCACACTTTCGGTGAACTAGTGTCCAGACCTAATTTATTGCACAGGTTGGACCACTGTTCCTGGTTAAACAGTGCTGTTGTTCAAGTAAGCTACCCTTGCTAATAGGTACATTAAAAAGGATAAGAGAATTAGATAGACTAACCTCCGACTTAGGTTTGGCCTTTGGCTGCTTGTATTCCTTTGCAGCATCAGTAACTTTAGGCTTCATCAGCTTTTGGCCAGCCTTTACTGTGCTGCAAAGCTTGCTAGTGGATGCGAGTGGTGCTTTTGCAATTCTATCTTTTCCTGATGTTGTGGGTTTAGCCTCGGGACTCTTCACCTTGCGAAGGTTGGCATTTCCAGTCAGTTGGACTGGAGTATCCTTCTTACTGTCTGTACCAAGTTTTGGCAGTGTGGCGTTAGCAGGTGGGGAGCTGCATAAGACTGTGTTGGGACACAAGAGTGGCGTGTTGTTTCTGCTAACCGCAGACACTCTGTGTGGGACTGTGCCAGGGCGACAAAGTGGACAGATATACCAAAATCATGGGCATGGGTTATTTCGCATAAACCCGTAGTATGATTTCAGCACCCCTTTGTCACAACGGCAATGTACCTATCGTTTGCGAAAATTGCATACAAAAGCTGAGTCAGTTTTACAAACGATGACACTACACGCCTGACATTCGTTTCCCTTCCTTAACGACGCTTTCAATGTCTTATAACGTCTTGAGCGTTTCCTTTTTGTTTCGCTGTGTTCCGTGCAATGGCTTTCAGTGAATGCAGGTGTAGTGTCCTGCCCACCTGGCATTGCCTGTGCCGTTTCAGTGCTAGACTATGGCAATGCAGGCGTAGTATCAGAACAGACGAGACCTACACTAGTCTTTAGGACCGGTATGCGGGAAAGGGTTGATGTTCCTGGGTTTTCGACTTCTCTGGCTGAAGCCCTTGTGACTACAGAATATGGTGTTTTATTGCTTTTTCTAAGGCTACTTTCAACAGCCATATTAAAAATCACTGTGACTTATGCTATATACGAATAAGGGAGCAACAGTATCTACCCGCAAGAACAAGAATAAGACTGATAAAGTACAAGACGAGGAAGAAAGCTTTTCAACTTTACCTAGTACTTTCTGGGTGATCGGCTTCACAGCAATCATGTTATAGACCAACAAGTCTTGTCTATCTGAACGAGTGAGGAAGATGCTGCTAGAGAATTGGCACCTGAAGCTTTGGCAGTAGTTCGAGACAGCTAACGAAGTTTTCCACTCACATACTTGTGTAACAGTCAATTTCCATTGATGGAAAATAGGTGTATCCATCGTAATTTTCCTCTTCGTGTCGGGGTAAATTAACTACTACGTTATCGTCCGTTATATCGCGCTAGGCATATTTACACTCGGTCACACCATAACAGCCCCAGAAATGCCTGTTCGGCGAGTCTCATAATAGATATTGGAGACTGCTCAGGAACGATTAGAATTAGCCTGTGTAACAATTCCGGTAGCTAATTCGTCCTTGGCAGGCCTATATTATTTAACTAGAAAGCAAGTGACCCCGTGAGTATTTGTGTTGGCTTTTTGTCGGTCTTGAATGCAGCCCTAGTAGTGGACAATAATCCTCTGCTGGCTCCCGAAGACATATTAGTCATTCTAAATGGTGGAAGAGTTTTGGCTGGGATCGATTGTGCTAGCGTTTACTTGCAGGTAGAGGTTTCAGGGGAGTCCCGGCAGCTGCTAACCAGAAATACTCATCGTGGACTATTCCAATAGAACAGGAAACGTTTCTAAGTTATGACTCTCGCCACCTTCCAGCAATTATTAGATACTACCTGAGCCGGTGTTCCCGGAGTTTCCATTTATTTAGACGGTATATTGATAGCCAAATATTCCCTGAAAGAACTATGAGAGCGAATATAGCGGTCTATGGCTAAGAGCAGAAAGGTGTCAATTCAGGCTGTAGACTTTCAAGTATCCCGGGTTTAAATTTGACGCCCATGGACGACGGTTTGACTCAGGGAACATAATGGCGATTCAGAGGATGCCAGTACAGAAAGATGTGCCAGTGATTCAATTTTTCATTGGAATGATTAGCTTTTATTTGGCTTTTCTTCCACCACTTCATAGGGTACGCTGAACTTTCTCGTACATCAAAGTCACCACTCTGTTTAGTGTGAAAAAGCAGATGAGGCCGTTCAGCAAAGAAAGAGCATCCTCAGATTAAAAACAGAGTTAGTAAATTATGATCCAAAACAATTCACCATAGTTGCAGAAGTTTCAGCAACAGGAATTAGTCCCATACTTCCTCATGAATTTTTCGAATTAACTCAAAAGACCGTTATCCATGCATCATGCCTATAACCTGGAGCTGAAAAAATGTTGCGCACAAATATAGGAAGAGGTTCTTGCGCTAGTCAATGCAGTACGAAGGTTCCACGAGACACCATATGACAGGAGACCTGAACTACTGACAGACGACAGGGTTATTCTTTCTTTATTGAAATCAAAGAAGGGCATTCTGGTTCATTCAGCAAACATAATTTGATGGTGAGTGGTGATATTAGTGGGGTGCAATTTCAATATGAAATGTTGCTTCAATGAATCTTTTGACCACGCAGACGCTGCTCTACTACTAATTAGCGACCATCCTTCCTCGCAATAGGGAACGGTTATTGACACCCTGGAAACAGGAAGTTGCGCTACGAATTTGTTAACATATGCTATTGAGCCGCTACCGATATCGATAACAGGATAGAGAATGAGGATGGGAACTGAAAGATGTGATATTCCACACGAAGCTATGTGGTTCCCTTGAAAAACTCCGCCAGCATTTGTGTTATTATAGATTAGTTAAGCAAACAAACACAGTCTTCTGATTGGTTGTTTCTCACTGAAAGTTAATCTTTCATCTCTTTGTGGCTGTGTCTTGAATGTCAGATCATCTATATGCTAACTGTATCCGCCTACGTAAAGTCTACTGTGGTTGGTTGTTGAATCAGTCTTTGTTCATATTTTTCTCACGACCAATATTGAGGACGTAAATTACTAATTGCCGATTTGGCCAGCAGCCCGCTCTCACCACATAATGGCTTGGTTTATAGAGATTTTCCTAATTCTGGAGCACAGAGAACGGATAAGACTTCTCTTCCTACCTAGAGTTATCCAAATACTGAAGTCATTGTACTGCCCTGTGACTGTTGGCTCTATGTGCACATACCAATTTACATGCTCGTGTAGAGTTGATGATTACATTGGACGTTGTAAGCGTGTTCTCCATAAACGCCTAACTGAAAACCACCCGGTTTGGTTAATGAAATGTGAGCATAGGATGACGAAGTCTTCAACTTGCAAATATATTCTGGAGTCAGGTAATTCATCCCCACATGATTTATCCTTCAAAGTTATTTACAGGACAAAGTGCAACTGCTTATGCATAGACGAAGCTTCAGCTATACATGGACAGAAACCTAAATTATATGTTCGAAAGCGTTTTGTTAAACCCCCTTCTTTATCTTGGGTCACAATTTTGTTCTTTTATTTTATTTTAGTTTTACCACTAGAATTCACTCCACATCACTTCATCTTCACCGTCTTTACTGTTATCATCATTGTACTGTTAATGTTTTAGACAACACTTTACCTACAGTCTTGATATCTCTATACCAGTTCACTTATTTAATAATCTGAAAAGCTTTGTAAGTTATCCACTTCTACTCTACCTCCTTAGTAAATCATTTTAAATATATTTTACTTATTTTGATTATATCCTGATTCCATACCGTTTTCTTGGTACAAGCATGGAATATCCAGCATATGATATCGGTAGCCCAAATTTTGCAGGCCGACCATTGATATCAGGTATGCGTCGGTAGGAGGATCGAACTTCGGACCATACACATGGTCGGCGAGCGTCCTAACCACTGTGTCACCGACGCACATTATTATTAATTTTCTTTTTTCTTATCATATGTTTATTGACTGAGCGGTTTCTAGTGCCACTTTATGCCTTTTTCCGCAATATAAATACGTCTGTACCTCTTGAAAATGAAATGTGAGTCGGTGACCCAGCGGTTAGGACGCTTGCTGACCATGTGTATGGTCCGAAGTTCGATCCCCCTACCGACGCATACCTGATATCAATGGTCGGCCTGCAAAATTTGGGCTACCGATATCATATGCTGGATATTCCATACTTGGACAAAAAATACTGTGTGGTTTCAAGTTATAATCAAAAAAGAAAAATGGACCGTAATCAGGTATGGATTCGTCTTATCCTTCTTCAACGTACACGACTGCAAAAGCAACCGACAGATTCCAACCGCAAGTTGCTGAAACTGACAAGCAGTTCCGAAGTATATGATTAGTTGTGATGAGCAAACACAACAAGAAAAGGTTCTGATCCACCTGAATAGTTGACTAATAAACAACTAGGGTGAAGTTTTGCTTTTGAATCATAGTTATGGAGAAATCATGTTTTGCTAGTGTCCAGTTAGGAATAATTCAGTTTCCTATCAACAAATCTTTTACAGCCTCCACTTACATATTTGTTTAGTTCACCGATTCTTCAATTACATATTAATCATGAAAATATACTAAGAACTAATGTCTGGAGATTGATGATGATGCGGGTAAAACCCGTTCTTATTGGCACTAATACATTCACTGTTTGTGACCTCCAAAATCTATTAGGACATCATGTTTCATCATAGGACTATTCTTTCCACCGTATATTTCTGCTCACTATAGCTCTTTTGAAATCTGTTCTCCTTCTCTCTACTTTGTATATGGCAACTTGAATTACTGCATTTTTGTGTTAAGATCTACGTTAAAAATTCAATAATTTATCAGCTCTGGAACTGTTGTCGTTATTATTGTTTCCTTTTATTCCTGGAGGAAAATACATCTTCAGTCACATATCTCCATTGCATTCGGTTCTCTGCCAACGTTTTCACCTGGCACCACGTCTGCCCACATGCTTTCATCTCTCTCCACATGACCTCTTCTAAGTCACACTCGCACTGAAGACCAACTAAGTCGCCGCTTCCCATTAGAGTTACACTCGAGCGATGGTGTGGCGTGCGGTGGATGTCACTTGATGATGGTTCGCTTTCTCACAGTATGACCAGCCAGTCCACCTCCATTTCTTCCTTCTCGGTTAGTTCGCTTCCAGAGATCCCTGTTGCTGATCTTTTATGGCCAGCCATCTGATCTTGGGTAGTATTGAGCGAAGACAGCTGTCGATGAAAACCTGTAGTTTATTCGAAGTGCTCTTCGTGATGCGGTGCTGAGTCTCTGATCCGTACGTATAAAAAGCAGCACTGACTTGATATTGGAGTTGAAAATCCGGACCTTATTTTCTTTTTCGGGCGTTGATATGGCATATCCCCTTGAGGACATTTGCGCGGTCTAGTTGATTTCAGTTTTGTTTCGTTTGATCTAGGTAGCTGCATTTGACGTGATTCTGGTTTTTATTTGGCTTGAACTCTGTTGATTTTGTTAAGAATAGTCGTCGAAAGCTGTCTTTAAGCCTGAAGGCAGTTATCATGCAGGAGGATGCTTGAGAATGTGTTTCATGTAAAAATTATAGGGTGTTGACTCCTGTTTGTGGCGTCTCAATGATTTCTGCAGAGCTTCGTTTTATCACTTGTGTCCATATTTCTCGTTCACGAGAGTTTCAGTAAATGTTTGTGGCTATAAACAGGAACTTTCCAAAACGTGGTAAGGAATTTATATTTTTTTCGCTACAGTTTCTAATTCACTGTCACTTTCAAGTTGCTTACTGTACTCTGTTGGCTATTCGTGACTTTTTAATTCAAAAGCTTCTGTTTTCATTTACAGTGGTACCGAATGACCGCATTGGGACCTGGAGACAATGGCAACCAACTTGCCCTTCCTATATCAGTGGATATCAAAAAACCTTTTGACGGAATTATGTTTAGTCACCGGTATACCAGTTGGGTTCAAGTAGAAGATGCTCTAAGTCAGCTAGAATCAGTACGAGATATATATGTATGACAGAGTATTCCTAGGCAACTCATACACATTATGTAATCAAAAAGTGCATACGGAACCACGAATCTCAGGAGCTGAAGTACAAATTAGTAGTCTTTCGTTGTACATATGGCATGAAGCGGAAAACTAGAGGTTCAGGTTTACGCGTCAAACCGCAAGAATTCTATTATTTATTTCTGCAGTGTAAAATACACCGGTTGCCAATCTGGCTTTCGTAAACGCTACAAGGAGGACGAGTTTATCATTTGTTCAGCGAAAACAGTTCACAATCACAGATGTGAACAAAGTCTTATGATAGGTGACGCCTGTCCGGTGAAGACTACATCTGAGGTTGGTGATGTTTTGGAATATGCTGAAGAGAATTTTAATAAAATTTTGACGAGCACAGATGTGGATAATTTACGTAAGTCAGTAAGATTTACTAAACTAAAAGAACTTTCGGTTTACATAGGAGTTCTCCATGCCGAATTTATTCCCTTAGGGGCCTACACAGATTACAACTTCAATTAAATAAAATTGGCGTGGAATAAATTCCATTCTTCATTACTAAACATAATGATAATAATGTTTTTTATTCTAGAAACAGGAGCATTCGTAATGTTTCACTTTATGTAAATGCAGTTACATACAGTTGCACTAAGAACTCAGTGCAACTCGGTGAACAATAGTATATACACAAATAAACTGAAAAATAACGTCTTCCTTACCTTCTGAACAACTTTTCCTTATTACAGGATAATAACTTTCTTTCACGTATGAGCCTAAGTTATGTCTATGAAATCATAATATTACATCAGTTAAATCTTCCCTCAAAACCAAGGCCACTTGAAACCAATAGCAACACAGCAACAAGCGTCACCGAGGGGATATACAATAAAGTTGCTCTCGCCTTTATATCCTCGTCAGTTTATGGAACTGTAGCACCTCTATATAAGCTCTAACTGTACGCTTGTATAACTAATTGTTGTACCCATATTATGCATTACACACTTCGCTGTTCGCTTCGCACTTTTCGAGGTTTGATTTCTTTAAAAATATATCTTTTCAAGTTCTCACTTACGCTACTTAATACAACGTTGTTGTTAGTATTTGGCTGTGTTGTACAAGGTTAGCACATTATAAAACGTAAAACCGTGGATTTATTATAGTAATAAAATCGAAATCATATTTAGTACCCCACTGAACAAACTACTCAAACTCCAAGTTCACAGATACCCTGTCAAGCTTTAACTTACTGACAAAACTACCGCCAACTTATATAATCGATGAAAATGTTCAATGGAAAACTGAATCCCACACTTTTATATATATATCAAACGTGAATTTCTATTAAAAATGGGATATAATCACACTGTGAATGAAATGTGTTAATCAAAAGCAATTTACAGTTGCGTACATACTCTTTTGTGTGTGTAATGGCTAATGACATCACCATTAGCCGGCTGCTGAAAACTTGACAGGTTAAGCAGCAAGGTCCGAGACAGTGACTCAGCGACCGAGAGTCACGGCGCCCAGACCTATGCCGTACACAGTGAACGGTTTGAATATTTCATTAATAGAATAGATTTTGTCTTTAAAAAAATAAAGTGAGCGTTCGCGTAGTTATCGTATGTAGGTCAATAATTATAGAGATGAAAAGAAAAAAGAAAGTATACATAGCAATGAGATAAGGTGTATTTTCTTCGATTTTTGTTCAACTGATGAACCCTCATTAATAAATGTATTGATTAGTTGAAAAGCTGCAGCAGGTTTATCTCCAGGCACTTTATTTCCTGCTCCACGAACTGTAGCATACGTCAGAATTGAGCCATGACTTTCAAACCTTTTCCAAAATCCTCCAATCTGTTTAGTGCCGTCACTCTCTGTATAAAACCAATATCGACGTGATAAAGTAGGCTGTAATTTGAAGTAAAAGACGAAGGAGGGGGTTTACGAAAATATTTCGTTAAATAGATAACAATCTATTAGTTAGTGACAGTTACACAGTGGGAGAATGACACCCGTCAACCACACACGTCGCTTTCGCTAACTTACACCATCTCTGGCGTAGGCGTGACATCCGGCTATCGACCAAGGGACGTGTCTAATGCTCAGCAGTTCGCTCCGTCCTCTATGGCTCTGAAACATGGCCAATACGAGTTGAAGACATGAAAAGGCTGACTGTTTTTGATCGTATATGTCTACGATCTCTTTCTCACGTTAGGTGGTATAATAAGGTAAGTAATGTTGACGTTAGGCGTGGAGTGTTGGGCAAAGAGGGAAAATCAATCGAAGAGGTTATGAGGTTACATAGATTGAGATGGTTAGGTCACGTGCTGCGCATGCCTAACCATCGCCTCCCCCACCCCGACGGGCATTACTAGCTGATATAGGTGCAGTCTGGAAAACAGTAAGTGGTGGCCAAACAAAAACATGGCCTCATCAATTCATGAAATCCCTGACAGTTAAACTGAGTCAGGTAGGGAGATGCAAACTTCCGGGTTGGGGCCCTCGGGACTCTAAGAATCAATGGCTGGAGACAAAAGGTGACATGGCTCAAAATCGTTGTCAGTGGCTTATGCAGATTTATTCAGTCTCTGTAATCTTTCACATTCCTTTCTACCACTACTCAATCTGTTTCACTCTTATACTTGTCAGAACTCTGTTGATTCTCTTTACTCATCCTCTTGTCTACCTTTGTGTGGTATTTGGAACGTGGCAACTCGCAGTGCTGCACTTAGGTGCCAAGTTCTATGTTGAATCCAGACAGACGGGGACACACGTCGTCCGGTATCAATTTCAGGTCGCCAATGCACTCCCCTTAACTCCGCTTAGACAGCAAACTCGCAATGGAAGGAAAGTTAAGCATGCGGTTAGCAATCACAACCGGTCAATATAACTTTAACTCTCAAGCTTGAAGCATTACATTCTGCTCAGAACACAAAGGAATAAGAAGAGGAAACTAGCATGAAAACTTATATACACTGCTGCATTTTGAAGAATTTGATGAAAGCTGAAGGATAGTGAGTTAAGCCAATAAGTGCACGAATAACCTTGAGGCGGCTAATAGGAGTAAACCAAACCGTTTTTGTTGGTTGGAGAAATGGAATATTTATGACTCAATGGTACGGCTGACAATGGGTAGACTTCGGTCTTCACCTCGAAACGCTACTATGCGGCCACTCATTCAAAGCCTCTTCCAGGTAAGTCTTATGCATCAGAGGGCAAATACGGACGTCTTGTGCTTACCAACGGAGTGGTGAACATCTAGGTCTACCACGAGAGATAGGAAGTGCTGATTCCGAAACCCTTATGTATAGGGGATAGAGAATCCGAAAGGACCGAATGGCGTATAAAACAGTTTCAGCCACCAGTAATCATGAGTAGGTATCTACTGACGCTGCTCCACAGTATGGTAGAAAATACTTCAAGTCAAAGGCTCTGGAGTTGAGAACACATCTACGAAGGATTTGAATCACAATTAAGACATTTCCTTCATATTGTCCTTCTCTGTCTACTTTCCATGTTTTCCATGTTTTTTTTCAAAAGATTCGTTTATTTCTTCTCGTCATCATTAAATCCATCTCTCCGCTAGTTAATAATGTTGCAGATGGTAGATATTTTACATCTATGTATATATACTACTTATTAAGTTTTGACAGTAGCATACAATAGACTAATAATAAAAATATCAATCAATATTATAATTCGCTCACCTTTAATTTCAAATTATCTACAAACATTTCACCACCGAGATAATTACAAGCCACATCAATATCACCGTTGTATATCAATGTAGGGATCTAAAACAGAATTTTATAGAAATCAAGGACGGAATGATGAAACAGTCACTACACTTTTAAAAAAATACAGTTTGGCTCCAACTAAAAGAAAATGAAAAAAAATTAGGAAATAGACGACACAAAACACACACACAGTCAAACGATTCCACTTATTAGACCATAATGGAAACAACAGCCTATCGAAGATTCGCATCAGCACCTGCCGTCTCCTGTTTCATACTGAAAATCAGATAGCCTGCAAGTCAGAGACAATAAACGACAAGGAATTCTTGTGGCAGAGGACTATCCAACAGCCTATTGTGCAACAAATAGGTAAGGGAAAATAGCGAGGGGATTGAACATACCCTGAACAGGCCTTCATTTCAAGTGGCATCAAACGCAAGTCAGGCCCTGGATTGCTGCTGCCTGAATAGGAAGTGACTATTTGGGTGACACATGGAGATGATGTGAAGTGGAGATAAAAGCTTTCGGTCAATCATGGAGCTGATTAAAACTGACAGCTAAAAATCGAATACAATGAAGACATTTTGCTGAAGTTCAATTTTCCACTTTTGAAATAAAAGAAGAAATGTTAATTCATTATAATAAAGATTTTTGTATTTCTCAATGAATGAAAAACAAAACCATATTGTTGTTTTTACTGACGTTTCGCTATTTAATGCTAATAGATTTATCAAAGGATTATTAAACCGGAATTTACAAAACCTCAGTCCATATATATAACAAAGAATTAAGAGGTGAGAAAATAGACTACTTAGGTCAAGATAAAAGGGGGACATATTGAAAGTCAAAATAACAACGAAGATCACTAAACCAAATAACAAAGGTAATAGTACATCTGTTATTGTATCAAAACAAAATGTACTAACTTGATCATCGTTCTTCAGTATGGAGTCATTTTTTGTTGTCAAGTTGGTCAATTGGAAGAGATAGCAAAACCAGGTGTAGATTGTTGGATTTGATGTTGTTGTTGTTGCTCGCTTGGGTTCCTAGTCGAACATAGGGCTTCAACTGCACGTCTCCACTTGCTTCTGTCTTCTGCTGTACTTTTCACCTGCATCCATGTTAGTCCATACTGTTTCCACTCTTCTTCACACGATCTCCTCCATGTCACCTTTGGACGTCCCACTCGCCGCTTCCCTTTCGGGTTTCACTCGAGCTATGGCCTGACGCGCAATATCACCTAGCAGCCTCCTCAGCCAGCGAGTGTCCAATCCATCTCCACTTTCTCCTGCATATTTGTTGGGCGATTGGTTCTTGTTTTCTTTGTTTTGTTCCCATAGTTTCTTGTTGGTGATTCTTTCCGGCCATCTGATCTTCAGTATAGAACGAAGACAGTTAGTTGTTGATAAAGGTCTGCGACAGGCTGTTGGAAATATTCTTTGTGACCCGCCAAGTTTCTGATCCATCCGTATAGAAGAACTGACTGACTTGACGTTTGTATTGAAAATCCGAATTTTGTTGTTGATGCAGGCTGAGTGACGAAGATTTCCAGATTGGTTTCAGGTTGATGAATGTGTTTCTCGCCTTCCCGATTCTCGATTTGACATCCTCGTCCGTTCTTCCTGTAGTTGAAACAATGCTCTCTAGATAAGTGAATGAAGTAACCTAACCCGGATTTGATAAGTGTGCAAAATAATAAAACAGCGAGTGTTTATATAATGATATTGCTTATCACATTCATGTTGATTTTTTCACTTCATGGGGGAGGTAGGGGTGTGTTGTAACTAGGTCAGATTCTGTTCTAGTCCATCATTCCTATTCAAACAATTTGGATTCCACTTGATATCAAATCCTTCTGATGATATTAGACGTTCCTCTATGATTTCTGAAGTTTTTCTGGATGATGATTTCAATATTGTCAACATCAAGTAGGTGGCCTGATTCTATAGCGTGTAGACCACCTATAGCTGATGATTTTTCTAGTTCAACTGGATCTCTCGTTGGTCGAACAGATGCTCTACGGTGTTCATTTCTTCTGATTACCTTGATTTCTCGAGATGCTTGTCCGATGTATATCGCATCATATTCCAAGCAAGCATTTTATTTTATAGACACAATTAGATAGAGAATCTTTAGGGATTTGGTCTTTTATATTGACAAGATTGTTTCGTAGTGTGTCTGATGTTGTAAAGAAAATGTTAATTACTATAAAATCTGATTTTGCTGCATTATATTCGATATACACCGTAAAGAATAGCTTTCAGTTTAAAATACAGGATGATTTCTTATAGTAGACTTCTTCTAACATATTCTGGATGAAAATAAACTGCTTCAACTTTCACCTAATCTATACACCAAAACACACTCAGGTCATGCGTACCACTGAAGAGTCCCAAACCAAGACGAAACAGCTGTCAAGTAGTCCAGTACTTGTTTCTCAGTGGTTCTCTAACTGATGTCAGCTAATGATCAAACCTCTAACCAGTCAAATCTCTTCTAGACCACAACTTGACAACAGAATGTGAACACAACAAAATAAGATACAGTGTTATAGAAACAGACAACTGAGGGAACCAGCTACGAATAACACCAATCAACATCTAAATGACTTACCAAATGAGACCTAGGAAAATCAAATAGAAAAATCGTATAATTCACTGAAAATATTGCTGATTACAAAATGGGAGTGTATTTAGGATGAATATAAATAAATCGACAAATTTAATCAGCATGACGACCTTTAAAATACTGAAAAGTTGTGGGTTTTCGTAAATGGACACTATTAATCCCTCAATCCTCACCTAACCCGAAATTTAACCTACAGCCTAACTTTACTCCTGGATTGAATTCGCAATTCAAACAGTTCGAAGAGGTGAAAGTTCACCACAGTTTCTTCTAGTGTAACAGAAATTATTCAGATAACACAGAATATGTGGTCTGCTTGATGACATCAAAAGGAAATCGAAAAAGTAATCAAAAATGCAAGACACCACATACTACTGATTGACTGAGATGAGTAGTTGTGTACCACTTGCATTCGATGAAAAGTTAGAACATGTATATATAAATACTTAATTAAATTTCGAAAAATGCGGTCAATTCAATTAGGTAACAACTACACATACATAAAGTCATTTATGCTATATTATACTGTATATTATGCTATGCAGAAATGGTGGTATGGGAACAAGAATAACCAATAGGTTAACTGATGGATGGTGACTAGCAGTGGAATCCAAGATAACGCACATTTCGTCCTATTTGAGACTCGTCAGCCGGATTTACCTGCATTTCCCAATGAGTGATGATGTTCCCACCGAGGCTCAAACTTAGTGCAGGTACATCCAGCGAATGAGTCCCAAATAGGACGAAATGCTCATTATCCTGGATTTCACTGCTAGTCACCATCCACCAATTCACCTATAATTACATGCCCAGACATCGTCGAAGCATCTGCATAAGAAGCCGACATGTCAACCTGAGACCGAGCACTTCGGTTCAATCAATCGATGGAGAAAATCTAAAATTCAATTAAATAATAACCAATAGGATTGCAAGGACGCATCTGCTGATCATATGGATCTGAATAATAATAAATCAGAAGGTAAATTGATTGTTCACTAGGAAGCAGTTGATGTTAAGTGTCTCTCACTCTTACTGTTCGTACTGACTGGATTCTATGAGTCACCAGGCAAGGTGACTCACCATCGCTGCTCACTTTGATGAATTGATAATAGATGAATAAGGGAAAGTCAGCGGAAAGCCTTGAACCAAAAACAAATAATCTCAGTGTGATAACGTTTTTGACTTCAGTACCGAGTGATGTAAGTCCGAATTATTTCATAACGGATATTAATCCTTTAAGATTGTGAACACGTCGTCTTGATGAGTGCCAACAAGCACGAAAGCACAGGTGCGACTGACTTCAACCTTCCAAAAACATATCAGAAGTCAGTTAATTAGACTCATGAATGTCAAGCAGCAGTTTACCAGGTATATACGTCACTTGTTGGTAAAAGCAGACATAAATTGATTCAATTTAACAGTGAACTTCGTATTTTAAAGACAAAATGAATTTTATCCCTATTTCAAACACCTTCAAGTAAGCAACTTTCAAAGCCGATTAACTCGCCGTCCTTAACATTTAACGCCACCTTAAAAGCAATCATTATACACAAAAGAAGATATTATTTGGTTGGTACTGGCCATCAGCCGAATCTAGGATGCGCACTTCGTCCTACCTCAGAATTCATCCTCTAAACCTGTCTACAACCAACCAGGAAATTACGCTGTTCCCACTTACATCTGAACCCCCAACCACCGTTTAAAACTCCTCATAGAAGAAGCTGACGAGTCCAAAGTGGAAAGAAACACAGGTCGTGTTGTATTCCACTGACAGCCTACATCAGCCATCAAGTGACATCATGGCTACCGTACATGGTAGAAGATGGCACACCAACAGTGGACTGAGCATTTAAATTTAAGGAGAAACGAATCATTGGGAAATAGAACAAAAAATAACATAACTGCGTGACTTACACTGGATTGAAGTAGTTTCATATACTGTTCAGATAAATCTTTATAAGTACGAATGTAATTAACATTGACTTCATCACTGCATACATCCCATTCCTTTGGCACATCTGGCTGTACATTGATAAGTCGACGAACAACAGGTGAGTTTAAATAACTACGTATCAGTGTATCATCTACACATGCTACAGCTAAACGTGTAGTCAAATTACGATGTAGTGCAGAACTGCAAAAGAAAAAGAGATCGATTCACAACAAAGTTAGCTTGTCCCAACAAAAGTCAAGTGTATAACTCATACAAAGAGAGTATGTTTTGTAAGATAATTATTATGGATTGAGATGATCAACTATTAGTAGAACATTAGATGGTTGGAGGCAATCGGCAGGAAGCCTTGGACCTAGGTTTCGTGCTAGTTGGCACTCATCAGCAAGGCGTATCTGCAACCTTGAAGGAACTGATGTCCCTTCTGAGGAGATTTGAACCCGCGTCACCCAGTGCTGCAGTCAGATAGACTGATAGAATTCAGTCTGCACCGAAGATAGGACTAGACGCATTACACTAGTGACTGACTAGTGTGCAATCAAAAATATTAGTAGAACAATATCAACGAATACATATGGGTGGGTACATACTACTGATTGATCAAGATAAGTAGTTGGATATCACTCACATCAAATCGTAGTGCATTTTGGCCAATCAGATCGAAGTGGTTTAAGCAATAGACGGTTGGCTATTCCGCCCAACTGGAGTCAAGCTCATGGGGGAGGGGGGTGTAAAATCGGAAATGTTAATCAAAATTATCGAAAATTAGCTCGTATTTTTTGAGCTTCGACACCTGACTGTGAGCGCTCCAACATCGATGACACTTTCAGTATTAAACTGAGCAAAAAGTAAGGCATATTTGTAAGTCATGGAAAATTCCCATTGTAACATGTAGAAAATCAAAAGAAATGGTGATTCAGAGAAGAGACTCTTTTCAAATAATTGATCATCAAGCTGTACAATTGTATATAGATATGGGTTTTAAGAAGTTACATCCGGTGAGGGAATTAGATCAAAGGTGTGGATACATGAAACAATAGTAGTAGTATAAAATACAATTAAAATATTTATGATTATAATCACAGTTAAATGTCAAGTGGCAAAACAATTAATGTCATATATAGAATAATTCATAGGATGTATAGAACTTGAAAAAGGGTGTGCAATTATAGGATTAGTAGGCAAATCGAATAAAATAAAAACGTTACGTAACAAACATTGTGTGAAATTTAATAACATAGAATGTAATGTTGTAAAAAGGAATTGATTTAGAATGACAGGTGGAACAAGTGAAATAATACCGGGGACAGTTCAGAGTGAGAATGGTAATAGTAACAATTGACGTAATAAGGGAAAAGTATACAAATTGAATAGACAAAATGAAAAATTGATAGAGCCAAAATATGATTGGGGATTACCATACTTTAGCATAGAGGAAGGATTAAGACCATAATAGCTGGAGGAGTTGAACAAACTTTTTCTGTACACAGAGATCTGCCTTATATGTTTCGATAGCCAAAGATGGCTTCAGCAATACAGATGAGTCGGGTACGTAGTGATTTAGGTAAATTTTTTTTTACCTTGTAGATGACTTTAAAGGCGGAGTTTGTAGAGATAGGGTGATCATTATCGACCAGATGTTCAATGACCGCGTTTCTTATTGTTCCACTTCCATCTTTTCGTAACCATGCAGGAGGATAGTGTTCTTGCACCCTCTTGGCCAAAACTCGAGTCCAACGACCGATATACCTAGCTCCATACGAGCAGGTGAATTGATAAACGCACACACAGAGTTGCTCAACAGCGGGATCTTGTTCTTCAGGCTGTTGAACAGTAACGGTCGACTGGTAAAGGCTATTCTCAGAGATGCAGCAGGAAGTGTTGTTTTCAGGGACTGTGAGATCCTTCTTTCCATGATATCGGAAGCTTAGTCACGTTTCATAGGATTTGAATGTATACTTTTGTTTATAAAACGTGGTGGAAATCAATTTTATATGTATACGATTGTACAGCTTGATAATAAATTCGTTGAAAAGAGTGTCTTCTCTGAACCACTTATTTTGATTTTCTGTATTTGTAAGTCACATGAGTACTAACCTGTCTCTTTCCTTAACTTTGTAAGCCTGTAATTTAGGCAAGAGATTTTTGTTACGTGGCGCTTTCAATCTTAAATTCTATTGGGTCACACAGATGTAATGACGTTTTTCTAGAAGTTTGAAGAGAATATTGCATCTTTTAGTGTAATTGTATACATGTGAATAAAACTCATGTCTCTAAACATGGCGAATAAGAATAGGCATTTTCAATCACACAACTCGTGTCTGCATTCTATCTCCCGCGTGAAGTGGTATAATAAGGTGAGCAATATTGAGGTTAGGCGTCGAGTGCTAGGTAAGCAGGAGGGGAAATCAATCGATGAGGCTGTGAAATTACATCGACTGAGATGGTTAGGAGATGTGTTACATAGGCATGCCTAGTCATCGCCTTCCTCGACCGACGGGCAATGTTAGCTGATATAGGGTCAGGCTGGAAAAGAGCTAGCGGCGGTCAAACGAGAACATGGCACTAGTCAATGAAATCTACAACAGTTAGTTTAAGCCACGTAGGAAGGTGTAGACTTACTGACTGTTTGGGGTCCTCGGGACGGTAAAAACCAATGGTTGGAAACAATTGGTGACATGGCTCAAAACCGTTCTCAATGGCTAACGCAGATGCATCAACTCCTTGTGACTTATGATTTCCAATGAAACTGTTTTATTCACCGTTATTATTATTCCCTTGTCTCACACCTCTGTTTACTGTCTATGTTATGCATTTCTTCTACTTTCTTCTCTTGCTTTGTGTGCTACAAGGAGGGAGTGTGGCGACTTGAACTGCCACACATATGTGCAAAGTTCTGTGTCGGAAACCGACCGATCGACCGATTTTAGTATTAATGAAGCATCCAAGTTTAAATATCAGACGTCAGAGATACGCTGAACCCTTAACAATAATCGAACTCAGAACTCTGTTGTTTTGTGTTTTTTTCAGTTGTAACGATGCTGCCCAGATCTTAACTTCTGTCGATTCCGTTTATACCTTGATTGCTACTAACCTGTAGGTATCTGACGTCTCCCGTTGGTGGAAACAAGAACGAAACTGCTGTTTACAAGACAAAATCGTCCTCACCAATGCCCTAGCTTTAGTTTGCTTCATGACAAGTTGTGCATTATAATAAATCAAAATCCTATAAACTCAACATACAAATTTTACACCTTTGATATTTTATGGAGAATTTTGTTAATGCAATGTGTAAAGAACTCTATAATCGGGAGTGAAGTACAAAAACCCGTCAGCAGAGAGATATGGCTCGTTGGAATTAAGAAGTGAGCCTTCAAAGCCTACTTCCACCCCTTCCTCTTCGATATAAAATAAATGTGGCTCATACAGTCTAGTGTACATGAAAAATCTCCACCTGGTCACTTCATGAAATATACATATAAATTAATCAACTGTCCACAGTCCCACATATCCATATGTGAATATTTACGAAATGTATAATATCAATAACAGTGATAGAATCCAAGTCAAATATTATCATTGTAGATTAGTTAGTTAACTACTGTGCATTATGAGACATTTTATCAGAGGTAGACAGAAAGGTTAACAGTGATGAATTACAATGACCCTACACCATCTGATAGCAACCATCGTACAACCTTGACTTGTTAGTCTAATGACTAGGAATGTAACAGAAAAACGGTAATAAAGTTAGTACATTTTGAGAGGGGACGCTCACACACACACACACGGAGAATTCAGTGTCATTTTTATCAACTGACAGCATTGATTTCGATTCACAATAGAATTAATCTAAACAATAAAAATATAAAAACAATTGTTTACCAAAGTTTAAACAAATTATTTACTTATTTATTTTATAATAGCTTGATTCTACACAGTATTTTGGTACAGGTATGGAATTTTCAGCATATGATATCGGTAGCTCAAATTTAGCAGGCTAACCATTGATATCAGGTGTGCGTCGGTCAGGGATCGAACCACGGACCATGTGCATGGTCAGCGAGCGTCCTAACAGCTGTGTCACCAACGTAGTCATGTATCGAATAATAATTATAACAATAAGGGTAAATTATAAATAATTTGTCAAATGAAATTCTATCATCTTGTCTATTTCTGATAGTTCCGACAGTATTATCATTCATGTGAATAAAACCCATCTCTCTGGACATAGCGAATAAGAATAAGCATTTTCAATCACACAACCCAGTATTCCCCTGATTCGACTGAACAAAGCAAGAACCAATGAACAATTGAAGGCTGAACACCTCATCTTACTATTTCATAGGTTTCTATCAGCCTCTAACCACCTAAAAACGACATCAGTTATATAAAATATACTTCAGAAATTATTCCAAATCAGGCGGAAACACCGTGTAACAAGATTTATGAATACAAGATATTTTTCAATAGTTGGTTTGTAAGGATTAGATTTGTTTTTACGAGTTGATCACAGGTTGATATTAGTTAGAGAACCACTGAAAACCAGCTGGGGGGAGTACTGGACAGCTGTTTCATCCTGGTTTAGGAATCATAAGCAGTATGCAGCCACTTGGGTTCGATTGATATCAGAGAAGTCGTGACCACTGAGGTCCATCCAGTCAAGTGTGAGGAAGGATGTCCCATCGATGATATTGATTGATGGTTGCGCTAAATCACGAATCGGTAGAAGTTAGAATTCGTGAGCTGATCATTGAATCGGGTGCCGGTGGCTGAAGGATATACGAGCTTGCTTTGTAACCGGAAGGTCCTGGGTTCGAACCCAAGCAGTAGATGAGCAGTGCCGATGATTCTCAAACTAGAATGAATCAGCTGTCCAATACTCCCCTAGCTGGTTTTCAATGGTTCTCTAACTGATACAAATCCACGATCAACTCGTGAATCGAAGATAGTTAATAATCTAACAACAATCAGAGTTTATTGCTATATCATAATATGATAGAAGGTTTCCATAACTGTTGAAATGAACCTACTTCTTAACTGTCTCGTGTATAAAGACGAAAAAGCATCAACAACAATGGAGAAAAGGATTCAATGTTCACTTAGGGGAACATTTCCAGCCTTCTACTAACCACGAAAGTGGTCCAAGGTTTGATTCCCAATCGACGCATTCCTAAATCTACAAATTTCGTGATTTATTTGTCCAGTGGATATTTTGAACACAATTTGATCACACACACACATTTACTTGCCAAATTGGGTTTGTATCAAAAATGAAAGGTCAATTAAAATAATCAAAATAGTGAAACATTTAATAGTAAGAAGAGTAATAATAATTAACACTACTGCTACTCTTGAAAACGTGTATATAGTTCAGTGACAGAACATCTGGTCAATTGAGGAAATTCAGAGCCATTTGAAAAATCCTTCAAAATAATATATAAGATTCGATCAAACCTATCAAAGGGAGTAAAATCAAGACATCTTGGCATAGCCGAGGCACTAGCCATCCGAAAGCTCAAATCCACGCTATGTTTCCAAAAGAAATACGTTCAACCCTTATCCCTGCCATGGCCATCATAAACAGGTAATTCTTTCAATACTGACTATCCCATTGCCTTTCTTATCCAAACTTCCTGTTTATTCATATTATTTTTAAGGCTTTCTTAATCCCTATTCACACTACAATATTTTCATATCAGAACTTCCTGTCTATTTGGTCATTTTATTATTTCTACATTTCTAACCCCTGATTGCACAATATGTCAATCTTCTCAGTAATTATGATGCTACTTTGTTTGAGTTTTATCCGTCCCTCTGTTTATCAAAATGTATTTAAGACCCCAAGCAGCAGTGAGTAGTGTAGATAAGACGTTGTGTTGTATGAAGACAAACTGTAGTAAAATTGTTCATCAGCTGAAACAGCACAAAAAGATAAGTACCTGCACACATTACGCAACAGATGAACGGAATCGGGCCGACATACCGTTAGGTTAAAATAGAGTTAAGGGTAGTCATGAATTCCTTGACCTACAACTTAACGATATGTAGAAAGAGATGCCGGTGGATTGGACACACACTGAAGAGATTAATCCCATTATGGGAAAAATTTATTTTGATAAAGTCTCACAGTGTTTGGTTTATTGTAATATTTACTGATGATAACCACGTTTCGAGCACAATGTATTGCCGCTCATAATCATATCAAGGTACTCAGTCACACAACTTTCTAACTTCGTTTATATAATCCCATTATTTTACTTTCCATATTTCCGGTATGAGTGATGAGTCATTCTCCTAGTGCACGTGTTGGGTGTAGGCTCAAAGAACAAGGATTCAGTAATCAATCTCTCCCTCTCTCCACCTACCTATATTCCCTCTTAGAATTTTAACCCTCTCCCACCCACACTATTGTGTGGTTGAGTGTTAGTGCATGCAGTGCGATTGCTGAGCTTTTTTCTAAATTACTTATCTTCGCGCGGTCAACCATTCTTACCTTAGCTAAATTCTTATGTTCCGACAATCTGACTACCCCCAACCTACTAATTTGACCTAAGTAGTCGATTTAACTCACAGTCATTGCAAGGTATTTTGCAAGTTATATCACTTCGTCTAATTGGGACAACTGGATCCTTTAACCCACAGAGCTTGTCCTAACTGAGTGAGTTTTTAGTTTTAAATGCCCCCCTAATTCTTGCTTTAATAAGAATCCTACGTAGGGTCTCAGATGTCCCCTCCTTATATGATAGAACTGAAATACCTTATATTCTTTCTTATTCATGTCATCATTACTAGTTTCCCCATTATTTTTATTTTGCTTTTGACCTTTCCTGATCTTCCTAATGAATTTTATAGGATGGTTATTTGACACCAACGTTTCTTCTATCTGTTTCATTTCATCATTTAAGTCTTTTTTTGGACTACTTCGTGCTACTGCTCAGTTTGTTAGACACTTAACTAAGCCTGCCTTAAAAGTTAACGGTTAAGATGAATTAAAGTCTAAATATCTATTAGTAGAATGCGTTGGTTTTCTACAAACACTAATGTGTAGTTTGCCTTCTTCTATTCGTTTTATTTTATAATCTAAAATAGCTAATTCTCCTTGTTCATCTTCCGGTTCAAATGTCAATTTTATTCCCTCTACTAGTGAGTTAATATGTGTCAAGAAGCTAGAGATATGTTCTGTTTTTAACACTGTGAAAGTGTCATCCACATATCTCCACCATATTTTTGGAGTAGGATTAAACGTATTAAGAGCCATATTACTGAATCCTTGTTCATCGATTCTACACCCAACACATGCAATAGGAATGATTCATCACTCATACCCGAAATATAGAAAATATTACTACGAATCAAATCAAGTGGAAAACAATGGAACTATATAAATGAATTTAGGAAGTCGTGTGATTACCTTGATATGATTATGAGCAATAAATTGTGCTCGAAACGTCATCAGTAAACATTACTGTATAACACTGTGAGATTTTATCAAAACAAAATTTACCCATAGTGTCTGGTGAGTGGCTAGTACAAGAGAGATAGTAAGGAGATAGTAAGACTGCAATGTTGATAGTAAGACTGAGAGGTTCACAATGAAATAACGAATGTGTGAAATGAAACAGGTGGAGGCATATACAGAGAAAAGAGATAATATCACTAATAACAAGTTCGGATAGTATAAA
This sequence comes from Trichobilharzia szidati, assembly GCA_944472155.2. Lineage (NCBI taxonomy): Eukaryota > Metazoa > Platyhelminthes > Trematoda > Strigeidida > Schistosomatidae > Trichobilharzia > Trichobilharzia szidati. The sequence goes on along the minus strand of OX235276.1, from coordinate 78,626,995 downwards.
TGGAAAAATCGACAGTATTGAGAGAATGTTTGCATGAAGGGCATAAATTATGACGAATAATAATAGTAATTGTAACAATAAACAAAGGAAAAAAACAAACCAAAAGGGTTAAGGGGAAGAAGCACTCTTGGTGAGAAGAAGTATCATCAATCCAAGTTTGGCCACGGTAGGAACAACGTCTGGAGGTGTTCTTTTTTTGGATACAAAGTTCCGGTTTAGTCGATCTTATTGCAACAGCTTCAGCTATGTGTAGGAGACGTAAGTGAACTAACTGTACGTGATGACGATTTCGGAATTCGGTATATATAACCCTGAAAGCTGTGTTGACATCGATGCGATGTCCAGTAGTCTCTACCAAGTGTGACAGGATCAAAAGGTATTGCACAAATAAATCACATTTTTCAGATAACCTCCGCTTTTTAATAACATTATCCAAATTTATAAAAGGGACTAATTGTTTTATTCAAAATGTATTTCAGATTGCAAGGCGCATTGATTGGTTTAGATTATAAGTCGTGTAAATACAAAGACTAACTGTTTAGAAGAAGTAAGATAAAAAAGATAAGTACCAAAATAGATCACATAATGGATGAACGAAATAGGGTCGATAACACTTTAGGTTAGAAAATAGATATTATTATTATATTATTGTTCCCTTGGGTTCCTAGTGGAACATAGGGCTTCAACTGCACGTCTCCACTTGCTTCCGTCTTCTGCTGTACTTTTCACCTGCATCCATGTTAGTCCATACTGTTTCAACTCTTCTTCACACGATCTCCTCCATGTCACCCTTGGACGTCCCACTCACCGCTTCCCTTTCGGGTTCCATTCGAGCACTGGCCTGACGCGCGATGTCACCCAGCGGCCTCCTCAGCGAGTGTCCAATCCATCTCCACTTTCTCCTCCATATTTGTTGGGCAATTGGTTCTTGTTTTGTTTGTTCGCATAGTTTCTTGTTGGTGATTCTTTCCGGCCATCTGATCTTCAGTATAGAGCGAAGACAGTTAGTTGTTGATAAAGGTCTGCAACAGGCTGTTGGAAATATTCTTTGTGACACACTGGCCAAGTTTCTGATCCATACGTATAGAAGAACTGACTGACTTGACGTTTGTATTGAAAATCCGAATTTTGTTGTTGATGCAGGCTGAGTGACGAAGATTTCCAGATTGGTTTCAGGTTGATGAATGTGTTTCTCGCCTTCCCGATTCTCGATTGGACATCCTCGTCCGTTCCTCCTGTGGTTGAGACAATGCTCCCTAGATAAGTGAATGAAGTAACCTCTTTCAAATCCCCCCGTTGATGGTGATTGGCGCAGGATGTTACTGCTGTTGTTGTTGTTGGTTGGTTATTTTCATAGCCTCCATCTTGTCTATGTTCACCTGGAGTCCTGTCTTTGCTGCTTCTTCGACCAGTTCGTCGGTTTTCGCTTGTAAGTCTTCGATTTTGTGTGACATCAAACATAAATCATCCGCAAAATCCAGGTCTTCTACGTTCTTCATGTCGGTCCAGGATATCCCTGTCTTCTCGTTTCCCACTGTCTGACGCATAATTCAGTCCACCACAATTAGGAATATCATTGGTGATAATAAGCACCCTTGTCTGACTCCTGTGTTTACTCCAAACGCCTCGCTGAGTTTTCCGTTGTGGATCACTTGACATGTGCCGTTGTCGTACAGCTGTTGAATAAGGTTGATGAATATTTGGGGTACGCCGTAGTACTCGAGTAGTTTCCAAATTACTTCGCGGTCAACGCTGTCGAAGGCCTTCTCAAATTCTATAAAGTTGAGGTAGAGGTTTGATTGCCATTCCATGCTCTGTTCGATGATGATGCATAGAGTTGTAATTTGGTCAGAACATGATTTGCCTTTCCTGAATCCACTTTGTTCTGGTCGGGGTTCTGTATCCAGAAAATAGATAGGAGTGTTCTAATTAATAGATGGCACCAATTCCTGAAGTCTGATGGTTTGAACCAGCCATCGCAAGCTTCTGCGAATAGTCGATGCTCTTTCCATTTATCTTCATGAAGTTTTAAAATTAATTCATGCAAAGCATCTCACAGATTCGGACGTATACCGACACAACTGACTAGACGCATGACATTGGCGACTATTCTAGTGACCATTCAGCTTGTCTGTTTCAGTCCTACAGGGAGTCAGTCATGATCCTGAGTAGCTACCAGTGGTAATGTCCTTAACTGTAGCCCAGGGCAACACGAGTTCGAATCTCAGGGGGAATATCAGTTCCTTCGAGGCTGCAGTTTCACCTAGGTACAGGGCTTTACGCCGATTACCTCCAAATATCTAATATCACTTTAGAGTGTACCTCAATGGCCAAAAAATTTGACTTCATCAATAACTAGACAATAACTAGAACCATATAACTAACACAATCACTTACTTCATATTCCGACGAATTCCCATGTAAACATTATCACGAAACATATCACCAAAGTCATGACGGATGTATGGTTCAGAAGATTGTCGAGTAGAGAATATTTCGCCAGTAGACATAGGCATACTTCGCTGAAACAGCATATCCACACCACCAGCACATTTAGAGTATATATTGTATCGATTTATACCCCTTAAGGGCTCTTCAGCCAATTGACTGATCTATAATTATTAATAGTGATAATAATAATAATAATAATAAAGAAATTGACAGTAATAGTAATGTACACAGAGTAACTATAATCTGAAATACTGTGACCCAGTAGTCAGTTTTCAAGGTAGAATCTTTCACAAAAGTGCCTAAATTCGAAGTGCCACACTTGATTCAATCACACATACATACACGTAGAGAATAAAGATAGAAATCCGAAGAAACTACAATAAACGAGAATGTTCAACAGCAAGAATAATGAGGATTTCAGGAATCTGAGAGATTACAAATGGTGAGTGTATCAGCTTTGCTGGGATCAGTTTCATGCCATAATTTCACCGGCAGTCTCCAGTCATTCATTTTTAGACATCCGGCAACCCAGTCAGGTAACATTTAACCCCACCAACTATGTGCCTGACTCAAACCAACGCTTAAAGACATCGACGATTGGTGACATATTTTGAAACACACAGCGATAAAAATGTGACGGTGGTTTTCTTTGCATCACCGAAACAGCGGTTAACAATCACACATACTCTACACGATGAATTAAAGCAGTTCTCATGCAACTGATTTCTACGTGTTCCTTTCCAGAGATTCGACTGATTTCAGTTAGTGAATCACTCGAAACTGAACAGCTGTTGCTACTCAGTTTAGCACTCATCAGCATTATGAACCCACAACTGCATCCCAGGAATCCATACCAGGACATACAGATTCATGGATAAGCTCATAGGACATTATTCAGTTGTCAGGACGGAAACTTATGGCTCATGAATTCTAACTTCTGACAATTCGTGATATATTGCAGAAACGCCAGTCAGTGTCACCAGCGAGTATTTATCCTCACATTCAGCTTCGGACACCTCACTGGTAACGACTTCTCACCACTAGAAGGTCAGGCAATCCCAACCAACTTCTAGTCAGTCACTAGTGAGCATTACACTCCTTCTTCACTAATCAGTCTTCCAAGAGTTTTAATGGACATCTTTATTCAATTAGAATACACTCATAAGTGCCAACAATCTTATAAGGTAAGACAGTGAAATGGTATAAGCAATACTGATCATCAGTACGAATAAACAAAATTTAAGGTACGCATTCATCCTTTACGGTTACAATGCTCGAGTCAGAGTTAGCAATTATTTGGTTGAGATATAGCTTGAGAAACTGCTCCAGTTGAAATCCTATCCCTCACCCCAATCACAGCACACACACACATACACACTTCTGAATCCTGAAGATCCTTCATTATTAACAATCAGCCAAATTTCTATCCCTTATAACTAGTAGATTGTTACTCATGCAAATTCTAATACATCACCTGAAGGTTAATCATTAGAACATTCACTTGAATCACGATTATTTAGCCTTGTTATTATTTTAAGATTTAAACAAAAAATTACTTACAATACGTTGACATTCTCTAGTTTTATTGTCAGTGAATGCACACCAGGTTGAGCATTGGTCACTGCAACATTTAGCGAGTAGATCATTCCATGAACTAATAAAGCGCGAATTGTGAATAAAACAAAAAGATCACACACTGTTATAAATTCAACAATTTAAGAAATTTTCAACAAAATTAAATAGAATGATATATATATATATGTATATGTATATATGCATTGGATAGTAATAATAGGGTAACACACAGTTGAGTGGTCGCTGACTGAACTCTATCAAGTCAAGTCGGCCTAGTTAAACTTTAAGCACTACTAACAAATACCAATGGAGGGCAACCTTATCAATGACTTTGAAACGCTTATTGGGCAAGTTAGTAAAACCTGGTAAATAATATCGTCATCACCAATAAAATATGGTCGTCGAAGTGTTATGCTATTAAATGGGATATCTGGCAAGTTTCAGATGGAGTTTGGGAAAGATTAAGTTCCGGTTTAAGCCAAGGACAAGCTAGGGTTAGGTTAACCTAATAAAGTCCAAAATAGGGTTGGTTCGAGTTAGATTATAGTTAGTTTAGGGATAATTTCACGTTTGGATTAGGTTAAGGAAAGACTAAGGTTATTGTTGGGGTTAGAATAACTAAATGATTACATGCATAGAATGTGGTCAAATAACTGTGTTGATATAAGAATAGAACTTGTGCACTGTTTTTTTTTATTCCTTCACGTTCCCAGTGGAATATAGGGCTTCAAGCTAGAGTCTTGAAGTTTCTGTAGCAGTGTTTATTTTTACAGGATGGGGTTGCTCCCAGCCTCATTCCCAACCTTTCCTCTTCACCAGCTTTATTTCTGGCTTAGTGAGGTAAAGGAGGGCGCCGGCCGGGGATCGAACCCCGGACCATATGCATGTTAGATAGTTATAGGCAATCCTCAGGTAGGCTTGTCTCACTTACGTATCATTCTCCCTGACACTCGTCATTCAGGCATATCTGCAGCCTTCAAGAACTAATGTACCCCGTAGGATTAGAATTCGCGTTACTCATGAGTACCAACAATCATGGAACCTAGGTTATGGCCTCCTTGCTGATTACCTCCTATCATCTAACACCATTGCAGGGTGCACCGCTGTGGTGAGTCACCAAATTTGACTAGACACATAATATTGGCTACTCCCAAGTGTGACCAATCAATGTATCCATTACAGACCTACAAAGGATCTATCATGAGTCTAAACAGTTTACTGGTAACTTCTTTCACTGCAACGCTGACTAACAGGAATTTAAATCTCAGGGTGTGGGGGGAGGTGGACTCGATTCTTTGCTGACCTGTGAATAAAGTAAAAAAGCACATGAATCACACTGTAGATCATACGTTTATAATGTGACCGCTTTTGTCTATTCAAGTAGCAAGCTTAAACAGGTTACAACTCGTAAGTCACTTGTTTCAAAATCAGCGATAATCATAGATTCACGACTTCGTTCGCCAATCAAAGTAAGGAAATTGATGATTTCACTCAAGAGTCAACATATAGCTTTCACTGATGATATGCGGCAACAGGAAAGGTCAATGAATGCCGGGGTGATTAACTCCTTTAAACACCTTATAGAAACGATTAGCATAAAGAATCAAAGTAGCAATGGGTATATCTTGAATCCTTAAATATTATACTGTTATTATTATTATTATTATTATTATTATTATTATTCCTTCTTACCTTCCACCAATAAAACCATGATATCTGATATAATATAAAAAGGAGTTATCATTCAATTTGTAATTTGTCAATCCATTACCGACTGCAATACCCTAAAATATCGCAGAGAAGAAAAAAGAAATTAGAGGAAAGTAAACGTTAGTGGGGCTTCATAATGACAAAAAATTAATTATGTCACTGACTGACTGACTTTCAGCATTACACTTTGCACAGAAGTGCAACAGTGTTTAATTTGAAAGAAGAGAACACGAATTTTGTTTTGATAAAGTCTCACAGTAAGCATTACTGTAAGCATTACTGTATAACACTGTGAGACTTTATCAAAATAAAATTTACCCATAATGGAATTACACTCTACCACAGTGCACAAGTTTTATTCTTATATCAAAGAGAACATGATGTTCAGCAAAGATATCTTTTCGGCGATTTCACTTCCAAAATCTGTACAATCGCATTTAGATACATAGTTTTACATAGGTACAAGTTTTACTTGATTGCACATAATTACGAAGGCGAATAAAAGGTGACAATTATTTTCAACTAGATGTGCTTTACCAGGGGCTTAGAAACAAAATTACACAGGATTAGAACGAATTACAAGTGTGTGAAAAAAATGAGCATGGAAACAAATTGAAATAATAATTTTCAACTTGAAATGGAAATTAGGAGGTGTGAATATTGATTAAAAGAGCCTTAGAAACAAAAATTACTCAGGATTAGGATATAATTGTAAAATAGTTATTTTAAACGAATTATAAATGTGGGCAGGAAAAGCATAGAAACAAACTTAAAATAACTGTTCTTATAACTGAAAAAATGGAATGAATTGAATGAAGATAGAGAGAATAAGAATCACACACACAGTGAACGAAAAAAAAAGATCAAAAAAGAACGAAAAAAACGGAAGCTAAGGGAGCATACCAAACTAAGTCCATTCTAGTTGTAGAGGTCGGACTAGTTTCTTTTGAACACACAGCTCCGGCTTTTCGATGCATATTGCGAGGGCTTCTGCATTACAGAGAAGTCGGAAACATACTGCTTTTGGTAGGTTTCTGTTGACTTTGTAAATTACTTTGAATGAATCAGTTGAGATGTTGTGGGAGGTGTTGATCAGACGTTCAGTAATGGCACTTCTGATTGAACCAGTGCCTCGTCTTTGCGCATACAACGACCTATGTACCTAGCTCCGCACAAGCAGGTGAATTGGTCATATGCGCGAGTTTGTACTTCGCATTGTTTCAAAGTATTGGGCGGCTAGAGAACGTCACTCTTAATGTTGCTGCAGGGAAGGCCTTCTTTAAAGAGCTGGAAGAGTGTTCAATTTATCACACTTCATATAGCACACAAAAGGCAGAGAACGGAATAAAAGGAAACTCAATAAAAAACTAGAATGAGCAGAAATGTGGAGGTATACTAGATACGGCAGATTAAAATGAGTGAATGTATCTGTGCTGCTGAGGACGATTTTCAGCCATGTCACCACCACCACCACCAACAACAACAACAACAACAACAGCCACTTGCTACTAGTTCCTACCGTATCAACGACTCCAAACAGTCACTCTGTACCTTCCTCTGTGGATGGCTCAAATCAACAGTTAAAGACTTCATCACGTGATGCTGTACTCTGCTTGACAAATGGTTTAGCAATACCAATAGATATATCTTCAAAAGTCTATCGATTGATTTTTCCCTCCCTACCTAACACTTGACATCTAACCATATTACTACTGATCGTGTTCTATTGTAGTGAGAGCTGTCTGCAAACCAAAATTGTAGACAACAATTCTCGTCAGTGTTTAAGCCCCAAATTGGAATCATAAGAAAAAACAAGAACAAGGTCTGACCTTGAGGAACTAAACGACCAATCACAGCAGACTTAGCGTGTGCAAATACGACTCGCAGATATATGGCTTAACTTTCTAGGAAACCATCACAAGCAGTATAGAATAACGTTCAACAAGAAAACAACCAATCAGAAGACGTTGCTTCTCTGCTAACAATAACGCTGACAATAATGTACATAAAAATCTATAAATATCTGTTGATTTTCTCAGGAAACGTTCTGCTGCCTGGCTCTTGTCTTCTTTTGTTACACTACCACTTAACACGACAAGTGCGACTCAAACACCTCGCCTCTTTAAATCTTTCACATTCGACGTCTATTTCGTAGAAGCATAAATTAAGACAGAGTGAACTGCTGCGCTGGAGATATGTCTTTTTCGACAGATAGCCAATATTTTATCTGCCGTGTATCTTAAGCCATATAATTATCAGTAATACATTACATCCAAAGATTTATTAACTGCATGATACTCTGCATTACTGTATTACGTGTATATGTATATATATATATATATATATATAAAAACAGAGGTATGGAACTTTATCTTATGCTTGAAAAGGTCCACTTTTATACAAAAACATTCATCAGTTGTTAACAGCCCTCAAGTGAAAATAAAGACCATAATCGTTTCATGTTACAATGAGAAGATGGAATAACTTTACTGTTCAACTTCACGAATGTGAAATGCCACCTCCAACAACTACATTCAAGTTTAATACGCTTGACGACTAGCTACACACGTCAATGACCAAATCTTACCATGGATACAAAAGGCTCATTTGGAATTGTCAAAAGTGCATCATCTCTGGAGTAGATGTGATATCCACCTATCGATCAAATGGAGGTGTGTACTGCTCAGTGATTCCTTCCTTCCCCTTTTATGAGTTTGAGAGATAGCTACTGAAAGTGGAAGATTTGAAAATGCTAAATGTCTTTGAGCATAGGTTTCTCCTCTGTATCTCCAGTGTTATGTCAGATAATAGGGTGAGTAATATTGGGGCTACCTGTAGAGTATTATACCAGGAGAGTAGGTCTATCAATGAAGTGGTGAAGGTAAATCGATTGAAATGGCCAGAACAAGTGTTACGCATGTTTAGCCGTCGGCTTCATCGACGGGCAATGTTAGATGACATAGGATTAGGTTAGAAAAGATCTAATGACAGTCAAACGAAAACATCGAATCACTTCATGAGATCATTTAACAGTTAGTTTGAGCCACGTAGGGAAGTGTGGTTTTGGTCCTCGGGATTCTAAGAACCAATGGTTGTAGACATTTAGTGATATGGCACAAAATCATTTTCACTGTCACAGACGCATTAATTTACTTTGGTCTAATATATCCAAGAACAGTCCTATTGTTTCTTCCTCCCATTTCTGCTGATTATTGCAATTTCAAATCTGTTTCCTTCTCTTCTGTCTTCCTTTATGTGCTTCATACAGTGTGGCAACTAGAAGTGCTGCAATTCTATGCAAAGTTCTTTGCTGAAACCAGTTGGTCAGACATACACAGGGTCTTTGTAGAAAAAACTTATTCAATAAACTTGATTTGGCTCATCAGTGTGAAGACAGATTGAACTCAGCTAGCCAGAACAGATTTTCCAGGTACCAGAAGATATGAGTCAAACTTTTTCTGAGGAGGATTGATGATACTATTACCCAGTTGCTGTTCAAGCTGAGGTAGGTCGAGTGGGTTTCATACCTGCAGACCCAATGGCTAAAGGACAAATAATTAGGCAAGTGAGCTACACATCGCATATAACCAGTATTTTGTACTTGGTGGAGTTTTCTACTCACTACACTCAAAACCAGTTGACCTCCAGTTTCACTAGGTGGAAAGTTCTCTATTTCAATACATCAGTATTACCCTTGCTCGTAATATAGCAAATAATAATAAATAATCAAAGTTAAAAAAAACCAAACTTCCAATCATATCACGAACTGTGATCATGATTTGACCCGATATTTCCGCAAGCTTATAGATTTAATCTAAAGTTTGCCGTACACTGTAATCATCAAATATATTGATTTGCAGGAATTTGATTGATTACAGGTTTTTTCACAAGTTGACATCAGTTAAAGAACCATTGGAAAATCAGAACTGGAGCGGTGGATACCTGTTTCGTCCTAATTTGGGATTCCTCATCAGTATGCATATATTGGTTTCCGAACTAAGGTTCTTCCGGTTACAAGGCAAGCTTGTAGACCATTCAGCCAGAAGACTATCTGAAGTTCTAGGGAGAAGTGGTAATCAGCGGGGATCAGTTACTCGTCTACGACATTGGCTGGCAGTTGCATTACATGCATCACGAATCGACAGAAGTTGGAATTCATGGGCTGGCCATTGGATCAGATCCCAGTGGCTGAATGGACTGTGAATACACTGTAATCATTGCATGTACGTTTATATCAACCATTAATCAAAGTGTTTGAAGGGAAGAGGTAGTAGAAAGGGTGTTCTACATTTGAAAATGTGTATATATGATATACAGTGACGTGTACTGCTGAACAATGGTGCATAATTTGTTAGCATTTCAATAAAATTTAAAATATATATGTTGCTTTTGAAGAAAAAGATAATAGAGATAATAGATTGCAGCGTGTGCTTGGTTCACAGAGCAAGAGCAATTGGCTCGCATGAATGTCTTGATGAGGAACTTAATAATATTAAATGGTTGCTGAGTGAAAAAGGTTATCCAGAAAAGTTTATTGATAAGAATATGAATCTAAAATCAAGGCAGCCCAAGGTACCAACAGTTCCTAAAAAGGTCTTATTCTTACAAATTCAGGTCCTCGGAGATAACGTCAGTGAGATACTAACACGACGCCTTAGAAATGCAGTAAAAAGAGCACTTCTTGCTGCCGAATTACACTGTGTCTTCAAAACCACCCACTCCTATTCTGCGTTCGGGAGTAAAAGACAAACTGCCTAATTTCGCCTCTTCTATGTATGTGTATCTACCAATTTAACTGCTTCTGTGGAGTGTGCCAGTTACATAGGCCGTACAATTAGGCGTGTTTCTCGTCGGATTTCTGAACATCACCCTGCACAGTGGTTGGTTAAGTAAAGGACAAACAAAATCTATTCGCAGCGCTACTCTATCTTAACTTGTGGATACAGAACACGAGATTGATGTCAACGAGGCTGCTTTCAAAGTCGTTTACCGCATACCAAAGAATCTCAATTTTGCCTTAAGAGTTCGACTACTAAATATTGCTGAGGCTGTGGGGATCCATATTAACAAGTCTAATTTGTGCGTCCAAAAGAAGTCGGTCGGTCGGTTTTCGACATAGAACTTTGCACATATGTGCAGCAGTTCAAGTCGCCACAATCCATGTAGCACGCAAAGCAAGAGAAGAAAGTAGAAGAAATGCATAATATAGACAATCCAAAAGAAGTTAGTTCAGACATTATCCTTACCTTGGCCATCTAGGATCAAATGATCCTCAATTTTGTCGAATTTTCCTAATTTTAGTTGATATTCTATTTGCTATTATATCTTTATTATTATTATAATTCAAGCATCTTTAATGAAGTGTAATTCCATTGTGATCTTACTTTACAAATCGATATTATTTAAAAAAACACCAATATTGTTATTAAATACTAATCTAGAATATTCTATGTATATAAACATATATATGTATATAATTGTAGAGCTAGAAGAGGAAATTATCGAAAAGGATATTCTATACTGAATTATTTCGTGTTTTATACGTATAAATATGTATAGCCTCTGCAAAAATATAGAGTAGCGAAGAGGTGGATTCAAAAGAAACATAAAAGAGAGGAAGTGAAGCATTCTTGTGAAACAACATAGAAAATATGAAAGAAGGACAAAGAAGCACAACGCAGAAAACATGTACAAATTATGATTTTAATACGTGATAGATGTTTACGTGGGTTTGCCAAGAAATAGTTCCGTAATCAAATACTCTTGTGTACTGTTGTCAAAGAATCATGTATGAAAACTGCAGATACACATCCATTTTATCAAGCATCAGGTAACAACACACTATCACGTCTAATCAGACTTCACTCATATGTGTAAGTAGGGTCTCAGTAATTAAACTTTTCTTGAAATAAAGGCAAACCTTTTTTGTAGAACCACGATTCCATCAGAACCGTTTCTATTGAAAGTTGTGCAATCACTGATTCATATTCAAGCTTCAACTGAGAGTTTCAGAACTGTCGTACGGTCAATGTAATTAATAATTTTACAAATGAAAGAGATTTTACGGGCAAGTCCTTAGCTTACAAGATTAATATTTCCGTTTAGAGTGAACATATCTTCTAGAATACAGCAAGACAGCTACAGTTCTTTCAAAGAATTGGCTGTTTAGGTCCAGAATGATACTAGATGGTTGGAGGTAATCAGCCACAGGAAGCATTTCTCGACCTATGTTTCGTGCTAGCTGGCACTCAACAGTCAGCAAGGCGTATCTGCAACCACCTTGAAAGAACTCATGTCCCTCCTGAGATTCGAACCCGCGTCACCCAGTGATGCAGTCAGAGACGTTACCACTGAGCTATTTGGGCTCGCGATTGAACTTCAGTCGGACTGTAGTGGATACTTTGATTGGATACAAGTAACTAGTGTTGTAATAACAGAAGACAAAGGCCAGGCAACAGATCGTTTATTAAGGAAATCAAAGCATATTTATATATTTTCATGTACATTATTATAGATTAGTTAAGCAAATAAACACAGTCTTCCGATTCGTTGTTTCTCACGTAAAGTTAATCTTTCATCTCTTTGTGGCTGTTTCTTGAATGTCAGATCATCTATATGCTAACTGTATCCGCCTACGCAAAGTCTGCTGTGGTCGGTTTTTGAATCAGTGTTGTTCATATTTTCTCACGACCAATCTTGAGAACGTAAACATTGACGTAAATTACTGTCTACCGATTTGGCTAGTAGACAGCTCTCACCACAGTGTGATGTGTCTAATCCTTTGTTTGGTGAAGACTGAATTATATCAGTTCAGAACGTGCGAAGAAATAATATTTGCCACAAAAGTTAACAAAAGAATTCAAATCAAATTATTAAACACCAAACACGTAGTTCACCGATGAGACTTTTTTTCAGCGAATCAATTTCCCTCCTCACCTATACAATCGCATTTAATCATTATCTCCTTCCAGTGAAAGTAATGAGTTGTCACACAAACATAGTTGGTAATACTATTAGTCAATGCATGGAGGGAGTCGAATAAGTAGACTACAGTTACGCATCAGGATGAAAAAAATTTCATGGATGCCTTGTAATCACGATGCACACAGAAAGGAAGAAAATCAAGGAATGATGTAAGAGTTGTAGAGAAATACACGAGTCATAAGGAGTTAGAAAGGCAAATAAACAAACAAACAAACGAAGAAAATTCAAGTCAGTAGAAATCAACAAGGTTGTTTCCATGATGGTAGAAATGGGTGAATAGTTTTCCTTCATATGCATAGATAAGGTTAGTGTAATTGAATGGCTAAAGCTTTAGCAAGACAATTGAAACGAAAGTGTATTCATTGCCTTTGCCAGGTTATTCTTTACTTTGTAGATTACTTTGAAGGAGGAGGCTTTTGTTGAGATGGAATGACCAGTGTTGAAGAGGTGTTCGATTACCACACTCCTTATAGAACTACTGCTGGCTTTCTGTATTCCATTCCTTCCATTCAAGTCGACCAGTGACAACTTACAATTGTATACAGGGTACTTAGGTGACAAATTCATCATTTGCGATAATAGTTACGGCCCTGACCAAGGACTATAAGTATTTAACGACATCCATTCAACAATGAAATTCAGTCTTGAAATGGTGAACGAGTCAGAAATTATCTTTCTTAATGTGGAACTAACAAGACGACTCGATAGAACTTCGAGGTCAGTCCATATGAGACCCACTTCAAACAGTGTTGTAACGGAATGTTAGTATTTTGTTGGTTGTTGCTGTCTATTCTGACTGCAATGCGCCTCCAGACAAGTGATTTTATCACTAGAAAATATTCCCCCTCCCCCACCGATACACACAATGAGTAGATACGGAGAAGTCAGATTTAACTCAGACAACTGCAACAACAACAACGTTTAATGTATCAAATACAGAGTATATGTCATTTACAGATCTATGGAAATTTAAACCATAAATAATCAGTATTGAATTGATTGAACCAACCATGACATTACAGCTAACAAGGACATGCTTTCTATCCTAACACGTCACACACGTTTTTAGTAGATTCTAAATTTGGGGACCACCAAAGATATTTGTAAGTCTAAGCACTCTCTGTCTACGATACCTCCTCTCCCACGAAATAATATGGGAACCTTGCTTGTTGCACACACAGCTGACTTTATCAGCAAAAGGAAGGAAGTCATCACATTGTTTCTCGATCAGAATTAAACATTTTTAGAGGATAATTATTACTGATGAAGCATGTTCCCTAAAAATGTTACGACGGATTTGTATTGTGTCATTTGCTAAATCAATTTCAGACAAAAGTGTTTCCTAAAGGCGGGGAGATAGTTTATCATGAGTCGAATCAACACCGAATACACCCAAAGCATGAGGACTGGTGGGATAACACTAACCATTTTATATATGTCCAAACCAAGTTCACTTTTAACAGTTTGAAAAATTTGGACATTGGGTATATGATCTTGATTATAATAAAGATTTTCTTGTATTTCCCAATGGATGAAAAACAAAACGATGATGTTGTTTTCACTGACGTTTCGCTATTTAATGTTGCTGCTAATAACTTTATCAAAGTATTATTATACCAGAATTTACAAAATCCACTCAGCTTATGTATAACAAACAGTTGGGAGATGAGAAAACAAACTTAGGTCAATGTGTCCTTCTGACTAACTAACATTCCGTTACAACACCGTTTGAAGTGGGTCACCTATGGACTGACCTCAAAGTTCTATCGAGTCGTCTTGTTGGTTCCACATCAAGAAAGATAATTTCTGACTCGTTCACCGTTCCAAGACTGAATTTCATTGTTGAATGGATGTCGTTAAGTACTTATAGTCCTTGGTCAGGGCCGTAACTATTATCGCAAATGATGAATTTGTCATCTAAGTACCCTGTATACAATGGTCAGTTGTCAATTGTCGACTTAAATGGAAGGAATGGAATGCAGAGAGCCGGTAGTGGTTCTATGAGTAGTGTGGTAATCGAACACCTCGTCAACACTGGTCATTCCATCTCAACAAACGCCTCCTCCTTCAAAGTAATCTGCAAAGTAACGAATAACCTGGCAAAGGCAACAAATACACTTTCGTCTCCTTTGCCTTGCTAAAGCTTTAGCCATTCAGTTAGACTAACCTTATCTATGCATAGAAAGGAAAATTATTCACCCATTTCTACCATCATGGAAACAACCTTGTTGATTTCTACTCACTTGAATTTTCTTCGTTTGTTTGTTTGTTTATTTGTCTTTCTAACTCCTTATAACTCGTGTATTTCTCTACAACTCTTACATCATTCCATATTTTCCCTCGTTTCTATGTGCATCCTGATTAAAAGGCATCCATTAAATTTTTTCATCCTAATGCGTTAATGTAGTCTACTTATTCAACTCCCTCGATGCATTGACTAACAGTATTACCAACTGTGTTTGTGACAACTCATCACTTTCGTGGGAAGGAAATGGTAAATAAATGTGGTTGTGTAGGTGAGGGGGTAAATGAATTCGCTGAAAGGAGGCTCGTCGCTGAACTACGTGTTTGGCTTCCATTAATGCCTGAATGGGGATTACTTATGTATAAAATTAAACTGGCAAAATGTACAGTTCACGGTTAAATGTCACCATACTTCCCTTCGGCAACCGAAACTATTCAGCTTACCATAATATTTTGATGTGTTCTGATGAAATGAACCGGAATCATGAAAGCAAGCAATTTCGTGTAAAGCTATTTATTACTGCATGATCGATATACATAGTTGGATGTCACTCATATTCAGACGACTTAGTGGCTAGATTTCACCACTGGGCGATCTTCAAATCGACAAGTCGACTCAATGTGTTATCAGTTCTCCAGAGTACCTAGCCAGTATCCAGTTGGTTCGAAGATCGATTTAGCTCCCCATGTCAGGTTAAATCAAGAACACAGCTCAATAATGTTCAGATCATTTCGGTCTGAATGGATAGCAAGCACTACTGATTGATGTGAGTGCTATCCAGTTACTCAAACTAGTAAATTATTGGTATACACTATCATGTAAAACTGGTTATTCCGAAATAATCAGAAAAGCAAAACTTTGAAAACAAAAACACACACATACACACAGACTTACCGCAAGTTTAAATCTCGGTGAATCTATAAGCAGTAATGCCAGTGTAGGCACATAAATACCACCATAACTCTCACCAGTGACATACAGCTTACGATCTTCATATTCTGGAAACTTGTCTAAGAAATGAAGCAGGGCATGGTGACTATTTAATGCCGTCTATAGTGAGTGGAGAAAAGAAATACAAAGAGGAAGAGAAAACCAAATAAATATACAATCTCTTAATAATATTCAAACATAAATTATTCCATTTCGACTACACCAAAACAAAAAATGTATCTATTATTTGTATTTTTGAGTATACAGAGCTGGAATTTGTTGCTTGATGTACTCAGTGTACAACATTTGAAAATTGAGATCAAAATCAGCATAACTCAAAGGGTTTCGGGAAGTCCTATAGTAGTATAAAGAATTCACAAACATGAATACACCTGTTGTGAAACACCTCAGCTTTATTCTGGGAGTAAAACATTTTTGTGTCATTACCATTGCTAGAATACAGCTACCCGGTTCTGCTTTTTGAGCCACATTTATTGTGTGAGGTCGTCTAGCGATACTACCCAGTCACTCATCAAACTGAAATATGTAGTATTTCAGTATACAAGGAGGTACGCAAGCGCCAACATCTCTGAAAAAACAGATTAGCCTTACAGTTTGTCAAACTCTCACTCTGGGGAGATAGTAACACTGATCAATCAAGTCATTAACACTTTATCCGACTGAGGTACTAAATGCGTCTGAAGTCGAATGACGATATCTACAAACACTTAAAAATGGCACCGAAACATTTATAACTCATCCACATATCAAATTTAATGTTACGTGGATCCATTTGCTCCTTCTTTCCCTCTCAAATGCCTCTTGGTTCATTCAGAACATATTTTAACGATTATGTATGCTTCCTTGTGGTCATGTGTTCGTAGCCTCCAACAGATAAGTCCGTCTTGAGCACCAAAAACCTTGGGAAAGTGACTCGTGATGCTGCTTCACTGCCTTGTTTATCACACTTCAGGTCAAGAGCCCAGCGTACGGGTATGACCACTTAAGATAACCACCTGCTTCAATTTGGGTATCCCTGAAGTATTTCAGCACTACCACAAACCATGAGTCAACTTTGTGTGGTACATCTCTTGGTGTCCACAGTGTACCAAGTGTGTTCATCCATATGCTGCAGAGACCGGGGTGGTTACGTAATACTTCCAAGTACTACGTTGATCAAGGCCGTCATTTTGTATTATTGACATTCCGGGAACATGAGTTATGTAGCCAGGTTAGTTACCTGACCACTTTAAAATAAACACTAATAATACACAATGCCAGTGGGACAGTAGACAATGGTAGTCCTTGAAAACTCTACTCACCTGATCATCATCAGTGGTAACGTTACCATCAAGAGAATAAGAGAATCCTACACCAGCTGGAGACTCCAAGTAAAGCACATTGCCGAGCTGAAAAATAAGAAATTGTGAAGTAGACATTTTGAAATAAGATGGTGAAGGAGAAGATCCTGCATTTCTCCAAAATGGAGAATCACAAAGAAATGCTCCACTGGTTCTCTAACTGATGTCATCTCATAATGAAAAATCTTCCAAACAATCTAACAAAATCCCTACAAAACAACCAATACTTGAAAACACTTAATATGTTAACTAATCCATGCATTGCGTAGAAACTCATATTACTTCTCAACAATAAAATTACGAGAATTATTAAAGGAATAACTCATAAACTTAAGATAAAAATTTACTCGTTTACCTATTCTGCAGAAAGAACATCACACAATAGGAGCACGAAACTGTGCACTAAGTCGAAGAACAATGAGGAGAAGAATGAAAACGAGTGTCTGCACTTGTCACGAATATTCAAAACAGCATCCATTACCTAATTATTTGATCACAGTTATTTGTGTCCCATTTCCAGTACCAAATGGTATTATATGGTGAGTAATAATGACGTCAGATGTTGAGATTTAGTTACGTAGGAGGAGAAAGTCAATCGATCAGATCATGGAGCTACAATGATTAAGATGGCTAGGACACGTGTTACCCATGCTCAACCGTCTCCTACGATAGCCAGTGTTAGTTGGCATAGGCTCAGGTCGGAAAAGAGCTACGGGTGACCAAACTGAAACCTCACATTAATCCACGAGGTCCCTAAACTATTCACGTGGGGAAGTGTAAAATACCTGGCTGGGGTCTTAGGAATGACAATAACTATAGGTGATATGGGCTATAACGTCATTGATCCACAACACCAACAGTCTCAAGACACTGGTACGTAACATTCCTGAAACACTCAGCAGATGACCTATACCTAACTATGTTACTGACACAAACCACACTTCTAAGCACTAACTGAGGCGACGTCAGGTTATGATTTGCAAAACCCAAACTCTCTTCCAGTTTAGTTGTATATCAGCTAGTATTGCTGGACACGGAAGGCTGCGTTATGACAAGCATCCCCTCACTCGATTCACCTTCACAACCTCATCCACTGACTCCTCGTCTAACACATCCCACCTAACCACAATATTACTCATCATATCATACCAATTAATACGAGAGGCAGAATCCTAACAGCCTCTTCATATCGTACACACTCAACAGCTATGTCCCATCATATACAAAAGCGTAGTGTCACTATTCAGAAATCAATGAAACTAAATAAAGATCACTTCACCTTATTCGCCTGCTTACCACCCAACTAAATCTTTCATATGAGAAAATACATGACTAAGACTACTGACATGACTCCTCATGAAAATAACAAACACCTCAGCTAACGTTCACAAAAACAGCAATGCAGTAATCGGGTCAACACGACACTACCACAAAATAAAATACATGTGACCTGATAATATAAAAGCATGCTGATAAAACTTTAAATGTCGAATAAATGAGTCAAAAGTCATCAAGGAAATAATACTTAGCTTACCTTATTCCAAGAGTATGGATTATTTACAAGACTAGGTCCCTTGGTAAGCTGAAATAGAGACAAATAAAAACAACAGCTGATATTTAAAATCACAGAATGAAGTCAAACAATTACAAGCAACACTACTACTAGAAAATTCCCAAGCGAAGCCTTCATTTAACCCAATTGACAATTTGTCAAAGCCAACACAGTATACTAAGCCAACGCCTGGAGATTCCAGTGAGGAAGACGCCACACCATTAAAGAGTTGACATAGTTGACTGTCCGCATTGTTCCACCATTGTAAGGAGTTTTCCACCTCCATTTCGTTCTGGTCACGAGCACTCTCTCTCCCCTCTCCACTTACTTTCATGAAAAACAATTATAACGATCTATGGGTACTTGATTTGGCTATATAAGCATTCCCATTCCAACTTTTCTCAGGAATAAGATAATATTAACATAACAATGAGGATTGTTATGCCTATCAAGCTTCCTTATACGGATATTCCTCAAATATGGCAGACTACTTAGAACCATGGTAAAGTCAGTAGACAAGTGGGCAAAGCGAATGAAACAAGTAATGAAATTATTAATTAAAGTAGCAATAGGATGGCATCAAAGGATAACACACTGTTGCCAGTCTGCAGTGTACAACTGCTCATTAATAACGAGGAGTAATCAGTAGAGTAGCTAAGATAAAACTAGACTAAGGTTTACCAATAGTTGGTCGGCCGTTTTCCAAGTTATCTGAATGCACAGCCAAGACATCATGTGAACTCTGCTTAGACCTCATGTGGTCATTACACATATAACATCGTTTTGGTCAAACGTATTCCGTGTCAACTCTGGAAAATTATTCCCTATTTATCAGAATATAACTTACCATGTATGGACCGTTTTCCGAAAGCAGGCCTTCTAATGATGAGCACCCAGGGCCACCGTTCAACCATAATATCAGAGGTGCAGACTCTGGTTTCGTCGCAGCTTCAACAAGCCAATAGTGAATTTGGATTTTGTCAGTAACACCATTAAGGTATCCTGAATATTGTGTGAAATTTGGTGGTGGCCATACTCCTGGCAAATATAAGATCTTATCTGAATCTCCTGGTTTTCCTCCCCTAACCACAGATATCCAACAACTACTGAGGGTAAAGAGATATGTCAACACAACCAAGGTCATACGAGCGTTTGACAGTATATTCAAATTGGGCGCAAATTCTTACTAAGTCCTATTGCGAGCCATTCGAAGCAGGTTTGTTGCCTGTGTTAATCATTTTCGTTGCAATTTTGTACTGTGGGACAATTTTGTGTGTTTAAATATTCAGTGAAGGATTGGGCTGTTATTCCGAAGCATAAGTCTACGCTGATAATTTTTGATTATATCATGTGATATCAGCAGCCCAATTTTGCAGGTCAACCATTGATATCAGTTGTGCGTTGGCAGGGGATCGAACCCCAGACCATGTGCATTGTCGGCGGGAGTCCTAACCTCTGTGCCACCGACGCACATCCATTGATATTTTTATCCTCCTTTGAATTATTGTAGACTGGCAGGAACGAAGAAAGCAAACCGAATATTTTATCACCCTTAAGAACTCTGTGTATGTATAGTTTAGTAAGTCTGTGTCTTACAAGCTTATGCATTCATTCCTAATGTAATAAGACACTCATAGAGTGAATCTTATATGTAGTTGTCCTCTGGAGTATTTTCATCATGTTTCACCACAATTCTGTCTCTGTGTTTGCACATGATCATCTGTTTTCATCTTCATCAGAAATATATGTAGACTATTTATCTTCAAACTGATCTCTTGTCTAGCTACTAATAGTCTGCAGCGGCAAATAATTCCCGAAAATTACTAGCCTACGGCATTCATCACTCATCATTGGATGCTGACCATCACTGTGTTAAGTTGACGCGTTAAGCTGAAGGCTCGCGGCCAGGCATCCATGCCATTTGGCACACCGTCATGTTATGTTCGTTCATCCATGCACTATCGCTAGCTAGCACTGTATTACGATTTGATCCCGAAATATGCTTCGTATTTCGGACTATCGACCCGGTATTTAAATTTGCCTTCGATCGGGGCAGAACATGTACTATGGGACTTGTAGGACAGGAATTTGCGTTAGTATACATCGTACTTCGCTTGAGCACCAACATTCCCCCATCGCCTAAAAATCCCCATTATCATAAGGCTACTCTCATCTGAGACCGTTCTAGGGCTGATGGAACTTCTAAAACTTCCTGAAGGTTGACCAAACTGTCGTAATTCATCTTATCTGGTTACAATCGATGGCAAGCTCACTTTATTACGATCGAGAGTCGGGCGGAGGCTGTCAGTGTTATTAATATTGAGTGAATGTCCAGTGACCTGGTATATTCAATCTGGTTTCGTTTCCCTTGGAGGTCACAATCCCTACTGTGGCCTGATTGCTCGTTGTTCAGCAGGAGGCTAGAGAAATACGGGCAGAAACTTTGAAGCTGCTACGTTTGAACGTGTAGACGTTTGAACCCACGACATTTCGAAGCCGTAAATTCTGGTACTGTAACCATTTGTTTTGTATTTATCTTGTCGAGCTGTCTTATTGTCAGTGGCACAATAAATAACCTCCGAATTGACAGTTCGTCTTCCGAAATTACTCAGCTGGCTGCAGTTCGTAATATTCTGATTTGCATCTGTTGGTCTTCTGAAAACAGAGTCAACTTCAGGATCCACGATTTGAGAGCCGTTGAAGATGGTACATTTAAAGTGGTCCGAACTTAACGCTCCCTAACGAATAACACTTCTCAGGAAATCAATTCGAACAGAATTCGACTTACCTGGGGAAAACAGGAAAGACATGGACAGTTAGATTAGAAGTTTGAGTAGTAGTCACACTCAAGTTATCTAACACTGTGTCGGTGAGATAAGATTTGGCTTATCTGTAGCTGATGAACAGCTCTTTGGTGGCCCTTCTAGTATTATATCTACAAGTTCGTGAAGTTAAGGAGTTCAGTTGGAAAAAACATAAAATACCCAACTACGATTAAGACTGCTCCACCAATTTCGTGCGAATTTCCTTGATACCATCTCTGGAGTGTTCTGCATATATGATACATACCTCCCTTGATAAACACTCGCTAGTTCGCAAGTTACAGGTACTCCTTTAGACGCCAATCATTCACATTTTTCTAGCTCATTAAGCATACAATATGTCACCATTACAGAACCTGGCCGAAAGATTGTATGATGCGCACAGTAATTCAACTGTTTCATAAACGTTGTGAGCACCTGGATGGCTAGCAAAGCTGCAGTAGGTTCTTATCATGTGATTGAAATATTTGGTGCAACTAGCTCACGAACTTTAAGCACACTAAGTCTAGAAGAATCGACGTTAACGGTGCATCACGAAAACTGGAAGCACATAAGTTGATTAGTCCGTACACTGGTCGATCCTTAGTAGCCAACACTACCACCTACTACCAAAATAATTACCCAAACTATCGGCCAGCAGTGCATGTTATGTCAGAAAAAGGATTCAGAAAGTTTAGCGGGAAACTTAGCCAAGCACACAAAAGAGCATTCATCATTCAATATCGTTCAGTAAACAAGGAGAGCCTTACAAATTACAAAGAAGACATAGTTCCTAGTCGGTTACTCGTCCCACCTTCCGAGCTCCTTAATCACTAACTACATAAGAGTGATAGTAACATTATGTGTTGTATAGACTCTACAAGCCCTAAGGCTCCATGCATTGAAGCATCTGCACTATTCCAAACCCATTTAGGCCATTAATATTAGTTTTCACATAATATAAAAGTTAGCACAACAGGACTAGTTAGCTAGTTAGTGTACCAAAATAATCATAGTTACTACACAGAATATATACATATATATTAACCACTCCTTGAAGACTCCACTTGCTTTCTTCTGTGTTGCTGCCGTTTGTCTTCTTTTCTCTCTCACCATCTTAGCTTCCATATGACTTTTCAAATGAGAATAAAGAATGTAGATATTTGACCACTCACAATGACAAATGACCAGCAAACATTATTGGTCCCATGTCCTTCAATTGCCTCGTGAATAACGCATTACCTTCCCCCACCACGCGACATGGATTTCAGTTGTGTAATATACCTATATACCAATGAAGAAGTATTAATTTATAATACTTCACGATTGTAATTTGTAACATAACTGTTCGTGCCTGTAAAAATAGCCTGCATTTCTTGTAAACACGCGTTTATAAGGAAATATAAACTACCATTTTTATTAATCTGCACTGAGTACAATTCACTTGTGATGTTACGGTGAAAATTCTGACAAAATTACACAAGTGTATCACTTATTTTTAATTATCACCTGATTTGGATATAAATAAAGAATAAGACTCTATGCCGTACACACCAAAGTTATATGGGGGAATAACTTCAAGCTTTATTTTTTCCCAAGTATTTGTAATCCATCCAAAACATACTTGGGTTTTTTTTGTTAATGCGAAGACAATATTTCTATATTTCTTGATGTGGTCCATTGGATGACTAGTTATCACATTATTTCCACAAACCAAAGTCAAAAACGATAGCAGCCATGTAATTTTACCATAAACAAAATTTATGGAATTTAAATAATACTTATCCGTGCCTGTACTATTGGTGTGTCCTACAAAGTTAGGAGTAAATGTGTATTTTGTTATATTATCATTATTGCCAAATATGCTCACTAGTCGTATATGTAATTTATCATATTGATGACGCCTGTAAACTGGCATCCCTAATGTACAAAAATGAGAATATATTATTATTATTATATGTTTACCAACAACCTAACTGTAGGTAATCCATCTGGCGGTACGTTCGAAATTGGTGACATTTTTGCACGTGTTTGCTCTGATATTCATTTACTGCTTATAGTCATATAATCCCTGTAATAATGGTCCAAATTTCTAAAAAACGTGTTCGTAGAAACACAGTTGTTTTAGATGGTGCCTCAACCTCGGTTATAACTGCATTACCACCCTGTAATACAGCATTAACTACTAGCTCACAAAATGGCTTGAGTGCAATTCTCACTCCTGTGATACAGATGAAAGATGTTCTGTTAGAGAACTCTGAGATCTGTAAATTAGACCTCCTTGTGAAAGATATCCAAAGGCAAGTAAATGAACTTTAGGAAAAATTAGGTCAGTTTGATAGAATGTCACTGCCATTGTCAAATATCACGGAGAGCAGTTCTGATATTGGCCAGGTTAAGTCTTTGCTGGATGTAACTCAAAGCAAGCTTTCGGATTTAGACCCAATAGCCTGTCTGTTAAGAAAGCATCCTAAAATGTCTCCAGACACCCTAAATAAAGCTGAAAATATGATTGACTGCTTGGCTGCGGAGGTGATGAAGCGTATAACCTCTTCTCACCAGGCTATAGTTTACAATGTCCCAGATTCTCTTCCTCTGAAGACTGTTAAACACAGAATCCTGATTTGTTGCGGCATGGCCAGTGTTCCATGTGAATGCAAAAGACTTCGTAAAAAGTCTAACCAGGCTAACTGTCCCATTATTTTTAAGTTCAGTAATTCCCTTGATTCTAGTAAGTTTATTAAATGCCAGGATCACCTAAGACTGAACAGTAGTTATAAGTCTATAACCATAGCCCAAGATAAAACACCGTGTCAGCGCAGAATGATGCGGAGTAATAACCTGGTCATTTCCTCTAGCTTAGAATTACCCAAAAACGATCGTGCACAGCAACAGTCACCTAATGCTGACATTAGCATTCAGCAGACCACACAACAACCACGCATGGCAATGGAACTAGGGACTGATTTAGATACCAGTACCCCTGTAAATAACGTCTCACCAAAAGATGTTAAAATAGGTAGAACTGTTGCAAGCCGTTCCAAGAAATTCTTACCCAAACGTGGTGACCTCACCACAATGAACAAATTTCGCCGGGTTGAGACTAATGATGGGGAAGAATACTTTGTATTCAATAAGCTTGCTGAGAGTAAGACTGTCAAAAAACCGTCACCTCTTACGAAAAGTTCCTCTCGAAACACAAGTATATCTGGTGGTTTTCAGTATGCTCCACCTTACGGAAAATCAGGCCCCAAAACTCCCAAAGTCTTACAACCAAAGCACCTTCCCTTTCAATTTCCTTTAAGTTATAAAACCAACACGAAGGTGTGTTTCGGTATGATGGATAGCACGTGGATGGGTAGACCATTTGATGCTATGCTTTTTAACCGTCAACCCAGGCCCAACATCTACTATCCTTATATCCAGGAACAAATGGTAAATTTTCCACGTGTCCCGAATCACTGGTACGACCCATGGCACCTAGGACCACCTCACTGCACTCTAAC
This sequence comes from Trichobilharzia szidati, assembly GCA_944472155.2. NCBI lineage: Eukaryota > Metazoa > Platyhelminthes > Trematoda > Strigeidida > Schistosomatidae > Trichobilharzia > Trichobilharzia szidati. The sequence continues at coordinate 78,601,880 of OX235276.1, read as the reverse complement.
CCCGATGCACAGACACCCAGTCCAACCCCCGTATCATTCATAAACTCTTGCGTTGTTGACGCACAAACAGAGTTAGGTTATGGTGATATCTTAAGCCAGTTTGTAGTATCCCGTGACTTATTCACGATATTGCTAATTAATGCGCGCTCCTTAATCAATAAGATATCTGAACTAAGGGCATTATTATTTATCGCCAAGCCTACTGTAGCTTTGATTACTGAATCATGGTGCTCATATTCTGTACTTGATGTGCATATAGGCATGGATGATTACACTGTACACCGTGCAAATAGAGACTGCAAGCGTGGTGGAGTATGTCTCATATATATACATAACTCATTCGTAGCCAGTAAGGTGGAAGATGAAATACTGAACGATGTACCTGATTCACTCTGGGTCGTCTTACAAGGAGATAAGTACAAGCTTCTCATAGGCTGTGTTTATCGAGCACCAAGCTCAACCAAAGAAACTGATGCGTTATTAGCTAAATCATTCGCACACGCCTCATCGTTTAGTACTAATTACAAAATAATTGCAGGGGACCTCAATCTTCCAGAAGTCAATTGGTTAAGTAGTTCCGGCCCCCAACGCTTCGACGAATTACTTGCCACTATCGATTGTTATGGATGGCAGCAACACGTCCAGACACCTACTCGTGGTGACAACATGTTGGACCTTTTGTTTTGTCATGACACAATCCTAGTCTCCACCTATGTTGGTAACAGATTTTCCAGTAGTGACCATAGAATGGTGCTCTGCTCTCTGCCTTTTTCACCACTAAATACAGGAAACAAACAGGATTCAGGGAGCTTGATTTGTCGTAGTTACAAACATACAGACTGGGGATTAGTCCAAGAACTCATTCGACTCTGTCACTGGGATGAATATTTTACCACTGACTCCCTGGAGACTGTAGTGTCCCTATTTTACAGGAATGTTATCCTTTGTCTAGATACTGTTGTTCCTAAGAAGGTAGTGAAATTAAGTAGACACCAAGCTGATTACATTCCGAGGGCATGCCGCAATAATTTAAGGAAGTTGAAGAAACAGTACTATTCAACTAAGGATATATCACTACTGCACTCAATCCATGAGTCTCTTGAATCTGTCAAGCGCCAACGCTCTCAAAAGGACCTCGACGAAGAATTAAGGACACTTGAAAGCACCTCCAAAGTCTATAACTTAACAACACTTCTTAAAAAACGAATGCAGTCGACTAGGGACATCCCCTATTTACTTCATGACATAGTTATCTACAATGTGCCTGCCACCATCTGTGAAATATTCAGTGAGTGGTTTGCAAACTTCAGTTTAGAAACGCGCATTCCTGGTGACACCGGCCCCCTTACTAGCTCTTTCCTCGGAAGCATAGTGTTCACCGACCAATTAATAGAACAAGCAGTTAAAAGCCTGAAACCTTCCACTAGCACGGGACCAGATGGCCTTGCTTCCATAATTTTCAAAAACAGTGGGTGTGATATACCCCTACTACTTCTTAAATTCTTCTCGATATCTATGGACACTGGCACTTACCCTAATGAGTGGAAAACTAGCTTCATAATTCCACACTATAAATCCGGTGATAAGGCAAACGTCCGCAATTACAGACCTATAAATATAACCCCAGTTGTCTCGCGAGTCATGGAGAAAGTTGTCAAAGATCAACTGTCAGACTATCTACTTAAGGAAGATCTTGTTACAAGGTCTCAACACGGATTTCTCAAAAATAGGTCTTGCGTTACTTGCCACTTCGACTTTTTCAACTGCATCACTAGTAGTCGCGAAGCACGTAAGCTAGTTGTTGTTCTCTACTTCGACATATCTAGAGCATTTGACATGGTATCTCACAGTATTCTCTTTGAGAAGCTGTATTCATGTGGGATTCGCAATCCATTACTGAGCTGGTTAAAATCGTTTCTAAGCAATAGGGTACAAATAACCAAGGTTGGATCTGTGTTGTCTCATCCTAGACAGATCACAAGTGGGGTTGTGCAAGGTAGTCTCCTAGGTCCACTTTTATTTACAGTATACATTAACAGCATTTGCAACTGCTTCACCTTAGGTAGATCATTCCTATATGCTGACGACCTCAAAGTCGTTTACTCCTGCCACGCTCATGAACTAAGCGATATGGTGAATAAAATACATCTTGAACTAAGTAGTCTCGCAACATGGTGTACTGAATCCTGTCTTAAGTTCAACATTGATAAATGCGGCTGGATTTGTATCGGAAACAGTAACCTTGACCTGAATCTTGAAGTAAATGGGCGTAAACTAGCCAAGCTCAACTCAGTCGTAGATCTCGGTATCAGATACTCTAGTAACTTAACGTTCTCTGAACAAACTGATTATGCCAGACGTAAAACACGAAGGCTCCTAGGATGCATAACTCGCAATTTCTTTTCTTGTGAAACTAGGGTTTTATTATATAAAGTATGTGTCCGACCTATTTTAGAATACTGCCCGTTTATTCTTAGCGGACTCAGACAAAATGACAAGCTTAAGTTAGAAGGAGTGCAACGGCAATTCACCTTAAGAATTCTTGGTTTAGAAAGTGGTCTCCAATACTATGAACGTTGCGACAGACTAAGTTTAGAACCACTCTGGAAAAGACGTCTTTAGCTAAACCTGATTTTTTACTACAAGCTAACTAATCTGCTCGTGCACTCCTCCCAGCCAATAATTAAACCTACCGCTGTCATCAGTTACAATCTTAGAAATCACCACAACCTAGCTGCTATAGAGCACTGTCAGACTTACATGCGGTATAATTTCTTCTTAAATAAGTTTTCAGTCATTTGGAATAGACTACCAGCTGATGTGCGCGATGCAAACACACTCGCAGTGTTCATCTCCTCAGTCACCAGACTGCTCAAAGATGACAGTGCACTTCTGCGCCTGAATCCTCCACCCACTTTTTCGTCCAACATAGATATTTTAAGTTCATTAAACGTGTAGTTACAACAAACTACAATTATAAATTTTTATATTGTTGGAAGTACATGATAGACATTTTTACACAGGACAATAATATTAGCTCGCACAATATGAAAGTTAGCATTACGGGAATAGTTAGTTAGTGCACCAAGATAACTATAATTACTACACAGAATATAAATTTATATATACATATTAATCACTCCTTGAGGACTCCACTTGCTTTCTTTTGCGTTGTTGTTGTTTGTCTTCTTTTGTCTCTCACCATTTCAGCTTCCATTTAACTTTTTGAATGAGAACGAAGAATGTAGATATTTGCCCATTTACAATGACAAATGATCTGCAAACATTATTGGTCCCATAACTTACAATTCCCTCGTGAATTGCGCATTGCCTTCACCAACGACGCAACCTGGATTACAGTTGTGAAATATATCTTTATACCAATAAAAAAGTATTGATTTATAATACTTCACGAATGTAACTTATAACATAACTGATCTTGTCTGCAAAATAGCTTGCATTTCTTGAAAACACCCGTTTATAAGAAAATATAAACTACCATTATTATTAGTCTACCTTGAGCACTATTCACTTGTGATGTTACGAAGAAAATGCTGACAAAAGTATACAAGTGTATTACTTATTTTAAATTATTATCAAGAATAAGACTCGATGCCGTACACACCAAAGTTATATGGAGGAATTACTTCAAGCTTTATTTTTTTCCCAAGTATTTGTAATCCATCCAAAACATACTTGGGTTTTTTTTGTTAATGCGAAGACAATATTTCTATATTTCTTGATGTGCTCCATTGAATGACTAGTAATCATATTGTTCCCATAGACAAAATGACTGCAACCTTATAATTTTACCATGAACCAAATTTATGTAATTTAAATAATACTTATCCATGCCTGTACAATTGGTGTGTCCTACACAGGTAGGAAAAAATGTATTTTATTAAATTACTATTATTAAATATGTTTACTAATCGTATATGTAATTTATCATATTGATGATGCCTGTAAACTGGCGTCCCTCATGTACAAAATGAGAATATACTATTATTTATTTATCTATTCGGACTTATCTTAAGGCCGCTGAAGTGATTGATAACGGCTCCTCAGTCAAAAATCACCTGACTTCCTTCCAGTTTCCATGATAGACCTGTCGTGAAGTATCAGCTTCTTGCACATGCTTTCCAATCTTCGTTGGGCTTACGTCTTCCTAAGGTACCATCTCCACAGAAGTCTCTATTGCACATATTTAAAATCACCGTTTCTACGTTCACGCCACTGCACCGAATTAAATGAAATCCATTCGTATGTACTCTTTATACCAAATGATACCATAAAATCCTCATATCTCCAATAAAACAGTTGGCTGAGCGACTAAGTTTCAAAGGGAAACTTTGCACAGAGTACACTGGTTCAATTTGGCACACTCGGCGACGTAGTACGGAATTGAAGAACAAAACTAGATTGATGAGGATTGTTCATGATTAGAAATATTAACACATTATTCAACGAGGTTCGTGCGATGAGTTTAATAAAATGGATTAACGAGTCCTCATTATTGACAAGAACTTGAATAAATACTACCGGCAGTGTTTAGTATTCATTCCTGAGCTTCTCACCATCGAAGTCAAGGGAAACACCAGAAACACTTTGTTAGTGATAGAAGTAATGTCACAGACAGTGTCATTATTGACAGACTAAATCCGGCTCGTCTAGACAACGGTTCTACTCACGTGATCATGGAAAGCTTCCGCAAACACTATTCAATAGCTAAGATAATAATGGGAAGACTGTCACGACCAGCAAACGGGTTAAGTGGGCTGAAGCATAGTGAAAAATTTCTAGAATGTAAACAGTAAGAATGGTTGATGAGCTAAAATATCAAGTGAATAGATAAGTTGTGGTAATGACAGTTCATGTTTTGCATTAACGTCAGTTTAAATGAGGTTCCTGCCATTTTACAGGCACGGTCGAGTATGGTATAAATTACAGCAGCGAGCGATCAATAAACTAGCACCCTTTTAATAGCTTCAATAGTTGAATGATTATAAAAGCAACCAAAACAGATCTATATAAACGCTAACTTGTAAACCCTTCACTAAAGTCGACATCAAGGTTGACTGGCAACAAGGTGCTGCTCGGTTTCCTTCCAGTAGTTGTGGTCAACCAATCAACAATCTTAAATCGAGTAAGTGCTCTGTCCACACGTGATTAGAGGCTATTTTGTGAAGAGGAAAGCTTCCCAAGTTGTTCCAAACTGGTATAAAATGCAATTAGGTTCAATAAATCAACAATGGGCGGACCACTTCAAAGGACTCTTGAACCGACCACCAACTGCAACCCGTCCAGAAATACCAACAACAGCACGTACACAACTGCAAGTTGACACCAATCCTCCAACGAAAACTGAAGTCTTCAATGCACTCAAGCTTCTGAAAGCTGGAAAAGCAGCTGGACCAGATGGAATACCCCCTGAAGCACTGAAAGCGGACCCAGAAACGACAGCAGATATGCTGACTTCATTATTGCAAAAGGTCTGGAAGGAGGGAAAGGCGCCTACTGACTGGAGGAAAGGTTACCTAGTGAAACTACCAAAGAAGGGCGACCTAGGACTCTACAAGAACTGGTGAGGAATCATGCTCCTGTCGACGCCAAGTAAAATCCTGAGTCGCATCATCCTGGAGAGAATAAAGGACTCACTGGATACAGAACTCTGACCAGAACAAGCCGGATTCAGGAAAGGCAAATCATGTTCTGACCAAATCGCAAATCTACGCAACATGTTTCGTGATAATATTTACATGAAAATTCGTCGGAATATGAAGTAAGTGATTGTGTTAGTTATATGGTTCTAGTTTGTCTAGTTATTGATGAAGTCAGGTTTTTTGGCCATTGAGGTACAGTCTAAAGTGATATTAGATATTTGGAGGTAATCGGCGTAAAGCCCTGTACCTAGGTGAATCTGCAGCCTCGAAGGAACTGATATTCCCCCTGAGATTCGAACTCGTGTTGCCCTGGGCTACAGTTAAGGACATTACCACTGGTAGCTACTCAGGATCATGACTGACTCCCTATAGGACTGAAACAGACACGCTGAATGGTCACTAGAATAGTCGCCAATGTCATGCGTCTAGTCAGTTGTGTCGCTATACGTCCGAATCTGTGAGATACTTTGCATGGATTAATTTTAAAACTTCATGAAGATAAAAGGAAAGAGCATAGACTATTCGCAGAAGCTTGCGATGGCTGGTTCGAACCATCAGACTTCAGGAATTGGTGCCATCTATTAATTAGAACACTCCTATCTATTTTCTGGATACAGAACTCCGACCAGAACAAGCTGGATTCAGGAAAGGCAAATCATGTTCTCACCAAATAACAACTCTGTGCATCATCATCGAACAAAGCATGGAATGGCAATCGAATCCCGACCTCAAATTTATAGACTTTGAGAAGGCCTTCGACAGCGTTGACCGCGAAGTAATTTGGAAACTACTCGAGTACTATGGCGTACCCCAAATATTCATCAACCTTATTCAACAGCTGTACGACAACGGCACATGTCAAGTGATCCAAAACGGAAAACTTACCGAGGCTTTTGGAGTAAACACAGGAGTCAGACAAGGGTGCTTATTATCACCAATGATATTCCTAATTGTGGTGGACTGAATTATGCGTCAGACAGTGGGAAACAGGAAGACAGCGATATCCTGGACTGACGTGAAGAACCCAGAAGACCTGGATTTCGCGCGTGGATGATTTATGTTTGATGTCACACAAAATCGAAGACTTACAAGCAAAAACCGACATACTGTTCGAAGAAGCAGCAAAGACAGGACTCCAGGTGAACATAGACAAGATGGAGGCTATGAAAATAACCAACCAACAACAACAACAACAGCAGTAACATCCTGCGCCAATCACCATCAACGGGAGGGATCCGAAAGAGGTTACTTCATTCACTTATCTAGGGAGCATTGTCTCAACTACAGGCAGGTGAAACGGACGAGGATGTCAAATCGAGAATCGGGAAGGCGAGAAACACATTCATCAACCTGAAACCAATCTGGAAATCTTCGTCACTCCTCAACATCAACAACAAAATTCGGATTTTCAATACAAACGTCAAGTCAGTCAGTTCTTCTATACGGATGGATCAGAAACTTGGCGGGTCACAAAGAATATTTCCAATAGCCTGTTGCAGACCTTTATCAACAACTAACTGTCTTCGCTCTATACTGAAGATCAGATGGCCGGAAAGAATCACCAACAAGAAACTATGGGAACAAAACAAACAAAACAAGAACCAGTCGCTCAACAAATATGCAGGAGAAAGTGGAGATGGATTGGACACTCGCTGAGGAGGCCGTTGGGTGACATCGCGCGTCAGGCCAACGCTCGAGTGGAACCCGAAAGGGAAGCGGCGAGTGGGACGTCCAAGGGTGACATGGAGGAGATCGTGTGAAGAGGAGCTGAAACAGTATGGATTAACATGGATGCAGGTGAAAAGTACAGCAGAATACAGAAGCAAGTGGAGGCGTGCAGTTGAAGCCCTATGTTCGACTAGGAACCCAAGGGAACAATAATAATGCTTGCAGATCATTTGTCATTGTGAGTGGTCAAATATCTACATTCTTTATTCTCATTTGAAAAGTCATATGGAAGCTAAGATGGTGAGAGAGAAAAGAAGACAAACGGCAGCAACACAGAAGAAAGCAAGTGGAGTCTTCAAGGAGTGGTTAATATATATGTATATATTCTGTGTAGTAACTATGATTATTTTGGTACACTAACTAGCTAACTAGTCCTGTTGTGCTAACTTTTATATTATGTGAAAACTAATATTAATGGCCTAAATGGGTTTGGAATGGTGCAGATACTTCAATGCATGGAGCCTTAGGGCTTGTAGAGTCTATACAACACAGAATGTTACTATCACTCTTATGTAGTTAGTGGTTAAGGAGCTCGGAAGGTGGGAAGAGTAGCCGACTAGGAACTATGTCTTCTTTGTAATTTGTAAGGCTCTCCTTATTTATTGAACGATATTGAATGATGAATGCTCTTTTGTGTGCTTGGCTAAGTTTCCCGCTAAACTTTCTGAATCCTTTTTCTGACATAACATGCACTGCTGGCCGATAGTTTGGGTAATTATTTTAGTAGTAGGTGGTGGTGTTGGCTACTAAGGATAGACCAGTGTACGGACTAATCAACTTATGTGCTTCCAGTTTTCGCGATGCACCGTTAACGTCGATTCTTCTAGACTTAGTGTGCTTAAAGTTCGTCAGCTAGTTGCACCAAATATTTCAATCACATGATAAGAACCTACTGCGGCTTTGCTAGCCATCCAGGTGCTTAGAGCTTTTATGAAAGAGTTGAATTACTGTGCGCATCATACAATCTTTCTGCCAGGTTCTGTAATGGTGACATATTGTATGCTTATTGAGCTAGAAAAATGTGAATGATTGGCTTCTAAAGGAGTACCTGTAACTTGCGAACTAGCGAGTGTTTATCAAGGGAAGTGTGTATCATATATGCAGAGCACTCCAGAGATGGTATCAAGGAAATTCGCAAGAAATTGGTGGAGCAGTCTTCATCGTAGTTGGGTATTTTATGTTTCTTCCAACTGAACTCCTTAACTACATGAACTTGCAGGTATAATACTAGAAGGGCCACTAAAGAGCTGTTTATCAACTACAGATAAGCCAAATCTTATCTCACCGACACAGTGTTAGATAACTTGAGTGTGACTGCTACTCAAACTTCTAATCTAACTGTCCATGTCTTTCCTGTTTTCCCCAGGTAAGTCGAATTCTGTTCGAATTGATTTCCTGAGAAGTGTTATTCGTTAGGGAGCGTTAAGTTCGGACCACTTTAAATGTACCATCTTCAACGGCTCTCAAATCGTGGATCCTGAAGTTGACTCTGTTTTCAGAAGACCAACAGATACAAATCAGAATATTACGAACTGCAGCCAGCTGAGTAATTTCGGAAGACGAACTGTCAATTCGGAGGTTATTTATTGTGCCACTGACAATAAGACAGCTCGACAAGATAAATACAACACAAATGGTTACAGTACCAGAATTTACGGCTTCGAAATGTCGTGGGTTCAAACGTCTACACGTTCAAATGTAGCAGCTTCAAAGTTTCTGCCCGTATTTCTCTAGCCTCCTGCTGAACAACGAGCAATCAGGCTACAGTAGGGATTGTGACCTCCAAGGGAAACGAAACCAGATTGAATATACCAGGTCACTGGACATTCACTCAATATTAATAACACTGACAGCCTCCGCCCGACTCTCGATCGTAATAAAGTGAGCTTGCCATCGATTGTAACCAGATAAGATGAATTACGACAGTTTGGTCAACCTCCAGGATGTTTTAGAAGTTCCATCAGCCCTAGAACGGTCCTAGATGAGAGTAGCCTTAAGATAATGGACAGCCATCAATGGATTTTTAGGCGATGGGGGAATGTTGGTGCTCAAGCGAAGTACGATGTATACTAACGCAAATTCCTGTCCTACAAGTCCCATAGTACATGTTCTGCCCCGATCGAAGGCAAATTTAAATACCGGGTCGATAGTCCGAAATACGAAGCATATTTCGGGATCAAATCGTAATACAGTGCTAGCTAGCGATAGTGCATGGATGAACGAACATAACATGACGGTGTGCCAAATGGCATGGATGCCTGGCCGCGAGCCTTCAGCTTAACGCGTCAACTTAACACAGTGATGGTCAGCATCCAATGATGAGTGATGAATGCCGTAGGCTAGTAATTTTCGGGAATTATTTGCCGCTGCAGACTATTAGTAGCTAGACAAGAGATCAGTTTGAAGATAAATAGTCTACATATATTTCTGATGAAGATGAAAACAGATGATCATGTGCAAACACAGAGACAGAATTGTGGTGAAACATGATGAAAATACTCTAGAGGACAACTACATATAAGGTTCACTCTATGAGTGTCTTATTACATTAGGAATGAATGCATAAGCTTGTAAGACACAGACTTACTAAACTATACATACACAGAGTTCTTAAGGGTGATAAAATATTCGGTTTGCTTTCTTCGTTCCTGCCAGTCTACAATAATTCAAAGGAGGATAAAAATATCAATGGATGTGCGTCGGTGGCACAGAGGTTAGGACTCCCGCCGACAATGCACATGGTCTGGGGTTCGATCCCCTGCCAACGCACAACTGATATCAATGGTTGACCTGCAAAATTGGGCTGCTGATATCACATGATATAATCAAAAATTATCAGCGTAGACTTATGCTTCGGAATAACAGCCCAATCCTTCACTGAATATTTAAACACACAAAATTGTCCCACAGTACAAAATTGCAACGAAAATGATTAACACAGGCAACAAACCTGCTTCGAATGGCTCGCAATAGGACTTAGTAAGAATTTGCGCCCAATTTGAATATACTGTCAAACGCTCGTATGACCTTGGTTGTGTTGACATATCTCTTTACCCTCAGTAGTTGTTGGATATCTGTGGTTAGGGGAGGAAAACCAGGAGATTCAGATAAGATCTTATATTTGCCAGGAGTATGGCCACCACCAAATTTCACACAATATTCAGGATACCTTAATGGTGTTACTGACAAAATCCAAATTCACTATTGGCTTGTTGAAGCTGCGACGAAACCAGAGTCTGCACCTCTGATATTATGGTTGAACGGTGGCCCTGGGTGCTCATCATTAGAAGGCCTGCTTTCGGAAAACGGTCCATACATGGTAAGTTATATTCTGATAAATAGGGAATAATTTTCCAGAGTTGACACGGAATACGTTTGACCAAAACGATGTTATATGTGTAATGACCACATGAGGTCTAAGCAGAGTTCACATGATGTCTTGGCTGTGCATTCAGATAACTTGGAAAACGGCCGACCAACTATTGGTAAACCTTAGTCTAGTTTTATCTTAGCTACTCTACTGATTACTCCTCGTTATTAATGAGCAGTTGTACACTGCAGACTGGCAACAGTGTGTTATCCTTTGATGCCATCCTATTGCTACTTTAATTAATAATTTCATTACTTGTTTCATTCGCTTTGCCCACTTGTCTACTGACTTTACCATGGTTCTAAGTAGTCTGCCATATTTGAGGAATATCCGTATAAGGAAGCTTGATAGGCATAACAATCCTCATTGTTATGTTAATATTATCTTATTCCTGAGAAAAGTTGGAATGGGAATGCTTATATAGCCAAATCAAGTACCCATAGATCGTTATAATTGTTTTTCATGAAAGTAAATGGAGAGGGGAGAGAGAGTGCTCATGACCAGAACGAAATGGAAGTGGAAAACTCCTTACAATGGTGGAACACTACGGACAGTCAACTATGTCAACCCTTTAATGGTGTGGCGTCTTCCTCACTGGAATCTCCAGGCGTTGGCTTAGTATACTGTGTTGGCTTTGACAAATTGTCAATTGGGTTAAATGAAGGCTTCGCTTGGGAATTTTCTAGTAGTAGTGTTGCTTGTAATTGTTTGACTTCAATCTGTGATGTTAAATGTCACCTGTTATTTTTATTTATCTCTATTTCAGCTTACAAAGGGACCCAGTCTTGTAAATAATCCATACTCTTGGAATAAGGTAAGCTAAATATCATTTGCTTGATGACTTTTGACTCATCTACTCGATATTTAAAGTTTTATCAGCATATATATGTATATATTGTTAGGTCACATGTATTTTATTTTGTGGTAATGTCGTGTTGACCTGATTACTGCATTGCTTTTCTTGTGAACGTTAGCTGAGGTGTTTGTTATTTTCATGAGGAGTCATGTCAGTAGTCTTAGTCATGTATTTTCTCATACGAAAGATTTAGTTGGGTGGTAAGCAGGCGAATAAGGTGAAGTGATCTTTATTTAGTTTCATTGATTTCTGAATAGTGACACTACGATTTTGTACGTCATGAGACACACCTGTTTAGTCTGGACGATATGAAGAGGCTGTTAGTATTCTGCCTCTCGTATTAATTGGTATGATATGATGAGTAATATTGGAGTTAGGTGGGATGTGTTAGGCGAGGAGTCAGTGGATGAGGTTGTGAAGGTGAATCGATTGAGATGGTGAGGGTAAATGTTGTGCGTGTAATGCCACTGCCTTCCGTGTCGAGCAATACTAGCTGATATACAATTGGACTGGAAGAGATTTGTTGTTTTGTAAATCATAACATGACGTCATCTCAATTAGTGTTTAGAAGTGTGGTTTGTGTCAGTAACACAGTTGGGTATAGGTCACCTGGTTAATTTTTAAGGAATGTTAAGTACCAGTGCCTTGGGACTGTTGATGTTGCGGATCAATGACGTTATAGCCCATACCACCTATAGTTCTTAGCATCCCGATTACACGAGCCACTGAGTCTACACTTCTCTACGGGACCAGTTCACACAAAGTGTCAGGGACCTCGTGGATTAATGTGAGGTTTCAGTTTGGTCACCCGTAACTCCTTTCCGACCTGACCCTACGCCAACTAACATTGCCTATCGTAGGAGACGGCTGAGCATGGGTAACACGTGTCTTAGCCATCTTAATCGATGTAGCTCCATGAGGTGATCGAGTGACTTTCGCTTCTTAGCTAACTAACACTCGACATCTGACGCCATTATTACTCACCATATAATACCATTTGTCACGAGAAACGGGACACAAATAACTGTGGTCAAATAATTAGGTAATGGATGCTGTTTTGAATATTTGTGACAAATGCAGCTACTCGTTTCCATTCTTCTCCTCACTCTTCGTCGACTTAGTGCACAGTTTCGTGCTCCTATTATGTGATGTTTTTTCTGTAGAATAGGTGAACGAATAAATTTTTATCTGAAGTTTATGAGTTATTCGTTTATTAATTCTCGTAATTTTAATGTTGAGAAGTTCTATCACTTCCTACTCAATGCATTCCCAATATATTTTGAATGATTTCGCTTGGATTAGTTAACATTTTGATTGTTTTGTAGGGATTTTGTTCGGTTGTTTGGAAGATTTTTCATCATGAGCTGACATCAGTTAGAGAACCACTGGAGTATTTCTTTGTGATTCTCCATTTTGGGGAAATGCAGCTTCTTCTCCTTCACCATCTGATTTCAAAGTGTTTACTTTACAATTTGTTGTTTTTCAGCTCGGTAATGTGCTTTACTTGGAGTCTCCAGCTGGTGTAGGATTCTCTTATTCTCTTGATGGTAATGTTACCACTGATGATGACCAGGTGAGTAGAGTTTTCAAGGACTACCATTGTCTGTTTCCCCGCTGACTTTATGTATTTTTAGTGTTTATTTTGGATGGTTGTGATGACTAATATAACGGTAGTTGTAAAATGTGTGTTTAGACAATTATTAAATATAACTGATTCACCTGACTGCAGGACCTATGTTCCCAGAGTCCCAATGAGAGAGGAAGGCGAACGTTATAAAACGTAGTACCTGGAAGTATTGTGTCTGCTGCAGCTTATAACTGTATATGCATATGGACGAGCACTCTTGGTTCATTGTGGGCACCAAGAGATTCACCACACATAATTGTCACATAGCTGGTGCTAGGGCTCAGATACTTCCAGAACTCCCAGGCCGAAGCAGGTGACTATCTCAACTGACCGTTCCTGAATATTTGACTTTAATTCTGATCCAAAAGGCACTGGTGCTGTGTTCCCATGGTCTCCGATTACCAAATACTAGTTCATATGCCACTCTATGCTATCGGATTCTGGAGCCTGCATTACCAGTCCTCTTTCAGAAAGCGCAGCTCATAGCTTAGAAAGTGAAAATACTGTTCCAAGAGACTGAATTCAAACGAACTGAATACAGTGATACTTATATTAGTTGAAAACTGGAGGAAAACACGAGGGGCAATTGAAACAGATAAATTGGAATCTGTACTTCTGATAATTACTCGTTGATCACTTGTCTACTGATTCTGTCAGGGTGCAATTTCTTTTGAAAGATTTCAAAGATAAGTATCTAGCTTGATGTCATTTATTGTACTACTGATTTATGTTTATCGGTTGCATATCGATGTATATGATGTAAACATGTGGCTCATTGACTTATACAATCAACTCCCAACCAATGGGTCCCCGATTTGAATCCCGCTTCACCCACTTTAGCCTGGCAGACGACTGAGTAGTATTATTCTCTGTCACACAGTGAGTGTGGGTTATTGTCTGCTTACCGATTACTGTATTTCAATGGTGTGTATGATATAGACATGTTTTAACAACAATGAGGTGTTGCATAATAACTGTACGTATATTGGTGCAATGAAGCACACTTATTATGTGAATTTATGATGACCTGGGGATGGCTAGTTAAAACGTGTGACTGAGGCAGAGTTCGGTTCCATTACAAATGCATTTGATGTTGAGTACACCAAGCAGCAAATTACAACTCTATATACTCAGAAACACAAACAATAGATACTTTCTGTGTAGTCAAAAGGGAAAAATCTGTGTTTGAATATTATTAAGACAGTCTATATTCATTTGATTTTCTCTTCTCCTTTGTATTTCTTTTCTCTTCCCCCCCCCTATAGACGGCATTGAATAATCACCATGCCCTGCTTCATTTCTTAGAGAAGTTTCCAGAATATGAAGGTCGTAAACTGTATGTCACTGGTGAGAGTTATGGTGGTGTTTATGTGCCTACACTGGCATTACTGCTTAAAGATTCACCGAGATTTAAACTTGCGGTAGGTCTGTGTGTGCATGTGGGTGTGTGTTTGTGTTTTCAAAGTTTCGCGTTTCTTATTACTTTGAAATAACCCTTTTTTTACATGACAGTGTATACTACTGATTGACTAATATGAGTACCCAGATACCTCTCAGACCAACCAGTAGTGCTAGCTAGCTATCCAAATCGAAGTGATCTGAAGACCGGACAGCCACTTGGCTCATTTGAGGCCACACTTGTCAGTGGTGTACCCTGTTTCACTCATTTCAGAGAGCCGAATCAGTTCAGGCCAGTCAAACTCTAGCTAACTACTTTGGTGAATTAGTAACACATTGAACCGAATATGCGAATCGCTCAGTTCGCAGTTGAATTTTAGCACAGTTTCCTGAGGATGTGAATGTTATCAAACTACTTATTTCACATCAATGAGTAGTGCGTTTCGTGATGCATTTGTGCTTGCTGCTTTCTTGATTCGCATTTATTCTACCAAACAGATGGAATATTTTGTGATTTTGTGGTTTTGGCATCCAAAGGGTACCATGGAGAAAATTTCACCGTGAACTGTGTAATTTGTGAATTTTATAGAAATTCTTTAGTTTGGTTCAGTTTTGTCGTGAGTATTATTTCTGCCTGTATTCTAGATTGAAATAACTAATTACCTCCCTCAGAGCTGGGTAGCTACTTCCTTGTATTCTTGGAGATATGTACACACTATAGGGAAATATTAATGTAATGAGCTAACGACTTGTAATCAGAAAGAGATATACATCTTTACTTTGTATTATTCTTATTAATATTTCTATTGCTATTATGTAGACGTGTGTGAGTAGGGATATATGGTCCATTGGCTTGTCTGCCTGGCTTTTAGGCAGTGAGACCGCAGGTTCAAATCTCACTCCACCTACTTCAGTTCTCGAAGTAAGTGGATAGTAAGTAACATGAATCCTTACACACAATAGGCAGTGTCTCGTTCGTAGCCCGTGGAGCCTAAAAAATCCCTCCAAGCCAACTGAATTCAAACAGCCATCTTTCACAGTGGATAAAACAATGGCTTTGAAATTCAAGTCATCAGAATCAACACATTGTTACATAAAAGATATACGGCTGGAGATATCGACAGTAGAATGAGTCTCATCTCACTTGTGTGACGAAGGTGGATATTCTCGGACCTTTGATACTTCATCCTGATAGGGCACTGTATGCTATTAAACACTTAAAAGTGTATTCGTTTTTGCCTTCAAGATTAGTTAAACGTGATGTAATGTGAATAAGAAGAATAAAAAAGTGTACTTCCTGAAGGATTAGTAGTCATAAAGTTTACGTTTTACTTGATATATTTTCAGTGATTATAAGTTATACAATCCCAAATGTAATAGCGAAATAGGCCTGATTTGTTAATCCATCTACTGATAAATGACAATTTGAAAGGTTGTTATCAGTGACACTATAAAGCTGTTTCTGCGCCTCCCCACCCTCTACACTGAAGTCAGTGGGGCGATATCCGAACTCTGAACTTCTGCGACTGAAGTGTAGTCCTTAGGTTGTTGGACTGAAGATTTAGCTTCTTGCCTTAGGCTTTCAACATCCACCACCTACTTCAGATTGATGTTATCATCATCGGCCCTCACACACAGCGAATAGTATCGCCCATAGCCTGCTACATGGGATATTTACCTCTGGTAGTTGTGTTCAGTCTGTCTGCTAGCTGGTCGTCCATATATCTAATTCAGTTTTATTCACGAATTCAATAATACAAAAATGTGTTAGTATTAAAGGCTTATTCTACTAAAATCTTATTTGTGTATGTACGTACAGGTGGACGATGATGAAACGTTTTAGAAAATTTTCTAGTTTAAAATTTTTTAATTGGTTGGAAGATTTCATTGTGAGCTGACATCAATTAGAGAACCACAGGAAAACCTGGGAATACTGGACAGCTGTTTTGTCCCAGTTTGGGACTCTTCGTCAGTGAGCACCTCCGCAGGGGTTCAAACCCAGCATCTCCTGGTTACAAGGTGAGCTCGTAGACCATTAAGCCACTGGGACCCAATCCAGTGGCCAATGTATGAATTCTAACTTCTGCCAATTCATGACATAGCACGGCCAATTCGCAGTGTCTTCTTCGATGAGTTACTGCCTCGCCTTGTAACCAAGAGGTCCTGGATTAGAACCCTGGCGGTGGGTGCGTACTGTGAAGAGTCCCAAGCTAGGACGAAACAGCTGTCCAGCAACCCCAGGTTTTCCAATGGTTCTCTAACTGATGTCAGCTCATGATGAAATCCTTCAACCAATCAAACTAAATCCACACAAAAACCAATACTTAAATCTTCTTAGTTGGTATCATGGGGAAGATAATAGGTTTTATGATAGAGGTAGCTTGATGAGTCTCTTGGAAGTAGTGCTATTTTTCAATAATCAGGGGGATTATTGTGAGACTGTAGATTTACGAGGTTAAAATAAAACAGATACACATCTGCCTGCAGTTATTCCTCTTCCTCACTTATTGTTATTATGTTATCTTTAGGATACGCATAAAAGAAGCCTTGAAACTTAATACTTACCCGGATAAATTAGTCAGGAAATATGTAAGTAAATGTTAAAATAAAATAAATAATGATAGTAGCGATGGTGATAATAACAATCATAATGATAATAGTGATAATGATAATAATATTAATGACGACACCAACAATAAGGAATCTAAATCATCAGTAGTAATTCCACACAAAGAAGGACCCTCGGAAGCCTTATGCAGAATTCTTAACAAGGCAGGAATAAAAGTGGCTGGCATTCAAACCAACAAACTCAATTAGAAACAAGCTTTGTCGGTTAGAGGATCCTGTGAAGCCTTTAAAACAAAACAATTTAGTTTATCTAATACCCTGCCTGCAATGATTGTCAGGTCAAATACATAGGTCAAACAGGGGCAGTCAGACTAGCTGAACATAAAAATTTAGCAAAATCTAGATTGGTTGACCCGAATAAGATAAGAAATCTAGAGAATAGTTCAGCTATATCACTACATGCAGTCACACACAACCATACAATAGGATGGGATAGGATGACAGTTTTAAAATCTAATGTAACAGGGTGAATGGAGAGAGAGATTGATAACAGAAGCTTTGTTTATCGAATCAACTGCAAATACATGTAATAGGAATGATTCAGCACCTGTCCACCCAGATATCTGGAAAATTCTATTACCCCTACGACGACAAATGGGAGAAGACAAAGAAAACTATAAAATTCAAGTTTCAAAGTCGTGTGATTATAATTGATGTTATGATTATGAACAATAAATTTTGTTTGAAACGTCATCCAGTAAATAATATTGCTGTTTCACTGCGTGATACATCTAATAAACAAACTAATATGGAATTACTTACTACCGCAGTGCCCAAGTTTTACACTTATATTAATGTCTTTAGGATGCTTATTCATGAAGTAAAGATTTCTGTTAAATAACTTCAGTGGTCATTTGTGTATGTTTTATAGCTGAGGTTGGATAGTGGTGCTATAACTTCATTATTCATCATTATTCCTTTGCATTCCCAGTGAAACAAAGGGAGGACCTCAGGCTAGAGCTTTGTAATTCTCTTAGCAGTGATGTGATGTTTGTTTTCTACGGGGTGTAGGGCTGCAAACCTCACGTCTGACGTTCCAACATTACAACTTGCTAGGTGAGGTTAATGACTGCATCTGCCGATATGTTGAACGGAGGACGATACTCATAGTTGCCGAGCACTATATCACTGAACCATTGACACTTACCTAAAGGGTTGGAAACAAATGATGATATTGTGAGATTGCATCTGTTGAGATTTCTAGGACATCTGTTACCGATGAAGAGCTGTCGCCTCCCTGTCGGGTAATGATCACCGGCGTAGAAGTGAGTTATAATAGAGTTACGGGTGATCGAACGAATAACTGACATCAATTCATAAAGTCTTTGATTGTTGATTTGAGTCAGCCACACAGGGGTGTGTAGACTGCGTGGTTGGGGTCCTGGAAATGCTAATATCTTACGACTGGAGACCGTTGGTTGCATGACTGAAAACAGTTGCGAGCTGGCAGTGCAGATGCATTCAGTGTGTGTAATCCCCAAGATCAATTAAGTTCTCATGTCCTTCGATGTAATCATTCCCCCTTTCTGTATATTTTCAGTCCTTTAGAGTTCCTTTGACATACTTTTCTATCTTTATGTATAACATATGGAGTGTGGTCAAATTAAACGGCTGCACTTCAGAGGAATTCAGTCAGTCAGCTTTATGTTATTATGAAGTCGTTAACTTTTAGTTCGCTTTACTTTCTTGTTTCCTCTGTATCATTTCAGGGTATTGCAGTTGGTAACGGATTGACAAGCCATACATTGAATGATAACTCTCTTTTATATTTTATCAGATATCATGGTCTTGTCGATGAAAGGTAAGAGGAAATAATAGTGATAATAGTAATAGTATAATATTTGAGGGTTCATGATATACCCATTGTTACTTTAACTCTTTGTACAAGTTGTTTCTATTAGAGGTTTAAAGGAGTTTGTCACCCACGCATTCATGGACCTTGCTAGTTGGCACATATCAGTGTAAGATATTGATAGGACCCAGCACATAAAATAGTATATCACCATCCTTTCTCACGAATCGTGTGATTTATCAAGTGATGGAGTTACTATGTTAATATATCATTTCTCACGCATATTGTGATTTAGAGTGTAACCGATTCATCTTCTTTTGTCTCATCTTGATCTTTCTTTGTCTGACCAACAACCAATCAGGATAGACATTTCCAATCAATAAGAGCAATACATTCCCACAGTTGTGGGTCGACTTTATTATAGTTAAGACAATGTATAAATATCATGTATTGTTTCTTGAACTATGTAGTACAACATAATACAGTGTCTTACGGTGACATGCCAGCCTTTTTCTTTTGATATCTGCGTGAATCGGAAGGAACAACGGACAAATGGACTTATTAGCGTACCAGTCGAGTTCATTACCGTTATAGTAATTAGCAGGCACAGACATAACAAAGTAGCAACGGATTCATTCAGATCAGTTCAGTTATAACAAATTGGCAATGGAATTTAATAACAGGGATATCTTCTGTCTTGAGTGAATTCATCAATTTCTTTCTTTGATTGGTGAACCAAGTCGTTAATTTCTGCTAACTGTTGATGCTTTTTGCCCATATGTGTTGAAGGCTAACTTCATTGAGTTTCTTATACATATTTCGTTGGGGAGCACTGCAAATTTGTGATACTTTTTACGGCTTGTGATCCTATTGTCTGAGTCTATCAGTGTTTTATTTCAACATAGACGTGATACCATATGGGCACTAGGGGATAATATGTCACACATAAACAGTAGAGCTGAATACGTGGCGAAGACGAGGAGGCAACAGTAAAGTATAGACACCAACTTCAGACGACCTTGAAACAGCCAATCAGATTCTTCTAGGTGAAAAGTGGTACTTAATTTACAAAGAAGGGTATCTACGATATATATGTAATAAAAATGAATTGTATAGGGTATATATCTCTAATATGCTGCAAAGCCTGGTCCCAGATTTTCATAGAAGTGGTTAAAGACATATCACACCAATGTATTCTCTATTTCTCCAGCTGTAGCAGATACTGGTTGCATATAGGCAATATATTACAAAGGGAGAGCTTTGATTTCGAGAAGAAGGTGTCTAAAAAATCACCAGTTATGTATGACTTACCAACTTATACAGACTTCCTTATATAAGGTGGTTGCATCTGAATGTAGAACCATCAATAGCCCGGCAATACTTTTCCAGAGTTATTATTCCTCCACACGTGCATGTTTTATTCCTCCCTATCAACACATTATCTACAGAGAAGTCAAAAACCAAATCTAGGAGACACTTTCAAATCGGATTATGACTAGGAACCATTTGTAATGCTGAGCTATCTGATTGGCCAGATCAAGTTCATTTAACTTTGTTTTCTATTGTTTACTCTTGTTGACGTAGACTTATTGAGAGACGGCATCATGAAGAGAGATGAGAATACTTGTGAAGAGTATTCAAGGAGCGTTTAAAACTTCATTTTGCTTCGAGAAAGTATGGAAAAGAGGCAGTACAGTTTGTCAGCTAATGGTTACGATTCTCAAGTATATTTGATAACTTTTCAAGTCACAGATTGACGACTCGAACCAGGGCCAGGCTGGAAAAGAGCTAGCGGCGGTCAAACGAAAATATGGCACCAGTCAGTGAAATCTACAACAGTTAGTCTAAGCCACGTAGGAAGGTATAGGCTTCCTGGTTGGGGTCCTCGGGACGGTAAAAACCAATGGTTGGAAACAATCGGTGACATGGCTCAAAGTGATCTTTCTCAATGGCTAACGCAGATGCATCCACTCCTTGTGACTTATAATTTCCAATGAAACTGTTTTGTTCTTCATTATTACTATTCCTTTGTTTTACACCTCTGTTTACTGTCTCTAATATGCATTTCTCCTACTTTCTTCTCTTGCTTTGTGTGCTACATGGGAGGAGTGTGGCGACTTGAACTTCCGCACATATGTGCAAAGTTCTATGTCGAAAACCGACCGACCGAGTCGTGATGTACAGGTAGATGGTAACCTAACGCAACTATTTTTCATCCCGTTATACCAAATCATGGAATGACCAGCCTTCCGAATAGTTTAGTCGAGTACCAGGGCTAGAAAACAGTGAATAATATGAAAGCCGTTGGGGTGACTTTCTTAGAACAAGTCCTGAGATGAGACGATTTATTCGAAGACAATCATCAGTATGTCGAAACACGCCACGGACCTCAGTGTTATATAGATGACGGTGTCACTGTTGGCAGTGATGATTAAACACACAGAGTTACCTAGCTACACAGTAACAGAGAATTTAATATAAATTCACTTCATATTGAATTCTGTGCTGAAGATATCTTCTAGAAGGAGACGTTGAAAGTCTGTCATACAAACCATCCAGCTGTCAAAGAACACAACTACACAATAATATCCTCAGCCTGATCTACAAATCGCAACATTATCATCAACCAGAACTTCAGATTCCCTCCATCACTTCTAAACACTAAGTTGACTATTATAGTCACTGACTTCCCAATCTATTTTCCGTTATGTCAACGTAGTTTCACGGTAATGAACTTTGAAGCGAATGACTTACGAATTCTATCCTGAGTGAGCTTCTAACGGTAGGAGATAAGAGAGTTTGGAATTGACTTCTATTGACGGGAAATACATCATGTATACATTCTTAGTCGCAATGAGGTTCAGCAACCAACCGTTCTGTTTGGTTGACAGTCAGCCCGGAGTTGGACAAGCTATCCAATACGGTTATTTCATGTCTACAACGAAAACTAAATCCTGATCTGTGAAGTGAACACTTCTGCCTCTGCAGACATTGACTTAAAATGTTGATTTCAGTTTTGGAGGCTCTCCATCAATCTGTATCACGCCACATACCTACTACTTATACTGATAATTAGGTGTTACATTATGTAAATATGATCCACAGTGTAATTTATAAATGCGTTTTGTACTTTATTGAGTTATCTGATTTCACAGAAATATTTATTTTCTGACTTGATATTGTTGCCATAGGTCAGCAAGGCGTACCTACAAACTCGAAAAAGTTGATTCCGCCTCCCCCTCCACCTTAGATTAAAATTCGTGTTAGTCAGCACTGCAGTCAGAGGAGTTATCAGTGAGCTATTTAGACTCATGATAGATCCTTTGTAGTGCTGTAATGGATACATTGATTGGTTACACTTGGGATTAGCCAATATCATGTGTCTAGTCCTCGTTGGGGGTGATGACTGGATGTGGTTATCAAATTTGGTGACTCACCATACTGGTGCACCGTGCAATGGTGTTAGATGATAGGAGGTAATCAGCAAGGAGGCCATAATCTAGGCTCCAAGATTGTTGACACTCGTGAGTAACGCGTATTCTAATCTTGGTGGGTGGGGGGTACAATAGTTCTTGAAGGTTGCAGATATGCCTGACTGAAGAGTGTCAGGGAACACGATACGTAGTTGAGACAAGGCTACTTGCCAATTGCCTCCAACCACCTAACATTAATTCAGGGGTGAAGTGCGACGTCAATTCACCTGACTTAAAAACGCGACACCGCCAACTCGATTTGATAGGGTTCAGTCAGCATCCACACTAACAGCATGTGTTATACGCTGATTACCAATCAATAAATATATCATTCTATTTAATTTTGTTCGAAATTTCTTAAATTGTTTAATTTATAACAGTGTGTGATCTTTTTGTTTTATTCACAATTCGCGCTTTATTAGTTCATGGAATGATCTACTCGCTAAATGTTGTAGTGACCAATGCTCAACCTGGTGTACATTCACTGACAACAAAACTAAAGAATGTCAACGTATTGTAAGTGATTTGTTTAAATCTTAAAATAATAACAAGGCTAAATAATCGTAATTCAAGTGAATGAGCTGACGACTAACCTTCAGGTAATGTATTCGAATTTGCATGAGTAACAACCTACTAGTTATAGGGGATAGAAATTGGGCTGGTTTAACATTCAGTAGTGTGTGTGCGTTGTGATTGGGGTGAGGGATAGGATTTCATCTGGAGCAGTGTCTCAAACTATTCCTCAACCATATAATTGCTAACTCTGACTCGAGCATTGTACCTGTAAAGGACAACCACTTTGGTGAACATCTTAAATCACGTTCATTCGTGTTAATGATCAGTATTGCTTATACCATTTCACTGTCTTACCTTATAAGATCGTTGGCACTTATTAGTGAATTGTAATTGAATAAAGATGTCCATTAAAAGTATTGAAAGACTGATTAGTGAAGAAGGAGTGTAATACTCACCAGTGACTGACTAGAAGTTGGTTGGAGTTGCCTGACCTCCTAGTGATGAGACATCGTTACTATTGAGGTGTCCAAAGCTGGATGTCAGGAAAAATACTCACTGGTGACACTGACTGGCGTTTATGCAATACATCACGAATTTTGAGAAGTTAGAATTCATGAGCCATAAGATTCTCTCCCAGCAACTGATTAATGGCCCATGAGCTTATCCATCAATCTCTATGTCCTGGTATGGATTCATGGGATGTAGTTGTGGGTTCATAGTGCTGATGAGTGCTTAACTGGGGAGCAATAGCCGTTCAGTTTCAAGTTATTCGCTAACTGAAATCAGTTGAATCTCTGGAAACGAACACGTAGAAATTAGTTGCATGAGAACTGCTTTAATTCATCGTGTAGAGTATGTGTGATTGTTAACTGCTGTTTCAGTGATGCGAAGGAAACCACCGTGACATTTTTATCGCGGTGTGTTTCAAAATATGACACCAGTTGTCGATGTCTTTAAGCGTTGGTTTGAGTCAGGTACATAGTTGGTGGGGTTAAAGGTTACCTGACTGGGTTGCCGGATGTCTAAAAATGAATGACTGGAGAGTGTTGGTGAAATTATGGCATGAAACTGATCCCAGCAAAGCTGATACACTTACCCTTTGTAACCTCTCAGATTCCTTAAATCCTCACTACTCTTGCTGTTGAACATTCCCGTTTATTGTAGTTTCTATTTTTATTCTCTACGTGTATGTATGTGTGATTGAATGAAGTGTGGCACTTTTGTGGAAGACTCTACTTTGAAAACTGACTAATGGGTCACAGTATTTCGGATTATAGTTACTCTGTATACATTACTATTACTATCAATTTCTATTTTATTATTATTATTATTAATTATAGATCAGTCAATTGATGGAACAGGCCTTCAAAGGCATAAACATATACAATTTATATTCTGAATGTGCTGGTGGTGTAAATACATTATTTCAAGAAAGTCTGTCAATATCGATTGCTGAAATATCCTCCACTCTACAGTCTTCAAAAACGTATCTCCATCATAATTTTGGTAGTATGTTTCGTGATAATGTTTATACGAGATATCATCATTATGCAGGGTAAGTGATTGTGTGGTTGTATACTGATTCTGTGTGTGTATGTGTGTGTGTTGGTGCTCGGACCATTTTCGTGGTTAGTAGAAAGTTAGAAATTTTCCCCTAAGTGAACATTGAATCCTCCTCTCCATTCTTGTTGATGCTTCTGCATCTTTATTCACGAGACAGTTAAGAAGTGGGTTCATTTCAACAGTTATGTTGTATCAATAAACTGTGACTGTCATTGGACACTAGTAACTAGTGTGACTTGTCTAGTCCTTTCTTTGGTGCAGGCTGAATGCTATCAGTCAGCTTTGCAATGTGGCCACCATTCAACGTAGCTCACCATCACGGTGCACAATGATTTGATGATATTAGATGGTTGGAGGCAATCGGCCACAGGAAGCCTTGGACCTAGGTTTCGCGCTAGTTGGCACTCGTCAGCAAGGCGTATCTGCAACTGTTGTTAGATTATTAACTATCTTCGATTCACGAATTGATCACTGATTAATATCAGTTAGGAAACTGTTGAAAAACAGCAGGGAGTACTGGACAGCAAGCTGTTTCATCCTAGTTTGGGAATCATCGACAGTACTCACCCACTACTTGGGTTCAAACCCAGGACCTTCCGGTTACAAGGCAAGCTCGTACGTCATTTAGTCACCGGCGCCCGATTCAGTGACCCATGAATTCTAACTTCTACCGATTCGTGATTTAGCGCAACCACCAAACAATGTCATCCGTGGGACATCCATCCTCACACGTGACATCTGGATGGACCTCACTGGTCACGACTTCTCTGATATCAATCGAACCCAAGTGGGTACGTACTGCTAATGATTCCTAAACCAGGATGAAACAGCTGTCCAGTACTCCCGCCAGCTGGTTTTCAATGGTTCTCTAACTGATATCAACCTGTGATCAACTCGTAAAAACAAATATAATCTTTACAAACCAACTATTGAAAAATATCTTGTATTCATAAATCTTGTTCCACGGCGTTGTCTCTTGATTTGGAACAATTTCTGAAATATATTTTGTAAAACTGATGTCGTTTTTAGGTGGTTACAGGCTGATAGAAATCTACGAAATAATAAGAATGAGGTGTTCAGCCTTCAAATGTTCATTGGTTCTTACTTTGTTCAGTAGAATCAGGGGAATACTGAGTGGTGTGATTGGAAATGCTTGTTCTTATCTCTTATGTCTAGTGGTGAGATTTATTCACATGTATGACAATACTGTCGGAACTATCAGGAATAGACAATATGATAGAATTTCATTTAAAACGGTTAGGACGCTCGCCGACCGTGCACATAATCTGTGGTTCGATCCTTGGCCGACGCACACCTGACGCACAAGGATCGGTCCGCTTAATTAAGACTAGCGATATCACCTGCTGAAAATTCCATACCTGTACCCAAATACTGTGTAGAATCAAGCTATAATAAAATAAATAAATTAGTAAATAATTTGTTTAAACTGTGGTAAACAATTGTTTTTATATTTTTTACTGTTTAGATTAATTCTATTGTGAATCGAAATCAGTGCTGTCAGTTGATAAAAATGACACTGGATTCACCGTGTGTGTGTGTGTGTGTATGTGCGTCCCCTCTTAATATGTATCAACTTTATCACCACTTTTTCTGTTACATTTCGAGCCATTAGACTAACAAGTCAAGGTTGTACGATGGTTGCTATCAGATGGTGTAGGGTCATTGTAATTCATCACAGTCTAACCTTTCCGTCTACCCCTGATAGAATGTCTCATAATGCACAGTAGTTAACTAACTAATCTACAATGATAATATTTGACTTGGATTGTATCAATGTTATTGATATTATACACTTTGTAAATACTCACATATGGATATGTGGGACTGTGGCCCGTTGATTGATTTATATGTATATTTCACGAAGTGACCAGGTGGAGATTTTTCATGTACACTAGGCTGTATGAGTCACATTTATTTTGTATTGGTGAGTGGGAGTGGGCGAGTTGAAGTAAGAGAGGTGGGACTCGAAGTCCCCGGTTTCATTTGCCTGTGAAGGCTCACTATTTAATTCCAACAAGCCATCTCTCTACTTACCGGTTTTTGTACTTCCCTGCCGATTGTCGAGGTCTTTACAGTCTGTTCATGTAATTGTTCATAGAATATCAAAGATATAAAGTGTCTATTTTGAGTTTGTACTGACTTGATTAATTTTAGTGCACACGATGTCACGAAGCACCATGAATTAGGGAATCGTCAACCCCTGAAAAGATAAACTCATCAGTAACAGTGGATATATGTTACTCATTTATAGACGTTAGATAACAATTCTCATTGTCTTGTAACTCAACACGTTATCTATTTGTGTATAGGATCTTTGGTGAGGGTGGGAAATTGTATGGCGTATCTTTGAGCACTGACAATCAATCATGAATTTTCCATCAATTTGAAATACTGCCATAATAAGAGATGGAATAATATCTTCAAACTTATTAAAAACGTTGTTACAACTGTGTTTGTGACCCAATAGGATCTACGGCTAAAAGGATTACGTAACAAGAATATGTCTTTGCTAAATCACAGGCTATTTCGCCAGTTCTGTTTTTAGGATCCTAATCCTTTATTCATTTTTTTGTATATGAAGCATTAGTTCAAATGGTGTGTACCGCCTGCACTTGTCTGCTGACCCTGTGGTGTCGACATCTAGCTTAGTAGTTTTTGGTGTGATACTAAGTGGTAGGGCGGGAGCTGCATTACTCGACTAGATCCCAATCAACAGTCATTTATGTGCTGTGAGGCTAGAAGGCTTTACCAGAGTAAAAAGCAACTGGCCTGAGATGCGATGCTTATACGTCATTTTATAGTGTACGCTGACGGATTGGAGGATAGATGCAATTAAGGATGAGTTCTGCCATCATTTGGACTACCGTCTAAATCGGGGACCGGCTGGATGTTTAGGCCTAAAGGATAGTCATCTAGGTGGTCATTGTTGACTACATGGTCTCAGATGAGACAGTGCCGTCTGTATTCTGCAGCTTTATTCAGATCACAATCTATTTCTAGTCAGCACTGACAATGTATACTTTCTCGCCAGTATCCATTACTTTGAGTGACCACAGTTTGAAAGCAGTAAATTTTAAAGAACGAGAATCGAGTGATTTAGATATGTGATTCATTGGCGAACGGAGGTCAGGGGTTCGAGTCCGTCCTCACTTACGTCAGCCTGATCAACTAGGCATAATGTCATTAACCTTCATACATAAATGATCTGATCAAGTGATAATGCCAGTAGATAAACATATATGTGTTTGACACTGATAAGGAATTAATATATTTGAGATATAAACGCCAGGTTGTCGAGTGGAACCCGAACAGTATATGATTAGTTGTCTGTATGTCAGCGGATGACATGGACAGGATGATCTGAAGAGGAAAGGAGAGCTTCAGGGCAATAGTAATGAGATTCCAGAGAACAAAGTTAGATGGAGATGTGCTGCTAAAGTCCGGTTTTCCACATAAAACCCATAGAAGAACACACAATACATCAGAATTCCGTGATAGGCAGGACCTCGTTGCGGCTACAGCCTGTTCCCCGGCTCAGTGCTCATAAATTACCTAATAGTGGATCAAATCCACAATTTACAAATTAATTCGTAGTTTGCAGTCACAAAATATGTTATCTAATTTGACACTAGTAACTAGAGTGATGTGTCTAGTCCTCTTTTTTGGTGCAGACTGAATTATATCAGTCAGGTTTGTAATGTGGCCACCATTCTAGGTAGCTCGCCAGATACGCCTTGCTGATGAGTGCCAACTAGCACGAAACCTAGGTCGAGCAATGCTTCCTGCGGCCGATTGCCTCCAACCATCTAATATATGTGATCTAATTGATACCATAAATGAGAATCAAAAAAGCAATCATAACTGCATGAAACAACATACTACTGGTTGACTGGTTAATATAAGTAGTTTCACACCACTTACATGAACCAGTAGTACTTCCCAGCTAGTCAGATCAAAGTGATTTAAACACCAGACAGCTGTTCCACTGGTTTGTGGCAGATCTCATCATCATCAGTGGTGTACCCGGTCTAACTCAGTTTCGACTGCTGAATCCCCTAAATCAAACCGAATCCTAGCTGGCTATTAACAGTTCGAAT
The DNA here is from genome assembly GCA_944472155.2 of Trichobilharzia szidati. Classification (NCBI taxonomy): domain Eukaryota; kingdom Metazoa; phylum Platyhelminthes; class Trematoda; order Strigeidida; family Schistosomatidae; genus Trichobilharzia; species Trichobilharzia szidati. The sequence continues at coordinate 78,573,148 of OX235276.1, read as the reverse complement.
TGAACCAAACCAGATCACCCTCTGATGAACTTGACTCCAGTTGAGAGAATTACCTGTCCGGTGTGGAGATCAACTTTATGTGGATAGTAGGTAAGCACTACTATTTCATATGAGTGATATCCTACTACTTATGTCAAATAATCAGTAGTATGCTGCACCATGCAATGTTCTTCTAGAAAGTGGTTGTCTCAGTCTACAATAATTATCTTCTGAAATAATTTGTTTTTAATCAATTGTGCATTTGGTTGGTTCAAACAGACTTTGTTATAAATTCATTTCGTTTTCAGTTCTGCAATGCCATGTATAGACGATACAATAATGCATAGTTATTTAAATTCACCTGCTATCCGTCGACTTATCAATGTAAAACCAGATATACCAAAGGAGTGGGATGTATGCAATTATGAAGTAGGACGTAATTATATTCGTACTTATGACGACCTATCTGAACAGTATATGAAACTACTTCAATCCAATGTAAGTCAATCAGTTAGCTTTTTTGTTGACTGTATTTCCGGTTGATAGGTTTTCCCTTGAATTGAAATGCTTGGTCCACTGTTGATATGCCACCTCCTAGCATGTACGGTACGATAGTGTCTTGAGATGGACATGATGTTAGTTGATGTTGATTTAGGCTATCAGTGGAATGCAACACGACCCGCGTTTCTTCCTACTTGTGACTCGTCAGCCTGATATTTCTGGTGGCCTAAGGGATAACGCTTTGGAGTTTGAAACGATGGTTGGTGGGTTCACATGTGAGTGGGAACAGCGTAATTTCCTGGTTGATTGTAGGCAGGTTCAGAGGATGAATTCTGAAACAGGATGAAGTGTGCATCTTAGATTTGACTGCTGACCAGTAGCAACCAAATAATATCTTCTATTGTGTATAATGATTGCTTTGTATTCGTGTTAAATGTCAAGGACAGCGAGTTGATCGGCCTTGGAAGTTGCTTACTGGAAACTATTTGAAATCGTGATAAAATTCATGTTGTCTTTAAAATACGAAGGTCACTGTTAAATTCAATTAATCTATCTCTGTGTTTACCAACTCGTGACGTATATACCTGGTAAACTGATAGTTGACATTCATGTGTCTAATTAACTGACTTCTGATTTGCTGTTGGAAGGTTGAAGTTAGTCATTGGGATGCCTTGGACATAGGTCTCGTGGTTGTCAGCCTGCCGCCATCAAGATATATCGGAAACCTTAAATCAAACTGAAATTCGCACTCGTGTGACTCAGTGTTTCAGTCAGAGACGCTACCACTGAGAATTTTCAGTTCAAGGCTTCCTTTCTGATTTCCCTCCCACATTTAACATCAAACTGAAGGTTCACCGAGGTACTGAGCCACCTAGCTTAAAAATTTTGACTGGTAGAATTCAGTCAACAGTATCTTCAAAACTGTGGATTAGTTATTTGGTATTGAATAATCAATGTCACTTCTGATTTGTTATTCAGATCCATTTTCTTCATTCCTTAAGCATTCCGATTGGAACATAAAGCCTCGGGCCTGAGCTTTAAATTTTCAACAGAGACGGTAATGTTGTTTTTATAAGGGTGGGATCGCTAGTCTGATGCCCAACTTCCCCCTCTTTTCTAGGCTGACTACCACCTTAGTGAATTTTAGCAGTTGGTCGACCAGGAATAAGATGTGAACCACATGTGTGATTGACAAGCATTCTAACGCTGAACTACCTATGCGTATTCACACCCACATTATCATAATTGAATGCAGCCTTTCAATCCTGTTGGTTATTCTTGCTACCATACAACCATTTCCGTATTGTATTTTTACAAAGGCAAATGCGTAGGACTACTTGTCGTCCAATTAAATTGTAGATATTTTTGAAATTCAAATAAGATAAAGATGTAGGTCAGTAAGGAGTAGTCATCTTTTAGCCTTAAGTTCTAAGATTAAAACTAATGTTTCTGAAGTGCAAACAGAAAATGCCTGTAGGCGTAGATGGTGGTGGAGGGGATTAAATATCAATCAGCTCACTGACTTCTTTTGGAAGTAATTACATTGGCCGTGTATATATGTGCACAAGACAATCTTTGATTAAGAGACAAAAAATTAGGCTAACCAAGGGGTCACCTTGGTCCACCATGAACACCTTGTTCTTCCAAAGCATTCTGAGACAATAGAAATACTCAGTGAAAGTGATATATGAAGTAATTCCAGGCGACTTAAAAGGTTTCTGGTCCCATCTTTTGTCCTAAGTAGAATTGCCTGATACCGTCGTCTCTAACCTAGTTTTCTTTCACTTGTACAGTGATATTGTATATAATTCACCTATCGCCTAACTTTAAAAAGAAATACTTTGTACGTATTCTGATTATCATACTGACTGCGCCTCAACATAGAACTTTTCACAGAAGTACGGCAGCTGAAGTTGCCATAATCCATGTAGCACACAAAGACAGAAGAAGGAAAGAAAGAAAGAAGAGCTTCAACAGATCTACAATGAAGAAAAAAGTTTGAGGGTGAGGGGGAAAATAATAGTAACATGGTAAAACATGAGAATTTAGTAGATCACAAAGAGTGAATGCATCTACGATTTCGTTAGTTATCAGCAACATTTCCCAGCCATTGATTCTTAACATCTAGAAGACCCCAACCGGCCAATCAGTCTTCATTTCCCTATGACTGCCTAGACTGACACTAGGTTTTGGTTAAGCCAACCCCCGTAACTCTTTTCCAACCTAATCCTAAGTCAGCTAGCATTGTTCGTGAATATTATAATACTATTCGCTCCCTACATTCGTGTAGAATACATGGTCTTAGAGAGATATCTCCATGACACTTTCTTCTCTGCTGTCATTTGAATTCCGAGTAAAACAAAGGTATTTAATAGCACTTGGTTCTCTATCATCATTTATAGTTGGCTTAACGAATGACCACAAGCTTTCATTCCCTCTTCATGTAATCACCTTCATATCAGCCCCATGGACCCATCTTCCAACTCATCACTGCGAATTGAGATTTCATTCGAAATCCTGCTGGATGTGTGACGTCAGTCAGTGGTCTCCATTGCGTTTATCTAATCCAATTTCATGCATATTTGTTTAGCAATTGATTCTAGACTGGCTCATTGTCATACTTCTGTATCACTTGTTCTCCCTGGGCGACCAACCATCTGATCTTCAGTATCGACAGGGCGAAGAAAGTCTGTTGATAAAAGTCTGCAGACTGTCGTTTCCTACTCAAGCTCCACTTGAAGATGTATCCTGTGATGTCACTTAGAAGTCTCCTCTACTTTTGTTCAATCCGCCTCTATCTCTTCCTAGGTATTTACTAGGCAGTTTGCTACCTTTATGGTTTATTTACAATTGAATCTTTCCTGTCTCCCATTCTCCTCTCTCTATTTCTTGGCTTGTTTACTAATTTTCTTTCGATATTTGCTAATACAAACTGTATTTGAGTGTAGTCACAGTCTCATTCCGCACCTCTCCTTCTTTTTATTGTCTTCTAGATATCTGCATTGATATACAACGGTGATATTGACTTGGCTTGTAATTATCTCGGTGATGAAATGTTCGTAGATAATTTGAAATTAAAGGTGAGAGAATTACATTATCGATCACTATGATTATTACTGCAGTCATTATCGGTAGCAGTGTGACAGCATAGCACGGTAGTTTATCTTGTCAAATAAATGATCCCCTAACATAATGTACAGTTACTGCAAGATTCAGAGACATTACATTGTCGTCTCTATTTGCACATGTTCTTCGTACTAAACGTTTTTGTCTTTTTATATCATGCTTTCTTATACATTGTTTCACAGGAATCTTCTATCTTTCCCATCCGCGACTTAATCTGTCGCCTCGCTATACAATATTCTTGCAGAAGACATGATGCACACAATATACTACTTATAGAATCTTTTCAGTAGAAGTACACATAATTCAATCTGATGTTAAGTTAGTTTGTAACTCATCGAAATTCTAGTCGAGATGAAATGAACAACTTACTACAAATACTCGCCGAAGACATTGGCTAGGGTTCGCGCTATTTCGTGAATTGGCAGAAGTTAGAATTCATGGACCATTGGATCGGGTCCCAGTGGCTTAATGGTATACGAGCTCGCCTTGCAACCAGAAGGTCCTGGGTTCGAATCCCGGTGGGTGCGTACTGATGAAGAGTCCCAAACTAGGACGAAACAGCTGTCCAGTACTCCCAGGTTTTCCAATGGTTCTCTAACTGATGTCAGCTCATGATGAAATCCTGTAACCAATCAAATCCCTACAAACCAACACTTGAAAATTACTAGAAATAGTTGGACTGGTGGGTACAACCTACAAAGACTGGAATAACTAGTAGTAAAGTAGAGTTTGTGATGGGAGTGAGAAGGGAAAACCTCCCGTATATCGATCACTGATATGCATACGCAGAAGATATCAGATTCTGTCATAATGAAGGAGATATGTAGCTTTGAATGTGTGTATATGCATTGTGTTGTTTTTCTATGAAGTTCAATGTATTTGATGGTGTGTGTGTTTTCTACTCAATGCAGTATATTTCTAGAACGTTATTGGTGAGAATGTTTTCATGTCCGGGTGATGAAACATCATATATTATTGGTTCACTTAGTCAGTTTTCAGTCAGTGGATCTCAGGGTTTTTGTAAGTTCTCCTCCCCTTACATTAGCCTGATGAGTGGGAGTATTGAGACAACTGAGTAGTAGTAGTAGAGTCATCAATTCTTCCACAATAAGTGTGGCTCTATTCATCATACCTTCAATTGACTTCAAACAGGGCTCAAAGCAGTAACTGCCTGGATAGTTAAACAATCTTCTTAACTATCTTCAATCACGTATAGATATTACCCACATACTAAACAATACAAGATGAATGAGGGCAAAGAATAACTGTGAAGCAGCCAAAACATCGTTCCTCTGAATAGCAGTTGCAGTACAGTTGTAACACAGAGAAAGTGAGTTAAGCTTCGTTAAGAAATTCTATTCAGAATAACAAGGAGTGGATTTAATGTGGAAGAAGGGCCAAATACCCCTTAGTGCTACCACTGACCTGCAACTTCTCTGACACTAAAAGTTGATTCAGTTAGATGAATATCGACACACTGTGGTGAACAGTAGTTAGGAGTTGTCTTTACAGCAGTTTGAAGACTGTCATTTTTAGTGATCTCTTTGCATATAGTCAATCTAAATTGGTTTGGCTTATTCTGATTATTATCCGCTCCAGTGTCATTTGGGCCACTACCGACGTTGGTCAATATTGTTTAATTTCAGTCGACTTGAATGATTCTCATGTTTCTTAATCACGGTATACCAATCAGTACTTTATTATTATGTTTACCATCTTTTCTCGTTCCTTTGTGTTCCTGATGGGATTAAGGGATTCAAACCTCAGCTTTACAGTTTCCTCTGAGGTGGTGTTGTTTGTTTTCTTGCAAGGTGCGGTTGCTTGTGGTCTCATGAGCCCAAACTTCTGTTTTTACAGGGCTTACTGTCGATCAGGCGAAGTTCAGGAGTACATTGGCTGGGCATCAATCCCGGACCACCTACGTGATTAGGGAGCATCATTCTACTAACAGATTGTTATCCATTTTGACTGATGGAATATTTTCGTAAATCCTCCCTCTTTTACTTCAAATTATAGCCTACTTTATCACGTCGACCTTGGTTATACACGGAGAGTGATGGCACAAAACAGGTTGGAGGATTTTGGACAATGTTTGGAGATCATAGTTCAATTCTAATGTTTGCGACAGTTCGTGGAGCAGGACATATGGTGCCTAGAGATAAACCTGCAGCAGCTTTCCATCTAATCGAAAAGTTTATTCATGGTGAAAGTCTTTAACTGAAGCTGACTGAATGTGAATCATGTGATTTCATTATTACTTGTACTTTCTTGTTGTATATTTCATCTCTTTGATTTTTGACCTCTGTCTGTCTTCCAATCAATGTTCTTTCTCATGATGCATTTCATTAGGGAAAGTGATCAGTAGTCTATGGGTGATATTTTTAAAAGTGTGTGTTCTTCAAGACAAAATCGTCTTCTTTGTATTGCTGAAGCTCTGGCCATTCACATAGAAAAATCGGAGCTGTGCGTACAAAAGAGGATTACTCAACCACTTCTGCTGTCATGGTAACAACTTTTTTGATTTTGATAGCTTAATTTTGTTTCTTTGCCTGTTGTTTAATTGCTTATAATTTTTGTTTTCACTTAGATCTCTTACGTAATTTCGTATTATCTACTTTGTTCCTATGTGCATCCTAAGTAAAACTCACTCATCAAACTATTCATATTATTACATAACTTCTTTTAACAACTGTTTGTGACAGCAGTTCACCTTTGTTACTACCCTAATTTCATTAACACCTAATTTTCTTGACTGATTTTGTATCACGTAACTCCAATTACCAATCTTCACCTGTTTAGTTTAAATAACTATAACCAATTGTATTTTTGTTTAACAAACTTAATGTACACATACATACAAAATAACACATATATTTGCGATTGTACAGCTAAGAAAATGAATTCGCCGAGAAGAGACTCTTCGCTGAACTACATATTTTGTTTTCATTAATCCCTGGATGGGGATTATCCATGTATTGATGAAATTTCCAAACGATCCTTAGTATGGCTCGTTCACATAGGCACTCGACTTTCAGCCACCAAGCCACGGGCGCGAACCTCATCCCTATTACCAAGGTTTGGGCAGCCATCAGGTGGAGGTGTCACTAGCCACATTTCATTTACAGTGTGATTACCTTCCTTTAATGATAAAATTCATGTTTGATATATAAATGAGGAGAATTCAATTTGTGGAAAGTCAGTTTTCCACTGAACATTTCATCGATTACATAAATTGGGGTAGTTTTGTGCATCAGTTGAAACTTGAAAGACTCTCTGTGAACTTGTGTTTTGAAATGTTCCTTCCATCATTGATAACTGATTGAGTTTCCAATGTAGAACTTAGTACAAAATTGCAGCACTTCAAGTTGCCACACTCCTTATAATTCACAAAGTTAGTGATAAGGCGAAATTTACCAACTTGATCCATCATTCCGATATTCAATCCTTTTACGCAAGGCATCACACACACACACCACACCTACTAATGAAAAAGTCTTGACAATAGGACTCGTTACACCTTTCATTTGCTCTAGTCAAGAAGTCTCGTGAGGAGCCGAATCTTCCTAATTTGGAAGGAGATTTCGTCAACCTCACCTAAATCCAATAGTGTACTTTCCTTCTCTACACATTACTTGGTTTCAGATTTCAGACGTTATGGATTTCTTGTTTTGTCTGCTCGAAATTCGCGTCAGAGTCAATCTTCTATTTCTGTTTCACATTTCTTAATACCTCTTCCTATTTTGTTTTCCATCTCTCCACACTTCATTGTTGGTAATGCCGCCATGTTTTCTTGTGTGCTGGTAGTTGGGGTTTCTTATGGTACGTCAGCTGAAGCAGTAATTACTTTGTTGCCTCCCGGGGGAAGCATGATGTGTCAGTCGGGTCAATGAAGGCTCTGTCTCCCCGTTACCTCCAATCAACGTCAGACACTGCTTCAATTACGGTTATTTCTCAATGTCAAACCATTCGTTTGTGGATGGTAATGTAATCTTCTTGATAACTAGCAGCTGCAGACAGGTAGTAAATTCTGCACTATCAAAATAAGGACCCTGGTATGTCAGTATCGTCTCTGGAACACCATGGCCTGCAACGACATGTCAAACCACTGAATGGGTCATAGTTTTTGCGCGTTCATCCAGCATCTTGACACCATCTACTCATCGTGTAGCGTGTTCCATCATCACCAGCAGATAGTGATTACGACCGGATGTTCATGGTAAAATTCCCATTAATTTTACTAACCAAAAGTCACCTACTACATTAAATGGAATCGACTGCACAGATAGTCGTATGAACCGATCACCTTTCATCAACTCACCCGACGGACACCCCAGCATATATTTCTTGACATCTCTCACACCTGCTCAGTACATGCTTTGTCTCAAGAGATCGGTTGAGCTGGCTACCCCTGTATGTGCTAGCCGGGGGCATTCTTGTATCATCTGATGGCATAGGGACTGAGACATAACCACCAACAAGCTTTCACCATTCTCTCCCCAAGTCAAGGTTGCCTAGGTGTTAAATCGTAATTGGCACTTCTGACTGAATGTAGATTGGTCAGCATTCCTTTCGCCGTCGGTCGATTTACTTCCATTCCGTTAGTCATCATTTGTATCAATGTATTCGCAGTAGAATCCGATTTTTGACTTGGGGTAAGTCTTAGTGCGTCCGGTTGCAATCCATGTACTTCTTATGCACTTTGTAGTAACTCAGCTGCATCTTGTGGTTTAGCTAAAGTATCTGGCAGCAAAGTTTCTTTCGCCGGAACGTGATGTCATGCTCCTGCAGGTAAAACACCCACAGGGACAATTTCCCACGCGGATTTCTAGCTGTCCTTAGGCAATAATGCAGCTTACTATCAGTTACGATGTCGAACAGTTTACCGAGTAGATAACGTCTCCGTTTGTCTACCGCCCACAATGTCACTGAACATTGCTTCAAAGACTGTTAAATGCTTCTGTTAGACGACCATTGGCACACTCCACAACACCTTCATTCTGTCCAAATAACGTGAAGGGGTTGGGAGGAAAGTAGCCCCACCTCGTAAGAACACCACCACCACTGAAATCTCAAAACGCAAAGTTTGAAGCTCCATGTTCCACTCAGTAGGTGAAAGGAATGAAAAATCTATATTTAATGTCTATCTGTTTTCAACATAGAACTTTGCACCGATGTGCAGCAGTTCAAGTTGCCACACTCCATGTAGCACACAAAGCAACAGAAGAAATGCATAATAGAGACAGTAGACGGGGATCTGAGACAGAAGGAATAGTAATAACGAAGAACAATATAGTTTCATTGAAAATTATAAGTAACAAGGAGTGGATGCATCTGAGCTAGCCATTGATAACCATTTTGAGCCATATCATCAATTGTCTCCAGCCATTGGTTCTCACCATCCCCAGGACCCCAACCAGGAAGTCTACCCCTTCCTACGTGGATAAACTAACTTCCACGGTGTGGGCAGCCGGGAAGTAACAACCGCCTACACACTCCAAGAGCACACGAAGCCTCCCCGGGCATCGTCCTCATATACCCACATCATATTTAATGTCTAGTGCCTTCAAGATGCATATATACAAGCTATATATTTGACCGGTTGACGTATTCACTTGAAAATCCACTTCCACTCTCTCTCTCTCTATCGGTATCCACTTGAACGAATTTCTTTGTTAATAATCTTTGTAATCGATATGAATTGCCTGAATTCACCTTTACCACTTGAAATATTCCATTCTATTTAATTCCGTGAGAGAAATAGAACCACACAAATACGGAGTGATAGTTCTGTTCCTCTACACGATACGACTTTCAGCCTTAGACCTCCTGACTTCGTCAGTCTAGCTGAGACATTTCTAATACCTCGGAGAATAGGAGATCTTAGCTCTTATGGACTGTGTGAATAAAAACTCAAGCCTAGGAAAAGATAAAATTATGAGGATAATTAGAGCTTCATCAGATAATTGCTTTCTACTCAACTCATTTCGAGTGGAGTATGTGACTTCAACGTTTTAAGTCTCAGTGGCGTTCTGTCGCTTGTTAGCCCCTCGCACGCAATCTCCCTACTCCTCCGGTCTTACTCCTATCTAGTAAACTACACGTGGTTTAGGCGTACATCAACGAGGAATTGAACCCCGACCATATTGTGTGGTTGACGAGTATTCCATTGAACTACTGACAATTCAACTTACCGAAAAGAAAATTCCCTTTACGACTGTTTAGCCTTTACGATGACCCTGTTGATACTTATATTTGTGAAAAAGAACCTAATGTAGTTTATTATTGAGTAATAGGGACGCCGTGACTCAAAAGTGATTTCACAAGACCAAATAGACAACAATTTAATGGAACTAAGGGTTTGAAATTTCATCACGTGGAGATTTTTATCCATTTGACAAGTGTGAACAACGCAAAAAAATATTTAGTGAAAGGAGAACATATAACAGTGGTAGTAGTGTGAAATGCTCACTGAAATTAGAAGCGAATGACTAGGAAAGAGACAAGGACCATGGTAGAATAAGAGATTGAAGAGATCTCCCCTGTACACACAGCTCCCAGTTATATTTGCGAATCACTAGCACCTTCACTATACACATGAATTGACACCGAATATCCCTTTTACCATCATATACGCTTTACTTTAAAGATAATTCTAAAGCAAGACTGTGTGACCTGAGTTCAGCAGATGCTTGAAAAATGAGCTAGGAGTTGCCCTGCATTGACTTCTTGATAACTATGCAGGATAGTGTTCAGACATACACTTGGAAATTGTGTCCTCTGCTACTCACACCTACTACTCAATAATACAGTACATGTTTTCGGTAAGTACGAATACCAATGTGCAACCTTTGAAGCTGAGAAGGAGCATTTAGTAGACCAATCCTACAAATCTTGCCATCACCTACATTTTGATTTTCTCTTTTAGGATGGCCACCAATGCCCTTCGAGTGGGACATACAACCATGAGCTTTAAAAAGTCTCAATAGTGATGGTGTAATATTTTATTCGGGATGTGATAGGTAATATCACTAGTAAATAAGAAGAGGTTTCGGAGTATGTTATTCGGATTATCTTAAGTTCTGCCTTGATATATGCTGTCGATAACTTCTTCTGCATGTCACTTTCTCAACCAAACCGATATTGACACTGTGCATTAAAGATAGATTAATCAAAATGGCGACATCAATGTGTGTATATAAATTCAACTGCTCCTGTGGAGCTAGTTATATAGGTCGTACCCAAAGGAATCTATCTTTACGCACTCGTGAACATATTCCTGTCTGGCTTGGGAAAAGAGCAACCAAATCATTAAATAGTGCAATTCTGTCTCATCTAGTTGATAGCGAACACAGCATCAAAGTAGATGAGTCATTTACATTTGTGTATCGAGTACCGAACAATCTCCCTAAAGGCACATGATTACGCCTCCTAGCCATAGCTGAAGCTTTAGAGGTTAATAGAGAAAGACCAGAATTATGTGTACAGAAAAAACTTATTCACTCTCTCTGTCTACCCTGGCCCACTGTAAGGTCACCAGGATCATAATTTTCCGTATTATTATTACCATTATTATCATTTTGTGATATCATGTCTTTATTATCCATTTCTCCACCCAGTTTATTTCACCTCATTGTTATCCTTAATTTTGTCAACCTTTGTGATTTTATACTAAGCCTACCAACATCTTATTACAATTTAGCCCTCACATTCAGTGTCCCCTTTGTTAATGTGTGTTTGTATGTATCGCATTTCTCTCACCCCAATGACACTTGTATTCTGTTGACTATAAAACAACACAATCGTTCATTTACACTTCATCACATTTTTCTGACTATACACCCTATACACATTTGATTGACTATGTTAACTAATGGACTATCATCTCAACTTACACATGCACCCCAATAGTTTCTGATATTATTTTCATTTGCCTTTATTGGCTATATGTGTGCACTATTATTCATGGATTTACACCTGTAGAGCCTGAAGAAATTATCGAAATTAATTGTTCGCTCAAAATCTTGTTTTGATTTTGATATGGGGATATTTCTTTTAGTATTCAAACACTTCTCGTCTCCTTGTCTCAAACAACTACGCAGGTAAAAAGGAACATCATGTAAGTCCAAAGTTGAGGTAGGACTTAAAAAGATTAATGGTCTCTTCAAATCCGAAGTCAAAAATGTTAACGCTATATATAACCATACACTTTTATCACGCAAGTCTCCTATCAGCATGTGGAAGCTTTTTAATGAAATAACTGGCAATAGTAAGCGCTGAAATGCTTTTCCCTCTTATGATGTTAGTGCTCTTAATCAGTCTTTTATACGCTCTCCTTCTACTATAACTACTTCTAATGTTACTAATCATGTAGCTGATAACTTTCATGGCTTTAATGCTCTCGATGTTCTAAATTTTCTTAAAACGCTTCAGCCCTCACCTAGCCTTGATGGTGTACCTGCATATGTTCTAAAACAATGTGCAGATGCTTTATGTTCTCCACTAACTTTCTCCACAAATGTCGTACCTGATGCATGGAAAGACATTAAAATGGTCCCTGTCCCTAAACCTGGAAATAGCAAGAACGTTAAGTTCAGACCCATTGCCATCACTTCCCAGTTTCTAAAGCTTATGGAAAAACTAGTACTTCTTAAACTTGAACCCTCCCTTAAAAGCTTTGAAGACCCCAAACTATTCGCCTATAGACAGGGTAGGAGCACTTTATACGCTGCAGCCGTCTCACACAACAGTATAGTCTCATCATTAGATAAAGGTGCCAAATACGTCCGCTGCACGTTTCTCGACTTCACTTCTGCTTTCGACTCTATACCTAGATGTCTCTTGCTAAATAAGCTCTCTTTGACAAAAACTGAGTCCTGGGTCACTAACTGGTTGCATTCCTACTTCTCTAACAGAAGGCAGTACACCGTATACAAAGGTAAATCCTTCTCTGCTGTGCTCACTGAGGCTGGTGTCCCCCAAGGTGCTGTGCTCTCCCCACTTCTCTTTTCTTTCTTTATACATGACTTACCACCTTCAAATGACATTAATATTGCCAAATATGCTGACGACCTGACTGTATCTTTGCCTGTCAAATGTCAAAGTGACTGCTCCAAACTGAATAGCTTTTTATCAGAAATCAGTCAGTGGTCTAAGGAAAACGGTTTTACCTTAAATCCATCTAAATGTCAAACAGTCAATTTCACCTTGAGGCATAAATCTGACCTAAACAAACTGGTTAGGACTCACGAGGTGTGCAATATAGATGGCACTGAAATAGAAACCAAGTCGGAAATTAAATACCTAGGCGTCATTCTATCTGCTGATCTTTCCTGGTTGTCTCATATCTCGGAGATTTCTAAGAAAATATTCTGCCTTACCTTCTACATCAAGAAGTTAACCAGCTTGTTAATATTCTGGTTGACAGGCAATTGGACTCAAGTGAAAAATGGGCTAAATCCATTTTATGTAACTCACACCACCCTCTTCATTCACAGCTCTCCCCTTGTATCTCATCAGGCAGGACCAGAAGCCCATATGCTCTCACTAGCAAGTACAAAAACTCAACCATACCCTACTTGGCTCGTGTTCTGAGCGACAAAGAAAGCATTAGGCCTGAAACTTAACTGATTAAATAATCATTAGAACTACTGGATCTCGTCTTTCCAACTCATATCATTTATAGGTACGTTTTCTTTCTCTCTTTTCCTTTTTTTTTGGTGTGTGCTGTTGTTTCTCTCTTCCATTCTTCTTCGTTCTTTCACACTCCGTATATCTCGACCTTTTTGTTACCGCTTACGCCAGTAAATATGCTAGTATCTACTTTTCTAACACCTTCAAACATTCTGTTCAATTTCGGCTTTGCTATCGACATGCTTTGCCTTTGTATAGAAATCAATAGGGCTGACTTTCGACCAATCAGAATTAAGCTTTTGTTTACTAGGCATAGTTAAGGTTTTGTTTTAAGGCATTCGACCCGGTTGCGTTACGCGGGAAAGCGCAGTTGAATTTATGGCGTGGCATGGGACGGACGGTTGGTTGTTCTGCAGCCAGCCCTCGTCGTGTGGTGGCCTATGGGGGCTTCCACTCTTCATCCAAGGAGTTATTTGGTAAGTTTGCCTTCCTTTTATTATATTTTTTATTAATTAGCTTCATGCTTAGGCCAGATTTTAGCTTCATGTTTACTATGCTAGGGCACTTAGGGGCCTTTCGGCCATAGTTTCCTTAGGGATGCCAAAGCATAGGAAAGCTATATACCAATGGATAGCTCTCAGTGAGATCTATCTTTTGGCAGTGGTTTTCGCACTCTATAGCTTCTCCTCAGCCCCATCAGGATCTTGACACTTTTAGCTCCGCAACATTAGGTTGTATGCTATGGCATAGGTCTGTAATAGGCAGCATCAACCTCAGGGACACCAGAGAGGCGGGAACGGCTACGCAGGGAAACCCCGGTATTTTCCTTAGGAAGAGCGTTGACCCCTTGATTTATATACCATTGGATTCTGCTCGACGAGAGGAATCTATTGGTACTAGTCTCGTCTCTGTAGGGCTTACGGTTGCGGAGACATGGTAAGGTAAGTAAGATAAGGTAAGTAATATAAGTCAACCTTAGGGAGACAACCATTTGGGAACATCGCTCTGAGAGAGGAGATAGTTCCCACCAGGAACTATCAAACACAATACTGGGTAGATGGAGCTCATAAGTCCAGAAAGACAGTCCATCTTCGGGAGACAACCCCGAGGAAAAATCGGTCTTGGATAGGAGATGGGTGCCACCAAGACCTATCAAAACCAATACTGGGCAGATGGAGCTCATGAGTCCTGAAAGACAGTCCATCTTCGGGAGACAACCCCGAGGAAAAATCGGTCTTGGATAGGAGATGGGTGCCACCAAGACCTATCAAAACCAATACTGGGCAGATGGAGCTCATGAGTCCTGAAAGACAGTCCATCTTCGGGAGACAACCCTGAGGAAAAATCGGTCTTGGATAGGAGATGGGTGCCACCAAGACCTATCAAACCCAATACTGGGCAGATGGAGCTCATGAGTCCTGAAAGACAGTCCATCTTCGGGAGACAACCCTGAGGAAAAATCGGTCTTGGATAGGAGATGGGTGCCGTCAAGACCTATCAAACCCAGTGTAATGCTATGATGAGAACAATATCAGTAAACGCCATGCCGGATCGGTCGGGGCCCGGTTTAACAACGACCGCGCTTTCTGCTGCCGTGTCACAGGGCAGAAGTGATAAGTTAGCTACTGAGACACACCGACTAATAAAACTCCCAAATGCTGACACAGTCATAGGAACATGGAATGTTAGAACGCTTTATGCCTGTGGGAAAGTAAAAGAACTGACCCATGAACTCAGTAAATACCGATGGGACATCCTAGGCTTATCAGAAGTTAGGTGGACAGGCTCGGGAGTAACAACTACAGAAGAGGGTCATAAGATATGGTACAGTGGGGACGAAGAGAAACACCAACATGGTGTGGGTTTCATCGTAAACAAAAAACAAGTTAACTCTGTAATAAGCTGTAGACCCGTAAACAATAGAATCATTTCTCTACGAGTTAGGGCTCAACCACTTAACATAACAATAATACAAGTTTATGCGCCTACATCTGAATACCAGGACGAGGAAGTAGAATGCTTCTATGATGAACTAGAGGAGTGTATTAATGAGGCTCAGAAAAAAGACATTCTTATTGTCATGGGTGACTGGAATGCTAAGGTAGGTGAAGATG
Organism: Trichobilharzia szidati; assembly: GCA_944472155.2. Lineage (NCBI taxonomy): Eukaryota > Metazoa > Platyhelminthes > Trematoda > Strigeidida > Schistosomatidae > Trichobilharzia > Trichobilharzia szidati. Next base: position 78,557,798 of record OX235276.1, on the reverse strand, counting down.
CATATGACCAATGGGCAGGCACAGCTGGACGTTTTGGATTAGGTGAAACCAATGAGAGAGGAATAAGACTGCTGGAATTTGCAAGCAGCCACAAGCTCACACTGGCCAACACTCTATTCCCTCATAAGACATCAAGGAAAACAACATGGCACTCACCTGACAACAAAACACATAGCCAGATAGACTACATTCTGTTCCCAGCAAGATTCAAATCAAGCATTAACAAGGCTAAAACCAGAACTTTTCCTGGAGCAGACATAGGCAGCGATCATGACATGGTTTTAATGACTATAAAATTAAAACTAAAACAGAACCGCAGACAAATAAGCCCTCGAATCAGATATGACCTAGAGAAACTCAGGGACCCAAACATAGCAGAAATGTTTAAGGCAAATGTAGGGGGCAAGTTCGCTGCACTTACCTTGATTCACGACAATATCGATTCACTCACTGAAACCATTAAAACAGTGCTGCATGAATCAGCAACAGAAGTTCTGGGTAACAAAAGAAAGAAAATCAAACCATGGGTCACAGACGATATTTTAAACCTGTGTGATACAAGAAGAGAACTAAAAAAGAAGAAAGGACTTAATTCCCAGTACAGGGAAGAGTATAGAACAGTAGACAAAGAAATACGCTCCAAAATGAAGAGAGCAAAAGAGGGCTGGATTACTGAACAATGTAATATCATCGATAATAGCTTAAGGGGAGGCAACAATAAAAAAGCATTCGAAACACTGAATAAGCTGACCAATACGAAACTGAACAGAGCAACCGTAATTGAGGATGGTAAAGGCACCCTCTTAACAGAAGAAGCAGATATCCTTAGAAGGTGGACAGAATACTGTAAGGGACTCTACAATCATAAAATAAGCCCTAATTATAGCCTAATAAACAATTCATGCTGGGACAATAGGGAGATCGGTGATTCACCCATACTAGAGTCAGAAGTAGAGGAAGCAATAAAATCACTTAAGGGAGATAAATCACCAGGAATTGACAACATACCGGCAGAACTAATTAAACATGGTGGACCACAAACAGTTAAATGGCTGAAAGCAGCCTGTCAAAAAATCTGGCAAGAAAAAGAATGGCCTAAAGAATGGACTCAGTCACTAATCATTCCAATATTTAAGAAAGGGGACGCAAAGAAGTGCGAGAACTACAGAACAATAAGTTTAATCAGCCACCCAAGTAAAGTCATGCTGAAAGTAATATTGAACAGACTCAAAAAGAAAGTAGAGGAAATACTCTCAGAAGAACAGGCCGGATTCAGGCCGGGCAGAAGCACTGCTGAACAAATTTTTAACATAAGGGTACTAAACGAAAAATGTCTACAACACCAAAAAATGCTAGTACACAACTTTATCGATTTTAAGAAGGCCTTTGACCGTGTGTGGCACGAAGGCTTATGGCAAGTCATGAATAACTACAATATAGATAAAAACATAATTGAGGTTATTAAGTCTTTATATAACAAATCTAGTAGTGCAGTATCTCTAAATAATCAAACTGGCGAGTTCTTCAGAACAACTATAGGAGTACGCCAAGGGTGCATTCTCTCACCAGTCCTCTTTAATTTATTCCTCGAACATATTATGACACAAACCCTACATGACTTTACACCGACACTTAGCATAAACGGAAGACCAATTTCCAACCTCAGATTTGCTGATGATATAGCCCTCATTGGGGAAAACATTGGTCAAGTTCAGGACCTCACCTCAAGACTTGATGTTGCAACGAAATCTGTGGGCATGGAAATCAGCACAGAAAAAAGCAAAATACTCATTAACGGAGGAAACAACTCAGATAGATGTATCAGACTTGATGGACATGTATTAGAAGAGGTTGAAACTTTCAAATACCTTGGGTCTACCCTAACAAAAGATGGAAGGTCCACTAAGGAAATAAAAATTCGACTAAACCTAGCCTCTGCCACCATGTCCAAGTTAGGTAAAATATGGAAGAGCAACATCAGCGTCTCAGCAAAAATGAAACTCTACTCGTCACTGGTCCTCTCTGTATTCCTATATGGATGTGAGAGCTGGACCCTGAATGCAGAGACAGAAAGAAGAATACAAGCCTTCGAAAACAAAAGCTATAGAAGGATCCTAGGAATAAGTTACCTTGAAAGGAAAACTAATGAATATGTCTTACACCAGGTCCATAGACTGGCAGGAAAACAGGAACCACTCCTTTCAATCGTAAAGAAACGGAAACTACAATGGTTCGGCCACACGGTAAGACATGACACATTGTCCAAAACGATTCTACAAGGCACAGTAGGAGGAGCACGAAAGAGAGGTCGACAGAATAAGAGCTGGCTTGACAACATAAAAGAGTGGACTGAAATGCCCTTGGATACGCTACAGAAAATAGCATTAAACCGAGAAGAATGGCGAAGACTGATAGCGCGAACTGTCATAGCACCCCCACGACGAAAGTCAAGGGACTGATGATGATGATGATATCGACATGCCAATATGTTGTTGTCATAATGAACTGAAATGACCCTAATCTATGTAAAATTTTATTTATTGATAATGTACTAACTGGATGCAATACTGTAGTAAAGTGCTGAGAATTCCATTCTGTATCACAAGTACTGTTTTGGAATAAAGCAAATTATTATTATTATTATCCGTGAATCAAGCTCAGAGCCACTCGTGTGATTGACGAACAGACTACCACTAAACCAGCAGTTACACCTTGACCAGTACAGCCGACCAATATTATCCTCTTCCAACAGTCTTCACAAGAGTGAATGGGAACACGTGTCACGTTTACAACCGGAATGGTGTTAGACATGCTGATGAGCCTACCTGTAAGAGCTGGAAAATGGAGATGTGTATGAAACTACTTTGGTCAACTCAAACAACAAGAACACGGCTCCTGACTTCAATCAACTCCCCTGTGGATAACACTTCAAGTCATGGTCTCAAGGAGTTGGCTAGCGCGTGAAGTCAGACACCATCTGCTTAGACAGAGTATATCAGCCCTCGCGTGAACTATGAGACAATTTCGTGAGGCGCATATCCAGGTACTCATAAAGGAATGTACCATCTTTGTGTTTTACTTATATTAATCGTCCTATTATATCGAGAAAAGATTTTACACAGATCAACTTCTTGGCAGATTGTAACCGAGCACAGAGACTGTCAAGTAGCAGTCATTTTTTTCTAAATATGCATAATTATTCTCATTCTGCATATTTTCACACGAAGACAACAAAGTAGTAGACAGTGTGCTGTAGAATGCAGTGCAAATGCCTACATGTTAATGACTACTACTCATAAAAGCACCAACGCTTCTATTCAATTTGTTTCAACTTCACTCAATCAGTAAGCAATATGGTATACAAACTTTATTACTCTTTCAAAGGTGTTCAACTTCATACTACCTATCACTAGTAAGCAGCATAGAGTGTGCACTTCGTTACTCAACAACCTCATAACTGCTGCTGTGGTTTGCTATTGAAGATTGCCTCACTCGATAGACCAATATTCTGGTCGATGTACGTTACTTATCTTTTCACGCTTTACTTATATACCTGCCTATGCTGAACATTGTTTATTCAAATCCCTTTATTCTTTGTCTGGAATTTTTGTGCTATTTAATCCGATCGTGGAACACACTTGACACAGCTTTTCTGTTTTTCCTTATCCACTCAGAAGAAATCTACAACCTTAGTAAAGCTACTGTTAATATTGGTTGTGTTGCATACAAGAAGTTGAAGAAAAAGACGAAGGCCAGTTGCCGTTTACTAGCCCTGTTCTAGAAATGCTTGTGTCCGATGGCATCATCATCGTGTAAGTAAATTTGAGGTCCGGCAACTTGTGCACTCACCATTTATTGAGTGTAGTCATCCATAAACACCGACTTCGGTGACTTAAACATACCTTAAATGTCTCGTCCCCAGTCTCTGTTCATTAGACCTTGGACAGGATGAAAAAGGCGGAGAGGTGGTCAGCCCATGATGTAGCACCTTGTCAGATATGGTCAGGAATCGCAGTCCATGCAGAACGCTTCCCTTACTCAAAATAACATGAGGTGACAAATGTTAGATGATTTTGACAAGTACACTCACTTCCCTTCTCTAGATGACGTCCTTCATTCATTCTATCTCTACTTTCTCCATACATATTTCTGTCTCATTACTTTTGTGTGACATGCCTAAAGGCAAGTGTACTACTCATAAGAGGAATCCTACGATTGATATCAAAACAGCTTTCAAGACCATGTAAAACAGGGACAGATATTAAAGTACGCACAAGCGATAACCACACTCACACGCTCCTTTTGTATTTTTCGCTAATCTTTTTCACCTTCTTCACAATCGTCAAGTGCATAAAAACTAAACTACCTTGCTTCCCTTTAGATTAACAATTCTCACTATATGATACTTCAAACCCTAAAAAGAAATGTGCCGTCGTTAACTATCACGCAGCTTGTTCCATGTTTAGAAACCACTTTTCAGTGACTGTACCAATTACGTCAACTCCCGTTACCACCCCCAGTAACTCAGTAACAGACTGCTCCACGTCTTTTGACGAGTATGAATGCAACTGTACAGCCTGGCAAGATGATTTAGTCAATTATCTTTGCTGAAATGACATTCCTTTCTTCATGACTTTCGGCTTACAACAATTTGTAAAATAAAACCTACTCCAGTGTATGTGCAGAAACATTTCATTCATTTACTTCACCTATGTTGGTGGTAATCCCTAAAAAGGTTTTATTACCAAGAATAGTGTCAATTATTATCCTCCACACTCTTAAATCCTACGCTGCATGATGTTTTATACATTTTCTTGAAGATTTCATTACCGTGAAAATTGACTTTTCGAGTAGATAGGATGTGCGAATAGATTGTTTCACACAAATATATCACACACTACACTTTTCGGTGGTCAGAATTTGCTCAACATTGGTCCAATAACTAATTTCAGACATTTCATCATCACACTTGAAATTACTTACATCTCCAGACACTAACACTGGAAAATTAATCTAGTGATGCTTTCCACCGAGTGGTTGGCTGACTGTCAGCAGTTCCAGTGACGGCTGACCAAAATGGTCAGGTGTGACGACAGATACACACCGATTTCATTGCCTAGTGATCACGATATGCACACCGCAAATTTGCAGAGCTCAGAATTCATACGCAATCGGACTCAATTCTAATAACAGGTCAACAGGATCACCTACCAATACCTAAAGGACCTGTCCTAGGGGTCCAACCCTTCATAAGAGCATAGTGCCACACTGCTGAACAGTCACAAACGAGAACGAAACAGCTACCTACTTGCCCTATAACCCATACCCATGCACGTCTTGTTCTCAAAATATCATGCAAGAAAGCATAGTCTCGTCTCGCAATACATACCTAAAGAATTATTTAACACAAAATAATTGAGCAAACAATATCCTTTTCGATAATTTCCTCCTCTTCTGGCTCTACAATTATATACGTATATGTTTATATACATAGAACATTCTAGAATAGTAGTCAATAACAATATTAGTGTTTTTTAAATAATGTCGATTTGTAAAGTAGGATCAATGGAATTACAATTCATTAAAGAGGCTTGAATTATGATAATACTAATTAATGATAACAAATAGAATATCAACTAAAATTAGAAATATTCCACAAAATTCGAGGATCATTCAAACCTAGATGGCCAAGGTAAGGATAATGTCTGAACTAGCTTCTTTTAGACGCACAAATTAGGCCTCTCAATGTGGATCTCAACAGCCTCAGAAATAGTTAGTAATCGAACTCCTAAGGCGAAATTAGGATTTTTTGGTATGCGCTAAATGACCCTGAAAGCCGCCTCGTTGACATCAATATTGTGTTCTGTATCCACAAAATGAGATAGAATAGCGCTCCGCATAGATTTTGTTTGTCCTTTACTTAACCAACCACTGTGCAAGATGATGTTAGGAAATCCGACAAGGAACACGCCTAATTGTACGACCTACGTAAATGGCTCCACAGGAGCAGTTAAATTGGTAGATACACATGGAAGAGGCGAAATTAGGCAGTTTATCTTTTACTCCCGAACTCAAAATAGGGGTGATTTTGAAGACACAGCGTAATTCGGTAGCAGGGAATGCTCTTTTTACGGTATTTCTAAGGCACTGTGTTAGTATCTCGCTGATGTCCCCAATGAACTGTATTTGTAAGAATAAGACCCTTCTTTTCTGGAAATGTTGGTAACTTGAGCAGCTTTGGCTTTAGATTCATGTTCCTATCAATAAACTTTTCTGGATAACCGTTTTCATTCAGCAACCGTCTAATATTATTAAGTTCCTCATCAAGACATTCATTCGAGCAGATTGCTCTCGCTCTGTGAACCAAGCACTTCATCAGATTGCGTTTGTATTTTGAGGGTACGAAGCTAGAAAAATAAACATACTGACTGGCTGATGTAGTTTTTCTATATGCACTTCTTCTTATTGCGCCATTCTCTTTCCCCGTCATAAAGACGTCTAGAAATGAAGTATTAGAGTGTTTTTCTTTCTCAATAGTAAAATTTATTGCAGGGTGAATCTCGTAAAATCTATCCAGGATGTTCTTTGCTTTACCTCACGGAGTCAGTATACAACACTTAAACCCACTGGAAGGTTCACACCAAGATTATATGGCTCACCTAAAGTGCACAAAAATGGTGTACCGCTTCGACCAGTATTAGATATTTTAAATTCACCATACCATCCCGTAGCCAAGTGGTTAATCGAACTCTTACAGCCTCTTCATACCGAGTTGGTGAGACACAGTGTAAAGGATACTTTTGGATTTGTTGAAAGGATAAAAGATTTAAATGTTGACAATAAATTCATCATATCAAAAAAGTATACACAATGATAACAAGACTTATCATTGTGTGTGTAAACTATTGAAATATAATTATACTTTATTTGATCTAATCCACAATGATCAAACTTTTTACTGATATTCATGATATCATTTGACGTATCTTCCTTATTCACCACTGTACCACTTATGGAAACAGTGAACTTTGTATGCGAAGAACTCATAAGACGAAGCATCGATGTTGGCATTCCTATATCTTTTATGAAAGAGCTTCTCATGAAATGCACAATGAATGTCCACTTTTTATTGAATAAGAAACTATATAGACAAATAGATAGTGTGGCAATGCGGTCACCGCTAAAACCCATTCTAGCCGACATAACCCTTGGAAAAACTAGAAGGTGGACCTTTGAAAGATGTTATTGATGAAATTGAATTGGTTAAGTAAAGGACAAACAAAATCTATTCGTATAGCGCTATTCTATCTCATCTTGTGGATACAGAACACAAGATTGATGTCAACGAGGCGACTTTCAAAGTCATTTATCGCATACCAACAAATCTCAGCTTCATTTACTAAATGTTCCTGAGGTTGGCTGTTGGGATCCATATTAACAAGCCTAATTTATGTGTCCAAAAGAAGCTAGTTGAGACATTATCGTTACCTTGGCCATCTAGGTTGAAGTGATCCTCAAATGTTGTGGAATTTTTCTAATTTTAGTTGATATTCTATTTGCTATCATAATTTTATTATTATTATTATTATAATTTAAGCATCTTTAATGAACTGTGGTAATTCCATTGTCATCTTACTTTACAAATCGATATTATTTAAAAAAAAACACAAATAGTCATACAGACTACTATTCTAGAATATTCTATGTATATAGACGTATACGTGTATAATTGTAGAGCCAGAAGAGGAGGAAATTATCGAAAAGGATATTCTTTGCTCAATTATTTTGTGTTTTATAAAATTATTTAAACAATTCGAACAAACCAACAAACACAAATTAACCATCTTATTACTATATGACAATAACAACAACAAGAATAACGATGATTAGAATAACAATAACAAAATAGATGAAATCACACGAACAAATGGAGAGACAAATACGTGAACATGCACAAAACGAAAATACCACATACACACAAACACACACTTGAATCCCTCGATAATCCAGTCACATCCTGGAAAATAAGCAAATAAAAGGAAAGGGGTGTAACTATGAAAACTAAAATACGTAGTAAATAAAAGTATTAACGATGGAAAATTTTTGAAAAGAAATAAATACAAATACATATGCAACAATTATTAAAAATAAGCCTACAGTGCAGTTCGCGAAACAGCATTTCGTGTGACGGTGTGATTGATTAGCTGCCAATTAAAACTACACATAACTACAACACAAACAGTTAAACTAAAGAATTCCCCACCCCACAACAATGGGAAACTAAAAAAAGGCAAGAAAGATGGCGCAGATAGACTAACTGATGAATATATGCATATGGTGAGTGAGACCAGCAGTACAAGAATCCAAGATAAACAATTAACAGTGACCTACAGGTACTTACGGTGACCAGTCAGACCCCAAATGATCGTATTCCAACAGAAACGTGAACCCAGAACTCATCGAGCCACTGACGAAAGTAAAAAGTATTGCTTTAATTGTTCGGTTAGTTACGCTCTATCGCCCTATGGATGATACCAGGTGGTGAGTATGTGTCTCCCAAATTCCGAGCATAGAACAAACCTGAGCTCACAGTTCAGACTGTTCAGAGTATAAGCCCACTGGGACACCATACCGTGCTACACATGTGTTGGAGACGACTTTCGCCAAAATAATTCCACCTTCTTGTGGAATTGGTACCACTTCATACCCCACACTTGGTAACATCGTCAACCATGACCACAATATATAGACTACCAGTTCTTCTTGCTGGTGGTCACTGTCCCATAAAGTCAGTCCTAATACATTGATGATGCCTTCTTGTTAACATCGGGATCATCGGAGCGCAGCCTCTATTCTGAGATTTCACATATGCACAGGTCTTGCAACTTTTGCAAGCCTCCTCGTCATCACGATGCAAGAAAGTCCACCTTAAACGTTGTTGAAGCGAACTTTCTCCCTGTTCCATGTTCATCATGCATTTTTGTCACGTGATATTGCACTTTCGAGTGGGGTAATATTAGACGAGGTAGTTGTTTCTGGTCCTGTTAAGTAAAGCATATTGTCAAACAAACGTAGTTATGCTCACCTAACACAAACATCACGGGACAGACACCAGAGACATACCCTGAGTTTCTCGACTCGAAGGTTTATCATTCTCGCATGCTTCACCGTCATACATAATCTGTAAGTCAGGATCGGCCGCTTGAAGGGAAGCTCAGTAACCACCTTTATCAAAGCCACTGAGAAGGAAAGGCGTTTCGTGTGCCGGTGGTCTCCAGAATAAGATATAAAGCATGAGCATTGCAGTGTGACGCCTGTTCTATGCATTCGCACCTGAAGTCAAATTCTTGCAAGCATTCAAGCCGATCAGCAAGTTGGTCGTCTGCATCAAAGAAGTTCTATAGCCACTGCAACCATGGATATTCTATGGTCCGCCAGGACCTGAAATTTGCGCCCCAATAAATTACCTGGAAAATAGATGAGAGCTAACATCTCACGACGTTTCGTTGAATAATGTGTCTATCTCTATCTCTCCCTCTCTTATACAACACATCCGGCTAGCATGTGCGATAACTCACAGTTAGCCCGTCAGGCATCACCTTCGAGAGAACAGTTACCATACAAGATCTCTGATCTTAAAAGATGGAGACCAGATTGCTGCCGACTGCTCAGGAAAGCATTCGCTTTAGTAGAGGAACTTTTCTCAGAACCGAAACACTCATCCAAGATCCTCTAGTTGTCTATAAGTGCGTTAGCCTGGGAGAAAACCCCAACGATAACTTGATGGAGAGCATCATCAATTTGGGCCAGCATCGCCTACATATAACGACCTTGTGGCGGGACACACTGTATGCGAAATTTCCACACTTCACAAAATCGCCACCAATATCCAGCATTAATAGGCCTGCAATCGGAAAATGGGACTCTGGTGGTGATACACACGTACTAACGTTGACTGTAAAGAAAGTTGAGGGTGGCTCGTGTTGACCAAACTTTTGAGTTCATATGGAAGCAGAAGTCGATATCGGAGGTGTTACAGACCACTGAATCGACTCAATGAGATTTCAGTTGCAGTTCAACCAAAGTTAAACGTCTTACAGATCGTGGGTTGACATCGGTCGCGGTTACATAGAAAACACTTCCATAATTGTTTTAACCCGTGACGGACTGCTGTCCCTTGGGAGATTGAGACTTGAGTCGATCAGTAGTGGGTGGAGTGAGAAATGTTACCACTGAGATAGCATCTATTGACGACTGACCTGTACGTGTGTTGATGGAGGATAGATTGTCATGCGTGTAGGACGTTTGTGTTGGTGGTGACTGAATTCTGTCAGTGAAATGATCATGAAGTCTGGTGAGGTGACTTCCCGTCACTCACGGTGTACTTTGAATATTGGTGTTGGTTTGACCATGACTGTAGTTTATTGACCAGTGCCATCGGTTCATGTTTCCTTTCCGAACGTTAGTTATTTTCTTCCATGGTAAAACTGTTCGATATTTTCATAAGTAGTTGACCGACAAAACTGAGTTGACAAGAAAAATAATCACTAACATTCTGTGCAGTGTAATCTACTAGCTGTGACGAGTGGTTAATTAGGAAGAGATGCACAGCACAGGGTGATGGCCTCACAGAACGTACAAAACCAAAAGAAAGATTCAAGCAATACTTCGTACTTTCGTCAGAACGCACGATGAGTTTTGTTGGCTCAAATCCCATGTGCAACACCCTCACCTAGTGACTATTTTTAGTCCTTTTTTCCTCAGATCGATTTCGAAACGAACTCAGGAGTTTCATCAACTACTCAAGTATGACTCTTTATTCTGCGTATACACCAGTCACCACAATCTGCACAACCCATTGATATCATAAATCTTCACAAACACTCACTCATGCCTACATTTTGTGGCATGGAAAACTTCGAACCTAGTAGTATTTGAATACATTAAAGGAACTCCCTGGTTTTCAATGGTTCTCTAACTGATATCAGTCCGTGATCAACTCGTAAAAAGGAACATATTATTATTTTTATTATTTTATCCTTCACATTCCCCAGTGGAACATAGAGCTTCAAGCTAGCGACTTGAAGTTTCTGCAGCAGTGTTTATTTTACAGGATGGGGTTGCTAGCCTCATGCCCAACCTTTCCTCCTCACCAGCATTATTTCTGGCTTAGCGAGGTAAAGGAGTGGGTCGGCCGGGGATCGTACCCCGGACCATGTGCATGGTCGGCGAGCATCCTAACCGCTATGCCACCGACGCGAAGGAACATATTACCCATGGTCAATACTCAACATATTTTTAACTCATTACTATACCACACATATATTCGGAGAAAAATATCACATTGACGATACACGTGTGGACTCGAAACTCACCAGTCATACACTGAAAGTAGAGTTCTTCAAAATCTGGGCAGTCACTCACAAATTATTAAAACAAAACATGCAAAGGAGTCTGGTGGCACAAGTCAAAGAAAAAGGATAATCACAACGAGGAATAGAATAGAAGTTCCCTGCCCACCTCTAACTACCTACCTAAATACCATCGAACCATTGACTTAAAGTGTAAATCTAATGCAACTTGGCTTCACATCCATCCAGCCAGCCAGCCAGCAAACTCACACAGGACTGGTAAAGTGGTAATTAAGACACTCATTAAGTGCCAACGTCAATCATACCACTGGCCTTCCTCTGCTCACGCAGAGCGAGGCAGTGAAACTACGTAAATAACACCACAAGTATGAAAGAAAGTCTTGCATAAAGTTCAGCTTAGCGTTTGCATCAACCTAATTACAGACATATTAGGCCTGGCCATAGGTAGACTAATGTTAGCAAAAATAGTTAGGGGATGAAATTTACTTTCGGCTCTTCCCAACATCATTCGTCAGTGTAAGCATCTTTAATGTCTGTCTAAAGTTAAACTATGTCTGAGGACTCCTCTATTATGACGTCAACCTGTTGACCATTTTAGTCAGGCAAGAAAGGCATCAATAGCAAAAAAAAAATAAGTACACTTACCGCATCACATCAGATCACTTTGATTTTCCCACTGGCCGACTGATTTCATCGCAATGCAGGAAACTCACTAGATTCATTCAGTGGGCGTAAAGCATTTCTCACCTTCCCACCACCACCACCACCACTATTACTACCGCTAGCAGTACCAGTTTTACGACTATTGTCCTTATCGCCTCTTTCAATCCCAGCATATTTCAACTGTTCCATTGGACCATAACGATAGTCAAAGAATAGTTCTTCCCCCGGGAGAATAGCACGCTTGGCAAATATACCGATCCGATGATCACCGTTCGCCATCACCACCTGTACACAGATAAACAATAACACAACTGATGGATCATATAACAAACAATTTTCCCGTCCACTTTAGGCTTACAGGACATAATGCCTTCACTGTGAATAAAGTTATCGGATAAGAGGACACACGGATACAGTGATGTTTTACTTACTGATAACATCTCAAGCAGAATTCATCACTCCTCAGAATCATATCAAGGCAAACTCTCATGCAATCCCTTCGCTACTTCCTTCATATAATAATAATTCTATTACATTTCTTATCCTTTCATTTTATTATCCCTACTATTTACATACACACACACACACATTCAATAGTGTAGAGGGAGTGGAGTCAGAAAATCCACAAGGAGAATTACCTGCCATGCTGGATTATAAAACAAAAAAACCAACAGGAGAGGATAACCTGTGCCCCAAGGTTTGTGGAAAGCCAGCCCACTCTAATCTAATAGACATTTCCACCTTAATCTATCTAACCACCCGTTATCGGTAAAGGCAGGCTCATTGAAAATGCTGAATAATAAATGAGGAAACCGATAGATGATGATGAGCTGGTGTTTAATAACGATTCCATGAAACCCACTAAGGAGATTGAAAAAGCGCACGAGAAAAGGAAAAACAGTAAGACAACTATTGTCCACAGCACTATTAAGAAGAAAGAAATGACCCCATCTACAGGTTCACCACGTATGTAGGCAAGGGACATCTACAACTAGAAGATCGGTGGGATACAATCAGATTATCGGAACATAAGAATGATTCACCCCATGAATACGAATTGTTTGCAAAGAAACTTACCAATTCTAATGCATACACTCATACACACACACACACACACACACTGCAGTCAAAGAGTCAAATCTACACACCTAACACGCAAACACCACAGATATACAAAATATTATTACCACTAAAATCAAAGAACACATAGAAATAATGCGATTATGTGAACAAAGTTCCGAAGTTACGTGATTGGCTACGCTCACATGATTATCAGCAGTGACAAAGTCTCCTCGAAACGTCATCCGTGTACAAAACGCCATCATCACTGTGTGCTGGCTGCTTTTATCAAATAAATATATATTCGACGACACAATAATTTACGATAATAACAATGATGATGATGATGATATGTGTGAAAACAGACCAATTGGACGAAAGAGTAAAATTTTTAAAAATCCTATGCACACCACAGAGGCACATGAAAACCTCCGGGGAATTCACATATCTTACGTTAAAATAAACATATGACGCATATTATGTCTAATAAAGTTGTTGTTGTTGTTGTTGCCATTCCCGTCTTATCTTTCTTTTGTGGGCTCACGAGAGCAGAAGGTTTCTCCGGGACAACAATCTGTTGCATTCGTTGTTCAATCCAGTTGCCTACCTACTGCCCTCCATATTCTTTCTCACCCCACCCCCCACCCCATATTACTATTATTATCCAAAGTTATAACAAATTCACTGACGTGTGGCCTTACAAATTTGACTTCGCTTCCAAAGGGTTATTCTCTCAGGCACAACTGCTTTACAATGACACCTCAGTGTCTTCGAATACACTCCAATTGGCCGGAGACAAACAAAACTGTCGAATCAACTAGGACAGACAATAATAATAATAATAATGACTAGAAGATACCATATGCATAATTACATTCTCCTCAAGGACACTTCTATCACACAACATCAACGTCAACAGTGTACAGCCATTATTTTCTATATCACACCAGATTATTTCACTAAACTCACTCAATCATCATCTTGAGTATCAAACACTGAAACATGCAAATACATCACGTAGAAGCCCCGAATACGACTGACTGTCCAGTGAAGTGTTTGACACGACACTACTCACTGGTATATACATACAATGGTTGACAGTATACTTTATCCACGGTGCAAAAACTAGATCGACAGTAACGGGAATATATGTGTGTCACAGTGCACGGATGCACAGGTTCCAAACGAATCTTTCGCTACACACACACACACATTCACTGTCGAACACATCCTATCATCATTTGATTACCAACGCTTACATAATAAAGTAAAAACATTTACAACATAACACACTTCATTGTTACCTATCGTTAAAATCACTACACAGAGACAGACAGTGAAAATAGCTTCAGTGCGAGAAGATAATAGTCGTCATGTTAACTAGGTCGTCTTCTCTCTATCTCTCACTCGCTTTGTGTGTGTGTGTGAGGGGGTGTACACCTACCTAGTGTCTCCACCAAATTCTCAGATTCTCCTTTTTACCCTCTCTCCCCCCCAAACTCCACTACTCATTCTTTAAGTGAATCAGATGCATATTCAGACAACACGACTGAAAGGAACATCGCACAGCAACAGACACACACACCTTGTATACACATCCACCCCATACGTAGCAGCCATTCAGCTAGCTAGCTAGCTGGGAGACAGTGAGGATTCAACACATCATCATTCTAAATGAATCCGACAGAAAAATCTTCGCAAAACTACTCGCATATATAAAGAAACACACAGGAAAGGTTTAAAACAATATCAAACTATTTGGGTATCTTACACATCAACACACACACCCACACAACATCAACACTTACTCACCCTTGCATAACAATTTGGATTAACCGAATGATTGGCGAATCGAATTTTATTACCCTTTCGAGTAGCATCCACAACAAACTCCCGATTAAGATTGAACAAGAAACTGCTCATTGTTTTATCATAAATTTTTCCTATTACAAGGAGGGGAATGAGATGAAAACAGAATGAAAAAATGTTGAAAAAGTTGGTGCGACGATTATCCATCCGCTGTTCAAGAACACTACTGCAATATGTTCTTCCAGTCACCTTTCTATATTAACCTAGTGAATGACGGACCGACCGATAGCTGCTATCTTGACGTGGTACGGTGGTCGGGCTTGCACATCGCGATGACCCAACAAGCTACATTAGCTGGAACCAATGTTCCTGCAGGTCCCACCATGCCAGGAAGGTTGTTAGGATAGTGATTACACTAAAAGCAGTTACCGGCATTGTGTAAGAATCTTTCTTACATAATGCTGGGGTCTGAGGGCGAAGTCGTACTGTTGGGGAACAGGGGTGTGACAGCAGTGAGGGTTTCCCTCACTCAGATGACCAGCATGCCAGCCACCTATGCTGTCTCTCCACTCTGGAGAGAGGGGACTAGAAAAGGTCGACCCCAAAAATTGTACATCCCGACTTACCCCACCTACGGTGGTCCGTAACCGGCGGTAAGTTTACTAATAAGGAACCAATCCCAGAAGCCAGTTCATACAGGCCGTGTGTGATCGGCCTAAGGCAGTTGTCCCCTGGGCTCTGCAGTCACGCGATACTAACCCTCTCTCTCTCTGTTCCAGGTACCCGAAGAATCAATCAACTTCCACGGTGTGGGCAGCCGGGAAGTAACAACTGCCCACACACTTCCAAGAGCAAACGAAGCCTGAGTGAAGTAGAGAAAGCAGCATCCAGCGATTGTTACCGTGGACATCAACAGTCTTCAACGAATACTACTACTACTACTACTACTAACACCGCTCACTTCGAAGAGAACAAATAACACGGACAGTTGTGGTGTCCTCATATCGCAAATTCACAGATTATTATTATTATTGTTATATAAGCACTGACGTGGTACAGGACACTAAGGGTACCACCACCACTTCATGAATGATTCTTTAAATGGAAGATTTCTACAACTTGGCTATCTTTACCCATAGATGTGTATCACCGTTCTATCTCCCATGTAAAGTTACAGAACATGATGAGTAATACTGACACAAGGTACACACACTGTCAGCTCAGGACAAAAAAATCAATCCAACAAGTTGTAAAGCTGTATAGATTCACATGGCTACAACATGTATGATACATGCTGAGTCAATGTATTCCTCCTCCTCCACCTTGTACAACGAACGCTGACTGACATACGACTACATTCAAAAGGAATTACGAGTGATCAAATCAAAATCTCCCAATAAACCCACAAACTCTCTGATTGTTCGTTTCAGCTAGCCATGTAGGAAGCTAATATATACACCACCTTGACTACGGTCGTCAAGAAGTTAGAGAGGTAAGGCAACGAACAAACCAACTCCCTATCGCTCGCTGAACAAATATGCCGAAGAAGACGGAGATCGATCGGACAAACCCTCACACCATCGCTCAAGTGGGAACCGAACGAGAAAAGACGACATGACATTCCATGGTCACATACACACATATGCAGGCGATCACGTGAGGCAAAGCAAATGAAACCTCAAGATCAATTGTGTAGTCAGCTAATGAAAGACTCCAGAAAACGAAGATCTCCGGTTGAAGCACCACACTCCCCACTCAGCAGTCAAGGACATGATAATCACCATAAAAACATAACCATTTCCTACTTTAAATTATCATTGTCATTGATTTGTTAGTAAATAATAATAATAATAATAATAACCACAGAGTTTAACAACTTACCACGCCGATCTGCTTCATCCTGGCTAATAATCTCACCACAATATTCGTAGATGAACTCATTCTTCTCGGCACCGTCTTTGATGAATATGCCCCAACTATGAAATATATGTGTGCACAAAAATTAAAACATTACATATGACGCTGTATATACTACTGATTCATTCATCGGCCGACATAAGTAGTGCTGGACAGCTACCTAGATAGCTATCTAGCTAGCTAGCTAGCCAGTTGGACCAAGGTGATCCATCTAAATACACAACGGACAACCATTTCTCCCGTTTTCTGCAGCTAAGTTCATTATCGGTGTACCTAGTATTCACTCAGCTCATAGGGAGTCGAATCATTTGAAACTATCGAAAGTCTCCATAGCTAGCTAGCCAGCCAACCAGCCAACCAACCAACCAACTAACTAACTAAATAATCGGGAGAACAACTTGTAATACATTCAACTTACAAATGGCACATCTCATCTAAGCACAAACTACTAGTGTAACGCTGTCACTATTCTCTCCAGAGAGAGAGAGAGAGTACAGTTCGGCGTCCAAAGCTATTCACCACAGTACAATGTATCAAAATCTTACAGCTCATATTTCACCGCCATATCCCATATTAACTTCATACTTGATTTTACAAATTCACTTACTTATCAATTCTAAAAATATCTACCTCTATTGTATTAAATTCTGTCTGGAAACCACGCAAAATATACACTCAGTAATTCTTATCAACATAGATATACACTGAATAATTTGAAACTGGACACCGAAGAGACCAATGGATAGTTTACACATCATCACTCTATATATATACACACACACAAATACCCATCAATAGGCCTATAGAAGCGCTCAAAAACCCACTCATTTCTCACCAACAACTTCCACTTACAACCAAAGTAACACTAGAAGACTTCACATACCAACACTCCACCACCAATGCCTGACTTCTCTACATCACTTTAATTCCAGGGGAAAATAAACAAACAAACAAACTCAGGGTGCTGCCATGGGATCACCAATAGCACCCTACCCTATACTTGCATACATAATTGAGGATAGGTTGGAAAACCTAGTCAATGAAACTTCCAGCATTTTCCACCTTCAAAGTGTGCTCGAGCTATGCACATCACACTTTTACAGTGCTTAACTAAACAGCAGTAGTGTGAGGCGATCTTTCAATCGAAGACTGAGGTCCACGCAACAGATCGTTTATTACGAAAAATCAACACGTATTTATAGATTTTTATGTACATTATTGTAGGTCAATGTTAGCAGAAAATACAGTCTGTTGATTGGTTGTTTCTCACACAAAGTTAACCTTGCATCTCTTGTGGCGGTGTCAGTTCATCTTTATGTTAACTGTAACCACCTGTCCACCTTGACCTTTGACCTCAATTACTGTCCACCACTTGGCTAGTAGACAGCTCTCACCACAACATGACTAATATTTGATACATGAACATTGACCTCAATTACTGTCCACCACTTGGCTAGTAGACAGCTCTCACCACACTACTACTGCTACAACTACTACTACTACTACTACTACTACTACGTAGGACGTGGATGTCAGTTCACATCTGTGTGACCTACTTTACTTGCGGTTGTTATATAAAAGATATTGAAAGTGTAAATTGCATTAAGACTAGACCTTCGTGTTTTTATTCGTATCAATCGTTCATGTTAAGTCGAACTGTGTTGTGAATAATAATCAGGTGATGTTAGGTTAGGTAAGACAAGTATGTTGATGAGCGTTCATCATTTGAAATGACTAGAAGACACGATATGTGCGCATGGGTTGATGTCAATCCATAATAAATGTGATGACTTTATTTTGCTTTAATGAATACTATGTCGGAGTTGACAGTTACTTACTTGGTAATTATATATATATATATATATATTAAACGTTTTCATAATTTTTTTTCTCTATAGAAATCGCTGTAGATCTTTAAAACAAGCCCTTAACGAAACCGTAGAAAGCCAAATGAAAAGTCGTCAACGTTTGGTTGATATGGCTCTAGCGAATCGTGACCTTCGAGATGAAATATGGCACTATGCATATTTGAATTCATCTCTGTCTTCAGAAATTGAAGGACTTCAGAGTGAACTTGCGAGTTTACACAATGAAGAACACTGTAGTAATGAAAACGCCAATGCTGTGAATTCGAAGCCGAAGAAATTTCATGCATTGGATTCAGGTTTGTTATAATATATTGTGTATATATTTGGGGGGGTTACACGTAGTCATATAATTGTGATTTTAACTCTACACACACACACGCACGCACACTCTAATGACGACTGTATTGTTGTATTGAATGCCGAGAAGGAGGTGGTGGGGGTGGGGGAGGAGGAGTGATAAACTCTAATAATTGGTGTGTGTCGTGTTGATTATTACTGAAACTGATCGTAGGGATAATGAAAAGGGGAATTAGAAAATTATGAATTCCACTTTGGTGAGGAGTTCACATCACACTTACAACTAGTCGATGAAGCGATTGCCTATGGTTGACTGAATTTCAGTCATTTGCTCGATTTAACCACTGTGATGGAAGTAGGTAGGAATAACGTTATTGTCGTCGTTCATAAAAGCTTGTTTTTCTTGCATTGTGCACTTGCAAAATAACAAAAGAGTATTTAGAATTTATAAAATATCATGCATATGGTAGAGTATATGCTGTAGAGTTTTGATCACATAACAGTTTCACATTTATGATTTGAATATAGGCGAATGCGAACGCAAGAGTGACCTTGAGCCAACCAGTCAGGGAATACATTGGGTTTTGCATATAAATATGATGTTTATTTACAAGAGAACTACATGAAAATACATTAGGCAGGATATTTTTTCAAGTATTGGTTTTGTAGGGAGGTATTGTGTTTGATTAGTTGGAGGGTTTCATCGATTGAATCAGTATGCGCTCCTCTAAGAGGATCGATAACTATTAACTAGGCAAATGTGGATAATAAAGATAAATAATACTAACCCCAATCTTAATTGTAACCCTAATTCCAACCCTGACCCTAAGCGTGACTGTAGCACTAACGAGCTATGCAGAAATTGTCCAAACAATACTTAAAATCGAAATCGGGATGAAATTTGCACCTCTATCCGTGCACAGCGTTCAAAGTGACACTGTGTTGTGAATAGTAGATCTCGTTATCGAACGAGTAGTATGCGTTCAAGGCTACTGGAGCTTCCGCACTCCTGGCCCACCGTTATACTTTGGTAATTTGGTCTGATTATATTCTTCATATGCACATTGCTGCATTGTGTCACAACACCATCCCTCCTTGTCCATTCTGTCTTTCTTTTAGATGAAATTGATAAACTTTATTTAAGAAATCAGGATCTTAATAAAGTGGAGACGAATAAAATTGAATCACAAGAAAAAGGAAAAGAAGAAGAAAATACTTCAGCCAAATTATCCCTGGGAAATGGTGGAGACTCTACAACTACCACTACTACTGGTGTTAGTACAAGTGACAGAATGGTGGGACGTTCAAGAATTGTTCCATGCAAAGAAAAACCGCAGGAATGTAAACCTTCGTGATAAATAAAATTTTCTTCCATCACCATCATAGATTACGTGGCAATGTTGTTGGTGTTTTTTTTAAAATAATAGATTGATCGCCAGAAATGCCTTTCTTTCCTTAGAAACTACTATTGTTATTATTATTATTATTGCTTGGTGAGTAGAAACCTTATTTTGTTATAAATCACTCCAACATACTCTCGACTATTCTCTGTGCTATTTCTTTTATCTGTTCGTTGTTTTTGCATATTTTGTGGTAAAAAAAAAGATACATAGAAATTATAAATATCCCTTCTTGTTGTATCTGATTTGTGTACATTGATATTTTTTATGTGTTATGATGTGCTTGCCAATTTGACAGTTAGTATATAGTCTCATGGTGTGTAGTTGACATTCGAAGGTGATGAATACGGTTACAGATATGCAGCGCTTATATGTGTGTGTGTTGTTCAACACTTTTAGGTGAACGGCAACACATATGTGGTAAGGTGATTTAAAACAATAATTGACTGTTATTCTCTTTTCTCTAAGTTGCATGGCAATGTGTATAGAAGTCGACATAACCTATGACACATATGCAAAAAATGTTTTCACTTGGAGATAAATAACCGCTTACATTTAAACATTTGATCCTACCGAGAGATGTTTACTAGCCGACGAAATGTTGTAGACTGTTATATGATATCACATAGTGGATATATTTCTATATCCATACGGAACTGAAGTCTCAGAAGTCAAGATTTTTAAACTGCATGAAGTGACAGCATGCATTACTGATGAATTATTCTCGGAATGTCAGCCAATAAGTAATATATATTGTACCTCTGTGTACTACGCAATTAAATAAACGAAGATGGAATCATGCTGTACTCTACTGTACTGTGCCAGAGAATGTTATGCTCTTGTACACGCTTTCTTAACAATGAGATTTGATTTCTGAATAAGAACATAGAGGAGAAAGTAAGATAACAGCAAGGTGATAATAAGTGTCTGCATACTTTGTGTTTCTGGCCACGTGTTAGGCCTACCTTTCAGTCTGTTGACATCTAATTTCAGCTTTTCAATAATTATAACAATAATAGTCTGTTTTCATTCCAAAAACATATGTGTCATAGGTTATGTCGACTTCTATACACATTGCCATGCAACTTAGAGAAAAGAGAATAACAGTCAATTATTGTTTTAAATCACCTTACCACATATGTGTTGCCGTTCACCTAAAAGTGTTGAACAACACACACACATATAAGCGCTGCATATCTGTAACCGTATTCATCACCTTCGAATGTCAACTACACACCATGAGACTATATACTAACTGTCAAATTGGCAAGCACATCATAACACATAAAAAATATCAATGTACACAAATCAGATACAACAAGAAGGGATATTTATAATTTCTATGTATCTTTTTTTTACCACAAAATATGCAAAAACAACGAACAGATAAAAGAAATAGCACAGAGAATAGTCGAGAGTATGTTGGAGTGATTTATAACAAAATAAGGTTTCTACTCACCAAGCAATAATAATAATAACAATAGTAGTTTCTAAGGAAAGAAAGGCATTTCTGGCGATCAATCTATTATTTTAAAAAAAACACCAACAACATTGCCACGTAATCTATGATGGTGATGGAAGAAAATTTTATTTATCACGAAGGTTTACATTCCTGCGGTTTTTCTTTGCATGGAACAATTCTTGAACGTCCCACCATTCTGTCACTTGTACTAACACCAGTAGTAGTGGTAGTTGTAGAGTCTCCACCATTTCCCAGGGATAATTTGGCTGAAGTATTTTCTTCTTCTTTTCCTTTTTCTTGTGATTCAATTTTATTCGTCTCCACTTTATTAAGATCCTGATTTCTTAAATAAAGTTTATCAATTTCATCTAAAAGAAAGACAGAATGGACAAGGAGGGATGGTGTTGTGACACAATGCAGCAATATGCATATGAAGAATATAATCAGACCAAATTACCAAAGTATAACGGTGGGCCAGGAGTGCGGAAGCTCCAGTAGCCTTGAACGCATACTACTCGTTCGATAACGAGATCTACTATTCACAACACAGTGTCACTTTGAACGCTGTGCACGGATAGAGGTGCAAATTTCATCCCGATTTCGATTTTAAGTATTGTTTGGACAATTTCTGCATAGCTCGTTAGTGCTACAGTCACGCTTAGGGTCAGGGTTGGAATTAGGGTTACAATTAAGATTGGGGTTAGTATTATTTATCTTTATTATCCACATTTGCCTAGTTAATAGTTATCGATCCTCTTAGAGGAGCGCATACTGATTCAATCGATGAAACCCTCCAACTAATCAAACACAATACCTCCCTACAAAACCAATACTTGAAAATGAATTAATCTGATGCTGACTAGCGACTGGCCCTATTTAGGCAGTTAACCTGTGGTTCTAGTGAGAAGCCGTGACCAGTAAGGTGCAACAGGTTGAAGGTGAGGCAATAACCCATCGAAGAAGACATTGCGAAGTGGTCGCGCTATGTCATGAATTGGTAGATGTTAGAATTCATGGGCTGGTCATTGGATCGAGTCCCAGTGACTTAATGGTCTACGAGCTCGCTGGCCTTGTAACCAGAAGGTCCTGGGATCGGACCTTGCTGATGGGTGCGTACTGAAGAAGAGTCTACAACCAGACGAAAAAGGTGTCCAGTACACTCAGCTTTTACAATGGTTCTCTAACTGATGTCAACTTATGATGAAACCCTCCAACCAATCAATCGAGGTCTTTTGAGGAAGAAGACTAACAAAATAGCATAAGAGGGATAAATGGGTCACAATAAGAACTCGTCTTCAATCACCTTGGTGAATACATGCATACAGACTGATCTAGCCTGAAAACTGATACTTTTCATCATAATTTGGAGGTATTTTTGAATCATGTCAGGAAAAAATATCCTGCCTAATGTATTTTCATGTAGTTCTCTTGTAAATAAACATCATATTTATATGCAAAACCCAATGTATTCCCTGACTGGTTGGCTCAAGGTCACTCTTGCGTTCGCATTCGCCTATATTCAAATCATAAATGTGAAACTGTTATGTGATCAAAACTCTACAGCATATACTCTACAATATGCATGATATTTTATAAATTCTAAATACTCTTTTGTTATTTTGCAAGTGCACAATGCAAGAAAAACAAGCTTTTATGAACGACGACAATAACGTTATTCCTACCTACTTCCATCACAGTGGTTAAATCGAGCAAATGACTGAAATTCAGTCAACCATAGGCAATCGCTTCATCGACTAGTTGTAAGTGTGATGTGAACTCCTCACCAAAGTGGAATTCATAATTTTCTAATTCCCCTTTTCATTATCCCTACGATCAGTTTCAGTAATAATCAACACGACACACACCAATTATTAGAGTTTATCACTCCTCCTCCCCCACCCCCACCACCTCCTTCTCGGCATTCAATACAACAATACAGTCGTCATTAGAGTGTGCGTGCGTGTGTGTGTGTAGAGTTAAAATCACAATTATATGACTACGTGTAACCCCCCAAATATATACACAATATATTATAACAAACCTGAATCCAATGCATGAAATTTCTTCGGCTTCGAATTCACAGCATTGGCGTTTTCATTACTACAGTGTTCTTCATTGTGTAAACTCGCAAGTTCACTCTGAAGTCCTTCAATTTCTGAAGACAGAGATGAATTCAAATATGCATAGTGCCATATTTCATCTCGAAGGTCACGATTCGCTAGAGCCATATCAACCAAACGTTGACGACTTTTCATTTGGCTTTCTACGGTTTCGTTAAGGGCTTGTTTTAAAGATCTACAGCGATTTCTATAGAGAAAAAAAATTATGAAAACGTTTAATATATATATATATATAATTACCAAGTAAGTAACTGTCAACTCCGACATAGTATTCATTAAAGCAAAATAAAGTCATCACATTTATTATGGATTGACATCAACCCATGCGCACATATCGTGTCTTCTAGTCATTTCAAATGATGAACGCTCATCAACATACTTGTCTTACCTAACCTAACATCACCTGATTATTATTCACAACACAGTTCGACTTAACATGAACGATTGATACGAATAAAAACACGAAGGTCTAGTCTTAATGCAATTTACACTTTCAATATCTTTTATATAACAACCGCAAGTAAAGTAGGTCACACAGATGTGAACTGACATCCACGTCCTACGTAGTAGCAGCAGTAGTAGTCGCAGCAGCAGTAGTAGAGTAGAGCAGTAGTAGTAGCAGAAGCAGCAGCAGTACTAGCAGCAGTAGTAGTAGTAGCAGCAGCAGTAAGAATAATCCCTTCACTTCCATTCCTCCGTTCATTGTCAACACCACTCGTAGTCGCCTACAAGAAGAAGAAGAAGAAGTAATTACACAACTTGGTATCATTATTAATCATTGATGCATGTATTACACAACAGACACAATCATATCTAACAATATGTAGAATATTTTTCTGTTGTCTGTCGATGTAAATCAGAGGCGGAAAATAATTTATGGATGAAATTCACTGCATGCTATCCTAATCTTAACTTCATAGTAGAACACGAGGAAAACCACCATGCCATCACATCACATTCCAAGATGTTTCTCTGCTGAGAACGATTGATGACACAATCGAAAGATGAATACTTAGAAAGTCTGCATTGATAGGATAGGACAGGATATACACCTGAACAACTTCCTTCCCATCCAGTATGAAAACAACCTATTCAAAACATTGTTCAATACAGTACGGAATATATTCACTCTCATAGGACAATCGAAAGTCAAATAAAAACCCTGGGACCGGGCACTTCGGTCCAATCAGTCGACGGGTAAATCTAAAATTCAATTAAATAACCAATATGACCCGTTGCACAACAGGTCGGTGGCTCTCGTGGCCCAAGTGGTCTAGTGGATAACGCTTTGGCGTTTGAAACTTTGAGCAGTGGATTCGAGTCTCGGAGAGAACATCCCCACTCACTAGGAAATGCAGGTACATTCACTGACGAATCCCAAATAGGACGAAATGCGCGTTATCCTGGATTCCACTGCTAGTCACCATCCACAAATTAAATTCTAATTACATGCCCAGACATCGTCCAAGCACCTGCACAAGAAGCCGACATGTCAACCTAAGATCGAGCACTTTGGTCCAATCAATCGACGGGAAAACCTAAAATTCAATTTTAAAAAACCCTAAAGAATAGTTTACCTAAGAATCGATATCCCCCTCAGAGGTCACCCAGTAAGTATTCCAAACATATAGGAACCAGTAAAAATATCCAAACTGTTTCAAAGGAAGCCGTATATCTGTCAGTCTACTATTTAGGGGGGAGGCGATCTACAAGAGGTATTTCAACGAGGACAGACTCAATAAGGGTATTATAGCACAACTAATTTGGCTGCAAAACTCCTATCCTTTAACATAGCCAAGCTAGGGGGGAAGACAGGTTGCCAATGCTCCGCACTCTCAACTGCATACATCGATCTCGGTGTGATTGTGGAAACAAATAAATAAGTCTTATGAAGAGACGACTGTCTATTCACGTGATGGAAAATTCACCCGAATAGTTAGAAAAGCTGAAGTCAGAGTACGAATAAGGTCAATAACAAAGCATTTTATATACACTACACTACTCGGTCAAGTCATTCACTGCTGTCACCAGACAAACAAACGGAAGGAAGCTACTTTGCAAATCCAGTAGGCTTGGATGTAAGACCTCTTTACAGCCACAAATTGCAGGGAATTAAAGAAACAAAGCAAAACTTTGTACTCGAATGTATCAATAGTCAAATCTTGGTGCTACTAAGACATCTAGCTTGTGACACCTGAATTTAATATCCGAATATACGACAAACAGGTAGCCAGTTTAGAACTTTTATCGTCATTCACGATACAACACAATTGAAGGAGATGGTTACGGAAACTCTAAGAACAACAGTTTTACTCCCATGACTCTTGGGTAGAGACCCTCGACTTCCAACAACTTCTACACGACCTCAAACCCCAACTGACACAACTAGGTCTCGGTAGCCTCAGGAAACAAAACCAGTCCGCACACAATAGGTGTGGCTCATTCACACTGGACGAAAGTATCACCACAGAGAGTATCAACTGGAAAACAAACTTATCTAGCACTGAATGGTTTACACCATCATCGAAAGAGTATTCCACTAATGTCTGTCCAAGCAAGTTCGCTGACAACACCGTCAGCTAAGAATGATGAAACCAAAAACTCCCTCACAGTACACTATATATATTGTTCTTGTACACAATCATACACGAGATGTGCAGTCCTATAATAGTAATGTTATACGGCTAGCTAAGTCATGCAACACTGTGGTAACATATCCTCAAGTTATTCGCTTGACGAAAGATGAAGACCCCATCGGCTATGCATTTTATATGTGGTCAAAAGTAGAGGCATGAGACCACTAACTTACTGAGAAACAGTGAGTAGAATCACTTTCCCCCCCCCCATTCTTCCATTTACTACCACATATCGTTGTCAATGTTTTCAATTTTTGATACGTTCATATATATAGCATTGCCACTAATACTACTTTAGATATCACATGCTTCTGCGATTATTTTGTAACTTAATTAATATGCATCGTGAAGACAGAACATTAGGCGCAATATTGGATAACATCCCAAACTTTATCAGAAATAATGTGTGGAATACAGCCATTGCTACCATTGTTATTATTACTGACGGGCTATTTCACTCACTTGTCTGTCACCGGCAACGAGCTCTTCTTCACCAAACAGTGTGGCCAGTTTCACTCAGTTTACAGGGATAAACAGTTAAACACACAAAGAGCAATACTCTACAATGCAACAAACTGGCTTACCTGATCATGACCGTCAACATTAGCACGATCACCAACACTGCAATTAATTCCGACTTGTGAAGACTGATGGGATAAACCACAATACAAGATAATATCAGACCAGACATAATGAGTTAACTCGACCAACTCGCAAACTACAGCCTCATCAAATTCAAACGGGAAATTCCCGTGGAAGTTCCCATCATAATTATCCAACAACTCATCGAAAAAATTCCTATCCTCTTGAACTTCTTCCTCTCCAATATACGGTAAGTTAGCCAACTCTTTCTCATCTTCTACGGAGAAATTCTGTTGGACCGTAGACCACATTGAGAAGCTTGGCAATGCATCCACGTGGGGGATTACTGTCACAGGTACACTATGATTTTCATTGTTGATTCTAACACCAAAGAAAGTAGGCTTATCACACATAAGCGGAATTCGTATCGGTTCACATAATGAAACTGGATTGCCATCAGTACTATTATTATTATTATTGGCATGAAATGCTTTGTCCTCATCGTCATCACTAGCAACAGGAGCAGAGTGCGCAGGTAACAGTTTCAACAGCATCTTCCTATTGCTTGTTAAACATTCATCTACATATTTCCATTTGTCTACTAGATTACTGAGTCGTATATAGTTGTACACCTTTCTAATCACCTTATGCAGGCGGTGACGATGTTCATTCAAAATGCTGTTATATGACCTAATCGAATCCTTGCTGGTAATAGTTAAAGTTGTAGGAGGAGGAGGAGGAGGAGGCGGAGTAATAGTAGTCGCCGTAGTAGTTTGCCGTCGTTGTCTCAATTGACGAGAAGAATATATCTCACCAACTAAACTGAATCTTCTGCTTCCTCTTCCTCTTCCTCCACTTTTCCTAACAGCATTCTCAGTTTCCGAACGATACGATGATCGACGCATCATCTGTGGGAAACAATGAAAAAAGTTAACGAACCAACTTGTATAAGCAAACACTGAGTAACACAGCAGAAACAAGTGACCATGAAAATTCATAATCACACACACACACACACCACACAATGCAGGTCGTACAAAATACCTCTACAAAAAGCATATAAAACACTAGAAGGCTTCAAAACCTTCATTTCATAGTTTAAAACACGTAGTTCAATTGTTTTACAAACTGACATCTTACAACACACTTTCATTCATCCTTGAATACACAGTGTGTAGAAAATACACCATTGTCATACTCGGAATGCTAACCAGCCATACTCACAGGTCCAGAGGTTCAATTCCTCATCCACGAATTCCCAAAGACCTCACCTACTTCTTTACTACCCGGTAGGCAGTAAGCCTGGAAAAGCCAGCAACAAAGATTTGACCGTGATGCAAGCAATCCCACCAACACCATAGCGACCAAAACTTTCAAAACAGCAGCACTAAATGAAATCTAATTCGAATACGTTCGCTTCTGCCTGTGTGTCTGCACCGCGACTAGCACATATTTCCCGGACAAAAAGGAGAACACCTTGCTCGACCAATCTTTTCGTCAAACACTTCATAATCAGAGGATATATTTACGAGAAAGTAAGTAATGATATGCGCCCACATCGTCACAACGAGCACACAACCAGTCATCCTCAAGACGACAAAAAAAAACAGTAAAATCAAGCCAACACTCAAACCGGGAAAGAAGTAGTGTTTGTTTGGTGTGAACGAATGTTTTATTGATAACTTTTTACATGACTTTTCGTAGGATGTTATAATTAGAGCAGAAAAAGTTGCAATATAGTAATAACAACAATCAAGAAACGCTTTCATCTTGACGTGAATATGGAAACTGTGATGTTGTCAGTTGCCACTTCATAATCCCATTCCTTGTCTTCAGTTTCCACAGTGTCCTTTACTGGCTGCTTGCCTTTCACCTTAAACAACAAAAATAGATAATAGAAATCAATCATAAATAGCAGTACACAACAAAAATCATTAAAAAGTAATGTTATCCTACCTTCTCTATTCTTCTATCTAAATAAATGCATAGATACAAGTGGTATTCACAATCACACGCGACCATAAGTCGACTTCTACTTTCTACACCTCCATATACAACATCAATGTGCCTACACTGAGATAACTTCTCAACCTGGTATTTTATTTCACCATGACGCACTTGTCTCATTTCCCTACCGGAGGATTCATTCCTGTTGGCTAATAAAAGTATGCTGTGCGTCGGTGGCACAGTGGTTAGGACTCTCGCCGACCATGCACATGGTCCGGGGTTCGATCCCCTGCCGGCGCACACCCGATATCTATGGTCGGCCTGAATTTGGGCTACCGATATCCATGCTGAAAATTCCACACTTGTACTGAAAATACGGTGTGGAATCAAGCTGTAAATCAAAAAAAAATATTTTAACTTGATTTATTAAACGCTAAGTGTTGCATACTGCTGAAAATCAACCAAGAAATACAATCATCATTAATGCATATCATTCTGCAACAATATTCGTCTACT
The DNA here is from genome assembly GCA_944472155.2 of Trichobilharzia szidati. Lineage (NCBI taxonomy): Eukaryota > Metazoa > Platyhelminthes > Trematoda > Strigeidida > Schistosomatidae > Trichobilharzia > Trichobilharzia szidati. The sequence goes on along the minus strand of OX235276.1, from coordinate 78,528,150 downwards.
ACTCAAGTTTACAGAGAGGAATCCCAGTATGAATAAAACTTCCATCATAAACAACAGGTATTCACCTTCCTAACCATAAAACCATTCAAAACCAAGTGTCATTGCGCGTCTCGTCGACAATCGAATCATTTTGAAATAGGAAAGAGGATTCACCCGAAACCTTATCCAAAAGAAACAAATGAAGCGTTCTCAACTCTACGCCGGGCCCCTCTCTCTTCCTTGATTTTCTAATTCTGGAGACCATCCTGACAGGAGTATCACGAGTAACCGTAATCACTGGTGATGAGTTCTTTATTACAGGGAAACTTATTCTATCAAAATTTGCAAAATAGTTTTACTCTTAAGCAGCTTAATAGAGTAAGACATACTCAATAGAACAAAGAAAACATTAATTTTATTATTTCCTTGAATCCCACTGAGTGGAACATACGACTTCAAGCGAGAAACATGGTATGCAAAATCTCAACCTTTTCACTAAAAAAACAATAGTCAGATATATACGTTTACACCTCCAACAAGCACATTGAAAAAGCAACGTATTGCTAAGAAAGTACTGAGAGGCCATGCCTTGTGACCTCAGTTCTTCTATCCAGAGAGAGAGAGAGAGAGAAGTACGCAGTTGCTTTCACAGCCACAATTTGACTCTCGTTCTTGCTTCACGAAGGTAAAGCGTAGCTAAACACAGTATCTTATCTGAAAGTGGTGCGCTTATACTATCCATTCAACAACCAAATACCACAATGCTATAACGCTGGAGGCAATCAACATGACACCAGTTACTAACCACCTACTCTCCGGCCAAAATATCCACTACAGTCATAGTCATTCAGGTCTCTGACTGCAGCACTCGGTGACAGTTCCAAACCTCAGAGAAGACGCAGTTCCCTCGAAACTGTAAATACACCTTGCTGACTGGTGAGTTCTAACAAGCAGATGACCTAGGTCGAAGCATCCCCGCCCATTGCTTCTAATTGTGGAATGAAAATTCACAGTGCACCATGATCGCTAGCCACCTAGCACGGTGGACACATTGCAAACTCCACTGATGCAATTCAGTCTGCGCTAACAAAGGACTACACACACGACACTAGTAACACGACACTAACTGGTAACCAAGACAATATAACGAGTGGAAAAAGAAAGACAACTTTGTGAAGGCGACATGGAATAACAGCTGTATAGCTAGGAGGATAAGGCGAGGGAAGGAACAGTTCACTACGGACACCTGAAGTTTGATGTACGAGAGAAGCATCGTGGGGCGAAAGATGAGCCAGCAATAAAGACACGAAAAATGGAAGGAGAAGAAACTGGATATAATCCACTGACCACTGAGCACCTTTGAATGAAAGTTTTGGGAAAGACAGGTGACACTTTCATCACATGCCGGAGATTGAGGCACAATACGCTGCGACAAAAAACTTAACACCACCTTATGAAATAATCACGTCGCTTGATATCCAGGCACAGGACAATGCTAATTAAACCAGTGAGAGATGGTAAGGGAAACACAACTACCAAAGAGAAGAAACAAATCAGATACTTAACGCATAACATAGGACTGCTCGTCAATCAACAACAACAACCTACTTTTCATCTGGACACATTACACATATGTATTTCAATTTTTTTCAAATTATACAAAATACCCACCGGCATATCACAAAGAATTACTTCTTGTGAGATTAAATGTCACCCACTACGAACGTAGCAACAGTTGCGCGCGTCGTGACGTTATCCCAGTCAAGCTATATTTCAGTGCACTTGGCGATTTCGATACAGATATAAACGAAATGTATTGGCAATCGGACTTGATATATTGTACACATTCAGTGAGTACATTTTTGGCTATATAAACACTATACCTAACTTACTTGACATAACTGACTGATACGCACATGCGAGACTGGCAGCCAACGAAACGGTCAACAGAGTCGTCTTGACAGTACAATGGTCATGGCGGACCTAATCCTTGACTCACTAACTATACAAAATATCAAAAACGAAACTGAAGCAATAAGAAAAAATACTCAAACGATGTTACAATTATTGAGGATAACGAATTATCGGAGTATACAGTTACCTCGAGGTAGTTTTGTGCCGACTCTCCACAAATTTACTAATATATTCCAAGCATCCACACCTGGTATATTCCAATGATTCTTCTTCACTGTAGATCTGCCAAAATCACTGCTTAGATTACTTTGAAAGGTGATGTTAGTATTCTGCAGCTTCCAAAACGTGCAGCGAAAAGTTACAGATTCAGGTTTATTGGTTGAGGATAGAAGGCTTGGAGCTTATTTTAATAAATATCTAGTAAATTTCTGTGCGCATCCAAACCCTTCTTGAGTGAATCAGTTGAGGTTGCTGGCACAACTTCTTCTAGGAGTTGGTTCCAAGAGTTCATGATGTGAGCGACCAGTTAAACACTGAAAAGAAGAACACAATGTAAGACCCAAAACCGCCTGTATTTTAGTTACTGCGCCATGAGGTGTACTGTCGATCGAGAGTACGCGCTTTCGAAAGCTCAGATAGCTTACTACGTTTATATCCGATTACTATACTACAGTGCATCCACGTCTTCATCTTCTACAATAAGCTGAACCGCTTCCACGGTCAAATATGAACTGCGTGGAATGAAACATCACAGTGGGACACTTGCAAAGTGCATTTCAAGCACAATCCGTCTTCAAAGAACGCGAAACGATCCCAAGCGTGCGTAACCACGCAAAGTATTGTAATAGAACACAAACAATTTTACAGGTCAAGCACGCAGAGTAGAGCGGAGAAGCAGAACACGACTTGAGAAAAAGCACTTTATAATTGACACTGAATTACACCAACAAAAGTCCAAAAATTATATACATGTAGGTACAATGAGCTAGGCTGTTTCAGTCCAGCGTCCACCGGTTTTTGAACTGACGCTTTCTTTCAGATTTGAACCACTACAGTATGCATTAAACAACCGCAAAGTAATGTTCAATTATTCAATAACAAATTAGTAACAAAATCAGTAAAATTGGGATTAGTTTATGTAAATACATAATATGGGTACATGAGTTAGTTTCATAGAAGTTCAGTTTGAGCTAATATAGAGGTCCTGCACTCGTAAAAACCAGCTAAACAAATAATATAAACAAAAACTTGTTTTAGAAAAGAGATTGACACAACTTTCCGACTGTAAGGAATGTTATTTTTCAACCTTTGACATAGCTGTATTCTAGAAAATCTACCAAACTGCTGCAAACACAAAGAGTCAGCACTCCTACGCTGTTTTCCCTAGATGGACTGAAGGCGTATACGGACTATCAGCTCCTTCATTGATGTCATCTATTATCTCGTTCACCTGCCACTCAAGTTCTCCCTCTAAAAGATATAGAAATATTCGTCTCATAGTTAGCATCAATTTCTGACCAGTCACTGGTATTCCATGCCTCACCTTATCACATTAACGGTGAGCCGCTCCATCTCAAGTGAACAGATGGTCGTATTCGCCAACTAACATTGTCATATTCCCTACTTTCGACACCTGCACTCCTGCTATTTTGCTGTAGTCATACATGCTGGCAGGTCGATACTGTTTGATCACAGCTCCCTCCTTCATATGAGTTATTGCACTAAACCCTCACAGAACATCCTCCTCCCAACCTAGGTACAACAACGGACGGAAAGGTTATTTAGCTATTCACAAAGTGGAAGTTGAAGTTTGAGATGTGTGATTTTTAGCAGGTGTTCAGCTGTCGTCTGAACTATGACCGAACGCATTCTAACGGTGTGACACAGATTCTTACTTATTAGTGAGGCCGCCACCCCACTGCACTATATTTCGCTAAACTCCGAGCTGGTGACAGTTGCGGTAATCGCAAGTATCATGATCAATTTACACAATGGCTCACCGAGATCTCATGGTGGAACTTAAGCGAGAGGCCACATAAGATGAGAAAGAAGGGTAGGCATATTCACACATTCAAAATATCACCAGAGATATGTCAATTAGTCTGCAATCATCATGCATAAAATAGTTGGTGCTTTACAACTATGTATACAAACGAACATCTATGCTGGAATCCTGGACACCACGATTTTAGCCACATACATGAAGATTAACAGGAGAAAGTCACAAATTGTTCGTTCACGGAGTGTAAAAGTTAGAAAGCCCATAGTTAAGGCTGTTTCACTTATAGTATTTTGACCATAATCAAGAAATAATATAGTTCCAGACGTCAAAATGTCGTAATGGAGCTCATGGCAACCTTATAATACTCAACTTCAGTCGATGAGGTTCAGGGGATTATGTGAGATTGGGCCAGTCACCAGTGAGAAGCCTTGATATATATATATACGTTAGCAAATGCAAACTCAGTAATAATACTTAACGCACGAAGAGGTATCCTTTGTTAATATTCATATTAGTATAGTTGCACTATTGTGATCCACGTTCACCGCCGTCAACTAGTTGGAGGAATAATAATAATAGTTTACTTTATTCCAATAACAGTACTTATAATACAGAATGGAATTCTCAGCATTTGTCACAATATTGCATCTGATTTACTCAAAATATATATAAAATTAAAACAAAATTAATCGGAGGAATTTGTCCACATTTACGACATAATTATTAGATATAATAGTAATAATAATAACAGTGAGTTTGTTTCAAACGGTATTGTCGATTCAGTTTGAAAACTTTAGCATGTTATAGATTATTGGGTCTAATGTTCTGCTGATATAGTATAGTAAGGGGAAATACAAAATTAACAGTTATAATACAGCTTAAAATTATGTCCACACTTATGAAAAAAATAAACAAAACGAAAAAATTGGGAGGATTATAAATATAAGAAATACAATAACAATAAAGAATGATGCCCTAAGGGTAAAGGAAATGTTTTATTTAGTAGTGCAAAAAAGGTTAGTTAGTTCATGTCTGACACTATTTTCGTCTTATAAAGTACGTTTCAAATATGGTATAGTGGAATTTTTATACTTAGACGTGGAGTGAGTGCTCAGAGTCCGACAAAATTCCTTTAGCAAATTTGTTGCATGACATCAAGTGCCTACCAGTGACAATGTCAACGATATAGCCCAATGGGATACCACTCGCCCTACTGACCAAGAGTCTTCAGAGTTCTACGAAGTATGACATAGTCCTTTTTAAGCAATGCAGGAAAGAATAAGGGTGAACAGTAAAGAAGAATAGGTAGAATACACGAGTTGATAAACTGTGAGAGGAGTGGTTGAGTTATGCCTGAATGCCTTAACTTCTCAATGTAAAAAGTCAAACGAAATATTCTTTTAGAAATCGCTAAGACATGAGAGGACCAGGATAGGTCAGAAGAGAGAATTAAACCAAGATACTTAACCTCAGACTTCGTTTCTATATCAGTATCATCAATTTTGCAAGGGTCATAGGAACCAACGGCTAGTAAGGAATATCGTTGTCACTGTCAGTGGTTCGAGCATAAAAGTGAGAGTCGTTTTATACCTTTTCCCACTGCTTGTTACTTGTCATAAGCTCAAAAACTGAACGGTTAAAGTGATGTGCAGATAAATAAACAGGTCCCTTATTTTCACTAGTGCTATTTTAACGACAGAAGACAAGGGCCGGGCAACAGATCGTTTATTGAGAAAGTCAAGAGGTATTTATAGATTTTTATGTACACTATTGTTAGCGGAGAAGTAACCCCTTCTGATTGGTTGTTTTCTTGATGCAGGTTATTCTGTCATTTATTTGTGGCTGTTTCTCAATAATCAAGCCATATATCTGCGAATCATATTTCCATGCGTATATCCACTGTGGTTGACTGGTGATTTTCTCAAGGTTAAGCTTTGTTATTGTTTTTCTCATGACCCTGATTCGGGACGTGAACGCTGACGTAAATTACTGTCCACAATTTTTGGCTTGCAGCCAGATCTCACCACACTATATTACCTAGTCAATGAGAGATTATATGCTTACGCAAAGCCGTTGTGTTGCAGCAACAAGGAGTTACGTCGCTAGGGCCATTTTGCAACAGTAGTGGCGCATACATTTATAACGAACGCACATTTTGTACTAATACTGATTCGCAAGTAGGCATATTTTTGTCTGCCATATTTGTTCGTAAACCTCATCGCACAAATATTTAAAGTCTAGTTTATTGAAGTGAAAAAGTGCTTGTAGCCTGAGTTATATTTAACATACACACTTTTGCTCCCAGTATGTCCAAGCGTGCTCAGTTTCTTGTCAAGGTGCTACCCCATTGGCCATACACAAGTTCGCCAGACATCTTACAAGTCAGCATATCCAACAGGTTCTAATCCTTCAAGCCACTTCTCTCTGAAATGTCACAATCCTTCTAACTAATTACTTTTATACTCTATTTTGTCTCAACTCTATAGGCCTTTAATAAAGCTGAAATTTAGCGTTCGAAAACTTGGGGGCATAGCACTCACTAAAAAATATGTTGTTTGTCGATTGGTCATAACTATGATCAGAAAATGGAACGAAGTTTTGGTTGTCGCTCAACTTCAACGGTGACCTTCGTGAAAGATTTAGCAATTAACATTTATAAGAATCTGTTCCGATTGCTTGTACTATAACTCAACAATTTGAACTTTTGAAAAAGCGATAATCTATGCTAATTCACAATTGTAATTTGTAACATAATTGATCGTGGCTGTAAAAGTGGCATGCATTTCATGTAAGCTTACCCATTTATACGAAATACATATTATTATTATGAAGCTAATAGCAAGAAATCAACATTGATTTAGGAATCCTGGTCAGAGATTGCCAAGTTCTAAAATTAGATTCATACTGAATTGAGAGTGTATGAAGCAAAACGCCTAACAAGATAGGCAGCAAGCGGCACTCATGTTTATGTATAAAGGCTGTCGAGTAGCTCCGACTCGAAATGAACTCCTCTGTCAGTTGTTGCTGTCATAGGTACCCAGAACGCAGCAACCCAGTTTTGAAGAAAAACTTCCACTGTCGTTTCCACCGTTACGTCAGTAAGTTGTGCACCTGACAGGAATCTGGCAAGCCTGACGATACGTGTGAACAAGTAACACCCGAAGTGAACTGTGCTCAATGCAGACTAATAATAATAATCATAGCTTATATTTTCTTATAAACGGGTTTTTACGAGAAATGTATGCCACTTTTACGGGCACTTCACTACCTCACACGGCTAAAATTATGTGTCGGGACTGTAATATGCCTGATGTAGTCTGGCAACCACTTTGCTCATCAAAAGGGCATGATAAATTTTTGAACATAATAGAATCAAAAGGCTGGCAGTAACACGTAAAGCATCCTATCAAGCTATCTAAGATTTTAGATCTAGTTTTCACTAATGGTATCATCCCCACTACCCTTCAAGTAGGCAAAGAGTTTCCTGTCAGCGACCACAGAGTATCATTTGATACATTCAATATTTACACCAGCATGAGTTCAAAAATAAGTACCTACAAAGTATTGCTCGGAGGCGACAGACACGCTCAAGGAGATGACCTGAAACCATGCCTACGCACTCTAGACTGGGGGCAATACCTTACATCCAGCTCGGCTATAGAGACAAACAACTTACTCTATGAGAACCTAGGATTTGCACATGACTTCATCGCTCCAGCAAGACTAGTGAAAATGGGGCCTAAACAGCCCGACTTCATCGTCGTAAACATTCGACACCCTAGGGATACGATGGAATCAAGTATGAAGTTAGGACTTTGTACATAATCGTTCGAGCATAAACTCTTTTGGCCCTACATTGTGAAATACAAGAGGGATGTTGCACAAGAAGAGGATGCTCAGAGTCCAGACACTCTGTCAGAAGTTTAGCAGCAGTAGATCAACTCCCACATATGCTAACAGTGGGTCAAATTGGAACTAAATGAAAACGGTTGTTTACAATCAGCTTGAGATCGTCAACCACTAATGTGACCTTTTGAAGTTAAACTCATTGGTGGGCCGGTTCAAAGTTCATATCTTAATTTGTGATCAGCATTCCCCCAAGTTTGGCGGTATGAGAACGAAGTTGTTGAACAGGCGTGGACATAACTCTCAAATGATGCTGAAGATGGTTGAAAAACAGTGTCAACGAGCGGTCAACCTTGGCAAAGATACGACCTTCATCTGTTGTGGAAATAACAGATCGGCATCCATTATCGTTGACGTTAAACACACTGCATCGTTCACAGCAGAATTAGCCTTCAGAATTATGGTAATGTGTGAAATCTTGCAGACTCAAACACAAAAAATGCTGACTACGCCACGGCATAGGACACAAACATGGTTATTGTAAGCTGATTCAGTAGTCAAAGTCCAGAAGTTGATCTCGTTGACTCTCCATGTCAAAGTGTTTGAGCGTCACAACCGCTTATTACACCAACTCTTCTGCTCCAAGCAAATGCACTCAGCCGAAAAGCAACTCACAATTGACACATCTGCAAATAAACTTATCACCTTGGTTCGCGGACCGATGTCACAACCATTTTTTCTCACACAAAAACCCATCCTGTGTGCCTCTTAACAGATTGTGCAGACTGAAGATTAGAAGAAACCATTGTAACAATTCCAGCAACTAATTCACCAGTCAGCCCCTATATTATTGACTGAGGAAGTGAATGATTCCATGAATATTTGTGCCGACTTTTACAGTCTCGAATGCAAAACTAGGAGGGACAATTATCCTCGACCAGCTCCAAATGACATATTTTGTGTTCCGAATGATGGAAGAGTTTTCATCGGTTGTGATTTCGCTGGTGCGTACTTGCAGGTCAGGGTTTCAGGGGAGTTCCAGCATCCACTAACCATGAATTCGCTTCGGGGACTATTTTAATGCAACACGCGGAGTTTCCGCATTAGGACTCCAACCACCTCCCAGAAATTAGTGAATACTACCTCAGCTGATATTCCTGGAGTTGCTATTTATTTAGGCGATACAGTGATAGCCGCAGCTTCCTCGAAAGACCTAAGGGAAAGAGTACGAAATGTGCTGCAGAAAGTGCATGACAGTGAACTACAGCTAAGAACAGAAGGCTATAGACCTTCAAGTATTTGGGGTTTACATATGACGCCGATGGAAAATGGCCTCATTTCGGGTACACAAAAGCGATTCAGTGAATGTCGTTACCGCAAAATGTACCAGTGCTTCATATTCTGATTGGAATGATTAAGTGTTATTCAGCTTTTCTGCCATCACTTCATACAGAGCACGAATTACCGAAATGCCTGTTACATCATTGTCGTCCTTGAGTTTGGCACAGAATAGGAGATGAAGCCATACAGCTAAGCAAGGGTGTCAAGGAACTTAGCCCTAAGTTCCTATTGTAACGTAGGCGATTGGAACCGATAATGACTGAGTATTTCGTTTCAACTTTTAATCCAAAACACCAGTATCCTGGAACGAATTTTTATTGTTTGGCAATTAAAGCGAGACAAAATACAATGTCTACAAACAAATGTTTAGTACAAATGAAGTTATAAAGTACTTTTATTCGTATTTAAATCCAGTCTTCCTTCAACTTGCAAGCGATCGAACCATTCGCGCCTTCGAGTTGCCCACCAATGGCTGCCAGTTCCAATAAACAAACGTTCAATATTCACGTCCATTGACAAAGGGTATCCATGAATCAGAGCTTACCTTCAGAAATTATGATCCTCAACCACACACTATAGCTGCTGCAGTCGTTTCAAAAACAGAGTTCAGTTCCATACTACCTTATGGATTTTCTGATTAAGCTCAAAAGGCTGTTATCCGCATTTTATGCTTATTACATGCGGAAGATACGTGTTACACGTAAACACAGGAAGAGGTTCCTGCGTTAGTCTATGTAGTTCGAAGGTTCTACGAAATAACATATGGCATGAGATGTGCATTACTGTTTGATGTTAAGCTCATACATTCTATATTTGGATCAAAGAAGGCATTCCAGTTCATAATAATTTATATTTCGTATAAACAGGTATGTTTACAAGAAATGCATGCCATTTTTACAGGCACGATCAGTTGTGTTATAAATTACAGTCGCGAAGTATTATAGATTAATACTTTTTCAAAAGTTTAAATTGTTCGATTATTGTACAAGCAATCAGAAGAAGCTTGTATAAATGTTGAATAGTAAACCCTTCACTAAGGTCACCATCAAAGTTGAACACCAACCGAGACTTCGTTCCGTTTCCCGCTGATAGTTACAGTCAACCAGTGAACAGCGTATATTTGGGTAAGTGCTATGCCGGCACTTGATTAAAAGCTACTTCAGGAATATAAGAACATCCTGGGAAACACAACAGTAAATGTCCACTTAAACATGCGAAGTAGTATTATTACATCCATAGGTAATTTTCAGTCCATACGCAGCCAGGAACCAGAATAATGGGGAATTAATCCATATAAAATGACAGTTGCGGTATGCAAGGAGCTGGGAATTATCATCACGCGAGTCAGCGGGATTTCAAATGCAACCATCAGCGTGTGTTCATTATTTCTTAAATCATCTAAGGAACTGAGGCCTTCAGATGGTTGACGAATTTTAGATCTCACTCTCTTAACGGTACTTATACGTTTGACAGACTTAACCATTACAGAAACAAGAATTCTCACAGTTTCCGAAAAATGTCTTGAGGATATAAAAAGTTTTTTGCATTATCGAAGTATCAAAAACTACGATAAACAGCTACATATTACAAAATAAAAAGTCAGACTTTCCCTTAATAGCACAACCTGGGGATAAAATCCTTAGTTCCGCGTGGTTAGGAAGGGTATCAGCAGATTCCGGGATGAAGATTCCACAAGTGAATACTATGTATACTTCCAGGTGACACAATACAATCCTTGTTAAGGATGGACATGTGGATAATGTAAGGAACGCGGCTAATTTCCAAGAGAATAAGGAAAGATGATTCACTCAGAAACATTACACCTGTAGCCCAACTGTTCGAACTTTATCTGTGCCTGTTAATTACTATAACGGTAATGAGCTCGAATGATACGGTAATACGCCCGTTTATCCGTTGAACATTCCGATTCACTGAGCCACACAAATATCAGAAGACAAAGCCTGGCTTGTGGCTGCAAGATATTGTGTTATACATCTATAAGGGAAAAACACATTTGTGTGTTTAATTTATCACAATGCAATTGGTTCACAACCGTGGGAATGGACTGTTCTTACTCCCTGGAAATGTCGATTCTGATCGGTTGGTGATTCGACAAAGACCAAGGTGAGACAAAATACGACAAATTGATCACACACCAAATTACAATATGCGTGAGAAATGATAGATCCACATAGTAACTCCACGAAAAGACAAATCACACGATTCGTGAGTGATGATCATATACCATTTTATGCTAGGTCCTACCACTTATATCCTGCCCACGACAACCTCGTCTTTCACCCAACTAATAAACGGATGATATAATCATTTTGTCTGTTGTATCATGTATTTAACAAAATGGAGTTTCGGCAGTTTATATGAACGCAATTCAGTTAGCACCTGCTGGCTACTTCAATCAACCAGCTGTCCACGATCTGTCTTGTTTGGACTCCAATAATACAGTTGAAGATATATATATATATTATTATTAAGATGTTCTAACCGAAGTCAACCTCATAGAAGAAATCCCTTGTATACCTACAAAATAGTAAGTGGACTAAAGTGTTTTGTGACCAGAAAAAACACCTGTACGGATATCACAATTATAGAAATATTAAATTCAGTCTTAGTGGATTTGGTGATTTACCAGATATGGCCAAGAAACTGACTAGAACTCATGCCATAGTAACTCCACTCAAAAAGTAGCAGGTCTATCGGTCTCAAAAGCTCCCTAATCAATATAAAGGAGAGAATCACCAAGAATGATTCCATGACATATCTAGAAAACACCAACTTGCTGTCCAGGGCCCAACACGGCTTCCGGAGAAGCCTTTCATACCCGGCAAGTTTCACAGCAAGAGAAAGCTGAGTCAGGCCGAGAGTAGGATACAGACAGTAAAACCAACTCAAATGGAGTGACACAAGGCACAGAACCCGTCCTATTTATCTTTACATTGTACGTCAACGAATTACCCGGGCTGGTTGAATTTCCAGTGGTTCTCTATGCACATGACCTAAAAATTTGGAAGGATATAAGGGGTGATAATACCATGCTTTCGTTGTGAGGAGATCCCAACAAATTTTTATATTGGTTCAAAAAAATGGTAGCCAGTGAACCATATAAATCGTACTAGCATGCTCCAGCTCACACGAATTAGAGAAGTTAACGCTCCCATAATTACAGACTCATGTGGATTTAAGTGTCTTACTAAATCATGACTTAAAAATTGTAGCATACTTTAGCGTTGCGAAAGCCCGAATTTTCAAACCATTATGGAAAGAATACGGAGTTTACTAGAAGTACCAGTCATATGTTCACCTCATTACGTATATAACTGGTGTGGTGAAAACTGAAACATTACCTATAGGCTGCCAATACTTGTCCCGAGAGGGATTCATATGTTCTAGAAAGGGTTCGAAAGAAGGCAACGCGTACGATTCTCAGTAGGATAAATTGATTACACAAACGATTCCCTAACAGTTTGAGTCTCTTCACCTAGTCATATAATAGGATGAGAGATCTCACAGTATTATTATTTAATATTGTTCCCATTGAGCGACTTTATTGCATATCCCCTCAATGACGTTTGTCTCGATGTTGCTATTGGTTTCAAGTGGCCTTGGTTTCGGGGCGAGATTTAACTGATATAATATTGTGATTTCATAGACATATCTCAGTCTCATACGTGAAAGAAAGTTATTATCCTGTAATAAGGAAAAGTTGTTCAGAAGGTAAGGAGGACGTTATTTTTCAGTTTATTTGTGTACATACTATTGTGCACCGAGTTGCATTGAGTTCTTGGTGCAACTGTATGTATGTATGTATGTATGTATGTAACTAATCTTAACAAAATCAATACAGTTCAAGCCAAAAAGAAACCAGAATCACGTCAAATGCAGCTACCTAGATCAAACGGCTGATTTGTTCCGTTTGATAATTTTTTTAAAATATTGCATAAAATATCATTCTCAGACAGTAAGGAGATACAGTTCTCATCGGAAGGCTCTTACAATCTTCGTAACCAAACGTGCACAGTATCTAGGAAAAACTGCAAGACAACACTCCGTGCAAACTTCTTCATAGTCATGTACTCTAAGATCTGGAACAGTTTACCCCTAGAAATAAGGACCTGTCACTCTATCATAACCTTCAAACGCTTGCTATATGAACTGCTTCATCCTAATGACTATGCCAATCACACCGCACCACTTATTTCTAAAACGCATGAGCTATTAGAACACTATAACGCCTAGACTCATTACTAAATATTATGACACTAAATAAACTCTAAGACTTCGCAAAAATACATGAAAGAACAACTAGATTATAGGTAGTGTTTACTATACAATGATATACATTTATAAACATTTATATATACATAAAATATTAACGTCCTGTCCATGTTTACATACTTTCTCTTTCTGTTATTATATCCTGAGCCTGCACTTCTATATATCTCCTGGTCGAGGTCGAACAACCCATCATCTAAACTGAAATGACCATTTAAGTAAATTCAAACTCAAATTCCATAAACGATCCGTTGCAACCACTTGAAAACGCTGGCCAACATTCTGTACAAGGAGTATTCTTGATCTGATATAAAGAAACAACTGGTTTTCAAACAGTTTTCAATGTATTACTCAACTTACATGTACAGTCTGCCATGCTGACGCAAATGGCGCAAATGGATAGTTCTAGAATTGACCCCATTTGATGCAGTAAAACAATCTAACATTACCTTATCTAATTTTCGTATCAAAGATCAAATTTCTTTCCTATTATAAAACTACGATAAGACTGCTGACAAAAATGGAATAAATACATTATTGACTCAAAATAATACATCAATAAACTTTATCTCACGGATGCTGTTCACAACAAAGTTTTATAGGAGAATTGACTTCAAGCTTTATTTTTCCCAGATATTTGTATCACATTCATCTGAAGTCTGGGTTTTTTGTTAATGCGAAGACAATATTTCTATATCTCTTTATGTGTTACACAGACAGACTATTTTACAGACTGTTCTGACTGACTCTAATGTTAGATTGAACAAACAAACTGTAATTTATATAATAACTTATCGATGCCTGTACAATTGGTATGTTCCTGCATAAACAGGAATAAATATATATAGTTTTGCATTCGAGACTGTAAAAAGTCGGCACAAATATTCATGGAATCATTCACTTCCTCAGTCAATAATATAGGGGCTGACTGGTGAATTAGTTGCTGGAATTGTTACAATGGTTTCTTCTAATCTTCAGTCTGCACAATCTGTTAAGAGGCACACAGGATGGGTTTTTGTGTGAGAAAAAATGGTTGTGACATCGGTCCGCGAACCAAGGTGATAAGTTTATTTGCAGATGTGTCAATTGTGAGTTGCTTTTCGGCTGAGTGCATTTGCTTGGAGCAGAAGAGTTGGTGTAATAAGCGGTTGTGACGCTCAAACACTTTGACATGGAGAGTCAACGAGATCAACTTCTGGACTTTGACTACTGAATCAGCTTACAATAACCATGTTTGTGTCCTATGCCGTGGCGTAGTCAGCATTTTTTGTGTTTGAGTCTGCAAGATTTCACACATTACCATAATTCTGAAGGCTAATTCTGCTGTGAACGATGCAGTGTGTTTAACGTCAACGATAATGGATGCCGATTTGTTATTTCCACAACAGATGAAGGTTGTATCTTTGCCAAGGTTGACCGCTCGTTGACACTGTTTTTCAACCATCTTCAGCATCATTTGAGAGTTATGTCCACGCCTGTTCAACAACTTCGTTCTCATACCGCCAAACTTGGGGGAATGCTGATCACAAATTAAGATATGAACTTTGAACCGGCCCACCAATGAGTTTAACTTCAAAAGGTCACATTAGTGGTTGACGATCTCAAGCTGATTGTAAACAACCGTTTTCATTTAGTTCCAATTTGACCCACTGTTAGCATATGTGGGAGTTGATCTACTGCTGCTAAACTTCTGACAGAGTGTCTGGACTCTGAGCATCCTCTTCTTGTGCAACATCCCTCTTGTATTTCACAATGTAGGGCCAAAAGAGTTTATGCTCGAACGATTATGTACAAAGTCCTAACTTCATACTTGATTCCATCGTATCCCTAGGGTGTCGAATGTTTACGACGATGAAGTCGGGCTGTTTAGGCCCCATTTTCACTAGTCTTGCTGGAGCGATGAAGTCATGTGCAAATCCTAGGTTCTCATAGAGTAAGTTGTTTGTCTCTATAGCCGAGCTGGATGTAAGGTATTGCCCCCAGTCTAGAGTGCGTAGGCATGGTTTCAGGTCATCTCCTTGAGCGTGTCTGTCGCCTCCGAGCAATACTTTGTAGGTACTTATTTTTGAACTCATGCTGGTGTAAATATTGAATGTATCAAATGATACTCTGTGGTCGCTGACAGGAAACTCTTTGCCTACTTGAAGGGTAGTGGGGATGATACCATTAGTGAAAACTAGATCTAAAATCTTAGATAGCTTGATAGGATGCTTTACGTGTTACTGCCAGCCTTTTGATTCTATTATGTTCAAAAATTTATCATGCCCTTTTGATGAGCAAAGTGGTTGCCAGACTACATCAGGCATATTACAGTCCCGACACATAATTTTAGCCGTGTGAGGTAGTGAAGTGCCCGTAAAAGTGGCATACATTTCTCGTAAAAACCCGTTTATAAGAAAATATAAGCTATGATTATTATTATTAGTCTGCATTGAGCACAGTTCACTTCGGGTGTTACTTGTTCACACGTATCGTCAGGCTTGCCAGATTCCTGTCAGGTGCACAACTTACTGACGTAACGGTGGAAACGACAGTGGAAGTTTTTCTTCAAAACTGGGTTGCTGCGTTCTGGGTACCTATGACAGCAACAACTGACAGAGGAGTTCATTTCGAGTCGGAGCTACTCGACAGCCTTTATACATAAACATGAGTGCCGCTTGCTGCCTATCTTGTTAGGCGTTTTGCTTCATACACTCTCAATTCAGTATGAATCTAATTTTAGAACTTGGCAATCTCTGACCAGGATTCCTAAATCAATGTTGATTTCTTGCTATTAGCTTCATAATAATAATATGTATTTCGTATAAATGGGTAAGCTTACATGAAATGCATGCCACTTTTACAGCCACGATCAATTATGTTACAAATTACAATTGTGAATTAGCATAGATTATCGCTTTTTCAAAAGTTCAAATTGTTGAGTTATAGTACAAGCAATCGGAACAGATTCTTATAAATGTTAATTGCTAAATCTTTCACGAAGGTCACCGTTGAAGTTGAGCGACAACCAAAACTTCGTTCCATTTTCTGATAATAGTTATGACCAATCGACAAACAACATATTTTTCAGTGAGTGCTATGCCCCCAAGTTTTCGAACGCTAAATTTCAGCTTTATTAAAGGCCTATAGAGTTGAGACAAAATAGAGTATAAAAGCAATTAGTTAGAAGGATTGTGACATTTCAGAGAGAAGTGGCTTGAAGGATTAGAACCTGTTGGATATGCTGACTTGTAAGATGTCTGGCGAACTTGTGTATGGCCAATGGGGTAGCACCTTGACAAGAAACTGAGCACGCTTGGACATACTGGGAGCAAAAGTGTGTATGTTAAATATAACTCAGGCTACAAGCACTTTTTCACTTCAATAAACTAGACTTTAAATATTTGTGCGATGAGGTTTACGAACAAATATGGCAGACAAAAATATGCCTACTTGCGAATCAGTATTAGTACAAAATGTGCGTTCGTTATAAATGTATGCACCACTACTGTTGCAAAATGGCCCTAGCGACGTAACTCCTTGTTGCTGCAACACAACGGCTTTGCGTAAGCATATAATCTCTCATTGACTAGGTAATATAGTGTGGTGAGATCTGGCTGCAAGCCAAAAATTGTGGACAGTAATTTACGTCAGCGTTCACGTCCCGAATCAGGGTCATGAGAAAAACAATAACAAAGCCTTACTGTCAATGGAAGTGAACATTGAACATTTGTTTTATTGGAACTGGCAACCATTGGCGGGCAATTGAAGACGCGAATGGAACGATCGCTTGCAAGTTGAAGGAAGACTGGATTTAAATACGAATAAAAGTACTTTATAACTTCATTTGTACTTAACATTTGTTTGCAGACTTTGTAGTTTTCTTCACTTTAATTGTCAAACAATATAATTTCGTTCAAGGAATACTGGTGTTTTGGATTTAAAGTTGAAGGAAATACATAGTGTTTATCGGTTCAATCGCTTAAGTCTTCATTACAATAGGAACTTAGGGCTATGTTCTTTGACAGTTTTTATTCGTTTGTTCGCCTTCGGGAACAGTTTTTATTCTTCTGTTCAACTTCTGGATTGCCATCTGGGGCAGTTTTTATTCTTCTCCAAGTCTTCGTGGGCGCCTTCTGTAAATCGTCTGGGTGTACTTACTAGATCTGCAGCCAGCTTCTCTTTGGACAGGGATTATCAACGCAATTTGGATTCTTTGGTGACGTTGGATAATGCCTGGGTCAAGAAAGGGACATGGCACAATGGAAGCAGACAAAAAAGTAAGTCACGATGAGTTGCCTGTTAATCGTAATGATATGTATGATGCTCAGCATGTTAAGTTTGATGTTCACGCTTCACCGTTAAGTGACAGTAAGGGTTTAAGATTGCCTAAGTTTGAACCGCGATACTTCGATGGAAACCCAGCCGACTACCCACAGATCATCAAAGAGTTTGAGGTCATGCTGAGTGGTTTTGTATTGAATGATGAAATGAAGTTAATGTATTTGTTGAGATATTGCACTGGTGTAGCTGCAAGAGCCATACAGTGCTGTAAGTTTATGCCTCCGAACGAAGGATATGATGAGGCCATGAAGATACTCCGTCAGAGGTTTGGGAGGCCATTTATGATATCCCGCAGTATTTTCGAGACAGTGAAAGGTAACGGATCCCAGTTAAACGATAATGCAGAGGAACTTGCAGAGTTCTTGGATAATTTGATGGTATATAGAAATACACTCATGTCTTTTAACTGCGTAGATGAATTGAACTCAAGTTCCGTGCTTGAGACTGCTGCCAAGAGATTACCTGTCCGTCTACAAAGGAAGTTCATAAAGGTTTGTTCACGTCTAGAGGAGGAAGGTTTAGAGCCCAGGTTGGATGACCTTGTGAGCCTGGTGAAAGACAGTGTCAACCAAGCTTTGAGCAAGTTTGCTAGTATACTGCATCCCTCCCCTGGAATAGAGAAATCAGAGAGCAAAATGCAATCATTTATGACGAAGGGGTCTCAGCGTAGTGGATATCGAGAAAGCTGTATGGTTTCTAGTAAACCTAATGATTGTGACAACTTTAGTGGGACGTCCCCAACGGATATGTTACAAGCTGCAAGGCAAACACGGTTGTGCTTCGTTCGTTTGCAAGAAGTGCATACAAAGGTGGACTGTGAAGCAATGAGCAAGTTTAGTGGTAAGCTAAACATGAAGTCAGCGTCATGGTGTTCTGACTCCGAATCGTATGACGATAATGGTGCGGTGAAGAAGCCTGTAGTCGTAACTGATAATCCATTGTTGAAAAGAGTGTCTCAGACGACACCGCAGTTTGTGCATAAGAAGAGGGTTACAGTTTCAATGTCCAGTTCTGACTCCACAAGTTTACAAGGTATTACTAGTCAGAGTAAAGGTATAAAACCTCTATGGATTCTTGAGGAAGTACCCAGGTCATCTACGGCTGTTATTAAAGAGTATGAAAATTATGAAGTCGATCATACAGTCGGCGGTAAAGTGGGTATTTGTGACAATGGTCACGATAGTTCACATTTGTCTGTGGCTGAGCATAATGAGATTAGCGGAATGCCTACTACTACTGAGTTGACTAAAGGTTCTGTACAACTTGAACGTAAAGTAGAATTAAAGGCAGATGCGGTTGCTGCAGATATGGATACTCGTGAGGCCGTCAGTGTAAGTGATCCGAGTGTAGCCCAACTATCGACAGATGTTAAAACTGAACTGGAGCCAATAATAAAAGATAGCAGTAGTGATAATCCTGTGGTTAGACAACCTCCTAAAGATCTAACAACAACAGCTTCTGATACACCGCTAAGTTCATCAACTGGTGTCAGCCAGTCGTCGTTGGTGTCGTCATATGCAGTAAAAGAGTCGTCCATGAACCCACGTGTCTTATTCAGTGATTATGCTAGTGTCGGTCCGTTCGAAGGGACGAAAGTCAATGGCCAGTTTAGTGACGATAAGCCAACTGTGTACAGGGTGGTAACTGTTAGACTGACTTGCACGAATAAAGGCATTTCAGGTTTCAAACTACTATTTGAATGTTATTATCTTTGGTGCAAATTACTGTGTACATTCGCTTGGTTGGTCAGATACGTCGTATGTTTGGGGCGTTGATAAGGCATATCCCCTGTTTGAAGTGGCGCCTCCAGCTTTACCTTGAGGACATTTGCGCGGTCTAGTTGATTTGAGTATGGCTGATTCGTTTCGTTTGATCTAGGTATCTGCATTTGACGTGATCCCGGTTTCTGTTTGGCTTGAACTGTATTGATTTTGTTAAGGATAGTTGTCAAAAGCTGCCTCTAGGCCTGAAGGCAGTTATGGTGCAGGAGGATGCTTGAGAATGTGTTTCATGTGAAAATTATAGGGTGCACCTAAAATCCTCCTGTTTGTGGCGTCTCAGTGATTTCTGTAGAGCTTCGTTTCTTCACTTGTGTCCATTTTTGTCGTTCACGAGTGTTTCAGTAAATGTTTATGGCTGTAATCAGGAACTTTCCAAAACGGTAACTGTGGTAAGGAATTTATATTTTTTCCGCTATAGTTTCCAAATCAATGTCTCTTTTAGGTTACTTGCTGTACTCTGTTGGCTATTCGTGAATTTTTTTATTGAAAAGCTTCTTTTTTCATTTACAGTGGTACCGAATAGACGCATTGGCACTTGGAGACAATGGCAACCAAGCTGCCCTTCCTATATCAGTGGATATCAAAAAACTCTTTGACGGAATTATGTTTAGTCACCGGTATACCAGTTGGGTTCAAGTAGAAGATGCTCTAAGTCAGCTGGAATCAGTAATATATGTATATATGTATGACAGAGTATTCCTAGGCAACTCATACACATTATGTAATCAAAAAGTGCATACGGGACCATGAATCTCAGGAGTTGAAGTACAAATTAGTAGTCTTTCGTTGTACATATGGCATGAAGCGGAAAACTAGAGGTTCAGGTTTACGCGTCAAACCGTAAGAAGTCTATTATTTATTTCTGCAGTGCAAAATACACCGGTTGCCAATCTGGCTTTCGTATACGCTACAAGGAGGACGAGTTTATCATTTCTTCCGCGAAAACAGTTCACAATCACAAATGTGAAAAAAGTCTTATGATAGGTGATCCATATTTTAGACGCCTGTCCGGGGATGAAAAGGAGAATATTGCACCAGTTGTGAAGACTACATCTGAGGTTGCTGATGTTTTGGAATATGCTGAAGAGAATTTTAATAAAATTTTGACGAGCACAGATGTGTATAATTTACGTAAGGATATGAGACCAGGTGATTGAAGTATTTTAAAGTTATTTTTGAAGCCATGCCTTTGAGATCAGATTTTATGCGCATAATAAGGCAAAGCGGTCAGGTGGTTGAATACGTGGATTCGAATACAGGGGTAACCAGCAGAATTTGCTTCGCCCTGGAATCAAAGGTTCAGTTATATCGGAAATATGGAGAGGTGGTGTGTATTGACTCAACATACAATACCAATAAGGACGGGTAGGTTATACGTGAAACGGTTGACAAATCTTAATCAGATATTCTCTGTTTCAGTTGGTGGTAACAGACAATATGGGTCATGGCAGGCCTGTTTTTCGGCATGGACGAGACGAGAGAGGTCATGTGATGTAGCTTGGATATTGGAACAATTCCAAAGAATAATGCAGGATACGTCCATTACAGAAACTTTCGTAATGGATTCGGCCAACTGTGAGATATCCGCCGTGCGTAATAGTCAAATTCAGGCGAAAATCGTCATCTATGCGTTTCATGTATGCCGGGCTTTCAGCAGGAAGGTGAGGTGAATGTAATTAATACTTGATGCATTTAGACTCGAAATCCTTTTGTTCGCAGGTTTTTATATCGTCTTGTTAAAGCTGCCACACCTGAAAGGTAAATGCATTGATTTCTAACCGTTTAGATTTCATCACTACCTTAGTGTCATTAGGATGGTCGATCGGAGGGTGTGGAATTATGTCAGGCATTACTGGGTGCCTAAGAAGGAGACGTGGGCTGCGGCATATATGCCGAATACTCTGTTGCTGTTTAATAGTACCAACAATAGAGATGAAAGCTCTCACAGTCACCTAAAACGATATCTCCATAGAAGAGATCTCCTACACGTATGCATGTACAAGACGTATAAATGGTGTGTACGCACAGAGAAGCGTCGTAGTGTTGAAGTCATCGTCGAAAGTTGTCGGATTCATAAGTACCACGCACCGGAACCAGTTATGCCGATATTAGGAAACTTCACTCCTTATGCCGCTAAGTTAATTGCCAAGGACTATGGCCGTAATAGTCGGATGAACATAGAGTTATATACTGATGATATGGCTATCATAAATGACGGCATATACCTGCACCAAGTGGATTGTACCAATTCTACTTGTACCTGCAGAATATTTAGGGCACAGAGACTACCTTGCCGGCATATGCCGCTATGTCACACTCAAATTCCTCAGTTTACAGGTAAATCAAACTTTTACTAATATTTCAATTAATATTTTTAGTTGACAAAGTAATTCGCCTGTGTCGCAGATGGTTTTGGCAGGATCCGTTGCTACCAAGTCGTGTGCCGTGTGAAGGTTCAGTGAAGAAACCCTGCATGGAGATACTGCAACTTCGCAGGCAATTGAACAGAAGCTTCGCAGTTATGCAGGATAATTATAGTAATGAATATACTATTAGTGCACTGCGAGCAACTCTGAATTACTTTGAGAATTTTCTTGTATAATAATGGAAGATGTACATAAATTTTGTGTCAATAAATGCAAATATACCCTAACTTCTAAACTGCATACGCCTTATGTTTTACCGTTTCATGTGACAGAAGTCTAATAGTCATTTGCAAATATAGTAGAAAGCATTTTCTAGAGAGCAAGTAAAAGTGAGTACTAGGCGGAATCTTCAGTACTTAGTATGAGAAGTAAGGTGAACGTTTTTTTCTTGTAAGTACGCAATGAAAAGATAATGACGAGTTTTTGTAACTAGCATTGTATTTACTATGTAGGTAATGTTATTACATGCATACATTGCTATCACGTGTCTAGTTTGGCGTATCGCCGCATGAGTAACACCAATTGTAGCGTTTTCCAGTCAGTAGAATTTCGAGTTTTCGTACGTCAAACTTCGCGGAAGGTAGATGAAATTAAAGGCTGCTTCTAGACGATCCGTACAACGGCACCTTAGGCAATGTCTACAAAGACAAAATAAGATAATTAGAAGATACGTTAAAATGCATAGGTAAATAAGTTAAGTACAGTTTTGGAATAAGGGAGATTAGTAGTATTATGACAAGGTCTTCAACTCATTTCATTTCTTTCGACTGCTACCATTTCTTGCGTCAGCGTTACTTACTTATAGTTCACTGTAACTTCTTCGTTGCACCCTATTTACACAGTGCAAGGAAATGAGAAAATGAGTGCAATACTTAGGATACAGCAATAATAAGGGTATAAGCAGATTAACACTGCAGTGAGGTGCAACAGTAATAATAATTTGCTTTGTTCGAAAACAGTATTAATGTTTCAGTGTTGAATTCGCAGCATCTCGTACATTATTGTATCTCATTTTATGAAGTAATAACATCTCCAAGGTATTTCATGTTACACTTAGTTTATGTTTCAGTGCACTCTGTGATACAAACATCTTGTGAATGATACATGAGTATTTCAGTTGTGCGTACTACTGTATTTAGAACACAAGATATAGATAGGTTTTTCGAACACATAAACTCGAAGGTTGAAGCAATTCAATTCACTTATGAATTGGAAAATCAGGAAGGGGAGCTCCCAATGTTAGATTGCAACGTAAAGAGGAAAGAAGATGGGAAGTTAAACACTAGTGTTTACAGGAAACCCACACACTCAAACAGATATTTGGACTTCCAATCATCACATCCTATGTCAGTAAAAATAGGATAGGTGAAATGTTTAAATGACAGAGCACAAAAATTAAGTAGTACCAAAGAAAATCTAAAACAAGAACTGATACATATAAAAGAAGCCTTAAAACTTAATAATTACCCGGATAAATTAGTCAGGAAATATGTAAGGAAATGTAAAAATAAAATAAATAATGATAGTAGCGATAGTGATAATAACAATAATAATGATAATGATAATAGTGATAATAATAATATTAATGACGACACCAACAATAAGGAATCAAAATCATCAGTAGTAATTCCATACAAGGAAGGAACCTCAGAAGCTTTACGCAGAATTCTCAACAAGGCAGGAATAAAAACGGCATTCAAACCCACAAACTCAATTAGAAACAAGCTTTGTCGGCTAAAGGATCCTATAGAGCCTTTAAAACAAAACAATTTAGTTTATCCAATACCCTGCAATGATTGTCAGGTCAAATACATAGGTCAAACTAGTAGAACAGGGGCAGTCAGACTAGCTGAACATAAAAACTAAGCAGCAAAATCTAGATTGGTTGACCCGAATAAGATAAGAAATCTAGAGAATAGTTCAGCTATAGCACTACATGCAGTCACACACACACAACCACACAATAGGATTACAGTTTTAAAATCTAATGTCACAGGGTATAGGGAGAAATTGATAACAGAAGCTTTGTTTATCGAATCAACTGCAAATACATGTAATAGGAATGATTCATCACCTGCCCCCGATATATGGAAAATTGGAGAAAACAAAGAAAGCTATAAAACTCAAGTGTCAAATTCGTGTGATCACAATTGATATGATTATGAACAATAAATTTTGTTCGAAACGTCATCCAGTAAATAATACTGTTTCACTGTGTGATATACCTAATAAACAAACTAATATGGAATGCGTACTTAAGCTTTAAAAAAATCACTCATCTAATTCACTTCTATTAGCACTAATTCTTATGTCCGTGTTACTGACTTTCGGTTTATGTTTTCTTCAGTGCACTTTATCTGGACAATTTAAGGAATTGGGAAATGCATTGAGTACTTAAGAAACGGCATTCATAATTGTTTGTGCCAATTAACACTATAGTGAGTTGTGACACTAGGCAGCTGCAGTGACAAAGCCGACTGACTGAGTTTTAACATGGAACTCCGTGGAGAAGTGCAACTTTTGAGATGTAACGGGACAGAGTGTAAAAGTTATCTCGAGTAGGAGGAGAAATTATTGTAAGACAACTCTTTTTCAGTTAGACGAGAACCGAATAAAAAATGCGATTATCATTTGTTGACATTTTGCTTATTTTTATCCACGTTTTAGCATTTCATTATACCTGGACTACAGATCATTCTGACAGACTGACTTTCAACATAGAAGCTTGCAAACAAGTGCACCTGTTTACGTTATCACATTCCATGTAGCACACAAAGGTAGAGAAAAAAGAAATCAAATGGAACTCTAATGAGCATAAATGTCATGGAAAACGAACAGTGATATGGAAAGAACACAATGGTTGCTCAGATATGTAAGATTACACAGAGTGAATGCATCTGTGTTATAAACAACGTTTGAAGTCACATTTCTACTTAACACTAAGCTTCACCCCAATATTACTCACCATTTTAGACTACTTAACACAGAAGAAAGGGCACAGACACTGCGATCAAAAACCAGTAGTCTTTTCGTATCTTCCAGTTTCAATGGTCACTTCTCACAACCTAGGTGGACACTGTCATTAGCATACACTAAGTTGACAAGACTTTTCCCTGGTAAGTCCCTGAAGTGAGTGACACACAATTTTGTTAATACATGTATGATGAAAGTGAACTAAAATAAGGACGGCAGTTGTAGAAATGAGCCTTGTATTATATCTTTCTTGGAAATATCAGTTCCCTCATAGTTTAGTTTCAGTATTAAGTGAATGGAATGCAATCTACAGATTCATGAAATTCACATACTGACGTACTACTTTTCTGGAATCATAGTTAATGTCTCCTCATTAAAGTGAGCAATGGGTATTGTACTTGTGTAAAATCAATAGGCTGTGAACCGCTGCCGATGAAAACGACAGAAATTCTTGGAATTATCAGTTATAATTTCAGCTGGATCACATGCAACACTCGGCAGTTGTTAAGTGGTCAATTCATGAACGTGGAATCCATACAGAAAGCGCAGAAGATTTAGTACAACATGCACACTCCTGATTTCACTATTCAGCATGCACGCCAAATGCATTACTTTAGGGGCCTACACACTTCACAAATTAACTCACAACACTGAAGTGGAGAAATTCATATTTGTCCTTACTGAGCTTAATATAGCGGTTCTTGTGAAGTAACTTTCTTATGCAGAAGAGAAGAGCAAGGTATTCATAATCTTTCGCTACATGTGGAATCGCAGTGCAACTCGATGCGCAACAGTATATATATGAAGAAACTCAAAAATAAAGTCCTCCTGGTGACACATTGTGACATGATAGGAAGTGAGACTGTCAGATCACCAACGTATTTGACGAAGTTGCTCTCATTAGAAAGAGAAAAGTCATGTAAGACAAGAGAGAGAAAAAAGAAAAGGAGAGATAACAGTACCCTGAGGAACACAACCTTCAGCAAGCAAGGCGGAAGATTTACCCTAATATACAGTATGCTGTATACCATTTGGGAAATGACAATGCAACCAATCACCTGCACAGGACTCGTGTTTGCACGACCGAAACCTTACTCAACTAATATCATCTAGGTCCTTAGTCAATAACGGCATATGCTGAATAACTTAAAGCTTAGCACAAAAGTGATAAAGCACAAAAAACACTTGCAAAGTAGGAGACGGATCCCGGGTGGATGAGGAGGTTACTGAAAGGTATTTATTTGTCATTTAGCAAAGAAGAAGATTAAGAACTGCAATTATCATTTGTTGACATTCTGGAGACCATTATTCAGTGTTTCGCATTTAGTTATGCCTAGCCTGTGTCATTCTGCCTGACTTTCAGTATGACTTCGCAAAGAAGTCCAACTGTTCAGTTTACCACATTCCATGCACAACACAAAGGTAGAGACATAAAACTAAATGGAAGTTTAACGAGCGAAAATTTGAGGGAAAATAAATAGTGACAACATGAGTTGAATAGATACGTGAGATTACACAGAGTGAATGCATCTGTGCCATAAACAAAGACTTGCAGACACATATGTAGTAGTTCTTCTAGCTGACTGTCAACGATTTTATGAACCAATAGCAGTTTTTCATTCGACCGACCCAAACACATTTTGAACCTTAACATGTGCTGGCTAACATTATCCCTAGAGGAAGGCGATGGCTTGGTATGTAATCACGCGTTATAGCCATCTCAACCTATTCAGCTTCCCAACCTTGAAGACTAACTTACCCTCCTCACCTAACACTTTATGCGTAACCTCAAGAGCAATCGCCATATTATACTGCTTTAATCATGAGATCGAACACAGACACCTATAATCAAACACCGGTATTCTTTCCATATTTTCCAGCATCAGGGGTTACTTCTCATAGTCTAGGCGTACAGTATCATCAGCAAACTGTAAGTTGATGAGATATTCCTGATAAGACTCTAAAATCAGTTATAGACTATCCTACTGATATAGGCGTGATTGGATTGAAATGATATAAGGATGACAGTTTAAGAATTCAGCCTTGTGTTACATCCCAATCGGAAATGTGTTTTCTCGGATAATTCGCAAACAGTAATCACTGAATAGGAAACATTCTGTAGAATTTGTGAAACTCATTAACTGACGCCATACTTTTGCAGGCATTATAGTGTTTCCTCAATAAAGCGGGATTTGTATATTTCGGTTGCATAAAACGAGTAAGTGGTATCCTGGCAATAGAAAATGACTACAACAAGTCTTGGAATTATGCACCACAACTTTTACTTTACTGAATACTCCAGCAGATTTGAAATAAACACTTGAAAAATATCAAATTTATACAGGAAGTCCGTAAGATTTACTAAACTAAAAGCACTTTCGGTTTACATAGGAGTTCTCCATGCCGAATTAATTCCTTTAAGGGCCTACACAGATTACAACTTCAACTAAGTAACACTGACGTTGAGGAAATTCCATTCTTCATTACTAAACTTAATGATAATAATAATGTTTTTATTCTAGAAACATGAGCATTCCTAATGCTTCACTTTATGTAAATGCAGTTACATACAGTTGCACTAGGAACTCAATGCAACTCGGTGCACAATAGTATGTACACAAATAAACTGAAAAATAACGTCCTCCTTACCTTCTGAACAACTTTTCCTTATTACAGGTTAATAACTTTCTTTCACGTATGAGCCTGAGATATGTCTATGAAATCACAATATTATACCAGTTAAATCTCGCCCCGAAACCAAGGCCACTTGAAACCAATAGCAACATCGAGACAAACGTCACTGAGGGGATATGCAATAAAGTCGCTCGTATGTTTGTTAGTCATCTACCTTCCACGATACAGTGTCATGGGCGTGTTACCATTCAGAGTCGAGGATATAGATGATGGAAGGAGGTCAGCAAATGAGCTCAACGACGATTTTCCAACTTAAGGGCGTAAACCTGAGAAGGGTTGTAGGCGTACTGCTGTAAGTCCTACAATTCTTCAAGGGTAGTACGTCGAAGAGCAGTCCATCGTACTTGGTGTATTATTTTGTACATATGTTCATGTTGTATATAATGAATTGGTATCATCCCTCTTCTATCTGTTGATTATTTTTGTCTGTATCCGGACGTCTTCCACTTGGATCGTCAACCTGAGAAGGAATGTGGGCGTACTGCTGTAAGTCCTACAGTTCTTCAAGGGTAGCTCGTCAAGGCAGAATCCGCAATATTTGATGTATTGATTGTACATATGTTTGTGTTGAGTAATTCAGTGGGTTCCGATTCATCTGATTGTCGGTTAATTTTATAGTTGTCGGATTGTGTGAATCATCTTGTAATGTTTTTGTAAGTACTTCTGAATTCGCTTCTAAACTTGTGAACGAATCGAGTAGAGTCAGAGTCAGCGTACGCGATTGGATACGCCGGGGAGAGGATTGGGCTACAGTGGAATGAAGCAATCGATACTTTGTGAACGAGATCAGTGGTGGTATTATCGTCAGAGAGCGTAAACCCCATGCGCCGGGGAGAGCGTGTCGGTGTGATGTGGTATGTTTGCTGTGTGTTGGGCTTTTTTGTCTTGCTTTTCCAATTTTAGCCTAGTCCCGATTAGCCCAGGTTCCCGCATTGGCAGTTCAGTTCAAGGTTACCGCCGCTGTGGAAAAAAGGGATGGACCCTTTTTTGCCGGGGAGTGTCAATGGAAGTGAACATTGAACATTTGTTTTATTGGAACTGGCAACCATTGGCGGGCAATTGAAGGCGCGAATGGAACGATCGCTTGCAAGTTGAAGGAAGACTGGATTTAAATACGAATAAAAGTACTTTATAACTCCATTTGTACTTAACATTTGTTTGCAGACTTTGTAGTTTTCTTCACTTTAATTGTCAAACAATATAATTTCGTTCAAGGAATACTGGTGTTTTGGATTTAAAGTTGAAGGAAATACATAGTGTTTATTGGTTCAATCGCTTAAGTCTTCATTACAATAGGAACTTAGGGCTAAGTTCCTTGACACTAACTTTGAGAAAATCACCAGTCAATCACAGTGGATATACGCATGGAAATATGATTCGCAGATATATGGCTTGATTATTGAGAAACAGCCACAAATAAATGACAGAATAACCTGCATCAAGAAAACAACCAATCAGAAGGGGTTACTTCTCCGCTAACAATAGTGTACATAAAAATCTATAAATACCTCTTGACTTTCTCAATAAACGATCTGTTGCCTGGCCCTTGTCTTCTGTCGTTAAAATAGCACTAGTGAAAATAAGGGACCTGTTTATTTATCTGCACATCACTTTAACCGTTCAGTTTTTGAGCTTATGACAAGTAACAAGCAGTGGGAAAAGGTATAAAACGACTCTCACTTTTGTGCTCGAACCACTGACAGTGACAACGATATTCCTTACTAGCCGTTGGTTCCTACGACCCTTGCAAAATTGATGATACTGATATAGAAACGAAGTCTGAGGTTAGGTATCTTGGTTTAATTCTCTCTTCTGACCTATCCTGGTCCTCTCATGTCTTAGCGATTTCTAAAAGAATATTTCGTTCGACTTTTTACATTGAGAAGTTGAGGCATTCAGGCATAACTCAACCACTCCTCTCACAGTTTATCAACTCGTGTATTCTACCTATTCTTCTTTACTGTTCACCCTTATTCTTTCCTGCATTGCTTAAAAAGGACTATGTCATACTTCGTAGAACTCTGAAGACTCTTGGTCAGTAGGGCGAGTGGTATCCCATTGGGCTATATCGTTGACATTGTCACTGATAGGCACTTGACGTCATGCAACAAATTTGCTAAAGGAATTTTGTCGGACTCTGAGCACTCACTCCACGTCTAAGTATAAAAATTCCACTATACCATATTTGAAACGTACTTTATAAGATGAAAATAGTGTCAGACATGAACTAACTAACCTTCTTTGCACTACTAAATAAAACATTTCCTTTACCCTTAGGGCATCATTCTTTATTGTTATTGTATTTCTTATATTTATAATCCTCCCAATTTTTTCGTTTTGTTTATTTTTTTTCACAAGTGTGGACATGATTTTAAGCTGTATTATAACTGTTAATTTTGTATTTCCCCTTACTATACTATATCAGCAGAACATTGGACCCAATAATCTATAACATGCTAAAGTTTCCAAACTGAATCGACAATACCGTTTGAAACAAACTCACTGTTATTATTATTACCATTATATCTAATAATTATGTCGTAAATGTGGACAAATTCCTCCGATTAATTTTGTTTTAATTTTATATATATTTTGAGTAAATCAGATGCAATATTGTGACAAATGCTGAGAATTCCATTCTGTATTATAAGTACTGTTATTGGAATAAAGTAAACTATTATTATAATTCCTCCAACTAGTTGACGGCGGTGAACGTGGATCACAATAGTGCAACTATACTAATATGAATATTAACAAAGGATACCTCTTCGTGCGTTAAGTATTATTACTGAGTTTGCATTTGCTAACGTATATATATATCAAGGCTTCTCACTGGTGACTGGCCCAATCTCACATAATCCCCTGAACCTCATCGACTGAAGTTGAGTATTATAAGGTTGCCATGAGCTCCATTACGACATTTTGACGTCTGGAACTATATTATTTCTTGATTATGGTCAAAATACTATAAGTGAAACAGCCTTAACTATGGGCTTTCTAACTTTTACACTCCGTGAACGAACAATTTGTGACTTTCTCCTGTTAATCTTCATGTATGTGGCTAAAATCGTGGTGTCCAGGATTCCAGCATAGATGTTCGTTTGTATACATAGTTGTAAAGCACCAACTATTTTATGCATGATGATTGCAGACTAATTGACATATCTCTGGTGATATTTTGAATGTGTGAATATGCCTACCCTTCTTTCTCATCTTATGTGGCCTCTCGCTTAAGTTCCACCATGAGATCTCGGTGAGCCATTGTGTAAATTGATCATGATACTTGCGATTACCGCAACTGTCACCAGCTCGGAGTTTAGCGAAATATAGTGCAGTGGGGTGGCGGCCTCACTAATAAGTAAGAATCTGTGTCACACCGTTAGAATGCGTTCGGTCATAGTTCAGACGACAGCTGAACACCTGCTAAAAATCACACATCTCAAACTTCAACTTCCACTTTGTGAATAGCTAAATAGCCTTTCCGTCCGTTGTTGTACCTAGGTTGGGAGGAGGATGTTCTGTGAGGGTTTAGTGCAATAACTCATATGAAGGAGGGAGCTGTGATCAAACAGTATCGACCTGCCAGCATGTATGACTACAGCAAAATAGCAGGAGTGCAGGTGTCGAAAGTAGGGAATATGACAATGTTAGTTGGCGAATACGACCATCTGTTCACTTGAGATGGAGCGGCTCACCGTTAATGTGATAAGGTGAGGCATGGAATACCAGTGACTGGTCAGAAATTGATGCTAACTATGAGACGAATATTTCTATATCTTTTAGAGGGAGAACTTGAGTGAAAGGTGAACGAGATAATAGATGACATCAATGAAGGAGCTGATAGTCCGTATACGCCTTCAGTCCATCTAGGGAAAACAGCGTAGGAGTGCTGACTCTTTGTGTTTGCAGCAGTTTGGTAGATTTTCTAGAATACAGCTATGTCAAAGGTTGAAAAATAACATTCCTTACAGTCGGAAAGTTGTGTCAATCTCTTTTCTAAAACAAGTCTTTGTTTATATTACTTGTTTAGCTGGTTTTTACGAGTGCAGGACCTCTATATTAGCTCAAACTGAACTTCTATGAAACTAACTCATGTACCCATATTATGTATTTACATAAACTAATCCCAATTTTACTTAACGGAGATCTAATTTGTTATTGAATAATTGAACATTACTTTGCGGTTGTTTAATGCATACTGTAGTGGTTCAAATCTGAAAGAAAGCGTCAGTTCAAAAACCGGTGGACGCTGGACTGAAACAGCCTAGCTCATTGTACCTACATGTATATAATTTTTGGACTTTTGTTGGTGTAATTCAGTGTCAATTATAAAGTGCTTTTTCTCAAGTCGTGTTCTGCTTCTCCGCTCTACTCTGCGTGCTTGACCTGTAAAATTGTTTGTGTTCTATTACAATACTTTGCGTGGTTACGCACGCTTGGGATCGTTTCGCGTTCTTTGAAGACGGATTGTGCTTGAAATGCACTTTGCAAGTGTCCCACTGTGATGTTTCATTCCACGCAGTTCATATTTGACCGTGGAAGCGGTTCAGCTTATTGTAGAAGATGAAGACGTGGATGCACTGTAGTATAGTAATCGGATATAAACGTAGTAAGCTACCTGAGCTTTCGAAAGCGCGTACTCTCGATCGACAGTACACCTCATGGCGCAGTAACTAAAATACAGGCGGTTTTGGGTCTTACATTGTGTTCTTTTCAGTGTTTAACTGGTCGCTCACATCATGAACTCTTGGAACCAACTCCTAGAAGAAGTTGTGCCAGCAACCTCAACTGATTCACTCAAGAAGGGTTTGGATGCGCACAGAAATTTACTAGATATTTATTAAAATAAGCTCCAAGCCTTCTATCCTCAACCAATAAACCTGAATCTGTAACTTTTCGCTGCACGTTTTGGAAGCTGCAGAATACTAACATCACCTTTCAAAGTAATCTAAGCAGTGATTTTGGCAGATCTACAGTGAAGAAGAATCATTGGAATATACCAGGTGTGGATGCTTGGAATATATTAGTAAATTTGTGGAGAGTCGGCACAAAACTACCTCGAGGTAACTGTATACTCCGATAATTCGTTATCCTCAATAATTGTAACATCGTTTGAGTATTTTTTCTTATTGCTTCAGTTTCGTTTTTGATATTTTGTATAGTTAGTGAGTCAAGGATTAGGTCCGCCATGACCATTGTACTGTCAAGACGACTCTGTTGACCGTTTCGTTGGCTGCCAGTCTCGCATGTGCGTATCAGTCAGTTATGTCAAGTAAGTTAGGTATAGTGTTTATATAGCCAAAAATGTACTCACTGAATGTGTACAATATATCAAGTCCGATTGCCAATACATTTCGTTTATATCTGTATCGAAATCGCCAAGTGCACTGAAATATAGCTTGACTGGGATAACGTCACGACGCGCGCAACTGTTGCTACGTTCGTAGTGGGTGACATTTAATCTCACAAGAAGTAATTCTTTGTGATATGCCGGTGGGTATTTTGTATAATTTGAAAAAAATTGAAATACATATGTGTAATGTGTCCAGATGAAAAGTAGGTTGTTGTTGTTGATTGACGAGCAGTCCTATGTTATGCGTTAAGTATCTGATTTGTTTCTTCTCTTTGGTAGTTGTGTTTCCCTTACCATCTCTCACTGGTTTAATTAGCATTGTCCTGTGCCTGGATATCAAGCGACGTGATTATTTCATAAGGTGGTGTTAAGTTTTTTGTCGCAGCGTATTGTGCCTCAATCTCCGGCATGTGATGAAAGTGTCACCTGTCTTTCCCAAAACTT
The DNA here is from genome assembly GCA_944472155.2 of Trichobilharzia szidati. NCBI lineage: Eukaryota > Metazoa > Platyhelminthes > Trematoda > Strigeidida > Schistosomatidae > Trichobilharzia > Trichobilharzia szidati. The sequence goes on along the minus strand of OX235276.1, from coordinate 78,494,784 downwards.
TCATTCAAAGGTGCTCAGTGGTCAGTGGATTATACCCAGTTTCTTCTCCTTCCATTTTTCGTGTCTTTATTGCTGGCTCATCTTTCGCCCCACGATGCTTCTCTCGTACATCAAACTTCAGGTGTCCGTAGTGAACTGTTCCTTCCCTCGCCTTATCCTCCTAGCTATACAGCTGTTATTACATGTCACCTTCACAAAGTTGTCTTTCTTTTTCCACTCGTTATATTGTCTTGGTTACCAGGTAGTGTCGTGTTACTAGTGTCGTGTGTGTAGTCCTTTGTTAGCGCAGACTGAATAGCATCAGGGAAGTTTGCAATGTGTCCACCGTGCTAGGTGGCTAGCGATCATGGTGCACTGTGAATTTTCATTCCACAATTAGAAGCAATGGGCGGGGATGCTTCGACCTAGGTCATCTGCTTGTTAGAACTCACCAGTCAGCAAGGTGTATTTACAGTTTCGAGGGAACTGCGTCTTCTCTGAGGTTTGGAACTGTCACCGAGTGCTGCAGTCAGAGACCTGAATGACTATGACTGTAGTGGATATTTTGGCCGGAGAGTAGGTGGTTAGTAACTGGTGTCATGTTGATTGCCTCCAGCGTTATAGCATTGTGGTATTTGGTTGTTGAATGGATAGTATAAGCGCACCACTTTCAGATAAGATACTGTGTTTAGCTACGCTTTACCTTCGTGAAGCAAGAACGAGAGTCAAATTGTGGCTGTGAAAGCAACTGCGTACTTCTCTCTCTCTCTCTCTCTGGATAGAAGAACTGAGGTCACAAGGCATGGCCTCTCAGTACTTTCTTAGCAATACGTTGCTTTTTCAATGTGTTTGTTGCAGGTGTAAACGTATATATCTGACTATCGTTTTTTTAGTGAAAAGGTTGAGATTTTGCATACCATGTTTCTCGCTTGAAGTCGTATGTTCCACTCAGTGGGATTCAAGGAAATAATAAAATTAATGTTTTCTTTGTTCTATTGAGTACGTCTTACTCTATTAAGCTGCTTAAGAGTAAAACTACTTTGCAAATTTTGATAGAATAAGTTTCCCTGTAATAAAGAACTCATCACCAGTGATTACGGTTACTCGTGATACTCCTGTCAGGATGGTCTCCAGAATTAGAAAATCAAGGAAGAGAGAGGGGCCCGGCGTAGAGTTGAGAACGCTTCATTTGTTTCTTTTGGATAAGGTTTCGGGTGAATCCTCTTTCCTATTTCAAAATGATTCGATTGTCGACGAGACGCGCAATGACACTTGGTTTTGAATGGTTTTATGGTTAGGAAGGTGAATACCTGTTGTTTATGATGGAAGTTTTATTCATACTGGGATTCCTCTCTGTAAACTTGAGTAGTAGACGAATATTGTTGCAGAATGATATGCATTAATGATGATTGTATTTCTTGGTTGATTTTCAGCAGTATGCAACACTTAGCGTTTAATAAATCAAGTTAAAATATTTTTTTTTGATTTACAGCTTGATTCCACACCGTATTTTCAGTACAAGTGTGGAATTTTCAGCATGGATATCGGTAGCCCAAATTCAGGCCGACCATAGATATCGGGTGTGCGCCGGCAGGGGATCGAACCCCGGACCATGTGCATGGTCGGCGAGAGTCCTAACCACTGTGCCACCGACGCACAGCATACTTTTATTAGCCAACAGGAATGAATCCTCCGGTAGGGAAATGAGACAAGTGCGTCATGGTGAAATAAAATACCAGGTTGAGAAGTTATCTCAGTGTAGGCACATTGATGTTGTATATGGAGGTGTAGAAAGTAGAAGTCGACTTATGGTCGCGTGTGATTGTGAATACCACTTGTATCTATGCATTTATTTAGATAGAAGAATAGAGAAGGTAGGATAACATTACTTTTTAATGATTTTTGTTGTGTACTGCTATTTATGATTGATTTCTATTATCTATTTTTGTTGTTTAAGGTGAAAGGCAAGCAGCCAGTAAAGGACACTGTGGAAACTGAAGACAAGGAATGGGATTATGAAGTGGCAACTGACAACATCACAGTTTCCATATTCACGTCAAGATGAGAGCGTTTCTTGATTGTTGTTATTACTATATTGCAACTTTTTCTGCTCTAATTATAACATCCTACGAAAAGTCATGTAAAAAGTTATCAATAAAACATTCGTTCACACCAAACAAACACCACTTCTTTCCCGGTTTGAGTGTTGGCTTGATTTTACTGTTTTTTTTTTTGTCGTCTTGAGGATGACTGGTTGTGTGCTCGTTGTGACGATGTGGGCGCATATCATTACTTACTTTCTCGTAAATATATCCTCTGATTATGAAGTGTTTGACGAAAAGATTGGTCGAGCAAGGTGTTCTCCTTTTAGTCCGGGAAATATGTGCTAGTCGCGGTGCAGACACACAGGCAGAAGCGAACGTATTCGAATTAGATTTCATTTAGTGCTGCTGTTTGAAAGTTTTGGTCGCTATGGTGTTGGTGGGATTGCTTGCATCACGGTCAAATCTTTGTTGCTGGCTTTTCCAGGCTTACTGCCTACCGGGTAGTAAAGAAGTAGGTGAGGTCTTTGGGAATTCGTGGATGAGGAATTGAACCTCTGGACCTGTGAGTATGGCTGGTTAGCATTCCGAGTATGACAATGGTGTATTTTCTACACACTGTGTATTCAAGGATGAATGAAAGTGTGTTGTAAGATGTCAGTTTGTAAAACAATTGAACTACGTGTTTTAAACTATGAAATGAAGGTTTTGAAGCCTTCTAGTGTTTTATATGCTTTTTGTAGAGGTATTTTGTACGACCTGCATTGTGTGGTGTCTGTGTGTGTGTGTGATTATGAATTTTCATGGTCACTTGTTTCTGCTGTGTTACTCAGTGTTTGCTTATACAAGTTGGTTCGTTAACTTTTTTCATTGTTTCCCACAGATGATGCGTCGATCATCGTATCGTTCGGAAACTGAGAATGCTGTTAGGAAAAGTGGAGGAAGAGGAAGAGGAAGCAGAAGATTCAGTTTAGTTGGTGAGATATATTCTTCTCGTCAATTGAGACAACGACGGCAAACTACTACGGCGACTACTATTACTCCGCCTCCTCCTCCTCCTCCTCCTACAACTTTAACTATTACCAGCAAGGATTCGATTAGGTCATATAACAGCATTTTGAATGAACATCGTCACCGCCTGCATAAGGTGATTAGAAAGGTGTACAACTATATACGACTCAGTAATCTAGTAGACAAATGGAAATATGTAGATGAATGTTTAACAAGCAATAGGAAGATGCTGTTGAAACTGTTACCTGCGTCCTCTGCTCCTGTTGCTAGTGATGACGATGAGGACAAAGCATTTCATGCCAATAATAATAATAATAATAATAGTACTGATGGCAATCCAGTTTCATTATGTGAACCAATACGAATTCCGCTTATGTGTGATAATCCTACTTTCTTTGGTGTTAGAATCAACAATGAAAATTACAATGTACCCGTGACAGTAATCCCTCACGTGGATGCATTGCCAAGCTTCTCAATGTGGTCTACGGTCCAACAGAATTTCTCTGTAGAAGATGAGAAAGAGTTGGCTAACTTACCATATATTGGAGAGGAAGAAGTTCAAGAGGATAGGAATTTTTTCGATGAGTTGTTGGATAATTATGATGGGAATTTCCCGTTTGAATTTGATGAGGCTGTAATTTGCGAGTTGGTCGAGCTAACTCATTATGTCTGGTCTGATATTATCTTGTATTGTGGTTTATCCCATCAGTCTTCACAAGTGGGAATTAATTGCAGTGTTGGTGATCGTGCTAATGTTGACGGTCATGATCAGGTAAGCCAGTTTGTTGTATTGTAGAGTATTGCTCTTTGTGTGTTTAACTGTTTATTCCTGTAAACTGAGTGAAACTGGCCACACTGTTTGGTGAAGAAGAGCTCGTTGCCGGTGACAAGTGAGTGAAATAGCCCGTCAGTAATAATAACAATGGTAGCAATGGCTGTATTCCACACATTATTTCTGATAAAGTTTGGGATGTTATCGAATATTGCGCCTAATGTTCTGTCTTCACGATGCATATTAATTAAGTTACAAAATAATCGCAGAAGCATGTGATATCTAAAGTAGTATTAGTGGCAATGCTATATATATGAACGTATGAAAAATTGAAAACATTGACGACGATATGTGGTAGTAAATGGAAGAATGGGGGGAAAGTGATTCTACTCACTGTTTCTCAGTAAGTTAGTGGTCTCATGCCTCTACTTTTCACTACATATAAAATGCATAGCCGATGGGGTCTTCATCTTTCGTCAAGCGAATAACTTGAGGATATGTTACCACAGTGTTGCATGACTTAGCTAGCCGTATAACATTGCTATTATAGGACTGCACATCTCGTGTATGATTGTGTATAAGAACAATATATATAGTGTACTGTGAGGGAGTTTTTGGTTTCATCATTCTTAGCTGACGGTGTTGTCAGCGAACTTGCTTGGACAGACATTAGTGGAATACTCTTTCGATGATGCTGTCAACCATTCAGTGCTAGATAAGTTTGTTTTCCAGGTGATACTCTCTGTGGTGATACTTTCGTCCAGTGTGAATGAGCGACACCTATTGTGTGCGGACTGGTTTTGTTTCCTGAGACCTAGTGTCAGTTGGGGTTTGAGGTCGTGTAGAAGTTGTTGGAAGTCGAGGGTCTATACCCAAGAGTCATGGGAGTAAAACTGTTGTTCTTAGAGTTTCCGTAACCATCTCCTTCAATTGTGTTGTATCGTGAATGACGATAAAAGTTCTAAACTGGCTACCTGTTTGTCGTATATTCGGATATTAAATTCAGGTGTCACAAGCTAGATGTCTTAGTAGCACCAAGATTTGACTATTGATACATTCGAGTACAAAGTTTTGCTTTGTTTCTTTAATTCCCTGCAATTTGTGGCTGTAAAGAGGTCTTACATCCAAGCCTACTGGATTTGCAAAGTAGCTTCCTTCCGTTTGTTTGTCTGGTGACAGCAGTGAATGACTTGACCGAGTAGTGTAGTGTATATAAAATGCTTTGTTATTGACCTTATTCGTACTCTGACTTCAGCTTTTCTAACTATTCGGGTGAATTTTCCATCACGTGAATAGACAGTCGTCTCTTCATAAGACTTATTTATTTGTTTCCACAATCACACCGAGATCGATGTATGCAGTTGAGAGTGCGGAGCATTGGCAACCTGTCTTCCCCCCTAGCTTGGCTATGTTAAAGGATAGGAGTTTTGCAGCCAAATTAGTTGTGCTATAATACCCTTATTGAGTCTGTCCTCGTTGAAGTACCTCTTGTAGATCGCCTCCCCCCTAAATAGTAGACTGATAGATATACGGCTTCCTTTGAAACAGTTTGGATATTTTTACTGGTTCCTATATGTTTGGAATACTTACTGGGTGACCTCTGAGGGGGATATCGATTCTTAGGTAAACTATTCTTTAGGGTTTTTTCAAATTGAATTTTAGGTTTTCCCGTCGATTGATTGGACCCAAGTGCTCGATCTCAGGTTGACATGTCGGCTTCTTGTGCAGGTGCTTGGACGATGTCTGGGCGTTTAATTAGAATTTAATTTGTGGATGGTGACTAGCAGTGGAATCCAGGATAACGCGCATTTCGTCCTATTTGGGATTCGTCAGTGAATGTACCTGCATTTCCCAGTGAGTGGGGATGTTCTCACCGAGACTCGAACCCAGTGCTCAAAGTTTCAAACGCCAAAGCGTTATCCACTAGACAGACCACTTGGGCCACGAGAGCCACCGACCTGTTGTGCAACGGGTCATATTGGTTATTTAATTGAATTTTATATTTTCCCGTCGACTGATTGGACCGAAGTGCCCGGTCCCAGGGTTTTTATTTGACTTTCGATTGTCCTATGAGAGTGAATATATTCCGTACTGTATTGAACAATGTTTTGAATAGGTTGTTTTCATACTGGATGGGAAGGAAGTTGTTAAGGTGTATATCCTGTCCTATCCTATCAATGCAGACTTTCTAAGTATTCATCTTTCGATTGTGTCATCAATCGTTCTCAGCAGAGAAACATCTTGGGATGTGATGTGATGGCATGGTGGTTTTCCTCGTGTTCTACTATGAAGTTAAGATTAGGATAGCATGCAGTGAATTTCATCCATAAATTATTTTCCGCCTCTGATTTACATCGACAGACAACAGAAAAATATTCTACATATTGTTAGATATGATTGTGTCTGTTGTGTAATACATGCATCAATGACTAATAATGATACCAAGTTGTGTAATTACTTCTTCTTCTTCTTCTTCTTGTAGGCGACTACGAGTGGTGTTGACAATGAACGGAGGAATGGAAGTGAAGGGATTATCCTTACTGTGAATGAAGTGTTAGGAATTACTGAATCGTCTGAAGGAGATTCGAGTTTGAGTTCACCTGAAGCAAAACGTGTTAAGGATTGTGGGATTCCTTATGAAGTGTTTGTCGTGAGTTGCTTATTAAAAGACTTTTGTAATTATTTTAACGTATTTGTTTTCTGTTTATAGAATTACTTGGAATTGATGTTAGTAGATGGTAGGCGGCATGTATGGACACGTAGGTTGTGTAGTTGTTTGTTGGGACTGCAGTGGTTGTGAATCGTGAAGTGACGGACTGCTGTCCCTTGAGACTTGAGTCGACCAGTAGTGGGTGGAGTGAGAAATGTTACCACTGAGCTAGCATCTATTGACGACTGACTTGTAGGTCTGTTGATGGAGGATAGATTGTCATGCGTGCAGGACGTTTGTGTTGGTGGTGACTGAATTCTGTTAGTGAAGTGACCATGAAGTCTGGTGAGGTGACTTCCCGTCACTCACGGTGTACTCTGAATATTGGTGTTGGCTTGACCATGACTGTAGTTTATTGACCAGTGCCATCGTTTCATGTTTCCTTTCTGAACGTTAGTTATTTTCTTCGATAGTAAAACTGTTCGATGTTTTCATAAGCAGTTGACCGGCATAATTGGGTGGAAAAGAAGAACAGTCGTCTTGGTGGAATCACCAAGATTGCCTTTAATGTACTTACTAGCTGTGACGAGTGGTAAATTAGGGGGAAAGGCACGTTCTGCATTGCATTCACTGGAGGGTGTGTTTGGAGCGTAATTCCCCTGAATGGTCTCCACAGCGTATATCCGATCCATCTGGTCCATTTGCTGTCACATGTTTGTTGTTATTGTTGTTTAGTGTTCTGGTAAAGTCGCTTGTTGCTTATGCTTTGTGGTGGGCCATCTAGCCTTTAGGATGGGACGAAGGCGTCTGTTAATGAAAGTCTGCAATGGCCTGTTTGAAATACTTTTGATGACAAGTGTGGGAATTCCAGTTTGTGAGACATCTCAGAGGTAAATCATCCTGAAAGTTTAAATCTTGTTTGTTTGCTTGATATTTGTGCATTGTTATCAGTATGGAATTGGCATATATGCACCGACTTTCGTCCAACTGATGTACACATCAGTAACATAACACTTTTGAGTTTGTATATTATTTAACGGATGAGTATACAAGTTATTAGTAAGATGAATTTAGCGCCGCCTTTGTCCTTTTGTTTGCTTGTTTATTTGCTTACTTGTGATTGTGTGTAAGAGAGGCAGGCATAGATTGGGTGAATTACGATTGGAACTACCTCGCGTGTTTGATTATGTGGTTGGTTAGAGGGAATTCTTTAGTCGTATTTGATGTTACTGTTTGTCTCGCTTAGAGATGCTTCATCGAATTTTATTTTCTGCAGCTGTGATAATATCTGTTGTGGTGTTTTGTTAAATACTACTACTACTAGATCGGCTAACGTTGATACCCTGCGACTGCCTTTATCCTCCCCTGCGGAAGTGTTAATGAAAGCCTCAAGGTGGTTAATATAGGGTGACAGGGAAGTTGTTACAGTTTGAATGCTGTTTGTTGTTGTATATTTCTGTGGTTTTGAGTGACTTTTGTTGTTGTTGTTGTTGCTTTTGTCCTTTCTTCACAGGCTATAGCTGGAACATTTGGGTCAGGAGACGATGCAAACAAACTTAAAGAGAGGTATATAGAAACGAAAAGACGTGCAGATAATTCTCAGGTATGTGTAATTAACCAATGGTGACCGATGATAGTCTTTGCTTATTTATATATACGTGTGTGTTTGCATGTGGAGTTGGCTTGACTAATTCTTTTGTAAGAAGAGATATTCACTACAAAGTTGTAGTGAAAATCAGCGTTGAAAATGCCATCCAGTGTATGGTAATGAAATGTCTACTTGGAAAGACGTCGGAGAGGGAGTCACCATTAAACAATGTTGTTCATGCATGTCCTGAGTTGGAAGACTGCTTGGTGATTGGTGTTAGCACTCTACTCTAAATCAGTTGGTTTGTAGTTGTGTAACAACAGAAGACAAAGGTCAGGCAAGAGATCGTTTATAAAGGAAATCAACACATATTTATAGATTTTCATGTACATTATTATAGATTAGTTAAGCGAACAAACACAGTCTTCTGATTGGTTGTTTCTCACTGAAAGTTAATCTTTCGTCTCTTTGTGGCTGTTTCTTGAATGTCAGATCATCTATATGCTAACTGTATCCGCCTACGCAAAGTCTGCTGTGGTTGGTTGTTGAATCAGTCTTTGTTCTTATTTTTCTCACGACCAATATTGAGGACGTAAACATTGACGTAAATTACTGTCTACCGATTTGGCTAGTAGACAGCTCTCACCACAGTTGAAGTTCCACCTTGTTTACACTAGAACGTGTGTGTAACTGGGTGGTAGGTATGAGAAGGTTTTACACGCTTATCCTTTGAATTCTACTCATCACTGTATTTCATCATCATCATTTCATTTAATTTCGTACACAGGAGATTTTGATTCTGGAATGTTGTGAATTCCAGTGATTGTATTTTAATATCCCTCGTTACGCAATCATCAGTGTTTCTTACGACAGTCATTGATGATGCAGGAAATGTTTGTCTAAATTGTATTATAACTCGTTTTATTGGATGTTATGAGGGGGGGGGTTGTTTGCAGCTGTTGGGAGCCAAGGAAATAGAGTGGATGGATATTATGCTTCAACATTGTCTATTTTATTTGATTTGCAATATTGTTTATTAGTTTAATTGGTGTTTGAGGGAGGTAGGAAATTACGGGGTTCTAGTGTTTTTTCTTCATTGATTACATCTGTGTAAGTTTTGCCAATAATTTGTGTGTGTGTGCGTGCGTTTGGATCAATAAAATGTGTTATTTCTTGTGTTGTAGTCAAATGAGGAGACGCCGATGCCTTGTCCAAATCTAGACAATCCCTTTGAGGTGCACAATGCGGTGATCAGTGGTCGACATAAAAACCTTTCACGAGGTGATGCTTTACACTCCTATCGGACATTGTTTTGTCGTCGGTGTTTCAAGTATGATTGTTGCCTACATCCGTATAAGTCTACGCCGTCGATGTGGAGCCATCGTTGGCCGGTAAATGGAAAAACGAATGTCGGTTAGTGATGAATTCGATTTTTAAATGTCATTTGAATTACTGCTCCTCTACGGCTAACCAACCACCCTGTCCCTGCTCCACCTACCGAAACTCTGTGTGTGTGTACATCACCATTCACAATCTAAGGAAGTGCGTGTTTTCGGTAGTCGCTCATCTCAGGATTTATGTTTCCTTAATAAGACGTTAATCCTGGACATTTGAAACTAATGTGGTTAGTAGAATGTAAGTCTGTATGATGAGAAGAGACGGAGAGAAATGCGTAGAAGGGGTACAGGAGTAAAGAATGTTTATGTTTGACCTTACTGTTCGAAGGAGATGCAGCCACTGTATTACTGGCATGGAAACTGCGGAAAAGAACATTAAAACGATTGCTTGCCGCACGACTATATTTGAAATCCCCCCTTAGTTGTGGAATTCGAATGCAGGTAGGAGAAGGATAGGTAGGCTGCCGGGTTTGGTCGCTCGAGTGTGCTGAACTTACAAATTGAAGTGTTCTCGTGGAGGCAGTTACATAGGCAGAATGACTCGTGAAGCTCACGGTGGCCTTGTTGAAGGTTGTCAAAGGTGGTTAGGAAGAGAAGTTTGTATGTGAGTCAGAAACTAGATATTGACACGCCTAGTAGATAAGGTGGAGGAGAAGACTGATAAAAATCCAAGCTCTACAATTCTATTGAGGGTGTCACTTGAATTCCTTGGATTGGTACGCCTTGGATTGCTAAGCATAGGTGTAGGGGAGTTACGATTGAAAGTTATCAACCGAAATTCTTTGTTCAGAAGGAGTATGTTGAATCCTTCTCCTTCCACCGAGTAGAAAGAATCTGCCTCACTAGACACACAACAACAAGCACCAGTCACTATCAGCGACAGCATATGCATGTGTGTATATATTCAGCATACGTGTCCGACCTGATGATGGTTTCATTTTTATTTTGATAGTCTCCCGTTTACTTTGTGTCACTGAATTTTCTTCTGTGCTACTTAGTTTGTTCCGTCCTCTCATTCGAATATTTTGCTTTAAATGATATGAAAAGAGCTGAGTTTGAGAGTTGTGTATTTATAGATTGGGTATGATTTATGAACGACATGTGAGTGTATGTATATACCGCAGATTCTTTATCTTCGTGAGTGGATCTGTGGTGCTCATTGGTTTAGAGTGTCGACTGTGCACCAACTAACTGGGTGACGGGTTTAAACTATCACTGCATCTACCGAGAGTGGTTCGGGCAACAGTAGGTGTTACTATCACTGCCCCTCAGACATACGCGCGCACACACACACATGCCATAGGTGTGTTGTGGCTCCTCGTCGCCTTCATAGGGATTTGCAAGTTGTTATTTGGGTGACTGTATTCGTCAATAGTGAATATGAAATGGCTGACTGGGAAAGATAGATAGATAATTAAGCAAGAATGAATTCTGTCAACGAACGCAGTGATGAAGAGCCTATCGGCCAAGAAGTATGCAGAGGGAAATGGGGACAGATGGATTGGACCTAGTCGGAGGAGATGTTTGATTGATGTTACAGATGAAGCATGCTCTCGGGTGGAACTGGAATGGATGAAACGGGAGGTGAGCAACTAGTAAGGTGGGATGTTCGTCCGAAGGTGAGATGGAGGAGATGGTTTGAGGTGTGGATGCAATGAAAGCTGATGGAGATTGGTAGTGGGGTTAGTGAGCTGATAGAAGAAGATTGGAGAGAATGAGAGTGAAATAGAGTTGTGCACGGGATGGGTAAACGTCTGTGTTCCACTCGTGAAGAACCGAGGGGATAATAGTTATAATGAAATTGATGCAAACCGCAACAAAAAACCGCAGTGTCAATATATCTCAAGATATCTGCAGCGGACATATGCCTACCGGATAAATGCCATGAAATTGTTGTGGAGTGAGAAGGAGTGACCAGTGGGATACGATACGCCTGCCATTTTAGGGTTAGATGGATGGATAGTCGCCGATGGCATTAGTTGAGGATAAAGCTGTGTAAGGGTAATTGACAGGTCGTTGAACTCCGACTCAGTCAGTGAGAGTGTTTATCGGAGTGATTGATATGGTGGCGGTAACTCGAAGGTTGCAGATTCGATCTTTGTCGGGATTGTGGGTGGGAATTACTGGAGGATTGGAAATACGGCGAAACAGCTGTCGAGTGTTTCCCGGTTTTCAATGATTCCCTCTAACTGATGTCGATTGGTGACGAAATCTGCATTGATCGGTCGGTCGGTTTTCGACATAGAAGTTTGCACATATGTGCGTCAGTTCAAGTCGCCACATTCCATGTAGCACACAAAGCAAGAGAAGAAAGTAGAAGAAATGCATAATATAGACAGTAAACAGAGGTGTGAGACAAAGGAATAGTAATAACGAAGAACAAAACAGTTTAATTGGAAATCATAAGTCACAAGGAGTGGATGCATGTGCGTTAGCCATTGAGAACGATCACTTTGAGCCATGTCACCAATTGTTTCCAACCATTGGTTTTTACCGTCCCGAGGACCCCAACCAGTCAGGAAGTCTACATCTTCCTACATGGCGTAGACTAACTGTTGTGGATTTCATTGACTGGTGCCATGTTTTTGTTTGACCGCCGCTAGCTCTTTTCCAGCCTGACCCTATATCAGCTAACATTGCCCGTCTGTCGAGGAAGGCAATGACTAGGCATACGTAACACATGTCCTAACCATCTCAGTCGATGTAATTTCACAGTCTCATCGATTGATTTCCCCTCCTTACCTAGCACTCGCCTGATGCCTAACCTCAATATTGCTCAACTTATTATAGCACTTCACACAGGAGATAGAACGCAGACACCTATGATCACAGACAGCTAATCTTGTCATGTCTTATGCTCTCAATGGTCAGGTCTCAATCACAGGCATAAAGGAGGACGGAGCGGACTGCTGAGCAGTACACACGCCCTTTGGTCGATAGCGAGTCGGATATCACGTCTACTAAGCCAGAGACGGCGTAAACTGGCATATGCAAAACTAGCCCTCTGTATTCGTAGTGAGATTTCGTCAGAGATCGACCCGTTGGCACTGGCTGATGCGACTTCCCAAGTAATTGAAGCGGTCAACGTGTTCTACCACTTCACTTCCTATTTCTAAACTAAGAGTCGGTGTAGTCCAATCCTGCAACATCACCTTACATTTTACAGGGGCGAATCGCATGCCAAACATACGAAGATTGCTGCCCAAGGTTTTCAGAAGACTCTGCTGTATTTTGTCAGCGTCCTCGCCTAGAAGGACTATATTGTGTGCATATTCTAAGTCAACGAGATTATTCCCTGGTAGCAAGTCAATCCCTGAGCCTCTGAAGTATGTTAGGGTTAAGTCCATTAGTACATCTATGATGAAATTGAATAGAAATGGGGATAATGGGCCTCCTTGGCGGACGCCACTAGTTGTCACCACTTCGGATGACAACTCGCCGTAAGCCCTCACCTGGCTGGCTGCATGAGTACAAGTAGAGTTCCTTAATCAGTGCAATGTATTTTCTCGGCATTCCCTTTACAGCCAAGCATCTCCAGAAAACCTCTCGGTCGACAGAATCGAATTCCGCCTATAGGTCAAGAAATATAATTATTGTCGGACGACGTTAGGAATGCCTATATTCTAGAATCTGTCGAAGGGTGAAGATATGATCAATACACCCTCTTTCTGGCCTAAAACCTGCCTGTTTTTCTCATGTTTGTGCCTCCCGAGCACCACTTAGTCCACGCAGTATTATTGAGCCTAGGATTTTAGATACTATATTAGTCAAGCTAATCCCTCTGTGATTATCACAAGAAGAAATCTGCATTGAAATTAATCCATAATGGCAATAATATCAATCATAAGAATGCTATAATTTATTGATTTTTGTGAGGGAATATTTCTCCTCAGACTTGATATATGTTTTCCTTTCTCCTTTTCTCTACCTCTGTGATTTCTAGAAATGGATGGACCATATTGTGGTTCATGGTGTGTTCGCCAGTCGGTGAATGACACTGCTGGACAGAACTCAATGAATAATAATGACAATAATACTAATAATAGACGTGATGCAATGCGTGCACCCAGCAACGTGGAATGGAGTCATGATGAAAAATGTCTATATGAAGTGTTGGCTCCACTGTTTATCCCTTACGGAGATCCATCGTACAATTTATACAACTGGTGCTGTAGATTGTCGAAATTACTTGGAACGAAAATGTGTTGTGATGTGAGTTTATTGATGCTTCAGTGTTTTCTGTTAAATGTGTGTGATAATTTTCGAATAGGCTTTTTTCGATTCTTCTTGTAAAGTATGTTGACTGACTTTATGACTGTGGTTGTTACTGACGTGTGTGTGTGTGTGTGTGTGTGCGTCTACTCACTGAATGGATGGGTTCTGCGGCTACTATAGTATAGTTTTGTGAATAGGCTGGAAGGTAATGTTGGCTCGGATGACATATTTATTGGAATAGCTTCTTGTCAAGTAGAAATAGTCTGCAGAAAGGGGTTGACCACGTTTTCATTTCACTTCTAACAATCAGGTGATTAGCAAAATTTTGATGTGAAACTGAACCGACAATGCAGAGCTAATTTGTAAAGGAATGCATTTCTTCGCTCTGTCTGTTGTCATTTCCATTCATTTTATGATAAGTGATGAAGCCTTTGCGTCGTCATGGGTTGAATGGTAGAATGAATGCTCAGTCAGTCAGTCAGTCAGTAGTCACGCTGTGGAGGAGTTAGGGTTCTATTCTCGATCGATTGCTGTCTTGACATCTGTCTTGACGTGACTAGCAGTAAGCCCTGAAAAGTAGTAGATTCGATGGATGTTGAAGGGAGCAATTCCACGGTGTATAAACGACGGCGACAACAAAAGCACACACACAGCTGCTACTGAAGTTTTGAGAGCTCGAAGCTGTCCTATGTTCCAGTTGGCATGTAGAGGCAATAAAAGAATCGGTCATTGGGAATGTCACTATGAGAATCTACGGAACACAACACGGAGAAGGTAACGTGTTAAGTCAGTGCTCCTATATGCTTCGGAGACTTGGCGTGTTGCCAGAAGCATTTGTATACTGTGAGAAGTGCTTGTTAGTGGTTATCCTTCACCCTGGTTGGCGATGTGGTCTTCGTTGTGGAGATATGGTGGCGGTGTATGCGCATATGAATATGTGGATGGATGGATGGATGGATGAAAGAAACGCTGAGGGGACTATGAATTGACTTGAAACACCAAGTAGGCTGTCGAGTAGTGAAACCTGAAGAATTGGAGCAGCTGAATGGGGCTTGTGTCGCAGCCGTGGTTGACATAGGCGTTGATGATGATGATGTCTGGAGGAAATGAAGACTTGTGATGAGTTCCTATACCACATGCGATCGATAGCTGGCTGGGCTCAGAGTACAGGGCTCCGTATGTCTCTCTCCATGGACGCAAGTAAAGAATATTGACGATGGCAATAATAAAAAAATAGTAATAAGAACAACAGTATTACGGATTTCTAGTGAATAGATAACACAACACTTTTAAATTTCATAGGTTTCTTTGTTGTGGAATGGTAACTTTTTGACTGGTTAGCCAGGAGACTGTTGGCTTAAAATCCAATGGAGGTTGGACGTTTCATTCCAAGTGATCGCAAGACTTGATAAAATCGTGATATTGTCTTTGTGTTGCCTCTTTTATCCATATGTTGAATTATCATAATTAATAATACTGCTACTGTTATTATTATTAATATTATTATGATTTAGGTGTTGGCATATACAAATACACAGGATCTTCCAACTCTTCTAAAGCCAGATTCTGGTCAATTGAGTACATTGCGTGTACCGGGTACCGGTGAAGAATGGAGTCAACGATCGGCTAGTACAGCATCGTTGGATGGTTATGATTGTGCAGAATCAGCAGGATCATGCAATGGAAGTGTACAAGGGAATGGAGAGTTTTGTGATGAAGCGTTGTTGGTGGGGAATGAATCGAGTAGTTGTAATGGTGTACCAACAGCAACAACATATCGTCGTAAACGAGCCAAGAAACAGGCTAGAAGAAGGATGGTATTGAAGTTACCAACTCCTCGTGAAGGTAAGTGGTGGTGGTGGTGGCGGTGGCGGTTGAAGTCGTTCCTCATTTGGTGCTTGTGTACTGATTTCGATGATGCTGAAGAGAAAGTGTGTGTGTGTGTGTGTGTAAATAGATAAATTTGAGTGTTTACATGGTTCACCTAAGAGAATGATTGGTCGTTTAATTGTGTGTGTGTTCACAGGATAGGTGTTTTGATGTTGCGAGGCATGATCGGCACTCAATGTCATTTGATCACTAATTGGCCTGAAGTGTGCATTCAGACGAAATTCGTGCCTATCTTATATCAATCCTTATTCTTATTGCACCTTCATGAGAGCATAATGCATAATGCATTTCCTGCCCCCCCCCGTCCCTTACAATCTAGCACTATGTAATCTTACTATTTGTTTTCGTTAGGCTTTATCTTTTACAAGGTTGGTGTGGACATTTGTTTAGTGTTTTCGATTACTCTTGTTATCATAAAGTATTCCACTTGTTCATCTTGTCATTAATAGGATTATTATTATTATTGTTATGCAATAGTAATCATTTGTTAATGTATGAGCGACGATATATATTGGACTGAAGCCTGATGAGCTTTTATTAGAGAAACAGGATATTTCATTGGTGGGTGGTGACTACTAACAGTGGAATCCAGGATGCGCGTTTCGTCCTATTCGGGACTGGTGACTGGATGCATCTACATTCAATTCCCCAGTGAGTGATGGTGTTCCCACCGGGACTCGAACCAAGTGCCCATAGTTTCCAACGCCAAAACGTTATCCGTTAGACCACTTGAGCCACGAGGGCCACCCACCTCTTGTGCAACGGGTCATATTGATTATTCAATTGAATTTTAGATTTTCTCGTCGATTGATTGGACCGAAGTGCTCGGTCTCAGGTTGACATTTGTACCTGCATCCAGTGACGAATCCCAAGTTGGACGAAATGCGCTTTATCCTGGATTCCACTGCTAGTCACCATCCATCAATTAATTAACTTCTAATTACATGCCCAGACATCGTCGAAGTATCTGCACAAGAAGCCAGCATGTCAACCTGAGACCGAGCACTTCGGTCCAATCAATCGACGGGAAATTCTAAAATTCAATTCGCTTACGTATGTTGTTGTGTATTAAATTCTTATTATTGTTAATACTCATTCCTTGCATCCCTAGTAGAGCAGAGCACAGGGCTTCAGCAGCAACCCATTCGTATTGTACTCTGCCTTTCGTTGTCATTCTCAGGTGACTCGAGGACTACATAGAAGCGTATACGCTCTGCTGACATGGTCCGCTCAATGCTGTTGCCTCGAGAACGATGGTCGAAAGGTGGCTTCTCATTTGAATTCCTCCTGAGGATAGGGTGGAGGTGTAGTGGTGTAGGGCATGGGGTTTTCGTGACAACAATTACTACGATGACTTCTCTTGTGTCATTGGCATGTGTTTGCTACTGCATCTGTGTGTCTAGTGGTGGTTGATTAGTAGAGTGCTCAGCAGTCATGCTGAGGTGGCTGGTGTTCGATTCCTGACCATCGATGCATTGTTAGGCCTCACGTAGTTGTTTATTACTACTGATGTGGGTAGTAAGCGCGTGAAGAGGCGGTTGAATGGATGGTTTGGCGTGAGGCGGCTATTTCAAGCCCACCTATCTGGTGGTGGTAAAATTCAATAACACCACTCACCATATTCCACTTGGAACCCAAATGGGATAATAATGAAAAGTAATGATACTACATGGTTATTGTTTGTTTTTGTTTTCTTTCTTTTCTGGTATATAGACGAGGATGAGAATTCACAAACGAGTGCTTCTCAACATCATGGTAATAGTGTTCTACCAGTTGGACCTTCGGCACATCATTATCACCCGTGTGATCATCCCGGTCAACGATGTGATGAGTCGTGTTTGTGTAAAAAGGCTGGAACATTCTGTGAAAAATTTTGTCAATGTCCGCCTGATTGTAGGAATAGGTGAGTGGCTGTTTTAATGGGATTGTTTTTAGTCAACTGTAAGTGGAGTGTAGTACATAGTCTAGTGTTGCGTAGTGGATTGTAGACTTTAAATTTTTGAATTTTGAAGAGAATACTGTTCTTCTTCCTTTCTTCTTATTCGTTGTGAATACGGAGTGGAAGACAGGGTAGTAGGGTTGCATGTGTGGCGTATGAACTGGACATTTCACCCTGTCGTGTGCTTTGTTTGTTTAGCTGACTCTCCCACTGGTCATAAGCTTTTGTTTCCTCATCATTACTATATGGTGTCTTCCATGTCACTCTGGAAACGTTGCCCAACTGTACCAGTGGTTTAGATACTGTTATTGACTTCATGAAAGCCACTGCTTCAGTGTGCTGTGGTTGTCGTATAGATGTCCGGAGTAGATTGTTGACTCTGAAGTTAACAATATGGAGAGTTCACTTCGATTGCATCTGCTCTGACAGAGATTCGTAACATTTCTATGCCATATGCCCCTACTTCTTTGATAACCTGGTAAGCATATTCGGATCTTCGTTACATTGTAAGAAGATTTTCGCCTTCTTTGTGAGAAGACATCAGCTGACTGGATTTGCGAACGGTTTCACCACTTGCGTCATACCGTTTCTGCAACTCCTAAGAAAAATAATTTTATTATTAATTTGGCTTTGAAGATTGTGTATTGAGTGGGTTGATTTTCTCGTCTAGGATCGGTAGCTCGACTCCCAACCTTAGGATCGACTATTGAAGCAGCGCGAACTTGGTGAGATTGTGTACGTGTGAACGGAGTTTGAAATATTGTACAAGGCAATATCATCGACACACACTGTAAGGGTTTATTTCGTCGGTACCTTTTATCAGCTGCATACAAATGACGGAAAATAGAGATCAACGATTATAGTTGGTGAACGAGATGATGATGATGATATAATAAATTAGGTTTGAAAAAAAGATGAGTTGTCATGGTAAAGAAGTAATTGTTACAGTTTCTTTTTGAATGGATAAGTCAGTCAGTCAGGTGTGTATAAAATTGAAATATTGTTTTGGGTTTCTTACTTCAGGTTTCCAGGATGTCGTTGCCGTGGACACTGTAATACGAAACTATGTCCTTGCTTTTTGGCCTTTCGAGAATGTGATCCTGACATATGCGTGTCGTGTGGAGCACAGTCTTCTTTTGGAACATTCTCTTCAATGACGGATTTATTGAATGCGTTAACGATTAGTTCACCACGTGTTACTGGTACATGTCGAAATGTGGCGTTACAAAGAGGCTGGCGGAAGCATCTGTTGATGGCGCCATCTGATGTGTCTGGGTAAGAGAGTGTCAGTGTTGTTTGTTGTATTGTGTAATTTAATTTTGGTTGTTGTTGTTGTTGATGATGATGATGACGATGAAGTCTCAGTCTTCGATTGAAAGATCGCCTCACACTACTGCTGTTTAGTTAAGCACTGTAAAAGTGTGATGTGCGTAGCTCGAGCACACTTTGAAGGTGGAAAGTGCTGGAAGTTTCATTGACTAGGTTTTCCAACCTATCCTCAATTATGTATGCAAGTATAGGGTAGGGTGCTATTGGTGATCCCATGGCAGCACCCTGAGTTTGTTTGTTTGTTTATTTTCCCCTGGAATTAAAGTGATGTAGAGAAGTCAGGCATTGGTGGTGGAGTGTTGGTATGTGAAGTCTTCTAGTGTTACTTTGGTTGTAAGTGTAAGTTGTTGGTGAGAAATGAGTGGGTTTTTGAGCGCTTCTATAGGCGTATTGATGGGTATTTGTGTGTGTATATATATAGAGTGATGATGTGTAAACTATGCATTGGTCTCTTCGGTGTCCAGTTTCAAATTATTCAGTGTATATCTATGTTGATAAGAATTACTGAGTGTATATTTTGCGTGGTTTCCAGACAGAATTTAATACAATAGAGGTAGATATTTTTAGAATTGATAAGTAGGTGAATTTGTAAAATCAAGTATGAAGTTAATATGGGATATGGTGGTGAAATATAAACTGTAAGATTTTGATACATTGTACTGTGGTGAATAGCTTTGGACGCCGAACTGTACTCTCTCTCTCTCTCTCTAGAGAGAATAGTGACAGCGTTACACTAGTAGTTTGTGCTTAGATGAGATGTGCCATTTGTAAGTTGAATGTATTACAAGTTGTTCTCCCGATTATTTAGTTAGTTAGTTGGTTGGTTGGTTGGCTGGCTGGCTAGCTAGCTAGCTATGGAGACTTTCGATAGTTTCAAATGATTTGACTCCCTATGAGCTGAGTGAATACTAGGTACATCGATAATGAACTTAGATGCAGAAAACGAGAGAAATGGTTGTCCGTTGTGTATATTTAGATGGATCACCTTGGTCCAACTGGCTAGCTAGCCAGCTAGCTAGCTATCTAGGTAGCTGTCCAGCACTACTTATGTCGGCCGATGAATGAATCAGTAGTATATACAGCGTCATATGTAATGTTTTAATTTTTGTGCACACATATATTTCATAGTTGGGGCATATTCATCAAAGACGGTGCCGAGAAGAATGAGTTCATCTACGAATATTGTGGTGAGATTATTAGCCAGGATGAAGCAGATCGGCGTGGTAAGTTGTTAAACTCTGCGGTTATTTTTATTATTTCTATTATTATTATTATTATATCATTATTATTATATACTAGCAAATCAATGAAAGTGATAATTTAAAATAGGAAATGGTAATCTTTTTATGGTGATTATCATGCCCTTGACTGCTGAGTGGGGAAAGTGGTGCTTCAACCGGAGATCTTCGTTTTCTGGAGTCTTTCATTAGCTGACTACACAATTGATCTTGAGGTTTCATTATTTGCTTTGCCTCACGTGATCGCCTGCATATGTATGTATGTGACCATGGATTGTCCATGTCGTGTTTACTCGTTCGGTTCCCACTTGAGCGATGGTGTGAGGGTTAGTCCGATCGATCTCCGTCTTCTTCGGCATATTTGTTCAGCGAGGTGGTGTATATATTAGCTTCCTACATGGCTAGCTGAAACGAACAATGAGAGAGTTTGTGGGTTTATTGGGAGATTTTGATTTGATCACACTCGTAATTCCTTTTGAATGTAATCGTATGTCAGTCAGCGTTGTACAAGGTGGAGGAGGAGGAGGACATTGACTCAGCATGTATCGTACATGTTGTAGCCATGTGAATCTATACAGCTTTACAACGTGTTGGATTGATTTTTTTGTCCTGAGCTGACAGTGTGTGTACCTCGTGTCAGTATTACTCATCATGTTCTGTAACTTTACATGGGAGATAGAACGGTGATACACATCTATGGGTAAAGATAGCTAAGTTGTAGAAATCTTCCATTTGGAGAAGAATCATTCATGAAGTGGTGGTGGTACCCTTAGTGTCCTGTACCACGTCAGTGCTTATATAACAATAATAATAATAATCTGTGAATTTGCGATATGAGGACACCACAACTGTCCGTGTTATTTGTTCTCTTCGAAGTGAGCGGTGTTAGTAGTAGTAGTAGTAGTAGTATTCGTTGAAGACTGTTGATGTCCACGGTAACAATCGCTGGATACTGCTTTCTCTACTTCACTCAGGCTTCGTTTGCTCTTGGAAGTGTGTGGGCAGTTGTTACTTCGCGGCTGGCCACACCGTGGAAGTTGATTGATTCTTCGGGTACCTGGAACAGAGAGAGAGAGAGAGAGGGTTAGTATCGCGTGACTGCAGAGCCCAGGGGACAACTGCCTTAGGCCGATCACACACGGCCTGTATGAACTGGCTTCTGGGATTTGTTCCTTATTAGTAAACTTACCGCCGGTTACGGACCACCGTAGGTGGGGTAAGTCGGGATGTACAATTTTTGGGGTCGACCTTTTCTAGTCCCCTCTCTCCGGAGTGGAGAGACAGCATAGGTGGCTGGCATGCTGCTCATCTGAGTGAGGGAAACCCTCACTGCTGTTACACACCCCTGTTCCCCAGCAGTACGACTTCGCCCTCAGACCCCCAGCATTATGTAAAAAAGATTCTTACAAGCTAATGTAGCTTGTTGGGTGATCGCGATGTGCAAGCCCGACCACCGCGTACCACGTCAAGATATCAGCTATCGGTCGGTCCGTCATTCACTAGGTTGATATAGAAAGGTGACTGGAAGAACATATTGCAGTAGTTTTCTTGAACAGCGGATAATCGTCGCACCAACTTTTTTAACATTTTTTCATTCTGTTTTCATCTCATTCCCTTCCTTCTAATAGGAAAAATTTATGATAAAACAATGAGCAGTTTCTTGTTCAATCTTAATCGGGAGTTTGTTGTGGATGCTACTCGAAAGGGTAATAAAATTCGATTCGCCAATCATTCGGTTAATCCAAATTGTTATGCAAGGGTGAGTAAGTGTGTGTGTGTGTACGTGTTGATGTGTAAGATACCCAAATAGTTTGATATTTTTTAAAACCTTTCCTGTGTGTTTCTTTATATATGCGAGTAGTTTTGCGAAGATTTTTCTGTCGGATTCATTTAGAATGATGATGTGTTGAATCCTCACTGTCTCCCAGCTAGCTAGCTAGGTAGCTGAATGGCGGTGGCTGCGTATGGTGGATGTGTATGCAAGGTGTGTGTGTGTGTCTGTTGCTGTGCGATGTTCCTTTCAGTCGTTGTCTGAATATGCATCTGATTCACTTAAAGAATGAGTGGAGTTGGGGGGGTGAGGCTGGAAGAAGGAGAATCTGAGAATTTGGTGGAGACACTAGGTAGGTGTACACCCCCTCACACACACACACACAGAGCAGCGAGTGAGAGATAGAGAGAAGACGACTTAGTTAACATAACGACGACTATTATCTTCTCTCACTAAATCTATTTTCACTGTCTGTCTCTGTGTGTAGTGATTTTAACGATAGGTAATAATGAAGTGTGTTATGTTGTAAATGTTTTTAATTTATTATGTGAACGTTGGTAATCAAATGATGATAGGATGTGTTCGACAGTGAATGTGTGTGTGTGTAGCGAAAGATTCATTTGGAACCTGTGCATCCGTGCACTGTGACACACATATATTTCCGTTACTGTCGATCTAGTTTTTGCACCGTGGATAAAGTATACTGTCAACCATTGTATGTATATACCAGTAAGTAGTGTCGTGTTAAACACTTCACTGGACAGTCAGTCGTATTCGGGGCTTCTACGTGATGTATTTGCATGTTTCAGTGTTTGATACTCAAGATGATTGAGTGAGTTTAGTGGAAATAATCTAGTGTGATATAGAATAATGGCTGTACACTGTTGACGTTGATGTTGTGTGATAGAAGTGTCCTTGAGGAGAATGTAATTGTGCATGGTAGCTTCTAGTCTGTCCTAGTTGATTCGACAGTTTTGTTTGTCTCCGGCCAATTAAGGTGTATTCGAAGACACTGAGGTGTCATTGTAAAGCAGTTGTGCCTGAGAGAATAACCCTTTGGAAGCGAAGTCAAATTTGTAAGGCCACACGTCAGTGAATTTGTTATAACTTTGGATAATAATAGTAATATGGGGTGGGGGGTGGGTTTGAGAAAGAATATAGAGGGCAATAGGTAGGCAACTGGATTGAACGACGAATGCAACAGGTTGTTGTCCCGGAGAAACCTGCTTTCGTGAGCCCACAAAAGAAAGATAAGACGGGAATGGCAACGACAACAACAACAACTTTATCAGACATAATATGCGTCATATGTTTATTTTAACGTAAGATATGTGAATTCACCGGACGTTTTCATGTGCCTCTGTGCTGTGCATAGGATTTTTAAAAATTTTACTCTTTCGTCCAATTGGTCTGTTTTCACACACATATCATCATCATCATCATTGTTATTATCGTAAATTATTGTGTCGTCGAATATATATTTATTTGATAAAAGCAGCCAGCACACAGTGATGATAGAGTTTTGTACACGGATGACGTTTCGAGGAGACTTTGTCACTGCTGATAATCATGTGAGCGTAGCCAATCACGTAACTTCGGAACTTTGTTCACATAATCGCATTATTTCTATGTGTTCTTTGATTTTAGTGGTAATAATATTTTGTATATCTGTGGTGTTTGCGTGTTAGGTGTGTAGATTTGACTCTTTGACTGCAGTGTGTGTGTGTGTGTGTGTATGAGTGTATGCATTAGAATTGGTAAGTTTCTTTGCAAACAATTCGTATTCATGGGGTGAATCATTCTTATTCTCCGATAATCTGATTGTATCCCACCGATCTTCTAGTTGTAGATGTCCCTTGTCTACATGGTGAACCTGTAAATGGGATCACTGCTGTTTCCTCTTAAAAGTGCTGTGGTCAATAGTTGGATAGCTGCATTTCCTTTTCTTGTGCGCTTTTTCAATCTCCTTAGTGGATTTCATGGAATCGTTATTAAACACCAGCTCATCATCTTCTATCGGTTCCTTATTTATTATTCAGCATTTTCGATGAGCCTGCCTTTACCGATAACGGGTGTTTAGATAAATTAAGGTGGAAATGTGTATTAGATTAGAGAGGTGTAGGATTATTTTTGTCCTACAGATTTAGTCCTTACTCAATACTGACGATACAGAGTCTGGGCTTAGCTATAGTTAAAACAGAATGACTTGACTTTATCTGTTTCTAAAACATAAAATAAATCATACAATTACACCAAGAAAAATGTACAAATCCACTGTCATTACAAAAAAAGGACAAAAACGTACCGAACAGTATTGAGGGTACGGACAAAATGAACAGTCAATTAATTACATGTATACACAAATAGAGTGACAGACAACAAAGAACATTCAAGGTCACATCACGTGGTGAGAGTTACGATAAATTGAGCAATAATCGCGACAAGAAGGTCACATCATATTGATTAGCTGTCTATCACATAGTGTATCTATCTATCGCGATTAACAAGTGGGTTGGCTCTCCACAAACCCTAGGGCACAGTTTATCCTCTCCTGTTGATTTTTTTGCTCTATAATCTAGCATGACAGGTAATTCTCCTTGTGGATTTTCTGACTCCATTCCAAGGTGAATTTAACTCCCTCTACACTATTGAATGTATATGTGTATGTGTATGTGTGAAGTAAGTAGGGATGATAAAATGAAAGGATAAGAAATGTGATGAAATTATTATCATATGAAGGAAGTAGCGAAGGGATTGCATGAGAGATTGCCTTGATATGATTCTGAGGAGTGATGAATTCTGCTTGAGATGTCATCAGTAAGTAAACCATCCGTGTGTATCCGTGTGTCCTCTTATCCGATAACTTTATCTTCACAGTGATGGCATTATGCGCTGTACGACTAGAGTGTGTGTGGGCGGGGGAAATTGTTTGTTATATGATCCATCAGTTGTGTTATTGTTTGTCTGTCTACAGGTGGTGATGGCGAACGGTGATCATCGGATCGGTATATTTGCCAAGCGTGCTATTCTCCCGGGGGAAGAACTATTCTTCGACTATCGTTATGGTCCAATGGAACAGTTGAAATATGTTGGGATTGAGAGAGGCGATAAGGACAATAGTCGGAAAACTGGTACTGCTAGCGGTAGTAATAGTGGTGGTGGTGGTGGTGGGAAGGTGAGAAATGCTTTACGCCCACTGAATGAATCTAGTGAGTTTCCTGCATTGCGATGAAATCAGTCGGCCAGTGGGAAAATCAAAGTGATCTGTTGTAATGCAGTAAGTGTACTTATTTTTGCTATTGATGCCTCTGTATATTATTTATTTATTCAAACGCAGAAGAAAAAACTTGGTACAATATGGCACCAGAAAGATGCGCCACACAACAACAATAATAAAACAACATCGATCAAAAGTGAAAAATATAAGTAGAGAACGGATAGAGAATTTCATCTTGAAGGAAAACAGTCATGTTTAACAAGTTCAAACAGTATTCGTTAACTATCATCAGGAAGGGAAGAAAGAAGGAAATTGCAACACGTTTGCCATTGATTACGATTCTTGGCCATATCCGATAACGTTTCGAGCCATCGATTCGAGCTATCTCGCGGACCCCAACCAGGGAGGGAGTCGTGACACACCAACCGATGCTAATCTAGCACAAATATCTTTCATCCGACGAAGCCACGTCATGGACTGACCACCCGTCCGCCTTTTCCATCCTGTCCCAGGGCTAGCGAACAGAGACCACCGGTACGGAAGCCTCTGAGATGACATTCACAGCACATATTCAAGCCAACGGAGTCTGTGTTTCCAGATGACGACACTCAATGAATGATGATATCCACTGTGTTCAAAGACTCGCCGCCGAACCTCGGAATTACTCACGCGATGATGCCATCGAACGCAAGTAATCCTGCGGAGACAGCGATGATGGAACACGCAGAGCCGTGGAGAGGCCAGGTTTCACAGGCGTAGAGTAAGACAGCCCTCACCGAAGCATTGTATACCCGACCTTTGACAGCCAGGCTAACGTCGCGACGGCGCCAGAGGTGGCTCAAGTTGATGTATGCCACCTTAGCCTTCATTATACGGTTGGAAATCTCATCCGTCACCCCTCTGCCAGCACTCACACAACTACCCAGATACACAAACTTATCAACAACTTCAATCGGTTCACCCACAGGTACAGGCTCCTGCCAATCTTGTAACAGTAGTTTGCACTTAGATGGTGCAAAGTACATACCATACTTACAGGCACTGATCACCAACTGATTAAGTGCGATTTGAGCAGCCTGCATGCTATCGCACAGTAAGACGATATGATCTGCATATTCGAGGTCGAAAAGTCTATCTCCAGGTAGCAGATGTACACCACCTTCACGCACATCCTTCAGAGCTGACTCCAGAATGTCATCGATGGCAAAGTTGAAGTTTAACTACCTGACCAAAATGGTCAACAGGTTGACGTCATAATTGAAAAATCCTCAGACATAGTTTAACTTTAGACAGACACTGAAGATGCTTAAACTGACGAATGATGTTGGGGAGAGCAATTAGGCCGAAAGTAAATTTCATCCTCTAACTATGTATGCTAGCATAGTAGTCTACCACCTATGGCCAAGCCTAATATGTCTGTAATTATATGGAGGTGTAGAAAGTGGAAGTCGACTTATGCTCGTGTGTGATTGTGAATACCACTTGTATCTATGCATTTATTTAGACAGAAGAATAGAGGAGGTAGGATAACATTACTTTTTAATGATTTTTGATGTGTACTGCTATTTATGATTGATTTCTATTATCTATTTTTGTTGTTTAAGGTGAAAGGCAAGCAGCCAGTAAAGGACACTGTGAAAACTGAAGACAAGGAATGGGATTATGAAGTGGCAACTGACAACATCACAGTTTCCATATTCACGTCAAGATGAAAGCGTTTCTTGATTGTTGTTATTACTATATTGCAACGTTTTCTGCTCTAATTATAACATCCTACGAAAAGTCATGTAAAAAGTTATCAATAAAACATTCGTTCACACCAAACAAACACTACTTCTTTCCCGGTTTGAGTGTTGGCTTGGTTTTTCTGTTTTTTTTGTCGTTTTGAGTATGACTGGTTGTTTGCTCGTTGTGACGACGTTGGCGCATATCATTACTTACTTTCTCGTAAATATATCCTCTGATTATGAAGTGTTTGACGAAAAGATTGGTCGGGCAAGGTGTTCTCCTTTTAGTCCGGGAAATATGTGCTAGTCGCGGTGCAGACACACAGGCAGAAGCGAACGTATTCGAATTAGATTTCATTTAGTGCTGCAGTTTGAAGGTTTTGGTCGCTATGACGTTGGTGGGATTCCTTACATCACGGTCAAATGTTTGTTGCTGGCTTTTCCAGGCTTACTGCCTACCGGGTAGTAAATAAGTAGGCGAGGTCTTTGGGAATTCGTGGATGAGGAATTGAACCACTGGACCTGTGAGTATGGCTGGTTAGCATTCCGAGTATGACAATGGTGTATTTTCTACACACTGTGTATTCAAGGATGAATGAAAGTGTGTTGTAAGATGTCAGTTTGTAAAACAATTGAACTACGTGTTTTAAACTATGAAATGAAGGTTTTGAAGCCTTCTAGTGTTTTATATGCTTTTTGTAGAGGTATTTTGTACGACCTGAATTGTGTGGTGTGTGTGTGTGTGTGATTATGAGTTTTCATGGTCACTTGTTTCTGCTGTGTTACTCAGTCTTTGCTTATACAAGTTGGTTCGTTAACTTTTTTCATTGTTTCCCACAGATGATGCGTCGATCATCGTATCGTTCGGAAACTGAGAATGCTGTTAGGAAAAGTGGAGGAAGAGGAAGAGGAAGCAGAAGATTCAGTTTAGTTGGTGAGATATATTCTTCTCGTCAATTGAGACAACGACGGCAAACTACTACGGCGACTACTATTACTCCGCCTCCTCCTCCTCCTCCTCCTACAACTTTAACTATTACCAGCAAGGATTCGATTAGGTCATATAACAGCATTTTGAATGAACATCGTCACCGCCTGCATAAGGTGATTAGAAAGGTGTACAACTATATACGACTCAGTAATCTAGTAGACAAATGGAAATATGTAGATGAATGTTTAACAAGCAATAGGAAGATGCTGTTGAAACTGTTACCTGCGTCCTCTGCTCCTGTTGCTAGTGATGACGATGAGGACAAAGCATTTCATGCCAATAATAATAATAATAATAGTACTGATGGCAATACAGTTTCATTATGTGAACCAATACGAATTCCGCTTATGTGTGATAAGCCTACTTTCTTTGGTGTTAGAATCAACAATGAAAATTACAATGTACCCGTGACAGTAATCCCTCACGTGGATGCATTGCCAAGCTTCTCAATGTGGTCTACGGTCCAACAGAATTTCTCTGTAGAAGATGAGAAAGAGTTGGCTAACTTACCATATATTGGAGAGGAAGAAGTTCAAGAGGATAGGAATTTTTTCGATGAGTTGTTGGATAATTATGATGGGAACTTCCACGGGAATTTCCCGTTTGAATTTGATGAGGCTGTAGTTTGCGAGTTGGTCGAGCTAACTCATTATGTCTGGTCTGATATTATCTTGTATTGTGGTTTATCCCATCAGTCTTCACAAGTGGGAATTAATTGCAGTGTTGGTGATCGTGCTAATGTTGACGGTCATGATCAGGTAAGCCAGTTTGTTGTATTGTAGAGTATTGCTCTTTGTGTGTTTAACTGTTTATCCCTGTAAACTGAGTGAAACTGGCCACACTGTTTGGTGAAGAAGAGCTCGTTGCCGGTGACAGACAAGTGAGTGAAATAGCCCGTCAGTAATAATAACAATGGTAGCAATGGCTGTATTCCACACATTATTTCTGATAAAGTTTGGGATGTTATCGAATATTGCGCCTAATGTTCTGTCTTCACGATGCATATTAATTAAGTTACAAAATAATCGCAGAAGCATGTGATATCTAAAGTAGTATTAGTGGCAATGCTATTAATATGAACGTATGAAAAATTGAAAACATTGACAACGATATGTGGTAGTAAATGGAAGAATGGGGGGAAAGTGATTCTACTCACTGTTTCTCAGTAAGTTAGTGGTCTCATGCCTCTACTCTTGACCACATATAAAATGCATAGCCGAT
Source organism: Trichobilharzia szidati (assembly GCA_944472155.2). Lineage (NCBI taxonomy): Eukaryota > Metazoa > Platyhelminthes > Trematoda > Strigeidida > Schistosomatidae > Trichobilharzia > Trichobilharzia szidati. Next base: position 78,465,807 of record OX235276.1, on the reverse strand, counting down.
GGGGTCTTCATCTTTCGTCATGCGAATAACTTGAGGATATGTTACCACAGTGTTGCATGACTTAGCTAGTCGTATAACATTACTATTATAGGACTGCACATCTCGTGTATGATTGTGTACAAGAACAATATATATAGTGTACTGTGAGGGAGTTTTTGGTTTCATCATTCTTAGCTGACGGTGTTGTCAGCGAACTTGCTTGGACAGACATTAGTGGAATACTCTTTCGATGATGGTGTAAACCATTCAGTGCTAGATAAGTTTGTTTTCCAGTTGATACTCTCTGTGGTGATACTTTCGTCCAGTGTGAATGAGCCAGACCTATTGTGTGCGGACTGGTTTTGTTTCCTGAGACCTAGTGTCAGTTGGGGTTTGAGGTCGTGTAGAAGTTGTTGGAAGTCGAGGGTCTATACTCAAGAGTCATGGGAGTAAAACTGTTGTTCTTAGAGTTTCCGTAACCATCTCCTTCAATTGTGTTGTATCGTGAATGACGATAAAAGTCCTAAACTGGCTACCTGTTTGTCGTATATTCGGATATTAAATTCAGGTGTCACAAGCTAGATGTCTTAGTAGCACCAAGATTTGACTATTGATACATTCGAGTACAAAGTTCTGCTTTGTTTCTTTAATTCCCTGCAATTTGTGGCTGTAAAGAGGTCTTACATCCAAGCCTACTGGATTTGCAAAGTAGCTTCCTTCCGTTTGTTTGTCTGGTGACAGCAGTGAATGACTTGACCGAGTAGTGTAGTGTATATAAGATGCTTTGTTATTGACCTTATTCGTACTCTGACTTCAGCTTTTCTAACTATTCGGGTGAATTTTCCATCACGTGAATAGACAGTCGTCTCTCCATAAGACTTATTTATTTGTTTCCACAATCACACCGAGATCGATGTATGCAGTTGAGAGTGCGGAGCATTGGCAACCTGTCTTCCCCCACTAGCTTGGCTATGTTAAAGGATAGGAGTTTTGCAGCCAAATTAGTTGTGCTATAATACCCTTATTGAGTCTGTCCTCGTTGAAATACCTCTTGTAGATCGCCTCCCCCCTAAATAGTAGACTGATAGATATACGGCTTCCTTTGAAACAGTTTGGATATTTTTACTGGTTCCTATATGTTTGGAATACTTACTGGGTGACCTCTGAGGGGGATATCGATTCTTAGGTAGACTATTCTTTAGGGTTTTTTAAAATTGAATTTTAGGTTTTCCCGTCGATTGATTGGACCCAAGTGCTCGATCTCAGGTTGACATGTCGGCTTCTTGTGCAGGTGCTTCGACGATGTCTGGGCGTTTAATTAGAATTTAATTTGTGGATGGTGACTAGCAGTGGAATCCAGGATAACGCGCATTTCGTCCTATTTGGGATTCGTCAGTGAATGTACCTGCATTTCCCAGTGAGTGGGGATGTTCTCACCGAGACTCGAACCCAGTGCTCAAAGTTTCAAACGCCAAAGCGTTATCCACTAGACAGACCACTTGGGCCACGAGAGCCACCGACCTGTTGTGCAACGGGTCATATTGGTTATTTAATTGAATTTTATATTTTCCCGTCGACTGATTGGACCGAAGTGCCCGGTCCCAGGGTTTTCATTTGACTTTCGATTGTCCTATGAGAGTGAATATATTCCGTACTGTATTGAACAATGTTTTGAATAGGTTGTTTTCATACTGGATGGGAAGGAAGTTGTTAAGGTGTATATCCTGTCCTATCCTGTCGATGCAGACTTTCTAAGTATTCATCTTTCGATTGTGTCATCAATCGTTCTCAGCAGAGAAACATCTTGGAATGTGATGGCATGGTGGTTTTCCTCGTGTTCTACTATGAAGTTAAGATTAGGATAGCATGCAGTGAATTTCATCCATAAATTATTTTCCGCCTCTGATTTACATCGACAGACAACAGAAAAATATTCTACATATTGTTAGATATGATTGTGTCTGTTGTGTAATACATGCATCAATGACTAATAATGATACCAAGTTGTGTAATTACTTCTTCTTCTTCTTCTTCTTCTAGGCGACTACGAGTGGTGTTGACAATGAACGGAGGAATGGTAGTGAAGGGATTATTCTTACTGTGAATGAAGTGTTAGGAATTACTGAATCGTCTGAAGGAGATTCGAGTTTGAGTTCACCTGAAGCAAAACGTGTTAAGGATTGTGGGATTCCTTATGAAGTGTTTGTCGTGAGTTGCTTATTAAAAGACTTTTGTAATTATTTTAACCTATTTGTTTTCTGTTTATAGAATTACTTGGAATTGATGTTAGTAGATGGTAGGCATGTATGGACACGTAGGTTGTGTAGTTGTTTGTTGGGACTGCAGTGGTTGTGAATCGTGAAGTGACGGACTGCTGTCCGTTGGGAGATTGAGACTTGAGTCGATCAGTAGTAGTGGGTGGAGTGAGAAATGTTACCACTGAGCTAGTATCTCTATTGACGACTGACTTGTAGGTCTGTTGATGGAGGATAGATTGTGATGCGTGCAGGACGTTTGTGTTGGTGGTGACTGAATTCTGTTAGTGAAGTGACCATGAAGTCTGGTGAGGTGACTTCCCGTCACTCACGGTGTACTCTGAATATTGGTGTTGGCTTGACCATGACTGTAGTTTATTGACCAGTGCCATCGTTTCATGTTTCCTTTCTGAACGTTAGTTATTTTCTTCGATAGTAAAATTGTTGGATGTTTTCATAAGCAGTTGACCGGCATAATTGGGTGGAAAAGAAGAACAGTCGTCTTGGTGGAATCACCAAGATTGCCTTTAATGTACTTACTAGCTGTGACGAGTGGTAAATTAGGGGGAAAGGCACGTTCTGCATTGCATTCACTGGAGGGTGTGTGTCTGGAGCGTAATTCCCCTGAATGGTCTCCACAGCGTATATCCGATCCATCTGGTCCATTTGCTGTCACATGTTTGTTGTTATTGTTGTTTAGTGTTCTGGTAAAGTCGCTTGTTGCTTATGCTTTGTGGTGGGCCATCTAGCCTTTAGGATGGGACGAAGGCGTCTGTTAATGAAAGTCTGCAGTGGCCTGTTTGAAATACTTTTGATGACAAGTGTGGGAATTCCAGTTTGTGAGACATCTCAGAGGTAAATCATCCTGAAAGTTTAAATCTTGTTTGTTTGCTTGATATTTGTGCATTGTTATCAGTATGGAATTGGCATATATGCACCGACTTTCGTCCAACTGATGTACACATCAGTAACATAACACTTTTGAGTTTGTATATTATTTAACGGATGAGTATACAAGTTATTAGTAAGATGAATTTACCGCCGCCTTTGTCCTTTTGTTTGCTTGTTTTTTGCTTACTTGTGATTGTGTGTAAGAGAGGCAGGCATAGATTGGGTGAATTACGATTGGAACTACCTCGCGTGTTTGATTATGTGGTTGGTTAGAGGGAATTCTGTAGTCGTATTTGATGTTACTGTTTGTCTGGCTTAGAGATGCTTCATCGAATTTTATTTTCTGCAGCTGTGATGATATCTGTTGTGGTGTTTTGTTAAATACTACTACTACTAGATCGGCTAACGTTGACACCCTGCGACTGCCTTTATCCTCGCCTGCGGAAGTGTTAATGAAAGCCTTAAGGTGGTTAATATAGGGTGACACGGAAGTTGTTACAGTTTGAATGCTGTTTGTTGTTGTATATTTCTGTGGTGTTGAGTGACTTTTGTTGTTGTTGTTGTTGCTTTTGTCCTTTCTTCACAGGCTATAGCTGGAACATTTGGGTCAGGAGACGATGCAAACAAACTTAAAGAGAGGTATATAGAAACGAAAAGACGTGCAGATAATTCTCAGGTATGTGTAATTAACCAATGGTGACCGATGATAGTCTTTGCTTATTTATATATATATATATATATACGTGTGTGTTTGCATGTGGAGTTGGCTTGACTAATTCTTTTGTAAGAAGAGATATTCACTACAAAGTTGTAGTGAAAATCAACGTTGAAAATGCCATCCAGTGTATGGTAATGAAATGTCTACTTGGAAAGACGTCGGAGAGGGAGTCACCATTAAACAATGTTGTTCATGCATGTCCTGAGTTGGAAGACTGCTTGGTGATTGGTGTTAGCACTCTACTCTAAATCAGTTGGTTTGTAGTTGTGTAACAACAGAAGACAAAGGTCAGGCAAGAGATCGTTTATAAAGGAAATCAACACATATTTATAGATTTTCATGTACATTATTACAGATTAGTTAAGCAAACAAACACAGTCTTCTGATTGGTTGTTTCTCACTGAAAGTTAATCTTTCGTCTCTTTGTGGCTGTTTCTTGAATGTCAGATCATCATCTATGTGCTAACTGTATCCGCCTACGCAAAGTCTGCTGTGGTTGGTTGTTGAATCAGTCTTTGTTCTTATTTTTCTCACGACCAATATTGAGGACGTAAACATTGACGTAAATTACTGTCTACCAATTTGGCTAGTAGACAGCTCTCACCACAGTTGAAGTTCCACCTTGTTTACACTAGAACGTGTGTGTAACTGGGTGGTAGGTATGAGAAGGTTTTACACGCTTATCCTTTGAATTCTACTCATCACTGTATTTCATCATCATTTCATTTAATTTCGTACACAGGAGATTTTGATTCTGGAATGTTGTGAATTCCAGTGATTGTATTTTAATATCCCTCGTTACGCAATCATCAGTGTTTCTTACGACAGTCATTGATGATGCAGGAAATGTTTGTCTAAATTGTATTATAACTCGTTTTATTGGATGTTATGGGGGGTTGTTTGCAGCTGTTGGGAGCCAAGGAAATAGAGTGGATGGATATTATGCTTCAACATTGTCTATTTTATTTCATTTGCAATATTGTTTATTTGTTTAATCGGTGTTTGAGGGAGGTAGGAAATTACGGGGTTCTAGTGTTTTTTCTTCATTGATTACATCTGTGTAAGTTTTGCCAATAATTTGTGTGTGTGTGTGTGTGCGTTTGGATCAATAAAATGTGTTATTTCTTGTGTTGTAGTCAAATGAGGAGACGCCGATGCCTTGTCCAAATCTAGACAATCCCTTTGAGGTGCACAATGCGGTGATCAGTGGTCGACATAAAAACCTTTCACGAGGTGATGCTTTACACTCCTATCGGACATTGTTTTGTCGTCGGTGTTTCAAGTATGATTGTTGCCTACATCCGTATAAGTCTACGCCGTCGATGTGGAGCCATCGTTGGCCGGTAAATGGAAAAACGAATGTCGGTTAGTGATAAATTCGATTTTTAAATGTCATTTGAATTACTGCTCCTCTACGGCTAACCAACCACCCTGTCCCTGCTCCACCTGCCGAAACTCTGTGTGTGTGTACATCACCATTCACAATCTAAGGAAGTGCGTGTTTTCGGTAGTCGCTCATCTCAGGATTTGTGTTTCCTTAATAAGACGTTAATCCTGGACATTTGAAACTAATGTGGTTAGTAGAATGTAAGTCTGTATGATGAGAAGAGACGGAGAGAAATGCGTAGAAGGGGTACAGGAGTAAAGAATGTTTATGTTTGACCTTACTGTTCGAAGGAGATGCAGCCACTGAATTACTGGCATGGAAACTGCGGAAAAGAATATTAAAACGATTGCTTGCCGCACGACTATATTTGAAATCCCCCCTTAGTTGTGGAATTCGAATGCAGGTAGGAGAAGGATAGGTAGGCTGCCGGGTTTGGTCGCTCGAGTGTGCTGGACTTACAAATTGAAGTGTTCTCGTGGAGGCAGTTACATAGGCAGAATGACTCGTGAAGCTCACGGTGGCCTTGTTGAAGGTTGTCAAAGGTGGTTAGGAAGAGAAGTTTGTATGTGAGTCAGAAACTAGATATTGACACGCCTAGTAGATAAGGTGGAGGAGAAGACTGATAAAAATCCAAGCTCTACAATTCTATCGAGGGTGTCACTTGAATTCCTTGGATTGGTACGCCTTGGATTGCTAAGCATAGGTGTAGGGGAGTTACGATTGAAAGTTATCAACCGAAATTCTTTGTTCAGAAGGAGTATGTTGAATCCTTCTCCTTCCACCGAGTAGAAAGAATCTGCCTCACTAGACACACAACAACAAGCACCAATCACCATCAACGACAGCATATGCATGTGTGTATATATTCAGCATACGTGTTTGACCTGATGATGGTTTCATTTTTATTTTGATAGCTTCCCGTTTACTTTGTGTCACTGAATTTTCTTCTGTGCTACTTAGTTTGTTCCGTCCTCTCATTCGAATATTTTGCTTTAAATGATATGAAAAGAGCTGAGTTTGAGAGTCGTGTATTTATAGATTGGGTATGATTTATGAACGACATGTGAGTGTATGTATATACCGCAGGTTCTTTATCTTCGTGAGTGGATCTGTGGTGCTCATTGGTTTAGGGTGTCGACTGTGCACCAACTAACTGGGTGACGGGTTTAAACTATCACTGCATCTACCGAGAGTGGTTCGGGCAACAGTAGGTGTTACTATCACTGTCCCTCAGACATACGCGCGCGCACACACACACATGCCATAGGTGTGTTGTGGCTCCTCGTCGCCTTCATAGGGATTTGCAAGTTGTTATTTAGGTGGCCATAATTCTAAACAAAACTATATTCGTCAATAGGGAATATGAAATGGCTGACTGGGAAAGATAGATAGATAATTAAGCAAGAATGAATTCTGTCAACGTACACGGTAATGAAGAACCTATCGGCCAAGAAGTATGCAGAGGGAAATGGGGACAGATGGATTGGACATAGTCGGAGGAGATGTTTGATTGATGTTACAGATGAAGCATGCTCTCGGGTGGAACTGGAATGGATGAAACGGGAGGTGAGCAACTAGTAAGGTGGGATGTTCGTCCGAAGGTGAGATGGATGGAGGAGATGGTTTGAGGTGTGGATGCAATGAAAGCTGATGGAGATTGGTAGTGGGGTTAGTGAGCTGATAGAAGAAGATTGGAGAGAATGAGAGTGAAATAGAGTTGTGCACCGGATGGGTAAACGTCTGTGTTCCACTCGTGAAGAACCGAGGGGATAATAGTTATAATGAAATTGATGCAAACCGCAACAAAAAACCGCAGTGTCAATATATCTCAAGATATCTGCAGCGGACATATGCCTACCGGATAAATGCCATGAAATTGTTGTGGAGTGAGAAGGAGTGACCAGTGGGATACGATACGCCTGCCATTTTAGGGTTAGATGGATGGATAGTCGCCGATGGCATTAGTTGAGGATAAAGCTGTGTAAGGGTAATTGACAGGTCGTTGAACTCCGACTCAGTCAGTGAGAGTGTTTATCGGAGTGATTGATATGGTGGCGGTAACTCGAAGGTTGCAGATTCGATCTTTGTCGGGATTGTGGGTGGGAATTACTGGAGGATTGGAAATACGGCGAAACAGCTGTCGAGTGTTTCCCGGTTTTCAATGACTCCCTCTAACTGGTGTCGATTGGTGACGAAATCTGCATTGATCGGTCGGTCGGTTTTCGACATAGAAGTTTGCACATATGTGCGTCAGTTCAAGTCGCCACATTCTATGTAGCACACAAAGCAAGAGCAGAAAGTAGAAGAAATGCATAATATAGACAGTAAACAGAGGTGTGAGACAAAGGAATAGTAATAACGAAGAACAAAACAGTTTTATTGGAAATCATAAGTCACAAGGAGTGGATGCATGTGCGTTAGCCATTGAGAACGATCACTTTGAGCCATGTCACCAATTGTTTCCAACCATTGGTTTTTACCGTCCCGAGGACCCCAACCAGTCAGGAAGTCTACATCTTCCTACATGGCGTAGACTAACTGTTGTGGATTTCATTGACTGGTGCCATGTTTTTGTTTGACCGCCGCTAGCTCTTTTCCAGCCTGACCCTATATCAGCTAACATTGCCCGTCTGTCGAGGAAGGCAATGATTAGGCATACGTAACACATGTCCTAACCATCTCAGTCGATGTAATTTCACAGTCTCATCGATTGATTTCCCCTCCTTACCTAGCACTCGCCTGATGCCTAACCTCAATATTGCTCAACTTATTATAGCACTTCACACAGGAGATAGAACGCAGACACCTATGATCACAGACAGCTAATCTTTTCATGTCTTCTGCTCTCAATGGCCAGGTCTCAATCACAGGCATAAAGGAGGACGGAGCGGACTGCTGAGCAGTACACACGCCCTTTGGTCGATAGCGAGTCGGATATCACGTCTACGCCAGAGACGGCGTAAACTGGCATATGCAAAACTAGCCCTCTGTATTCGTAGTGAGATTTCGTCAGAGATCGACCCGTTGGCACTGGCTGATGCGACTTCCCAAAAAAGTGAAGCGGTCAACGTTCTCTACCACTTCACTTCCTATTTCTAAACTAAGAGTCGGTGTAGTCCAATCCTGCAACATCACCTTACATTTTACAGGGGTGAATCGCATGCCAAACATACGAAGATTGCTGCCCAAGGTTTTCAGAAGACTCTGCTGTATTTTGTCAGCGTCCTCGCCTAGAAGGACTATATCGTCCGCATATTCTAAGTCAACGAGATTATTCCCTGGTAGCAAGTCAATCCCTGAGCCTCTGAAGTATGTTAGGGTTAAGTCCATTAGTACGTTTATGATGAAATTGAATAGAAATGGGGATAATGGGCCTCCTTGGCGGACGCCACTAGTTGTCACCACTTCAGATGACAACTCGCCGTAAGCCCTCACCTGGCTGGCTGCATGAGTACGAGTAGAGTTCCTTAATCAGTGCAATGTATTTTCTCGTCATTCCCTTTACAGCCAAGCATCTCCAGAAAACCTCTCGGTCGACAGAATCGAATTCCGCCTTTAGGTCAAGAAATATAACGGTTGTTGAACGCCGGTAAGAATGCCTATGTTCTAGAATCTGTCGAAGGGTGAAGATATGATCAATACACCCTCTTCCTGGCCTAAAACCTGCCTGGTTTTCTCATGTTTGTGCCTCCCGAGCACCACTTAGTCTACGCAGTATTATTGAGCCTAGGATTTTAGATACTATATTAGTCAAGCTAATCCCTCTGTGATTATCACAAGAAGAAATCTGCATTGAAATTAATCCATAATGGAAATAATATCAATCATAAGAATGCTATAATTAATTGATTTTTGTGAGGGAATATTTCTCCTCAGACTTGATGTGTATATTTTCCTTTCTCCTTTTCTCTACCTCTGTGATTTCTAGAAATGGATGGACCATATTGTGGTTCATGGTGTGTTCGCCAGTCGGTGAATGACACTGCTGGACAGAACTCAATGAATAACAATAATACTAATAAAAGATGTGATGCAACGCGTGCACCCAGCAACGTGGAATGGAGTCATGATGAAAAATGTCTATATGAAGTGTTGGCTCCACTGTTTATCCCTTACGGAGATCCATCGTACAATTTATACAACTGGTGCTGTAGATTGTCGAAATTACTTGGAACGAAAAAGTGTTGTGATGTGAGTTTATTGATGCTTCAGTGTTTTCTGTTAAATGTGTGTGATCATTTTCGAATAGGCTTTTTTCGATTCTTCTTGTAAAGTATGTTGACTGACTTTATGACTGTGGTTGTTACTGACGTGTGTGTGTGTGCGTTTACTCACTGAATGGATGGGTTCTGCGGCTACTATAATATAGTTTTGTGAATAGGCTGGAAGGTAATGTTGGCTCGGATGACATATTTATTGGAATAGCTTCTTGTTAAGTAGAAATAGTCTGCAGAAAGGGGTTGATCACGTTTTCATTTCACTTCTAACAATCAGGTGATTAGCAAAATTTTGATGTGAAACTGAACCGACAATGCAGAGCTAATTTGTAAAGGAATGCATTTCTTCGCTCTGTCTGTTGTCATTTCCATTGATTTTATGATAGTGATGAAGCCGTTGCGTCGTCATTGGTTGAATGGTAGAATGAATGCTCAGTCAGTCAGTCAGTCAGTAGTCACGCTGTGGAGGAGTTAGGGTTCTATTCTCAATCGATTGCTGTCTTGACATCTGTCTTGACGTGACTAGCAGTAAGCCCTGAAAAGTAGTAGATTCGATGGATGTTGAAGGGAGCAATTCCACGGTGTATAAACGACGGCGACAACAAAAGCACACACACACAGCTGCTACTGAAGTTTTGAGAGCTCGAAGCTGTCCTATGTTCCAGTTGGCATGTAGAGGCAATAAAAGAATCGGTCATTGGGAATGTCACTGTGAGAATCTACGGAACACAACACGGAGAAGGTAACGTGTTAAGTCAGTGCTCCTATATGCTTCGGAGACTTGGCGTGTTGCCAGAAGCATTTGTATGCTACGAGAAGTGCTTGTTAGTGCTTATCCTTCACCCTGGTTGGCGATGTGGTCTTCGTTGTGGAGATATGGTGGCGGTGTATGCGCATATGAATATGTGGATGGATGGATGGGTGGATGAAAGAAACGCTGAGGGGACTATGAATTGACTTGAAACACCAAGTAGGCTGTCGAGTAGTGAAACCTGGAGAATTGGAACAGCCGAATGGGGCTTGTGTCGCAGCCGTGGTTAACATAGGCGTTGACGATGATCTCTGGAGGAAATGAAGAGTTCCTATACCACATGCGATCGATAGCTGGCTGGGCTCAGAGTACAGGGCTCCGTATGTCTCTCTCCATGGACGCAAGTAACGAATATTGACGATGGCAATAATAAAAAAATAGTAATAAGAACAAAAGTATTACGGATTTCTAGTGAATAGATAACACAACACTTTTAAATTTCATAGGTTTCTTTGTTGTGGAATGGTAACTTTTTGACTGGTTAGCCAGGAGACTGTTGGCTTAAAATCCACTGGAGGTTGGACGTTTCATTCCAAGTGATCGCAAGACTTGATAAAATCGTGATATTGTCTTTGTGTTGCCTCTTTTATCCATATGTTGAATTATCATAATTAATAATACTGCTACTGTTATTATTATTATTATTATGATTTAGGTGTTGGCATATACAAATACACAGGATCTTCCAACTCTTCTAAAGCCAGATTCTGGTCAATTGAGTACATTGCGTGTACCGGGTACCGGTGAAGAATGGAGTCAACGATCGGCTAGTACAGCATCGTTGGATGGTTATGATTGTGCAGAATCAGCAGGATCATGCAATGGAAGTGTACAAGGGAATGGAGAGTTTTGTGATGAAGCGTTGTTGGTGGGGAATGAATCGAGTAGTTGTAATGGTGTACCAACAGCAACAACATATCGTCGTAAACGAGCCAAGAAACAGGCTAGAAGAAGGATGGTATTGAAGTTACCAACTCCTCGTGAAGGTAAGTGGTCAGGTGGTGGCGGTGGCGGTTGAAGTCGTTCCTCATTTGGTGCTTGTGAACTGACTTCGATGATGCTGAAGAGAAAGTGTGTGTGTGTGTGTAAATAGATAAATTTGAGTGTTTACATGGTTCACCTAAGAGAATGATTGGTCGTTTAACTGTGTGTGTGTGTGTTCACAGGATAGGTGTTTTGATGTTGCGAGCCATGATCGGCACTCAATGCCATTTGATCACTAATTGGCCTGAAGTGTGCATTCAGACGAAATTCGTGCCTATCTTATATCAATCCTTATTCTTATTGAACCTTCATGAGAGCATAATGCATTTCCTGCCCCCCCGTCCCTTACAATCTAGCACTATGTAATCTTACTATTTGTTTTCGTTAGGCTTTATCTTTTACAAGGTTGGTGTGAAGATTTGTTTAGTGTTTTCGATTACTCTTGTTATCATAAAGTATTCCACTTGTTCATCTTGTCATTAATAGGATTATTATTATTATTGTTATGCAATAGTAATCATTTGTTAATGTATGAGCGACGATATATATTGGACTGAAGCCTGATGAGCTTTTATTAGAGAAACAGGATATTTCATTGGTGGGTGGTGACTACTAACAGTGGAATCCAGGATGCGCGTTTCGTCCTATTCGGGACTCGTCACATGGATGCATCTACATTCAATTCCCCAGTGAGTGATGGTGTTCCCACCGGGACTCGAACCAAATGCCCATAGTTTCCAACGCCAAAACGTTATCCGTTAGACCACTTGAGCCACGAGGGCCACCCACCTCTTGTGCAACGGGTCATATTGATTATTCAATTGAATTTTAGATTTTCTCGTCGATTGATTGGACCGAAGTGCTCGGTCTCAGGTTGACATTTGTACCTGCATCCAGTGACGAATCCCAAGTTGGACGAAATGCGCTTTATCCTGGATTCCACTGCTAGTCACCATCCACCAATTAATTAACTTCTAATTACATGCCCAGACATCGTCGAAGTATCTGCACAAGAAGCCAGCATGTCAACCTGAGACCGAGCACTTCGGTCCAATCAATCGACGGGAAATTCTAAAATTCAATTCGCTTACGTATGTTGTTGTGTATTAAATTCTTATTATTGTTAATACTCATTCCTTGCATCCCTAGTAGAGCAGAACAGAGCAGAGCATAGGGCTTCAGCGGCAGCCCATTCGTATTGTACTCTGCCTTTCGTTGTCATTCTCAGGTGACTCGAGGACTACATAGAAGCGTATACGCTCTGCTGACATGGTCCGCTCAATGCTGTTGCCTCGAGAACGATGGTCGAAAGGTGGCTTCTCATTTGAATTCCTCCTGAGGATAGGGTGGAGGTGTAGTGGTGTAGGGCATGGGGTTTTCGTGACAACAATTACTACGATGACTTCTCTTGTGTCATTGGCATGTGTTTGCTACTGCATCTGTGTGTCTAGTGGTGGTTGATTAGTAGAGTGCTCACCAGTCATGCTGAGGTGGCTGGTGTTCGATTCGTGACTATCGATGCATTGTCAGACCTCACGTAGTTGTTTATCACTACTGATGTGGGTAGTAAGCGCGTGAAGAGGCGGTTGAATGGATGGTTTGGCGTGAGGCGGCTATTTCAAGCCCACCTATCTGGTGGTGGTAAAATTCAATAACACCACTCACCATATTCCACTTGGAACCCAAATGGGATAATAATGAAAAGTAATGATACTACATGGTTATTGTTTGTTTTTGTTTTCTTTCTTTTCTGGTATATAGACGAGGATGAGAATTCACAAACGAGTGCTTCTCAACATCATGGTAATAGTGTTCTACCGGTTGGACCTTCGGCACATCATTATCACCCGTGTGATCATCCCGGTCAACGATGTGATGAGTCGTGTTTGTGTAAAAAGGCTGGAACATTCTGTGAAAAATTTTGTCAATGTCCACCTGATTGTAGGAATAGGTGAGTGGCTGTTTTAATGGGATTGTTTTTAGTCAACTGTAAGTGGAGTGTAGTACATAGTCTAGTGTTGCGTAGTGGATTGTAGACTTTAAATTTTTGAATTTTGAAGAGAATACTGTTCTTCTTCCTTTCTTCTTATTCGTTGTGAATACGGAGTGGAAGACAGGGTAGTAGGGTTGCATGTGTGGCGTATGAACTGGACATTTCACCCTGTCGTGTGCTTTGTTTGTTTAGCTGACTCTCCCACTGGTCATAAGCTTTTGTTTCCTCATCATTACTATATGGTGTCTTCCATGTCACTCTGGAAACGTTGCCCAACTGTACCAGTGGTTTAGATACTGTTATTGACTTCATGAAAGCCACTGCTTCAGTGTGCTGTGGTTGTCGTATAGATGTCCGGAGTAGATTGTTGACTCTGAAGTTAACAATGTGGAGAGTTCACTTCGATTGCATCTGCTCTGACAGAGATTCGTAACATTTCTATGCCATATGCCCCTACTTCTTTGATAACCTGGTAAGCATATTCAGATCTTCGTTACATTGTAAGAAGATTTTCGCCTTCTTTGTGAGAAGACATCAGCTGACTGGATTTGTGAACGGTTTCACCACTTGCGTCATACCGTTTCTGCAACTCCTAAGAAAAATAATTTTATTATTAATTTGGCTTTGAAGATTGTGTATTGAGTGGGTTGATTTTCTCGTCTAGGATCGGTAGCTCGACTCCCAACCTTAGGATCGGCTATTGAAGCAGCGCGAACTTTGTGAGATTGTGTACGTGTGAACGGAGTTTGAAATATTGTACAAGGCAATATCATCGACACACACTGTAAGGGTTTATTTCGTCGGTACCTTTTATCAGCTGCATACAAATGACGCAAAATAGAGATCAACGATTATAGTTGGTGAACGAGATGATGATGATGATGATATAATAAATTAGGGTTGAAAAAAAGATGAGTTGTCATGGTAAAGAAGTAATTGTTACAGTTTCTTTTTGAATGGATAAGTCAGTCAGTGAGTCAGGTGTGTATAAAATTGAAATATTGTTTTGGGTTTCTTACTTCAGGTTTCCAGGATGTCGTTGCCGTGGACACTGTAATACGAAACTATGTCCTTGCTTTTTGGCCTTTCGAGAATGTGATCCTGACATATGCGTGTCGTGTGGAGCACAGTCTTCTTTTGGAACATTCTCTTCAATGACGGATTTATTGAATGCGTTAACGATTAGTTCACCACGTGTTACCGGTACATGTCGAAATGTGGCGTTACAAAGAGGCTGGCGGAAGCATCTGTTGATGGCGCCATCTGATGTGTCTGGGTAAGAGAGTGTCAGTGTTGTTTGTATTGTGTAATTTAATTTTGGTTGTTGTTGTTGTTGTTGATGATGATGATGATGACGATGAAGTCTCAGTCTTCGATTGAAAGATCGCCTCACACTACTGCTGTTTAGTTAAGCACTGTAAAAGTGTGATGTGCATAGCTCGAGCACACTTTGAAGGTGGAAAGTGCTGGAAGTTTCATTGACTAGGTTTTCCAACCTATCCTCAATTATGAATGCAAGTATAGGGTAGGGTGCTATTGGTGATCCCATGGCAGCACCCTGAGTTTGTTTGTTTGTTTATTTTCCCCTGGAATTAAAGTGATGTAGAGAAGTCAGGCATTGGTGGTGGAGTGTTGGTATGTGAAGTCTTCTAGTGTTACTTTGGTTGTAAGTGGAAGTTGTTGGTGAGAAATGAGTGGGATTTTGAGCGCTTCTATAGGCCTATTGATGGGTATTTGTGTGTGTATATATATAGAGTGATGATGTGTAAACTATCCATTGGTCTCTTCGGTGTCCAGTTTCAAATTATTCAGTGTATATCTATGTTGATAAGAATTACTGAGTGTATATTTTGCGTGGTTTCCAGACAGAATTTAATACAATAGAGGTAGATATTTTTAGAATTGATAAGTAGGTGAATTTGTAAAATCAAGTATGAAGTTAATATGGGATATGGCGGTGAAATATAAACTGTAAGATTTTCATACATTGTACTGTGGTGAATAGCTTTGGACGCCGAACTGTACTCTCTGTCTCTCTAGAGAGAATAGTGACAGCGTTACACTAGTAGTTTGTGCTTAGATGAGATGTGCCATTTGTAAGTTGAATGTATTACAAGTTGTTCTCCCGATTATTTAGTTAGTTAGTTAGTTAGTTGGTTGGCTGGCTGGCTGGCTGGCTAGCTAGCTAGCTATGGAGACTTTCGATAGTTTCAAATGATTCGACTCCCTATGAGCTGAGTGAATACTAGGTACATCGATAATGAACTTAGATGCAGAAAACGAGAGAAATGGTTGTCCGTTGTGTATATTTAGATGGATCACCTTGGTCCAACTGGCTAGCTAGCCAGCTAGCTAGCTATCTAGGTAGCTGTCCAGCACTACTTATGTCGGCCGATGAATGAATCAGTAGTATATACAGCGTCATATGTAATGTTTTAATTTTTGTGCACACATATATTTCATAGTTGGGGCATATTCATCAAAGACGGTGCCGAGAAGAATGAGTTCATCTACGAATATTGTGGTGAGATTATTAGCCAGGATGAAGCAGATCGGCGTGGTAAGTTGTTAAACTCTGCGGTTATTATTATTATTATTATTATTATTTACTAACAAATCAATGAAAGTGATAATTTAAAGTAGGAAATGGTTATGTTTTTATGGTGATTATCATGCCCTTGACTGCTGAGTGGGAATGTGGTGCTTCAACCGGAGATCTTCGTTTTCTGGAGTCTTTCATTAGCTGACTACACAATTGATCTTGAGGTTTCATTATTTGCTTTGCCTCACGTGATCGCCTGCATATGTGTGTATGTGACCATGGAATGTGTCATGTCGTCTTTTCTCGTTCGGTTCCCACTTGAGCGATGGTGTGAGGGTTTGTCCGATCGATCTCCGTCTTCTTCGGCATATATGTTCAGCGAGCAATAGCGAGTTGGTTTGTTCGTTGCCTTACCTCTCTAACTTCTTGACGACCGTAGTCAAGGTGGTGTATATATTAGCTTCCTACATGGCTAGCTGAAACGAACAATCAGAGAGTTTGTGGGTTTATTGGGAGATTTTGATTTGATCACTCGTAATTCCTTTTGAATGTAATCGTATGTCAGTCAGCGTTGTACAAGGTGGAGGAGTAGGAGGAGGAGGAGGAATACATTGACTCAGCATGTATCATACATGTTGTAGCCATGTGAATCTATACAGCTTTACAACGTGTTGGATTGATTTTTTTGTCCTGAGCTGACAGTGTGTGTACCTTGTGTCAGTATTACTCATCATGTTCTGTAACTTTACATGGGAGATAGAACGGTGATACACATCTATGGGTAAAGATAGCCAAGTTGTAGAAATCTTCCATTTAAAGAATCATTCATGAAGTGGTGGTGGTACCCTTAGTGTCCTGTACCACGTCAGTGCTTATATAACAATAATAATAATAATCTGTGAATTTGCGATATGAGGACACCACAACTGTCCGTGTTATTTGTTCTCTTCGAAGTGAGCGGTGTTAGTAGTGTAGTAGTAGTAGTATTCGTTGAAGACTGTTGATGTCCACGGTAACAATCGCTGGATGCTGCTTTGTCTACTTCACTCAGGCTTCGTTTGCTCTTGGAAGTGTGTGGGCAGTTGTTACTTCCCGGCTGGCCACACCGTGGAAGTTGATTGATTCTTCGGGTACCTGGAACAGAGAGAGAGAGAGAGGGTTAGTATCGCGTGACTGCAGAGCCCAGGGGACAACTGCCTTAGGCCGATCACACACGGCCTGTATGAACTGGCTTCTGGGATTTGTTCCTTATTAGTAAACTTACCGCCGGTTACGGACCACCGTAGGTGGGGTAAGTCGGGATGTACAATTTTTGGGGTCGACCTTTTCTAGTCCCCTCTCTCCGGAGTGGAGAGACAGCTTAGATGGCTGGCATGCTGGTCATCTGAGTGAGGGAAACCCTCACTGCTGTTACACACCCCTGTTCCCCAGCAGTACGACTTCGCCTTCAGACCCCCAGCATTATGTAAGAAAGATTCTTACAAGCTAATGTAGCTTGTTGGGTGATCGCGATGTGCAAGCCCGACCACCACGTCAAGATAGCAGCTATCGGTCGGTCCGTCATTCACTAGGTTAATATAGAAAGGTGACTGGAAGAACATATTGCAGTAGTTGTTGAACAGCGGATGGATAATCGTCGCACCAACTTTTTCAACATTTTTTCATTCTGTTTTCATCTCATTCCCCTCCTTCTAATAGGAAAAATTTATGATAAAACAATGAGCAGTTTCTTGTTCAATCTTAATCGGGAGTTTGTTGTGGATGCTACTCGAAAGGGTAATAAAATTCGATTCGCCAATCATTCGGTTAATCCAAATTGTTATGCAAGGGTGAGTAAGTGTGTGTGTGTACGTGTTGATGTGTAAGATACCCAAATAGTTTGATATTTTTTAAAACCTTTCCTGTGTGTTTCTTTATATATGCGAGTAGTTTTGCGAAGATTTTTCTGTCGGATTCATTTAGAATGATGATGATGATGTGTTGAATCCTCACTGTCTCCCAGCTAGCTAGGTAGCTGAATGGCGGTGGCTGCGTATGGCGGATGTGTATACAAGGTGTGTGTGTGTGTCTGTTGCTGTGCGCGATGTTTGTTTCAGTCGTGTTGTCTGAATATGCATCTGATTCACTAAAAGAATGAGTGGAGTTGGGGGGGTGAGGCTGGAAGAAGGAGAATCTGAGAATTTGGTGGAGACACTAGGTAGGTGTACACCCCCTCACACACACACACACACAGAGCAGCGAGTGAGAGATAGAGACAAGACGACTTAGTTAACATAACGACGACTATTATCTTCTCTCACTAAATCTATTTTCACTGTCTGTCTCTGTGTGTAGTGATTTTAACGATAGGTAATAATGAAGTGTGTTATGTTGTAAATGTTTTTAATTTATTATGTGAACGTTGGTAATCAAATGATGATAGGATGTGTTCGACAGTGAATGTGTGTGTGTAGCGAAAGATTCATTTGGAACCTGTGCATCCGTGCACTGTGACACACATATATTCCCGTTACTGTCGATCTAGTTTTTGCACCGTGGATAAAGTATACTGTCAACCATTGTATGTATATACCAGTAAGTAGTGTCGTGTTAAACACTTCACTGGACAGTCAGTCGTATTCGGGACCTCTACGTGATGTATTTGCATGTTTCAGTGTTTGATACTCAAGATGATTGAGTGAGTTTAGTGGAAATAATCTAGTGTGATATAGAATAATGGCTGTACACTGTTGACGTTGATGTTGTGTGATAGAAGTGTCCTTGAGGAGAATGTAATTGTGCATGGTAGCTTCTAGTCTGTCCTAGTTGATTCGACAGTTTTGTTTGTCTCCGGCCAATTAAGGTGTATTCGAAGACACTGAGGTGTCATTGTAAAGCAGTTGTGCCTGAGAGAATAACCCTTTGGAAGCGAAGTCAAATTTGTAAGGCCACACGTCAGTGAATTTGTTATAACTTTGGATAATAATAATAGTAATATGGGGTGGGGGTTGGGGTGAGAAAGAATATGGAGGGCAGTAGGTAGGCGACTGGATTGAACAACGAATGCGACGGATTGTCGTCCCGGAGAAACGTTCTGCTTTCGTGAGCCCACAAAAGAAAAATAAGACGGGAACGGCAACAACAACAACAACAACTTTATTAGACATAATATGCGTCATATGTTTATTTTAACGTAAGATATGTGAATTCACGGGACGTTTTCATGTGCCTCTGTGCTGTGCATAGGATTTTTAAAAATTTTATTCTTTCGTCCAATTGGTCTGTTTTCACACACATATCATCATCATCATCATTGTTATTATCGTAAATTATTGTGTCGTCGAATATATATGCATTTGATAAAAGCAGCCAGCACACAGTGATGATAGAGTTTTTGTACACGGATGACGTTTCGAGGAGACTGTCACTGCTGATAATCATGTGAGCGTAGCCAATCACGTAACTTCGGAACTTTGTTCACATAATCGCATTATTTCTATGTGTTCTTTGATTTTAGTGGTAATAATATTTTGTATATCTGTGGTGTTCGCGTGTTAGGTGTGTAGATTTGGCACTTTGACCGCATTGTGTGTGTGTATGAGTGTATGCATTAGAATTGGTAAGTTTCTTTGCAAACAATTCGTATTCATGGGGTGAATCATTCTTATTCTCCGATAATCTGATTGTATCCCACCGATCTTCTAGTTGTAGATGTCCCTTGCCTACATGGTGAACCTGTAAATGGGATCACTGCTGTTTCCTCTTAAAAGTGCTGTGGTCAATAGTTGGATAGCTGCATTTCCTTTTCTTGTGCGCTTTTTCAATCTCCTTAGTGGATTTCATGGAATCGTTATTAAACACCAGCTCATCATCTTCTATCGGTTCCTTATTTATTATTCAGCATTTTCGATGAGCCTGCCTTTACCGATAACGGGTGTTTAGATAAATTAAGGTGGAAATGTGTATTAGATTAGAGAGGTGTAGGATTATTTTTGTACTACAGATTTAGTCCTTACTCAATACTGACGATACAGAGTCTGGGCTTAGCTATAGTTAAAACAGAATGACTTGACTTTAACTTTATCTGTTTCTAAAACATAAAATAAATCATACAATTACACCAAGAAAAATGTACAAATCCACTGTCATTCAAAAAAGGACAAAAACGTACCGAACAGTATTGAGGGTACGGACAAAATGAACAGTAAATTAATTACATGTACACACAAATAGAGTAACAGACAACAAAGAACATTCAAGGTCACATCACGTGGTGAGAGCTACAATAAATTGACCAATAATCGCGACAGGAAGGTCACATGATATTGATTAGCTGTCTATCGTATAGTCTATCTGTCTGTGGCGATTAACAAGTGGGTTGGCTCTCCACAAACCCTAGGGCACAGTTTATCCTCTCCTGTTGATTTTTTTGCTTTATAATCTAGCATGACAGGTAATTCTCCTTGTGGATTTTGTGACTCCATTCCAAGGTGAATTTAACTCCCTGTGCCCTAACGAATGTATATGTGTATGTGTATGTGTGAAGTAAGTAGGGATGATAAAATGAAAGTATAAGAAATGTAATAGAATTATTATTATATGAAGGAAGTAGCGAAGGGATTGCATGAGAGATTGCCTTGATATGATTCTGAGGAGTGATGAATTCTGCTTGAGATGTCATCAGTAAGTTAACCATCCGTGTGTATCAGTGTGTCCTCTTATCCGATAACTTTATCTTCACAGTGATGGCATTATGCGCTGTACGACTAGAGTGGGGGGGGGAATTGTTTGTTATATGATCCATCAGTTGTGTTATTGTTTGTCTGTCTACAGGTGGTGATGGCGAACGGTGATCATCGGATCGGTATATTTGCCAAGCGTGCTATTCTCCCGGGGGAAGAACTATTCTTCGACTATCGTTATGGTCCAATGGAACAGTTGAAATATGTTGGGATTGAAAGAGGCGATAAGGACAATAGTCGGAAAACTGGTACTGCTAGCGGTAGTAATAGTGGTGGTGGTGGTGGTGGGAAGGTGAGAAATGCTTTACGCCCACTGAATGAATCTAGTGAGTTTCCTGCATTGCGATGAAATCAGTCGGCCAGTGGGAAGATCAAAGTGATCTGTTGTAATGCAGTAAGTGTACTTATTTTCGCTATTGATTCCTCTGTATATTATTTATTTATTCAAACGCAGAAAAAAAACTTGGTACAATACGGCACCAAGAAAGATGCGCCACACAATAACAATAATAAAACAACATCGATCAAAAGTGAAAAATATAAGTAGAGAACGGATAGAGAACTTCATCTTGAAGGAAAACGGTCATGTTTAACAAGTTCAAACAGTATTCGTTAACTATCATCAGGAAGGGAAGAAAGAAAGAAAGAAATTGCAACACGTTTGCCATTGATTACGATTCTTGGCCATATCCGATAACGTTTCGAGCCATCGATTCGGGCTATCTCGCGGACCCCAACCAGGGAGGGAGTCGTGACGCACCAACCGATTCTAATCT
The DNA here is from genome assembly GCA_944472155.2 of Trichobilharzia szidati. Lineage (NCBI taxonomy): Eukaryota > Metazoa > Platyhelminthes > Trematoda > Strigeidida > Schistosomatidae > Trichobilharzia > Trichobilharzia szidati. The sequence goes on along the minus strand of OX235276.1, from coordinate 78,444,533 downwards.
AGCACAAATATCTTTCATCCCACGAAGCCACGTCATGGACTGACCAGCCGTCCGCCTTTTCCATCCTGTCCCAGGGCTAGCGAACAGAGACCACCGGTACGGAAGCCTCTGAGATGACATTCACAGCACATATTCAAGCCAACGGAGTCTGTGTTTCCAGATGACGACACTCAATGAATGATGATATCCACTGTGTTCAAAGACTCGCCGCCGAACCTCGGAATTACTCACGCGATGATGCCATCGAACGCAAGTAATCCTGCGGAGACAGCGATGATGGAACACGCAGAGCCGTGGAGAGGCCAGGTTTCACAGGTGTAGAGTAAGACAGCCCTCACCGAAGCATTGTATACCGGACCTTTGACAGCCAGGCTAACGTCGCGACGGCGCCAGAGGTGGCTCAAGTTGATGTATGCCACCTTAGCCTTCATTATACGGTTGGAAATCTCATCCGTCACCCCTCCGCCAGCACTCACACAACTACCCAGATACACAAACTTATCAACAACTTCAAGCGGTTCACCCACAGGTACAGGCTCCTGCCAATCTTGTAACAGTAGTTTGCACTTAGACGGCGCAAAGTACATACCATACTTACATGCACTAATCACCAACTGATTAAGTGCGATTTGAGCAGCCTGCATGCTATCGCACAGTAAGACGATATGATCTGCATATTCGAGGTCGAAAAGTCTATCTCCAGGTAGCAGATCTACACCACCTTCACACACATCCTTCAGAGCTGACTCCAGAATGTCATCGATGGCAAAGTTGAAGTTTAACTACCTGACCAAAATGGTCAACAGGTTGACGTCATAATTGAAAAATCCTCAGACATAGTTTAACTTTATACAGACACTGAAGATGCTTAAACTGACGAATGATGTTGGGGAGAGCAATTAGGCCGAAAGTAAATTTCATCCTCTAACTATGTATGCTAGCATAGTAGTCTACCACCTATGGCCAAGCCTAATATGTCTGTAATTATATGGAGGTGTAGAAAGTGGAAGTCGACTTATGCTCGTGTGTGATTGTGAATACCACTTGTATCTATGCATTTATTTAGACAGAAGAATAGAGGAGGTAGGATAACATTACTTTTTAATGATTTTTGTTGTGTACTGCTATTTATGATTGATTTCTATTATCTATTTTTGTTGATTAAGGTGAAAGGCAAGCAGCCAATAAAGGACGCTGCGGAAACTGAAGACAAGGAATGGGATTATGAAGTGGCAACTGACAACATCACAGTTTCCATATTCACGTCAAGATGAAAGCGTCTCTTTATTGTTGTTATTACTATATTGCAACTTTTTCTGCTCTAATTATAACATCCTACGAAAAGTCATGTAAAAAGTTATCAATAAAACATTTGTTCACACCAAACAAACACTACTTCTTTCCCGGTTTGAGTGTTGGCTTGATTTTACTGTTTTTTTGTCGTCTTGAGGATGACTGGTTGTGTGCTTGTTGTGACGACGTTGGCGCATATCATTACTTACTTTCTCGTAAATATATCCTCTGATTATGAAGTGTTTGACGAAAAGATTGGTCGGGCAAGGTGTTCTCCTTTTTGTCCGGGAAATATGTGCTAGTCGCGGTGCAGACACACAGGCAGAAGCGAACGTATTCGAATTAGATTTCATTTAGTGCTGCTGTTCGACGTAAGGTTTGAAAGTTTTGGTCGCTATGGTGTTGGTAGGATTGCTTGCATCACGGTCAAATGTTTGTTGCTGGCTTTTCCAGGCTTACTGCCTACCGGGTAGTAAATAAGTAGGCGAGGTCTTTGAGAATTCGTGGATGAGGAATTGAACCACTGGACCTGTGAGTATGGCTGGTTAGCATTCCGAGTATGACAATGGTGTATTTTCTACACACTGTGTATTCAAGGATGAATGAAAGTGTGTTGTAAGATGTCAGTTTGTAAAAAAATTGAACTACGTGTTTTAAACTATGAAATGAAGGTTTTGAAGCCTTCTAGTGTTTTATATGCTTTTTGTAGAGGTATTTTGTACGACCTGAATTGTGTGGTGTGTGTGTGTGTGTGTGATTATGAGTTTTCATGGTCACTTGTTTCTGCTGTGTTACTCAGTCTTTGCTTATACAAGTTGGTTCGTTAACTTTTTTTCATTGTTTCCCACAGATGATGCGTCGATCATCGTATCGTTCGGAAACTGAGAATGCTGTTAGGAAAAGTGGAGGAAGAGGAAGAGGAAGCAGAAGATTCAGTTTAGTTGGTGAGATATATTCTTCTCGTCAATTGAGACAACGACGGCAAACTACTACGGCGACTACTATTACTCCTCCTCCTCCTCCTCCTCCTACAACTTTAACTATTACCAGCAAGGATTCGATTAGGTCATATAACAGCATTTTGAATGAACATCGTCACCGCCTGCATAAGGTGATTAGAAAGGTGTACAACTATATACGACTCAGTAATCTAGTAGACAAATGGAAATATGTAGATGAATGTTTAACAAGCAATAGGAAGATGCTGTTGAAACTGTTACCTGCGCACTCTGCTCCTGTTGCTAGTGATGACGATGAGGACAAAGCACTTCATGCCAATAATAATAATAGTACTGATGGCAATCCAGTTTCATTATGTGAACCGATACGGATTCCGCTTATGTGTGATAAGCCTACTTTCTTTGGTGTTAGAATCAACAATGAAAATCATAGTGTGCCTGTGACAGTAATCCCCCACGTGGATGCATTGCCTACCTTCTCTATGTGGTCTACGGTTCAACAGAATTTCTCCGTAGAAGATGAGAAAGAGTTGGCTAACTTACCATATATTGGAGAGGAAGAAGTTGAAGAGGATAGGAATTTTTTCGATGAGTTGTTGGATAATTATGATGGGAACTTCCACGGGAATTTCCCGTTTGAATTTGATGAGGCTGTAGTTTGCGAGTTGGTCGAGCTAACTCATTATGTCTGGTCTGATATTATCTTGTATTGTGGTTTATCCCATCAGTCTTCACAAGTCGGAATTAATTGCAGTGTTGGTGATCGTGCTAATGTTGACGGTGATGATCAGGTAAGCCAGTTTGTTGCATTGTAGAGTATTGCTCTTTGTGTGTTTAACTGTTTATCCCTGTAAACTGAGTGAAACTGGCCACACTGCTTGGTGAAGAAGAGCTCGTTGCCGGTGACAGACAAGTGAGTGAAATAGCCCGTCAGTAATAATAACAATGGTAGCAATGGCTGTATTCCACACATTATTTCTGATAAAGTTTGGGATGTTATCCAATATTGCGCCTAATGTTCTGTCTTCACGATGCATATTAATTAAGTTACAAAGTAATCGCAGAAGCATGTGATATCTAAAGTAGTATTAGTGGCAATGCTATATATATGAACGTATCAAAAATTGAAAACATTGACGACGATATGTGGTAGTAAATGGAAGAATGGGGGGAAAGTGATTCTACTCACTGTTTCTCAGTAAGTTAGTGGTCTGATGCCTCTACTCTTCACTACATATAAAATGCATAGCCGATGGGGTCTTCATCTTTCGTCAAGCGAATAACTTGAAGATATGTTACCACTGTGTTGCATGACTTAGCTAGCCGTATAACATTACTATTATAGGACTGCACATCTCGTGTATGATTGTGTACAAGAACAATATATATAGTGTACTGTGAGGGAGTTTTTGGTTTCATCATTCTTAGCTGACGGTGTTGTCAGCGAACTTGCTTGGACAGACATTAGTGGAATACTCTTTCGATGATGGTGTAAACCATTCAGTGCTAGATAAGTTTGTTTTCCAGTTGATACTCTCTGTGGTGATACTTTCGTCCAGTGTGGATAGGATTCATCTGTTTCCTCTGTGGAAGTAGCAGCAGGTAGAAGTGAATGTTACCCAAGAACGACTTGGAATTGGATGGAGTTGTGAATGAGCCACACCTATTGTGTGCGGACTGGTTTTGTTTCCTGAGGCTACCGAGACCTAGTTGTGTCAGTTGGGGTTTGAGGTCGTGTAGAAGTTGTTGGAAGTCGAGGGTCTCTACCCAAGAGTCATGGGAGTAAAACTGTTGTTCTTAGAGTTTCCGTAACCATCTCCTTCAATTGTGTTGTATCGTGAATGACGATAAAAGTTCTAAACTGGCTACCTGTTTGTCGTATATTTGGATATTAAATTCAGGTGTCACGAGCTAGATGTCTTAGTAGCACCAAGATTTGACTATTGATACATTCGAGTACAAAGTTTTGCTTTGTTTCTTTAATTCCCTGCAATTTGTGGCTGTAAAGAGGTCTTACATCCAAGCCTACTGGATTTGCAAAGTAGCTTCCTTCCGTTTGTTTGTCTGGTGACAGCAGTGTATGACTTGACCGAGTAGTGTAGTGTATATAAAATGCTTTGTTATTGACCTTATTTTTACTCTGACTTCAGCTTTTCTAACTATTCGGGTGAATTTTCCATGACGTGAATAGACAGTCGTCTCTTCATAAGACTTGTTTATTTGTTTCCACAATCACACCGAGATCGATGTATGCAGTTGAGAGTGCGGAGCATTGGCAACCTGTCTTCCCCCACTAGCTTGGCTATGTTAAAGGATAGGAGTTTTGCAGCCAAATTAGTTGTGCTATAATACCCTTATTGAGTCTGTCCTCGTTGAAATACCTCTTGTAGATCGCCTCCCCCCTAAATAGTAGACTGATAGATATACGGCTTCCTTTGAAACAGTTTGGATATTTTTACTGGTTCCTATATGTTTGGAATACTTACTGGGTGACCTCTGAGGGGGATATCGATTCTTAGGTAAACTATTCTTTAGGGTTTTTTCAAATTGAATTTTAGGTTTTCCCGTCGATTGATTGGACCAAAGTGCTCGATCTCAGGTTGACATGTCGGCTTCTTGTGCAGATTCTTCGACGATGTCTGGGCGTTTAATTAGAATTTAATTTGTGGATGGTGACTAGCAGTGGAATCCAGGATAACGCGCATTTCGTCCTATTTGGGATTCGTCAGTGAATGTACCTGCATTTCCCAGTGAGTGGGGATGTTCTCACCGAGACTCGAACCCAGTGCTCAAAGTTTCAAACGCCAAAGCGTTATCCACTAGACCACTTGGGCCAGGAGAGCCACCGACCTGTTGTGCAACGGGTCATATTGGTTATTTAATTGAATTTTATATTTTCCCGTTGACTGATTGGAGTGCCCGGTCCCAGGGTTTTTATTTCACTTTCGATTGTCCTATGAGAGTGAATATATTCCGTACTGTATTGAAGAATGTTTTGAATAGGTTGTTTTCATACAGGATGGGAAGGAAGTGGTTAAGGTGTATATCCTGTCCTATCCTATCAATGCAGACTTTCTAAGTATTCATCTTTCGATTGTGTCATCAATCGTTCTCAGCAGAGAAACATCTTGGAATGTGATGTGATGGCATGGTGGTTTTCCTCGTGTTCTACTATGAAGTTAAGATTAGGATAGCATGCAGTGAATTTCATCCATAAATTATTTTCCGCCTCTGATTTACATCGACAGACAACAGAAAAATATTCTACATATTGTTAGATATGATTGTGTCTGTTGTGTAATACATGCATCAATGACTAATAATGATACCAAGTTGTGTAATTACTTCTTCTTCTTCTTCTTCTTGTAGGCGACTACGAGTGGTGTTGACAATGAACGGAGGAATGGAAGTGAAGGGATTATTCTTACTGTGAATGAAGTGTTAGGAATTACTGAATCGACTGAAGGAGATTCGAGTTTGAGTTCACCTGAAGCAAAACGTGTTAAGGATTGTGGGATTCCTTATGAAGTGTTTGTCGTGAGTTGCTTATTAAAAGACTTTTGTAATTATTTTAACCTATTTGTTTTCTGTTTATAGAATTACTTGGAATTGATGTTAGTAGATGGTAGGCATGTATGGACACGTAGGTTGTGTAGTTGTTTGTTGGGACTGCAGTGGTTGTGAATCGTGAAGTGACGGACTGCTGTCCGTTGGGAGATTGAGACTTGAGTCGATCAGTAGTGGGTGGAGTGAGAAATGTTACCACTGAGCTAGCATCTATTGACGACTGACTTGTAGGTCTGTTGATGGAGGATAGATTGTGATGCGTGCAGGACGTTTGTGTTGGTGGTGACTGAATTCTGTTAGTGAAGTGACCATGAAGTCTGGTGAGGTGACTTCCCGTCACTCACGGTGTACTCTGAATATTGGTGTTGGCTTGACCATGACTGTAGTTTATTGACCGATGCCATCGTTTCATGTTTCCTTTCTGAACGTTAGTTATTTTCTTCGATAGTAAAATTGTTGGATGTTTTCATAAGCAGTTGACCGGCATAATTGGGTGGAAAAGAAGAACAGTCGTCTTGGTGGAATCACCAAGATTGCCTTTAATGTACTTACTAGCTGTGACGAGTGGTAAATTAGGGGGAAAGGCACGTTCTGCATTGCATTCACTGGAGGGTGTGTGTCTGGAGCGTAATTCCCCTGAATGGTCTCCACAGCGTATATCCGATCCATCTGGTCCATTTGCTGTCACATGTTTGTTGTTATTGTTGTTTAGTGTTCTGGTAAAGTCGCTTGTTGCTTATGCTTTGTGGTGGGCCATCTAGCCTTTTTGATGGGACGAAGGCGTCTGTTAATGAAAGTCTGCAGTGGCCTGTTTGAAATACTTTTGATGACAAGTGTGGGAATTCCAGTTTGTGAGACATCTCAGAGGTAAATCATCCTGAAAGTTTAAATCTTGTTTGTTTGCTTGATATTTGTGCACTGTTATCAGTATGGAATTGGCATATATGCACCGACTTTCGTCCAACTGATGTACACATCAGTAACATAACACTTTTGAGTTGGTATATTGTTTAACGGATGAGTATACAAGTTATTAGTAAGATGAATTTACCGCCGCCTTCGTCCTTTTGTTTGCTTGTTTTTTTGCTTACTTGTGATTGTGTGTAAGAGAGGCAGGCATAGATTGGGTGAATTACGATTGGAACTACCTCGCGTAGTTAGATAGTCTTATGTGATTTTGTATTTGATTATGTGGTTGGTTAGAGGGAATTCTGTAGTCGTATTTGATGTTACTGTTTGTCTGGCTTAGAGATGCTTCATCGAATTTTATTTTCTGCAGCTGTGATAATATCTGTTGTGGTGTTTTGTTAAATACTACTACTACTAGATCGGCTAACGTTGACACCCTGCGACTGCCTTTATCCTCCCCTGCGGAAGTGTTAATGAAAGCCTTAAGGTGGTTAATATAGGGTGACACGGAAGTTGTTACAGTTTGAATGCTGTTTGTTGTTGTATATTTCTGTGGTTTTGAGTGACTTTTGTTGTTGTTGTTGTTGTTGCTTTTGTCCTTTCTTCACAGGCTATAGCTGGAACATTTGGGTCAGGAGACGATGCAAACAAACTTAAAGAGAGGTATATAGAAACGAAAAGACGTGCAGATAATTCTCAGGTATGTGTAATTAACCAATGGTGACCGATGATAGTCTTTGCTTATTTATATATACGTGTGTGTTTGCATGTGGAGTTGGCTTGACTAATTCTTTTGTAAGAAGAAGAGATATTCACTACAAAGTTGTGGTGAAAATCAACGTTGAAAATGCCATCCAGTGTATGGTAATGAAATGTCTACTTGGAAAGACGTTGGAGAGGGAGTCACCATTAAACAATGTTGTTCATGCATGTCCTGAGTTGGAAGACTGCTTGGTGATTGGTGTTAGCACTCTACTCTAAATCAGTTGGTTTGTAGTTGTGTAACAACAGAAGACAAAGGTCAGGCAAGAGATCGTTTATAAAGGAAATCAACACATATTTATAGATTTTCATGTACATTATTATAGATTAGTTAAGCAAACAAACACAGTCTTCTGATTGGTTGTTTCGTCTCTTTGTGGCTGTTTCTTGAATGTCAGATCATCATCTATGTGCTAACTGTATCCGCCTACGCAAAGTCTGCTGTGGTTGGTTTTTGAATCAGTCTTTGTTCTTATTTTTCTCACGACCAATATTGGGGACGTAAACATTGACGTAAATTACTGTCTACCATTTTGGCTAGTAGACAGCTCTCACCACAGTTGAAGTTCCACCTTGTTTACACTAGAACGTGTGTGTAACTGGGTGGTAGGTATGAGAAGGTTTTACACGCTTATCCTTTGAATTCTACTCATCACTGTATTTCATCATCATTTCATTTAATTTCGTACACAGGAGATTTTGATTCTGGAATGTTGTGAATTCCAGTGATTGTATTTTAATATCCCTCGTTACGCAATCATCAGTGTTTCTTACGACAGTCATTGATGATGCAGGAAATGTTTGTCTAAATTGTATTATAACTCGTTTTATTGGATGTTATGAGGGGGGGGGGGTTGTTTGCAGCTGTTGGGAGCCAAGGAAATAGAGTGGATGGATATTATGCTTCAACATTGTCTATTTTATTTCATTTGCAATATTGTTTATTAGTTTAATCGGTGTTTGAGGGAGGTAGGAAATTACGGGGTTCTAGTGTTTTTTCTTCATTGATTACATCTGTGTAAGTTTTGCCAATAATTTGTGTGTGTGTGCGTGTGTGCGTGTGCGTTTGTTTGGATCAATAAAATGTGTTATTTCTTGTGTTGTAGTCAAATGAGGAGACGCCGATGCCTTGTCCAAATCTAGACAATCCCTTTGAGGTGCACAATGCGGTGATCAGTGGTCGACATAAAAACCTTTCACGAGGTGATGCTTTACACTCGTATCGGACATTGTTTTGTCGTCGGTGTTTCAAGTATGATTGTTGCCTACATCCGTATAAGTCTACGCCGTCGATGTGGAGCCATCGTTGGCCGGTAAATGGAAAAACGAATGTCGGTTAGTGATGAATTCGATTTTTAAATGTCATTTGAATTACTGCTCCTCTACGGCTAACCAACCACCCTGTCCCTGCTCCACCTGCCGAAACTCTGTGTGTGTGTGTGTGTGTGTGTACATCACCATTCACAATCTAAGGAAGTGCGTGTTTTCGGTAGTCGCTCATCTCAGGATTTGTGTTTCCTTAATAAGACGTTAATCCTGGACATTTGAAACTAATGTGGTTAGTAGAATGTAAGTCTGTATGATGAGAAGAGACGGAGAGAAATGCGTAGAAGGGGTACAGGAGTAAAGAATGTTTATGTTTGACCTTACTGTTCGAAGGAGATGCAGCCACTGAATTACTGGCATGGAAACTGCGGAAAAGAATATTAAAACGATTGCTTGCCGCACGACTATATTTGAAATCCCCCCTTAGTTGTGGAATTCGAATGCAGGTAGGAGAAGGATAGGTAGGCTGCCGGGTTTGATCGCTCGAGTGTGCTGAACTTACAAATTGAAGTGTTCTCGTGGAGGCAGTTACATAGGCAGAATGACTCGTGAAGCTCACGGTGGCCTTGTTGAAGGTTGTCAAAGGTGGTTAGGAAGAAGAGTTTGTAGGTGAATCAGATACTGGGTATTGACACGCCTAGTAGATAAGGTGGAGGAGAAGACTGATAAAAATTCAAGCTCTACAATTCTATTGAGTGTGTCACTTGAATTCCTTGGATTGGTACGCCTTGGATTGCTAAGCATAGGTATAGGGGAGTTGTGATTGGAAGTTATCAACCGAAATTCTTTGTTCAGAAGGAGTATGTTGAATCCTTCTCCCTCCACCGAGTAGAAAGAATCTGCCTCACTAGACAGACACACAACAACAAGCACCAATCACTATCAACGACATCATATGCATGTGTGTATATATTCAGCATACGTGTTTGACCTGATGATGGTTTCATTTTTATTTTGATAGTCTCCCGTTTACTTTGTGTCACTGAATTTTCTTCTGTGCTACTTAGTTTGTTCCGTCCTCTCATTCGAATATTTTGCTTTAAATGATATGAAAAGAGCTGAGTTTGAGAGTTGTGTATTTATAGATTGGGTATGATTTATGAACGGTATGTGAGTATATGTATATACCGCAGGTTCTTTATCTTCGTGAGTGGATCTGTGGTGCTCATTGGTTTAGGGTGTCGACTGTGCACCAACTAACTGGGTGACGGGTTTAAACTATCACTGCATCTACCGAGAGTGGTTCGGGCAACAGTAGGTGTTACTATCACTGCCCCTCAGACATACGCGCGCACACACACACATGCCATAGGTGTGTTGTGGCTCCTCGTCGCCTTCCTAGGGATTTGCAAGTTGTTATTTAGGTGGCCATAATTCTAAACAAAACTATATTCGTCAATAGGGAATATGAAATGGCTGACTGGGAAAGATAGATAGATAAGCAAGCAAGAATGAACTCTGTCAACGAACGCAGTGATGAAGAACCTATCGGCCAAGAAGTATGCAGAGGGAAATGGGGACAGATGGATTGGACATAGTCGGAGGAGATGTTTGATTGATGTTACAGATGAAGCATGCTCTCGGGTGGAACTGGAATGGATGAAACGGGAGGTGAGCAACTAGTAAGGTGGGATGTTCGTCCGAAGGTGAGATGGAGGAGATGGTTTGAGGTGTGGAGGTGATGAAAGTTGATGGAGATTGGTAGTGGGGTTAGTGAGCTGATAGAATAAGATTGGAGAGAATGAGAGTGAAATAGAGTTGTGCACCGGATGGGTAAACGTCTGTGTTCCACTCGTGAAGAACCGAGGGGATAATAGTTATAATGAAATTGATGCAAACCGCAACAAAAAACCGCAGTGTCAATATATCTCAACATATCTGCAGCGGACATATGCCTACCGGATAAATGCCATGAAATTGTTGTGGAGTGAGAAGGAGTGACCAGTGGGATACGATACGCCTGCCATTTTAGGGTTAGATGGATGGATAGTCGCCGATGGCATTAGTTGAGGATAAAGCTGTGTAAGGGTAATTGACAGGTCGTTGAACTCCGACTCAGTCGGTGAGAGTGTTTATCGGAGTGATTGATATGGTGGCGGTAACTCGAAGGTTGCAGATTATTCGATCTTTGTCGGGATTGTGGGTGGGAATTACTGGAGGATTGGAAATACGGCGAAACAGCTGTCGAGTGTTTCCCGGTTTTCAATGACTCCCTCTAACTGGTGTCGATTGGTGACGAAATCTGCATTGATCGGTCGGTCGGTTTTCGACATAGAAGTTTGCACATATGTGCGTCAGTTCAAGTCGCCACATTCTATGTAGCACACAAAGCAAGAGCAGAAAGTAGAAGAAATGCATAATATAGACAGTAAACAGAGGTGTGAGACAAAGGAATAGTAATAACGAAGAACAAAACAGTTTTATTGGAAATCATAAGTCACAAGGAGTGGATGCATGTGCGTTAGCCATTGAGAAGGATCACTTTGAGCCATGTCACCAATTGTTTCCAACCATTGGTTTTTACCGTCCCGAGGACCCCAAGCAGTCAGGAAGTCTACATCTTCCTACATGGCGTAGACTAACTGTTGTGGATTTCATTGACTGGTGCCATGTTTTTGTTTGACCGTCGCTAGCTCTTTTCCAGCCTGACCCTATATCAGCTAACATTGCCCGTCTGTCGAGGAAGGCAATGACTAGGCATACGTAACACATGTCCTAACCATCTCAGTCGATGTAATTTCACAGTCTCATCGATTGATTTCCCCTCCTTACCTAGCACTCGCCTGATGCCTAACCTCAATATTGCTCAACTTATTATAGCACTTCACACAGGAGATAGAACGCAGACACCTATGATCACAGACAGCTAATCTTTTCATGTCTTCTGCTCTCAATGGTCAGGTCTCAATCACAGGCATAAAGGAGGACGGAGCGGACTGCTGAGCAGTACACACGCCCTTTGGTCGATAGCGAGTCGGATATCACGTCTACGCCAGAGACGGCGTAAACTGGCATATGCAGAACTAGCCCTCTGTATTCGTAGTGAGATTTCGTCAGAGATCAACCCGTTGGCACTGGCTGATGGTACTTCCCAAAAAAGTGAAGCGGTCAACGTTCTCTACCACTTCACTTCCTATTTCTAAACTAAGAGTCGGTGTAGTTCAATCCTGCAGCATCATCTTACATTTTACAGGGGCGAATCGCATGCCAAACATACGAAGATTGCTGCCCAAGGTTTTCAGAAGACTCTGCTGTATTTTGTCAGCGTCCTCGCCTAGAAGGACTATATCGTCCGCATATTCTAAGTCAACGAGATTATTCCCTGGTAGCAAGTCAATCCCTGAGCCTCTGAAGTGTGTTAGGGTTAAGTCCATTAGTACGTCTATGATGAAATTGAATAGAAATGGGGATAATGGGCCTCCTTGGCGGACGCCACTAGTTGTCACCACTTCAGATGACAACTCGCCGTAAGCTCTCACCTGGCTGGCTGCATGAGTACGAGTAGAGTTCCTTAATCAGTGCAATGTATTTTCTCCGCATTCCCTTTACAGCCAAGCATCTCCAGAAAACCTCTCGGTCGACAGAATCGAATTCTGCCTTTAGGTCAAGAAATATAACGGTTGTTGGACGCCGGTAAGAATGCCTATGTTCTAGAATCTATCGAAGGATGAAGATATGATCAATGCACCCTCTTCCTGGCCTAAAACCTGCCTGGTTTTCTCATGTTTGTGCCTCCCGAGCACCACTTAGTCTACGCAGTATTATTGAGCCTAGGATTTTAGATACTATATTAGTCGAGCTAATCTCTCTGTGATTATCACAAGAAGAAATCTGCATTGAAATTAATCCATAATGGAAATAATATCAATCATAAGAATGCTATAATTAATTGATTTTTGTGAGGGAATATTTCTCCTCAGACTTGATGTGTATATTTTCCTTTCTCCTTTTCTCTACCTCTGTGATTTCTAGAAATGGATGGACCATATTGTGGTTCATGGTGTGTTCGCCAGTCGGTGAATGACATTGCTGGACAGAACTCAATGAATAACAATAATACTAATAAAAGATGTGATGCAACGCGTGCACCCAGCAACGTGGAATGGAGTCATGATGAAAAATGTCTATATGAAGTGTTGGCTCCACTGTTTATCCCTTACGGAGATCCATCGTACAATTTATACAACTGGTGCTGTAGATTGTCGAAATTACTTGGAACGAAAAAGTGTTGTGATGTGAGTTTATTGATGCTTCAGTGTTTTCTGTTAAATGTGTGTGATCATTTTCGAATAGGCTTTTTTCGATTCTTCTTGTAAAGTATGTTGGCTGACTTTATGACTGTGGTTGTTACTGACGTGTGTGTGTGTGTGTGTGTGCGTCTACTCACTGAATGGATGGGTTCTGCGGCTACTATAATATAGTTTTGTGAATAGGCTGGAAGGTAATGTTGGCTCGGATGACATATTTATTGGAATAGCTTCTTGTTAAGTAGAAATAGTCTGCAGAAAGGGGTTGATCACGTTTTCATTTCACTTCTAACAATCAGGTGATTAGCAAAATTTTGATGTGAAACTGAACCGACAATGCAGAGCTAATTTGTAAAGGAATGCATTTCTTCGCTCTGTCTGTTGTCATTTCCATTGATTTTATGATAGTGATGAAGCCGTTGCGTCGTCATTGGTTGAATGGTAGAATGAATGCTCAGTCAGTCAGTCAGTCAGTAGTCACGCTGTGGAGGAGTTAGGGTTCTATTCTCGATCGATTGCTGTCTTGACATCTGTCTTGACGTGACTAGCAGTAAGCCCTGAAAAGTAGTAGATTCGATGGATGTTGAAGGGAGCAATTCCACGGTGTATAAACGACGGCGACAACAAAAGCACACACACAGCTGCTACTGAAGTTTTGAGAGCTCGAAGCTGTCCTATGTTCCAGTTGGCATGTAGAGGCAATAAAAGAATCGGTCATTGGGAATGTCACTGTGAGAATCTACGGAACACAACACGGAGAAGGTAACGTGTTAAGTCAGTGCTCCTATATGCTTCGGAGACTTGGCGTGTTGCCAGAAGCATTTGTATACTGTGAGAAGTGCTTGTTAGTGGTTATCCTTCACCCTGGTTGGCGATGTGGTCTTCGTTGTGGAGATATGGTGGCGGTGTATGCGCATATGAATATGTGGATGGATGGATGAAAGAAACGCTGAGGGGACTATGAATTGACTTGAAACACCAAGTAGGCTGTCGAGTAGTGAAACCTGAAGAATTGGAGCAGCCGAATGGGGCTTGTGTCGCAGCCGTGGTTAACATAGGCGTTGACGATGATGTCTGGAGGAAATGAAGACTTGTGATGAGTTCCTATACCACATGCGATCGATAGCTGGCTGGGCTCAGAGTGCAGGGCTCCGTACGTCTCTCTCCATGGACGCAAGTAACGAATATTGACGATGGCAATAATAAAAAAATAGTAATAAGAACAACAGTAGTACGGATTTCTAGTGAGTAGATAATACAACACTTTTAAATTTCATAGGTTTCTTTGTTGTGGAATGGTAACTTTTTGACTGGTTAGGCGGGAGACTGTTGGCTTAAAATCCACTGGAGGTTGGACGTTTCATTCCAAGTGATCGCAAGACTTGATAAAATCGTGACATTGTCTTTGTGTTGCCTCTTTTATCCATATGTTGAATTATCATAATTAATAATACTGCTACTGTTATTATTATTATTATGATTTAGGTGTTGGCATATACAAATACACAGGATCTTCCAACTCTTCTGAAGCCAGATTCTGGTCAATTGAGTACATTGCGTGTACCGGGTACCGGTGAAGAATGGAGTCAACGATCGGCTAGTACAGCATCGTTGGATGGTTATGATTGTGCAGAATCAGCAGGATCATGCAATGGAAGTGTACAAGGGAATGGAGAGTTTTGTGATGAAGCGTTGTTGGTGGGGAATGAATCGAGTAGTTGTAATGGTGTACCAACAGCAACAACATATCGTCGTAAACGAGCCAAGAAACAGGCTAGAAGAAGGATGGTATTGAAGTTACCAACTCCTCGTGAAGGTAAGTGGTCAGGTGGTGGCGGTGGCGGTTGAAGTCTTTCCTCATTTGGTGCTTGTGAACTGACTTCGATGATGCTGAAGAGAAAGTGTGTGTGTGTGTGTAAATAGATAAATTTGAGTGTTTACATGGTTCACCTAAGAGAATGATTGGTCGTTTAATTGTGTGTGTGTTCACAGGATAGGTGTTTTGATGTTGCGAGCCATGATCGGCACTCAATGCCATTTGATCACTAATTGGCCTGAAGTGTGCATTCAGACGAAATTCGTGCCTATCTTATATCAATCCTTATTCTTATTGAACCTTCATGAGAGCATAATGCATTTCCTGCCCTCCCCCCGTCCCTTACAGTCTAGCACTATGTAATCTTACTATTTGTTTTCGTTAGGCTTTATCTTTTACAAGGTTGGTGTGGACATTTGTTTAGTGTTTTCGATTCCTCTTGTTATCATAAAGTATTCCACTTGTTCATCTTGTCATTAATAGGATTATTATTATTATTGCTATGCAATAGTAATCATTTGTTAATGTATGAGCGACGATATATATTGGACTGAAGCCTGATGATCTTTTATTAGAGAAACAGGATATTTCATTGGTGGGTGGTGACTACTAGCAGTGGAATCCAGGATGCGCGTTTCGTCCTATTTGGGACTCGTCACATGGATGCATCTACATTCAATTCCCCAGTGAGTGATGGTGTTCCCACCGGGACTCGAACCAAGTGCCCATAGTTTCCAACGCCAAAACGTTATCCGTTAGACCACTTGAGCCACGAGGGCCACCCACCTCTTGTGCAACGGGTCATATTGATTATTCAATTGAATTTTAGATTTTCTCGTCGATTGATTGGACCGAAGTGGTCGGTCTCAGGTTGACATTTGTACCTGCATCCACATGACAAATCCCAAGTTGGACGAAATGCGCTTTATCCTGGATTCCACTGCTAGTCACCATCCACGAATTAATTAACTTCTAATTACATGCCCAGACATCGTCGAAGTATCTGCACAAGAAGCCAGCATGTCAACCTGAGACCGAGCACTTCGGTCCAATCAATCGACGAGAAAATCTAAAATTCAATTCGCTTACGTATGTTGTTGTGTATTAAATTCTTATTATTGTTAATACTCATTCCTTGCATCCCTAGTAGAGCAGAACAGAGCAGAGCATAGGGCTTCAGCGGCAGCCCATTCGTATTGTACTCTGCCTTTCGTTGTCATTCTCAGGTGACTCGAGGACTACATAGAAGCGTATACGCTCTGCTGACATGGTCCGCTCAATGCTGTTACCTCGAGAACGATGGTCGAAAGGTGGCTTCTCATTTGAATTCCTCCTGAGGATAGGGTGGAGGTGTAGTGGTGTAGGGCATGGGGTTTTCGTGACAACAATTACTACGATGACTTCTCTTGTGTCATTGGCATGTGTTTGCTACTGCATCTGTGTGTCTAGTGGTGGTTGATTAGTAGAGTGCTCAGCAGTCATGCTGAGGTGGCTGGTGTTCGATTCCTGACCATCGATGCATTGTTAGGCCTCACGTAGTTGTTTATTACTACTGATGTGGGTAGTAAGCGCGTGAAGAGGCGGTTGAATGGATGGTTTGGCGTGAGGCGGCTATTTCAAGCCCACCTATCTGGTGGTGGTAAAATTCAATAACACCACTCACCATATTCCACTTGGAACCCAAATGGGATAATAATGAAAAGTAATGATACTACATGGTTATTGTTTGTTTTTGTTTTCTTTCTTTCCTGGTATATAGACGAGGATGAGAATTCACAAACGAGTGCTTCTCAACATCATGGTAATAGTGTTCTACCAGTTGGTCCTTCTGCACATCATTATCACCCGTGTGATCATCCCGGTCAACGATGTGATGAGTCGTGTTTGTGTAAAAAGGCTGGAACATTCTGTGAAAAATTTTGTCAATGTCCGCCTGATTGTAGGAATAGGTGAGTGGCTGTTTTAATGGGATTGTTTTTAGTCAACTGTAAGTGGAGTGTAGTACATAGTCTAGTGTTGCGTAGTGGATTGTAGACTTTAGATTTTTGAATTTTGAAGAGAATACTGGTCTTCTTCTTCTTCCTTTTTTCTTATTCGTTGTGAATACGGAGTGGAAGACAGGGTAGTAGGGTTGCATGTGTGGCGTATGGACTCGACATTTCACCCTGTCGTGTGCTTTGTTTGTTTAGCTGACTCTCCCATTGGTCATAAGCTTTTGTTTCCTCATCACTACTACATAGTGTCTTCCATATCACTCTGGAAACGTTGCCCAACTGTACCAGTGGTTTAGATACTGTTATTGACTTCATGAAAGCCACTGCTTCAGTGTGCTGTGGTTGTCGTATAGATGTCCGGAGTAGATTGTTGACTCTGAAGTTAACAATGTGGAGAGTTCACTTCGATTGCATCTGCTCTGACAGAGATTCGTAACAGTTCTATGCCATATGCCCCTACTTCTTTGATAACCTGGTAAGCATATTCGGATCTTCGTTACATTGTAAGAAGATTTTCACCTTCTTTGTGAGAAGACATCAGCTGACTGGATTTGCGAACGGTTTCACCACTTGCGTCATACCGTTTCTGCAACTCCTAAGGAAAATAATTTTATTATTAATTTGGCTTTGAAGATTGTGTATTGAGTGGGTTGATTTTCTCGTCTAGGGTCGGTAGCTCGACACCCAACCTTCCTCCGTTTTTTCTTCTGGTGCTTAGGATCGGCTATTGAAGCAGCGCGAACTTGGTGAGATTGTGTACGTGTGAAGGGAGTTTGAAATATTGTACAAGGCAATATCATCGACACACACTGTAAGGGTTTATTTCGTCGGTACCTTTTATCAGCTGCATACAAATGACGGAAAATAGAGATCAACGATTATAGTTGGTGAACGAGATGATGATGATGATATAATAAATTAGGGTTGAAAAAAAGATGAGTTGTCATGGTAAAGAAGTAATTGTTACAGTTTCTTTTTGAATGGATAAGTCAGTGAGTCAGGTGTGTATAAAATTGAAATATTGTTTTGGGTTTCTTACTTCAGGTTTCCAGGATGTCGTTGCCGTGGACACTGTAATACGAAACTATGTCCTTGCTTTTTGGCCTTTAGAGAATGTGATCCCGACATATGCGTGTCGTGTGGAGCACAGTCTTCTTTTGGAACATTCTCTTCAATGACGGATTTATTGAATGCGTTAACGATTAGTTCACCACGTGTTACTGGTACATGTCGAAATGTGGCGTTACAAAGAGGCTGGCGGAAGCATCTGTTGATGGCGCCATCTGATGTGTCTGGGTAAGAGAGTGTCAGTGTTGTTTGTATTGTGTAATTTAATTTTGGTTGTTGTTGTTGATGATGACGATGAAGTCTCAGTCTTCGATTGAAAGATCGCCTCACACTACTGCTGTTTAGTTAAGCACTGTAAAAGTGTGATGTGCATAGCTCGAGCACACTTTGAAGGTGGAAAGTGCTGGAAGTTTCATTCACTAGGTTTTCCAACCTATCCTCAATTATGTATGCAAGTATAGGGTAGGGTGCTATTGGTGATCCCATGGCAGCACCCTGAGTTTGTTTGTTTATTTTCCCCTGGAATTAAAGTGATGTAGAGAAGTCAGGCATTGGTGGTGGAGTGTTGGTATGTGAAGTCTTCTAGTGTTACTTTGGTTGTAAGTGGAAGTTGTTGGTGAGAAATGAGTGGGTTTTTGAGCGCTTCTATAGGCCTATTGATGGGTATTTGTGTGTGTGTATATATATAGAGTGATGATGATGTGTAAACTATCCATTGGTCTCTTCGGTGTCTAGTTTCAAATTATTCAGTGTATATCTATGTTGATAAGAATTGCTGAGTGTATATTTGTCGTGGTTTCCAGACAGAATTTAATACAATAGAGGTAGATATTTTTAGAATTGATAAGTAGGTGAATTTGTAAAATCAAGTATGAAGTTAATATGGGATATGGCGGTGAAATATGCACTGTAAGATTTTGATACATTGTACTGTGGTGAATAGCTTTGGACTCCGAACTGTACTCTCTCTCTCTCTCTAGAGAGAGAATAGTGACAGCGTTACACTAGTAGTTTGTGCTTAGATGAGATGTGCCATTTGTAAGTTGAATGTATTACAAGTTGTTCTCCCGATTATTTAGTTAGTTAGTTGGTTGGTTGGCTGGCTGGCTGGCTAGCTAGCTAGCTATGGAGACTTTCGATAGTTTCAAATGATTTGACTCCCTATGAGCTGAGTGAATACTAGGTACACCGATAATGAACTTAGATGCAGAAAACGAGAGAAATGGTTGTCCGTTGTGTATATTTAGATGGATCACCTTGGTCCAACAGGCTAGCTAGCTAGCTATCTAGGTAGCTGTCCAGCACTACTTATGTCGGCCGATGAATGAATCAGTAGTATATACAGCGTCATATGTAATGTTTTAATTTTTGTGCACACATATATTTCATAGTTGGGGCATATTCATCAAAGACGGTGCCGAGAAGAATGAGTTCATCTACGAATATTGTGGTGAGATTATTAGCCAGGATGAAGCAGATCGGCGTGGTAAGTTGTTAAACTCTGCGGTTATTATTATTATTATTATATACTAACAAATCAATGAAAGTGATAATTTAAAGTAGGAAATGGTTATCTTTTTTTATGGTGATTATCATGCCCTTGACTGCTGAGTGGGGAATGTGGTGCTTCAACCGGAGATCTTCGTTTTCTGGAGTCTTTTATCAGCTGACTACACAATTGATCTTGAGGTTTCATTTGCTTTGCCTCACGTGATCGCCTGCATATGTGTGTATGTGACCATGGAATGTGTCATGTCGTCTTTTCTCGTTCGGTTCCCACTTGAGAGATGGTGTGAGGGTTTGTCCGATCCATCTCCGTCTTCTTCGGCATATTTGTTCAGCGAGCGATAGGGAGTTGGTTTGTTCGTTGCCTTACCTCTCTAACTTCTTGACGACCGTAGTCAAGGTGGTGTAAATATTAGCTTCCTACATGGCTAGCTGAAACGAACAATCAGAGAGTTTGTGGGTTTATTGGGAGATTTTGATTTGATCACTCGTAATTCCTTTTGAATGTAATCGTATGTCAGTCAGCGTTCGTTGTACAAGGTGGAGGAGGAGGAGGAGGAATACATTGACTCAGCATGTATCGTACATGTTGTAGCCATGTGAATCTATACAGCTTTACAACGTGTTGGATTGATTTTTTTGTCCTGAGCTGACAGTGTGTGTACCTTGTGTCAGTATTACTCATCATGTTCTGTAACTTTACATGGGAGATAGAACGGTGATACACATCTATGGGTAAAGATAGCTAAGTTGTAGAAATCTTCCATTTAAAGAATCATTCATGAAGTGGTGGTGGTACCCTTAGTGTCCTGTACCACGTCAGTGCTTATATAACAATAATAATAATAATCTGTGAATTTGCGATATGAGGACACCACAACTGTCCGTGTTATTTGTTCTCTTTGAAGTGGGCGGTGTTAGTAGTAGTAGTAGTAGTATTCGTTGAAGACTGTTGATGTCCACGGTAACAATCGCTGGATGCTGCCTTCTCTACTTCACTCAGGCTTCGTTTGCTCTTGGAAGTGGTGTGGGCAGTTGTTACTTCCCGGCTGGCCACACCTTGGAAGTTGATTGATTCTTCGGGTACCTGGAACAGAGAGAGAGAGAGGGTTAGTATCGCGTGACTGCAGAGCCCAGGGGACAACTGCCTTAGGCCGATCACACACGGCCTGTATGAACTGGCTTCTGGGATTGGTCGACCTTTTCTGACCCCCTCTCTCCAGAGTGGAGAGACAGCATAGGTGGCTGGCATGCTGGTCATCTGAGTGAGGGGAACCCTCACTGCTGTTACACCCCTGTTCCCCAGCAGTACGACTTCGCCCTCAGACCCCAGCATTATGTGAGAAAGATTCTTACACAATGCCGGTAACTGCTTTTAGTCTAATCACTATCCTAACAACCTTCCTGGCATGGTGGGACCTGCAGAAACATTGGTTCCAGCTAATGTAGCTTGTTGGGTCATCGCGATGTGCAAGCCCGACCACCACGTCAAGATAGCAGCTATCGGTCGGTCCGTCATTCACTAGGTTAATATAGAAAGGTGACTGGAAGAACATGTTGCAGTAGTGTTCTTGAACAGCGGATGGATAATCGTCGCACCAACGTTTTCAACATTTTTTCACTCTGTTTTCATCTCATTCCCCTCCTTCTAATAGGAAAAATTTATGATAAAACAATGAGCAGTTTCTTGTTCAATCTTAATCGGGAGTTTGTTGTGGATGCTACTCGAAAGGGTAATAAAATTCGATTCGCCAATCATTCGGTTAATCCAAATTGTTATGCAAGGGTGAGTAAGTGTGTGTGGGTGTGTTTGTGTGTTAATGTGTAAGATACCCAAATAGTTTGATATTGTTTTAAACCTTTCCTGTGTGTTTCTTTATATATGCGAGTAGTTTTGCGAAGATTTTTCTGTCGGATTCATTTAGAATGATGATGATGTGTTGAATCCTCACTGTCTCCCAGCTAGCTGGCTAGCTAGCTAGCTGAATGGCGGCGGCTGCGTATGGTGGATGTGTATACAAGGTGTGTGTGTGTGTGTGTGTGTGTCTGTTGCTGTGCGATGTTCCTTTCAGTCGTTGTCTGAATATGCATCTGATTCACTTAAAGAATGAGTAGTGGAGTTGGTGGGGGGGAGAGGGGAAAAAGGAGAATCTGAGAATTTGGTGGAGACACTAGGTAGGTGTACACCCCCTCACACACACACACGCACAGAGCAGCGAGTGAGAGATGAGATAGAGAGAAGACGACTTAGTTAACATAACGACGACTATTATCTTCTCGCACTAAAGCTATTTCCACTGTCTGTCTCTGTGTAGTGATTTTAACGATAGGTAATAATGAAGTGTGTTATGTTGTAAATGTTTTTACTTTATTATGTAAACGTTGGTAATCAAATGATGATAGGATGTGTTCGACAGTGAATGTGTGTGTGTGTGTGTAGCGAAAGATTCATTTGGAACCTGTGCATCCGTGCACTGTGACACACATATATTCCCGTTACTGTCGATCTAGTTTTTGCACCGTGGATAAAGTATACTGTCAACCATTGTATGTATATACCAGTAAGTAGTGTCGTGTTAAACACTTCACTGGACAGTCAGTCGTATTCGGGGCTTCTACGTGATGTATTTGCATGTTTCAGTGTTTGATACTCAAGATGATTGAGTGAGTTTAGTGAAATAATCTAGTGTGATATAGAAAATAATGGCTGTACACTGTTGACGTTGATGTTGTGATAGAAGTGTCCTTGAGGAGAATGTAATTGTGCATGGTAGCTTCTAGTCTGTCCTAGTTGATTCGACAGTTTTGTTTGTCTCCGGCCAATTGGAGTGTATTCGAAGACACTGAGGTGTCATTGTAAAGCAGTTGTGCCTGAGAGAATAACCCTTTGGAAGCGAAGTCAAATTTGTAAGGCCACACGTCAGTGAATTTGTTATAACTTTGGATAATAATAGTAATATGGGGTGGGGGGTGGGTTTGAGAAAGAATATAGAGGGCAGTAGGTAGGCAACTGGATTGAACGACGAATGCAACAGGTTGTTGTCCCGGAGAAACCTTCTGCTTTCGTGAGCCCACAAAAGAAAGATAAGACGGGAATGGCAACAACAACAACAACTTTATTAGACATAATATGCGTCATATGTTTATTTTAACGTAAGATATGTGAATTCCCCGGAGGTTTTCATGTGCCTCTGTGGTGTGCATAGGATTTTTAAAAATTTTACTCTTTCGTCCAATTGGTCTGTTTTCACACACATATCATCATCATCATCATTGTTATTGTCGTAAATTATTGTGTCGTCGAATATATATGCATTTGATAAAAGCAGCCAGCACACAGTGATGATAGAGTTTTGTACACGGATGACGTTTCGAGGAGACTGTCACTGCTGATAATCATGTGAGCGTAGCCAATCACGTAACTTCGGAACTTTGTTCACATAATCTCATTATTTCTATGTGTTCTTTGATTTTAGTGGTAATAATATTTTGTATATCTGTGGTGTTTGCGTGTTAGGTGTGTAGATTTGGCACTTTGACCGCATTGTGTGTGTGTATGAGTGTATGCATTAGAATTGGTAAGTTTCTTTGCAAACAATTCGTATTCATGGGGTGAATCATTCTTATTCTCCGATAATCTGATTGTATCCCACCGATCTTCTAGTTGTAGATGTCCCTTGCCTACATGGTGAACCTGTAAATGGGATCACTGCTGTTTCCTCTTAAAAGTGCTGTGGTCAATAGTTGGATAGCTGCATTTCCTTTTCTTGTGCGCTTTTTCAATCCCCTTAGTGGATTTCATGGAATCGTTATTAAACACCAGCTCATCATCATCTTCTATCGGTTCCTTATTTATTATTCAGCATTTTCGATGAGCCTGCCTTTACCGATAACGGGTGTTTAGATAAATTAAGTTGGAAATGTGTATTAGATTAGAGTGGTGTAGGATTATTTTTGTCCTACAGATTTAGTCCTTCCTCAATAGTGACGACACAGAGTCTTGGCTTAGCTATAGTTAAAACAGAATGACTTGACTTAAACTTTATCTGTTTCTAAAACATAAAATAAATCATACAATTACACCAAGAAAAATGTACAAATCCACTGTCATTACAAAAAAAGGACAAAAACTTACCGAACAGTATTGAGGGTACGGACAAAATGAACAGTCAATTAATTACATGTATACACAAATAGAGTGACAGACAACAAAGAACATTCAAAGTCACATCACGTGGTGAGAGTTACGATAAATTGACGAATAATCGCGACAAGAAGGTCACATGATATTGATTAGCTGTCTATCACATAGTGTATCTATCTATCGCGAAAATCAAGTGGGTTGGCTCTCCACAAACCCTAGGGCACAGTTTATGCTCTCCTGTTGACTTTTTTGCTTTATAATCTATCATGACAGGTAATTCTCCTTGTGGATTTTCTGACTCCATTCCAAGGTGAATTTAACTCCCTGTGCCCTAACGAATGTATATGTGTATGTGTATGTGTGAAGTAAGTAGGGATGATAAAATGAAAGGATAAGAAATGTAACAGAATTATTATTATTATTATTATATGAAGGAAGTAGCGAAGGGATTGCATGAGAGTTTGCCTTGATATGATTCTGAGGAGTGATGAATTCTGCTTGAGACGTCATCAGTAAGTAAACCATCCGTGTGTATCCGTGTGTCTTCTTATCCGATAACTTTATCTTCACAGTGATGGCATTATGTGCTGTACGACTAGAGTGTGTGTGTGGGGGGGGAATTGTTTGTTATATGATCCATCAGTTGTGTTATTGTTTGTCTGTGTACAGGTGGTGATGGCGAACGGTGATCATCGGATCGGTATATTTGCCAAGCGTGCTATTCTCCCGGGGGAAGAACTATTCTTCGACTATCGTTATGGTCCAATGGAACAGTTGAAATATGTTGGGATTGAGAGAGGCGATAAGGACAATAGTCGTAAAACTGGTACTGCTAGCGGTAGTAATAGTGGTGGTGGTGGTGGTGGGAAGGTGAGAAATGCTTTACGCCCACTGAATGAATCTAGTGAGTTTCCTGCATTGCGATGAAATCAGTCGGCCAGTGGGAAGGAAGATCAAAGTGATCTGTTGTAATGCAGTAAGTGTACTTATTTGCTATTGATGCCTCTGTATATTATTTATTTATTGAAACGCAGAAAAAAACTTGGTACAATACGGCACCAAGAAAGATGCGCCACACAACAACAATAATAAAACAACATCGATCAAAAGTGAAAAATATAAGTAGAGAACGGATAGAGAATTTCATCTTGAAGGAAAACAGTCATGTTTAACAAGTTCAAACAGTATTCGTTAACTATCATCAGGAAGAGAAGAAAGAAGGAAATTGCAACACGTTTGCCATTGATTACGATTCTTGGCCATATCCGATAACGTTTCGAGCCATCGATTCGAGCTATCTCGCGGACCCCAACCAGGGAGGGAGTCGTGACGCACCAACCGATGCTAATCTAGCACAAATATCTTTCATCCCACGAAGCCACGTCATGGACTGACCAGCCGTCCGCCTTTTCATCCTGTCCCAGGGCTAGCGAACAGAGACCACCGGTACGGAAGCCTCTGAGATGACATTCACAGCACATATTCAAGCCAACGGAGTCTGTGTTTCCAGATGAAGACAATCAATGAATGATGATGTCCACTGTGTTTAAAGACTCGCCGCCGAACCTCGAAATTACTCACGCGATGATGCCATCGAACGCAAGTGCGTCGGTGGCACAGTGGTTAGGACTCTCGCCGACCATGCACATGGTCCGGGGTTCGATTCCCTGCCGGCGCACACCCGATATCTATGGTATGCCTGAATTTGGGCAACCGATATCCATGCTGAAAATTCCATACTTGTACTAAAAATACGGTGTGGAATCAAGCTGTAAATCAAATAAATAAAAAAAATAAAAGTAATCCTGCGGAGACAGCGATGATCGAACACGCAGAGCCGTGGAGAGGCCAGGTTTCACAGGCGTAGAGTAAGACAGCCCGCACCGAAGCATTGTATACCCGATCTTTGACAGCCAGGCTAACGTCGCGACGGCGCCAGAGGTGGCTCAAGTTGATGTATGCCACCTTAGCCTTCATTATACGGTTGGAAATCTCATCCGTCACCCCTCCGCCAGCACTCACACAACTACCCAGATACACAAACTTATCAACAGCTTCAAGTGGTTCACCCACAGGTACAGGCTCCTGCCAATCTTGTAACAGTACTTTGCACTTAGATGGTGCAAAGTACATACCATATTTACAGGCACTGATCACCAACTGATTAAGTGCGATTTGAGCAGCCTGCATGCTATCGCACAGTAAGACGATATGATCTGCATATTCGAGGTCGAAAAGTCTATCTCCAGGTCGCAGATGTACACCACCTTCACGCACATCCTTCAGAGCTGACTCCAGAATGTCATCGATGGCAAAGTTACAGTCTAACTACCTGACCAAAATGGTCAACAGGTTGACGTCATAATTGAAAAATCCTCAGACATAGTTTAACTTCAGACAGACACTGAAGATGCTTAAACTGACGAATGATGTTGGGGAGAGCAATTAGGCCGAAAGTAAATTTCATCCTCTAACTATGTATGCTAGCATAGTAGTCTACCACCTATGGCCAAGCCTAATATGTCTGTAATTATATGGAGGTGTAGAAAGTGGAAGTCGACTTATGCTCGTGTGTGATTGTGAATACCACTTGTATCTATGCATTTATTTAGACAGAAGAATAGAGAAGGTAGGATAACATTACTTTTTAATGATTTTTGTTGTGTACTGCTATTTATGATTGATTTCTATTGTCTTCTTTTGTTGTTTAAGGTGAAAGGCAAGCAGCCAGTAAAGGACACTGTGGAAACTGAAGACAAGGAATGGGATTATGAAGTGGCAACTGACAACATCACAGTTTCCATATTCACGTCAAGATGAAAGCGTTTCTTGATTGTTGTTATTACTATATTGCAACTTTTTCTGCTCTAATTATAACATCCTACGAAAAGTCATGTAAAAAGTTATCAATAAAACATTCGTTCACACCAAACAAACACTACTTCTTTCCCGGTTTGAGTGTTGGCTTGGTTTTTCTGTTTTTTTTGTCATCTTGAGTATGACTGGTTGTTTGCTTGTTGTGACGACGTTGGCGCATATCATTACTTACTTTCTCGTAAATATATCCTCTGATTATGAAGTGTTTGACGAAAAGATTGGTCGAGCAAGGTGTTCTCCTTTTTGTCCGGAAAATATGTGCTAGTCGCGGTGCAGACACACAGTCAGAAGCGAACGTATTCGGATTAGATTTCATTTAGTGCTGCTGTTCGACATAGGGTCTGAAGTTTGAAGGTCTTGGTCGCTATGACGTTGGTGGGATTCCTTACATCACGGTCAAATCTTTGTTACTGGCTTTTTCAGGCTTACTGCCTACCGGGTAGTAAATAAGTAGGCGAGGTCTTTGGGAATTCGTGGATGAGGAATTGAACCTCTGGACCTGTGAGTATGGCTGGTTAGCATTCCGAGTATGACAATGGTGTATTTTCTACACACTGTGTATTCAAGGATGAATGAAAGTGTGTTGTAAGATGTCAGTTTGTAAAACAATTGAACTACGTGTTTTAAACTATGAAATGAAGGTTTTGAAGCCTTCTAGTGTTTTATATGCTTTTTGTAGAGGTATTTTGTACGACCTGAATTGTGTGGTGTGTGTGTGTGTGTGATTATGAGTTTTCATGGTCACTTGTTTCTGCTGTGTTACTCAGTGTTTGCTTATACAAGTTGGTTCGTTAACTTTTTTTCATTGTTTCCCACAGATGATGCGTCGATCATCGTATCGTTCGGAAACTGAGAATGCTGTTAGGAAAAGTGGAGGAAGAGGAAGAGGAAGAAGAGGAAGCAGAAGATTCAGTTTAGTTGGTGAGATATATTCTTCTCGTCAATTGAGACAACGACGGCAAACTACTACGGCGACTACTATTACTCCTCCTCCTCCTCCTCCTACAACTTTAACTATTACCAGCAAGGATTCGATTAGGTCATATAACAGCATTTTGAATGAACATCGTCACCGCCTGCATAAGGTGATTAGAAAGGTGTACAACTATATACGACTCAGTAATCTAGTAGACAAATGGAAATATGTAGATGAATGTTTAACAAGCAATAGGAAGATGCTGTTGAAACTGTTACCTGCGTCCTCTGCTCCTGTTGCTAGTGATGACGATGAGGACAAAGCATTTCATGCCAATAATAATAGTACTGATGGCAATCCAGTTTCATTATGTGAACCGATACGGATTCCGCTTATGTGTGATAAGCCTACTTTCTTTGGTGTTAGAATCAACAATGAAAATTACAATGTACCCGTGACAGTAATCCCTCACGTGGATGCATTGCCAAGCTTCTCAATGTGGTCTACGGTCCAACAGAATTTCTCTGTAGAAGATGAGAAAGAGTTGGCTAACTTACCATATATTGGAGAGGAAGAAGTTCAAGAGGATAGGAATTTTTTCGATGAGTTGTTGGATAATTATGATGGGAACTTCCACGGGAATTTCCCGTTTGAATTTGATGAGGCTGTAGTTTGCGAGTTGGTCGAGCTAACTCATTATGTCTGGTCTGATATTATCTTGTATTGTGGTTTATCCCATCAGTCTTCACAAGTGGGAATTAATTGCAGTGTTGGTGATCGTGCTAATGTTGACGGTGATGATCAGGTAAGCCAGTTTGTTGTATTGTAGAGTATTGCTCTTTGTGTGTTTAACTGTTTATCCCTGTAAACTGAGTGAAACTGGCGACACTGTTTGGTGAAGAAGAGCTCGTTGCCGGTGACAGACAAGTGAGTGAAATAGCCCGTCAGTAATAATAACAATGGTAGCAATGGCTGTATTCCACACATTATTTCTGATAAAGTTTGGGATGTTATCCAATATTGCGCCTAATGTTCTGTCTTCACGATGCATATTAATTAAGTTACAAAATAATCGCAGAAGCATGTGATATCTAAAGTAGTATTAGTGGCAATGCTATATATATGAACGTATCAAAAATTGAAAACATTGACGACGATATGTGGTAGTAAATGGAAGAATGGGGGGAAAGTGATTCTACTCACTGTTTCTCAGTAAGTCAGTGGTCTCATGCCTCTACTCTTGACCACATATAAAATGCATAGCCGATGGGGTCTTCATCTTTCGTCAAGCGAATAACTTGAGGATATGTTACCACTGTGTTGCATGACTTAGCTAGCCGTATAACATTACTATTATAGGACTTCACATCTCGTGTATGATTGTGTACAAGAACAATATATATAGTGTACTGTGAGGGAGTTTTCGGTTTCATCATTCTTAGCTGACGGTGTTGTCAGCGAACTTGCTTGGACAGACATTAGTGGAATACTCTTTCGATGATGCTGTAAACCATTCAGTGCTAGATAAGTTTGTTTTCCAGTTGATACTCTCTGTGGTGATACTTTCGTCCAGTGTGGATAGGATTCATCTCTTTCCTGTGTGGAAGTAGCAGCAGGTAGAAGTGAATGTTACCCAAGAACGACTTGGAATTGGATGGAGTTGTGAATGAGCCAGACCTATTGTGTGCGGACTGGTTTTGTTTCCTGAGGCTACCGAGACCTAGTTGTGTCAGTTGGGGTTTGAGGTCGTGTAGAAGTTGTTGGAAGTCGAGAGTCTCAACCCAAGAGTCATGGGAGTAAAACTGTTGTTCTTAGAGTTTCCGTAACCATCTCCTTCAATTGTGTTGTATCGTGAATGACGATAAAAGTCCTAAACTGGCTACCTGTTTGTCGTATATTCGGATATTAAATTCAGGTGTCACAAGCTAGATGTCTTAGTAGCACCAAGATTTGACTATTGATACATTCGAGTACAAAGTTCTGCTTTGTTTCTTTAATTCCCTGCAATTTGTGGCTGTAAAGAGGTCTTACATCCAAGCCTATTGGATTTGCAAAGTAGCTGTCTGGTGACAGCAGTGTATGACTTGACCGAGTAGTGTAGTGTATGTAAGATGCTTTGTTATTGACCTTATTTTTACTCTGACTTCAGCTTTTCTGACTATTCGGGTGAATTTTCCATGACGTGAATAGACAGTCGTCTCTTCATAAGACTTATTTATTTGTTTCCACAATCACACCGAGATCGATGTATGCAGTTGAGAGTGCGGAGCATTGGCAACCTGTCTTCCCCCACTGGCTTGGCTATGTTAAAGGATAGGAGTTTTGCAGCCAAATTAGTTGTGCTATAATACCCTTATTGAGTCTGTCCTCGTTGAAGTACCTCTTGTAGATCGCCTCCCCCCTAAATAGTAGACTGATAGATATACGGCTTCCTTTGAAACAGTTTGGATATTTTTACTGGTTCCTATGTGTTTGGAATACTTACTGGGTGACCTGTGAGGGGGAAATCGATTCTTAGGTAAACTATTCTTTAGGGTTTTTTAAAATTGAATTTTAGGTTTTCCCGTCGATTGATTGGACCGAAGTGCTCGATCTCAGGTTGACATGTCGGCTTCTTGTGCAGATTCTTCGACGGTGTCTGGGCGTTTAATTAGAATTTAATTTGTGGATGGTGACTAGCAGTGGAATCCAGGATAACGCGCATTTCGTCCTATTTGGGATTCGTCAGTGAATGTACCTGCATTTCCCAGTGAGTGGGGATGTTCTCACCGAGACTCGAACCCAGTGCTCAAAGTTTCAAACGCCAAAGCGTTATCCACTAGACCACTTGGGCCACGAGAGCCACCGACCTGTTGTGCAACGGGTCATATTGGTTATTTAATTGAATTTTATATTTTCCCGTCGACTGATTGGACCGAAGTGCCCGGTCCCAGGGTTTTTATTTGACTTTCGATTGTCCTATGAGAGTGAATATATTCCGTACTGCATTGAACAATGTTTTGAATAGGTTGTTTTCATACTGGATGGGAAGGAAGTTGTTAAGGTGTATATCCTGTCCTATCCTATCAATGCAGACTTTCTAAGTATTCATCTTTCGATTGTGTCATCAATCGTTCTCAGCAGAGAAACATCTTGGAATGTGATGTGATGGCATGGTGGTTTTCCTCGTGTTCTACTATGAAGTTAAGATTAGGATAGCATGCAGTGAATTTCATTCATAAATTATTTTCCGCCTCTGATTTACATCGACAGACAACAGAAAAATATTCTACATATTGTTAGATATGATTGTGTCTGTTGTGTAATACATGCATCAATGACTAATAATGATACCAAGTTGTGTAATTACTTCTTCTTCTTCTTCTTCTAGGCAACTACGAGTGGTGTTGACAATGAACGGAGGAATGGAAGTGAAGGGATTATTCTTACTGTGAATGAAGTGTTAGGAATTACTGAATCGACTGAAGGAGATTCGAGTTTGAGTTCACCTGAAGCAAAACGTGTTAAGGATTGTGGGATTCCTTATGAAGTGTTTGTCGTGAGTTGCTTATTAAAAGACTTTTGTAATTATTTTAACCTATTTGTTTTCTGTTTATAGAATTACTTGGAATTGATGTTAGTAGATGGTAGGCATGTATGGACACGTAGGTTGTGTAGTTGTTTGTTGGGACTGCAGTGGTTGTGAATCGTGAAGTGACGGACTGCTGTCCGTTGGGAGATTGAGACTTGAGTCGATCAGTAGTAGTGGGTGGAGTGAGAGATGTTACCACTGAGCTAGCATCTATTGACGACTGACCTGTAGGTCTGTTGATGGAGGATAGATTGTGATGCGTGCAGGACGTTTGTGTTGGTGGTGACTGAATTCTGTTAGTGAAGTGATCATGAAGTCTGGTGAGGTGACTTCCCGTCACTCACGGTGTACTCTGAATATTGGTGTTGGCTTGACCATGACTGTAGTTTATTGACCAGTGCCATCGTTTCATGTTTCCTTTCTGAACGTTAGTTATTTTCTTCGATAGTAAAATTGTTGGATGTTTTCATAAGCAGTTGACCGGCATAAATAATTGGGTGGAAAAGAAGAACAGTCGTCTTGGTGGAATCACCAAGATTGCCTTTAATGTACTTACTAGCTGTGACGAGTGGTAAATTAGGGGGAAAGGCACGTTCTGCATTGCATTCACTGGAGGGTGTGTGTCTGGAGCGTAATTCCCCTGAATGGTCTCCACAGCGTATATCCGATCCATCTGCTCCATTTGCTGTCACATGTTTGTTGTTATTGTTGTTTAGTGTTCTGGTAAAGTCGCTTGTTGCTTATGCTTTGTGGTGGGCCATCTAGCCTTTTTGATGGGACGAAGGCGTCTGTTAATGAAAGTCTGCAGTGGCCTGTTTGAAATACTTTTGATGACAAGTGTGGGAATTCCAGTTTGTGAGACATCTCAGAGGTAAATCATCGTGAAAGTTTAAATCTTGTTGGTTTGCTTGATATTTGTGCATTGTTATCATTATGGAATTGGCATATATGCACCGACTTTCGTCCAACTGATGTACACATCAGTAACATAACACTTTTGAGTTGGTATATTGTTTAACGGATGAGTATACAAGTTATTAGTAAGATGAATTTAGCGCCGCCTTTGTCCTTTTGTTTGCTTGTTTATTTGCTTACTTGTGATTGTGTGTAAGAGAGGCAGGCATAGATTGGGTGAATTACGATTGGAACTACCTCGCGTAGTTAGATAGTCTTATGTGATTTTGTATTTGATTATGTGGTTGGTTAGAGGGAATTCTGTAGTCGTATTTGATGTTACTGTTTGTCTGGTTTAGAGATGCTTCATCGGATTTTATTTTCTGCAGCTGTGATGATATCTGTTGTGGTGTTTTGTTAAATACTACTACTACTAGATCGGCTAACGTTGACACCCTACGACTGCCTTTATCCTCGCCTGCGGAAGTGTTAGTGAAAGCCTTAAGGTGGTTAATATAGGGTGACACGGAAGTTGTTACAGTTTGAATGCTGTTTGTTGTATATTTCTGTGGTGTTGAGTGACTTTTGTTGTTGTTGTTGTTGCTTTTGTCCCTTCTTCACAGGCTATAGCTGGAACATTTGGGTCAGGAGACGATGCAAACAAACTTAAAGAGAGGTATATAGAAACGAAAAGACGTGCAGATAATTCTCAGGTATGTGTAATTAACCAATGGTGACCGATGATAGTTTTTGCTTATTTATATATATACGTGTGTGTTTGCATGTGGAGTTGGCTTGACTAATTCTTTTGTAAGAAGAGATATTCACTACAAAGTTGTAGTGAAAATCAACGTTGAAAATGCCATCCAGTGTATGGTAATGAAATGTCTACTTGGAAAGACGTCGGAGAGGGAGTCACCATTAAACAATGTTGTTCATGCATGTCCTGAGTTGGAAGACTGCTTGGTGATTGGTGTTAGCACTCTACTCTAAATCATTTGGTTTGTAGTTGTGTAACAACAGAAGACAAAGGTCAGGCAAGAGATCGTTTATAAAGGAAATCAACACATATTTATAGATTTTGATGTACATTATTATAGATTAGTTAAGCAAACAAACACAGTCTTCTGATTGGTTGTTTCGTCTCTTTGTGGCTGTTTCTTGAATGTCAGATCATCATCTATGTGCTAACTGTATCCGCCTACGCAAAGTCTGCTGTGGTTGGTTGTTGAATCAGTCTTTGTTCTTATTTTTCTCACGACCAATATCGAGGACGTAAACATTGACGTAAATTACTGTCTACCAATTTGGCTAGTAGACAGCTCTCACCACAGTTGAAGTTCCACCTTGTTTACACTAGAACGTGTGTGTAACTGGGTGGTAGGTATGAGAAGGTTTTACACGCTTATCCTTTGAATTCTACTCATCACTGTATTTCATCATCATTTCATTTAATTTCGTACACAGGAGATTTTGATTCTGGAATGTTGTGAATTCCAGTGTGATTGTATTTTAATATCCCTCGTTACGCAATCATCAGTGTTTCTTACGACAGTCATTGATGATGCAGGAAATGTTTGTCTAAATTGTATTATAACTCGTTTTATTGGATGTTGTGGGGGATTGTTTGCAGCTGTTGGGAGCCAAGGAAATAGAGTGGATGGATATTATGCTTCAACATTGTCTATTTTATTTCATTTGCAATATTGTTTATTTGTTTAATCGGTGTTTGAGGGAGGTAGGAAATTACGGGGTTCTAGTGTTTTTTCTTCATTGATTACATCTGTGTAAGTTTTGCCAATAATTTGTGTGTGTGTGTGTGCGTGTGCGTGCGTTTGGATCAATAAAATGTGTTATTTCTTGTGTTGTAGTCAAATGAGGAGACGCCGATGCCTTGTCCAAATCTAGACAATCCCTTTGAGGTGCACAATGCGGTGATCAGTGGTCGACATAAAAACCTTTCACGAGGTGATGCTTTACACTCCTATCGGACATTGTTTTGTCGTCGGTGTTTCAAGTATGATTGTTGCCTACATCCGTATAAGTCTACGCCGTCGATGTGGAGCCATCGTTGGCCGGTAAATGGAAAAACGAATGTCGGTTAGTGATGAATTCGATTTTTAAATGTCATTTGAATTACTGCTCCTCTACGGCTAACCAACCACCCTGTCCCTGCTCCACCTACCGAAACTCTGTGTGTGTGTGTGTGTACATCACCATTCACAATCTAAGGAAGTGCGTGTTTTCGGTAATCTCTCATCTCAGGATTTGTGTTTCCTTAATAAGACGTTAATCCTGGACATTTGAAACTAATGTGGTTAGTAGAACGGAAGTCTGTATGATGAGAAGAGACGGAGAGAAATGCGTAGAAGGGGTACAGGAGTAAAGAATGTTTATGTTTGACCTTACTGTTCGAAGGAGATGCAGCCACTGAATTACTGGCATGGAAACTGCGGAAAAGAATATTAAAACGATTGCTTGCCGCACGACTATATTTGAAATCCCCCCTTAGTTGTGGAATTCGAATGCAGGTAGGAGAAGGATAGGTAGGCTGCCGGGTTTGGTCGGTCGAGTGTGCTGGACTTACAAATTGAGGTTCAGTGGAGGCAGTTACATAGGCAGAATGACTCGTGAAGCTCACGGTGGCCTTGTTGAAGGTTGTCAAAGGTGGTTAGGAAGAAGAGTTTGTAGGTGAATCAGATACTGGATATTGACACGCCTAGTAGATAAGGTGAAGGAGAAGACTGATAAAAATCCAACCCCTACAATTCTATCGAGGGTGTCACTTGAATTCCCTAGATTGGTACGCCTTGGATTGCTAAGCATAGGTGTAGGGGAGTTACGATTGAGCGTTATCAACCGAAATTCTTTGTTCAGAAGGAGTATGTTGAATCCTTCTCCCTCCACCGAGTAGAAAGAATCTGCCTCACTAGACACACAACAACAAGCACCAATCACCATCAACGACAGCATATGCATGTGTGTATATATTCAGCATACGTGTTTGACCTGATGATGGTTTCATTTTTATTTTGATAGTCTCCCGTTTACTTTGTGTCACTGAATTTTCTTCTGTGCTACTTAGTTTGTTCCGTCCTCTCATTCGAATATTTTGCTTTAAATGATATGAAAAGAGCTGAGTTTGAGAGTTGTGTATTTATAGATTGGGTATGATTTATGAACGACATATGAGTGTATGTATATACCGCAGGTTCTTTATCTTCGTGAGTGGATCTGTGGTGCTCATTGGTTTAGAGTGTCGACTGTGCACCAACTAACTGGGTGACGGGTTTAAACTATCACTGCATCTACCGAGAGTGGTTCGGGCAACCGTAGGTGTTACTATCACTGCCCCTCAGACATACGCGCGCACACACACACATGCCATAGGTGTGTTGTGGCTCCTCGTCGCCTTCATAGGGATTTGCAAGTTGTTATTTGGGTGACTGTATTCGTCAATAGTGAATATGAAATGGCTGACTGGGAAAGATA
Source organism: Trichobilharzia szidati (assembly GCA_944472155.2). Taxonomy (NCBI): domain Eukaryota; kingdom Metazoa; phylum Platyhelminthes; class Trematoda; order Strigeidida; family Schistosomatidae; genus Trichobilharzia; species Trichobilharzia szidati. The sequence continues at coordinate 78,409,192 of OX235276.1, read as the reverse complement.
GATAGATAATTAAGCAAGAATGAATTCTGTCAACGTACACGGTAATGAAGAACCTATCGGCCAAGAAGTATGCAGAGGGAAATGGGGACAGATGGATTGGACATAGTCGGAGGAGATGTTTGATTGATGTTACAGATGAAGCATGCTCTCGGGTGGAACTGGAATGGATGAAACGGGAGGTGAGCAACTAGTAAGGTGGGATGTTCGTCCGAAGGTGAGATGGAGGAGATGGTTTGAGGTGTGGATGCAATGAAAGCTGATGGAGATTGGTAGTGGGGTTAGTGAGCTGATAGAATAAGATTGGAGAGAATGAGAGTGAAATAGAGTTGTGCACGGGATGGGTAAACGTCTGTGTTCCACTCGTGAAGAACCGAGGGGATAATAGTTATAATGAAATTGATGCAAACCGCAACAAAAAACCGCAGTGTCAATATATCTCAACATATCTGCAGCGGACATATGCCTACCGGATAAATGCCATGAAATTGTTGTGGGGTGAGAAGGAGTGACCAGTGGGATACGATACGCCTGCCATTTTAGGGTTAGATGGATGGATAGTCGCCGATGGCATTAGTTGAGGATAAAGCTGTGTAAGGGTAATTGACAGGTCGTTGAACTCCGACTCAGTCAGTGAGAGTGTTTATCGGAGTGATTGATATGGTGGCGGTAACTCGAAGGTTGCAGTTTCGATCTTTGTCGGGATTGTGGGTGGGAATTACTGGAGGATTGGAAATACGGCGAAACAGCTGTCGAGTGTTTCCCGGTTTTCAATGACTCCCTCTAACTGGTGTCGATTGGTGACGAAATCTGCATTGATCGGTCGGTCGGTTTTCGACATAGAACTTTGCACATATGTGCGTCAGTTCAAGTCGCCACATTCTATGTAGCACACAAAGCAAGAGAAGAAAGTAGAAGAAATGCATAATATAGACAGTAAACAGAGGTGTGAGACAAAGGAATAGTAATAACGAAGAAGAAAACAGTTTTATTGGAAATCATAAGTCACAAGGAGTGGATGCATCTGCGTTAGCCATTGAGAACGATCACTTTGAGCCATGTCACCAATTGTTTCCAACCATTGGTTTTTACCGTCCCGAGGACCCCAACCAGTCAGGAAGTCTACATCTTCCTACATGGCGTAGACTAACTGTTGTGGATTTCATTGACTGGTGCCATGTTTTTGTTTGACCGCCGCTAGCTCTTTTCCAGCCTGACCCTATATCAGCTAACATTGCCCGTCTGTCGAGGAAGGCAATGACTAGGCATACGTAACACATGTCCTAACCATCTCAGTCGATGTAATTTCACAGTCTCATCGATTGATTTCCCCTTCTTACCTAGCACTCGCCTGATGCCTAACCTCAATATTGCTCAACTTATTATAGCACTTCACACAGGAGATAGAACGCAGACACCTATGATCACAGACAGCTAATCTTTTCATGTCTTCTGCTCTCAATGGCCAGGTCTCAATCACAGGCATAAAGGAGGACGGAGCGGACTGCTGAGCAGTACACACGCCCTTTGGTCGATAGCGAGTCGGATATCACGTCTACTAAGCCAGAGACGGCGTAAACTGGCATATGCAAAACTAGCCCTCTGTATTCGTGCTGAGATTTCGTCAGAGATCGACCCGTTGGCACTGGCTGATGCGACTTCCCAAAAAAGTGAAGCGGTCAACGTTCTCTACCACTTCACTTCCTATTTCTAAACTAAGAGTCGGTGTAGTCCAATCCTGCAACATCACCTTACATTTTACAGGGGTGAATCGCATGCCAAACATACGAAGATTGCTGCCCAAGGTTTTCAGAAGACTCTGCATTTTGTCAGCGTCCTCGCCTAGAAGGACTATATCGTCCGCATATTCTAAGTCAACGAGATTATTCCCTGGTAGCAAGTCAATCCCTGAGCCTCTGAAGTATGTTAGGGTTAAGTCCATTAGTACGTCTATGATGAAGTTGAATAGAAATGGGGATAATGGGCATCCTTGGCGGACGCCACTAGTTGTCACCACTTCAGATGACAACTCGCCGTAAGCCCTCACCTGGCTGGCTGCATGAGTACGAGTAGAGTTCCTTAATCAGTGCAATGTATTTTCTCGGCATTCCCTTTACAGCCAAGCATCTCCAGAAAACCTCTCGGTCGACAGAATCGAATTCCGCCTTTAGGTCAAGAAATATAACGGTTGTTGAACGCCGGTAAGAATGCCTATGTTCTAGAATCTGTCGAAGGGTGAATATATGATCAATACACCCTCTTCCTGGCCTAAAACCTGCCTGGTTTTCTCATGTTTGTGCCTCCCGAGCACCACTTAGTCTACGCAGTATTATTGAGCCTAGGATTTTAGATACTATATTAGTCAAGCTAATCCCTCTGTGATTATCACAAGAAGAAATCTGCATTGAAATTAATCCATAATGGAAATAATATCAATCATAAGGATGCTATAATTTATTGATTTTTGTGAGGGAATATTTCTCCTCAGACTTGATGTGTATATTTTCCTTTCTCCTTTTCTCTACCTCTGTGATTTCTAGAAATGGATGGACCATATTGTGGTTCATGGTGTGTTCGCCAGTCGGTGAATGACACTGCTGGACAGAACATAATGAATGACAATAATACTAATAAAAGATGTGATGCAACGCGTGCACCCAGCAACGTGGAATGGAGTCATGATGAAAAATGTCTATATGAAGTGTTGGCTCCACTGTTTATCCCTTACGGAGATCCATCGTACAATTTATACAACTGGTGCTGTAGATTGTCGAAATTACTTGGAACGAAAAAGTGTTGTGATGTGAGTTTATTGATGCTTCAGTGTTTTCTGTTAAATGTGTGTGATCATTTTCGAATAGGCTTTTTTCGATTCTTCTTGTAAAGTATGTTGACTGACTTTATGACTGTGGTTGTTACTGACGTGTGTGTGTGTGTGTGTGCGTCTACTCACTGAATGGATGGGTTCTGCGGCTACTATAATATAGTTTTGTGAATAGGCTGGTAGGTAATGTTGGCTCGGATGACATATTTATTGGAATAGCTTCTTGTTAAGTAGAAATAGTTTGCAGAAAGGGGTTGATCACGTTTTCATTTCACTTCTAACAACCAGGTGATTAGCAAAATTTTGATGTGAAACTGAACCGACAATGCAGAGCTAATTTGTAAAGGAATGCATTTCTTCGCTCTGTCTGTTGTCATTTCCATTCATTTTATGATAGTGATGAAGCCGTTGCGTCGTCATTGGTTGAATGGTAGAATGAATGCTCAGTCAGTCAGTCAGTCAATAGTCATACTGTGAGGGGTTGGGGTTCTATTCTCAATCGATTGCTGTCTTGACATCTGTCTTGACGTGACTAGCAGTAAGCCCTGAAAAGTAGTAGATTCGATGGATGTTGAAGGGAGCAATTCCACGGTGTATAAACGACGGCGACAACAAAAGCACACACACAGCTGCTACTGAAGTTTTGAGAGCTCGAAGCTGTCCTATGTTCCAGTTGGCATGTAGAGGCAATAAAAGAATCGGTCATTGGGAATGTCACTGTGAGAATCTACGGAACACAACACGGAGAAGGTAACGTGTTAAGTCAGTGCTCCTATATGCTTCGGAGACTTGGCGTGTTGCCAGAAGCATTTGTATGCTACGAGAAGTGCTTGTTAGTGGTTATCCTTCACCCTGGTTGGCGATGTGGTCTTCGTTGTGGAGATATGGTGGCGGTGTATGCGCATATGAATATGTGGATGGATGGATGGGTGGATGAAAGAAACGCTGAGGGGACTATGAATTGACTTGAAACACCAAGTAGGCTGTCGAGTAGTGAAACCTGGAGAATTGGAACAGCCGAATGGGGCTTGTGTCGCAGCCGTGGTTAACATAGGCGTTGACGATGATGTCTGGAGGAAATGAAGACTTGTGATGACTTCCTATACCACATGCGATCGATAGCTGGCTGGGCTCAGAGTACAGGGCTCCGTACGTCTCTCTGTGGACGCATGTAAGGAATATTGACGATGGCAATAATAAAAAAATAGTAATAAGAACAAAAGTATTACGGATTTCTAGTGAGTAGATAATACAACACTTTTAAATTTCATAGGTTTCTTTGTTGTGGAATGGTAACTTTTTGACTGGTTAGCCAGGAGACTGTTGGCTTAAAATCCACTGGAGGTTGGACGTTTCATTCCAAGTGATCGCAAGACTTGATAAAATCGTGATATTGTCTTTGTGTTGCCTCTTTTATCCATATGTTGAATTATCATAATTAATAATACTGCTACTGTTATTATTATTATTATTATTATGATTTAGGTGTTGGCATATACAAATACACAGGATCTTCCAACTCTTCTAAAGCCAGATTCTGGTCAATTGAGTACATTGCGTGTACCGGGTACCGGTGAAGAATGGAGTCAACGATCGGCTAGTACAGCATCGTTGGATGGTTATGATTGTGCAGAATCAGCAGGATCATGCAATGGAAGTGTACAAGGGAATGGAGAGTTTTGTGATGAAGCGTTGTTGGTGGGGAATGAATCGAGTAGTTGTAATGGTGTACCAACAGCAACAACATATCGTCGTAAACGAGCCAAGAAACAGGCTAGAAGAAGGATGGTATTGAAGTTACCAACTCCTCGTGAAGGTAAGTGGTCAGGTGGTGGTGGTGGCGGTTGAAGTCGTTCCTCATTTGGTGCTTGTGAACTGACTTCGATGATGCTGAAGAGAAAGTGTGTGTGTGTGTAAATAGATAAATTTGAGTGTTTACATGGTTCACCTAAGAGAATGATTGGTCGTTTAATTGTGTGTGTGTTCACAGGATAGGTGTTTTGATGTTGCGAGCCATGATCGGCACTCAATGCCATTTGATCACTAATTGGCCTGAAGTGTGCATTCAGACGAAATTCGTGCCTATCTTATATCAATCCTTATTCTTATTGCACCTTCATGAGAGCATAATGCATTTCCTGCCCCCCCCCGTCCCTTACAATCTAGCACTATGTAATCTTACTATTTGTTTTCGTTAGGCTTTATCTTTTACAAGATTGGTGTGAAGATTTGTTTAGTGTTTTCGATTACTCTTGTTATCATAAAGTATTCCACTTGTTCATCTTGTCATTAATAGGATTATTATTATTATTGTTATGCAATAGTAATCATTTGTTAATGTATGAGCGACGATATATATTGGACTGAAGCCTGATGAGCTTTTATTAGAGAAACAGGATATTTCATTGGTGGGTGGTGACTACTAACAGTGGAATCCAGGATGCGCGTTTCGTCCTATTCGGGACTCGTCACATGGATGCATCTACATTCAATTCCCCAGTGAGTGATGGTGTTCCCACCGGGACTCGAACCAAGTGCCCATAGTTTCCAACGCCAAAACGTTATCCATTAGACCACTTGAGCCACGAGGGCCACCCACCTCTTGTGCAACGGGTCATATTGATTATTCAATTGAATTTTAGATTTTCTGGTCGATTGATTAGACCGAAGTGCTCGGTCTCAGGTTGACATTTGTACCTGCATCCACATGACGAATCCGAAGTTGGACGAAATGCGCTTTATCCTGGATTCCACTGCTAGTCACCATCCACGAATTAATTAACTTCTAATTACATGCCCAGACATCGTCGAAGTATCTGCACAAGAAGCCAGCATGTCAACCTGAGACCGAGCACTTCGGTCCAATCAATCGACGGGAAATTCTAAAATTCAATTCGCTTACGTATGTTGTTGTGTATTAAATTCTTATTATTGTTAATACTCATTCCTTGCATCCCTAGTAGAGCAGAACAGAGCAGAGCATAGGGCTTCAGCGGCAGCCCATTCGTATTGTACTCTGCCTTTCGTTGTCATTCTCAGGTGACTCGAGGACTACATAGAAGCGTATACGCTCTGCTGACATGGTCCGCTCAATGCTGTTACCTCGAGAACGATGGTCGAAAGGTGGCTTCTCATTTGAATTCCTCCTGAGGATAGGGTGGAGGTGTAGTGGTGTAGGGCATGGGGTTTTCGTGACAACAATTACTACGATGACTTCTCTTGTGTCATTGGCATGTGTTTGCTACTGCATCTGTGTGTCTAGTGGTGGTTGATTAGTAGAGTGCTCACCAGTCATGCTGAGGTGGCTGGTGTTCGATTCGTGACCATCGATGCATTGTTAGGCCTCACGTAGTTGTTTATCACTACTGATGTGGGTAGTAAGCGCATGAAGAGGCGGTTGAATGGATGGTTTGGCGTGAGGCGGCTATTTCAAGCCCACCTATCTGGTGGTGGTAAAATTCAATAACACCACTCACCATATTCCACTTGGAACCCGAATGGGATAATAATGAAAAGTAATGATACTACATGGTTATTGTTTGTTTTTGTTTTCTTTCTTTCCTGGTATATAGACGAGGATGAGAATTCACAAACGAGTGCTTCTCAACATCATGGTAATAGTGTTCTACCGGTTGGACCTTCGGCACATCATTATCACCCGTGTGATCATCCCGGTCAACGATGTGATGAGTCGTGTTTGTGTAAAAAGGCTGGAACATTCTGTGAAAAATTTTGTCAATGTCCGCCTGATTGTAGGAATAGGTGAGTGGCTGTTTTAATGGGATTGTTTTTAGTCAACTGTAAGTGGAGTGTAGTACATAGTCTAGTGTTGCGTAGTGGATTGTAGACTTTAAATTTTTGAATTTTGAAGAGAATACTGTTCTTCTTCCTTTCTTCTTATTCGTTGTGAATACGGAGTGGAAGACAGGGTAGTAGGGTTGCATGTGTGGCGTACGAACTCGACATTTCACCCTGTCGTGTGCTTTGTTTGTTTAGCTGACTCTCCCATTGGTCATAAGCTTTTGTTTCCTCATCACTACTATGTGGTGTCTTCCATGTCACTCTGGAAACGTTGCCCAACTGTACCAGTGGTTTAGATACTGTTATTGACTTCATGAAAGCCACTGCTTCAGTGTGCTGTGGTTGTCGTATAGATGTCCGGAGTAGATTGTTAACTCTGAAGTTAACAATGTGGAGAGTTCACTTCGATTGCATCTGCTCTGACAGAGATTCGTAACATTTCTATGCCATTCTATGCCCCTACTTCTTTGATAACCTGGTAAGCATATTCGGATCTTCGTTACATTGTAAGAAGATTTTCGCCTTCTTTGTGAGAAGACATCAGCTGACTGGATTTGCGAACGGTTTCACCACTTGCGTCATACCGTTTCTCCGACTCCTAAGGTAAATAGTTTTATTATTAATTTGGCTTTGAAGATTGTGTATTGAGTGGGTTGATTTTCTCGTCTAGGGTCGGTAGCTCGACACCCAACCTTCCTCCGTTTTTTCTTCTGGTGCTTAGGATCGGCTATTGAAGCAGCGCGAACTTGGTGAGATTGTGTACGTGTGAATGGAGTTTTAAATATTGTACAAGGCAATATCATCGACACACACACTGTAAGGGTTTATTTCGTCGGTACCTTTTATCAGCTGCATACAAATGACGGAAAATAGAGATCAACGATTATAGTTGGTGAACGAGATGATGATGATGATATAATAAATTAGGGTTGAAAAAAAGATGAGTTGTCATGGTAAAGAAGTAATTGTTACAGTTTCTTTTTGAATGGATAAGTCAGTGAGTCAGGTGTGTATAAAATTGAAATATTGTTTTGGGTTTCTTACTTCAGGTTTCCAGGATGTCGTTGCCGTGGACACTGTAATACGAAACTATGTCCTTGCTTTTTGGCCTTTAGAGAATGTGATCCCGACATATGCGTGTCGTGTGGAGCACAGTCTTCTTTCGGAACATTCTCTTCAATGACGGATTTATTGAATGCGTTAACGATTAGTTCACCACGTGTTACTGGTACATGTCGAAATGTGGCGTTACAAAGAGGCTGGCGGAAGCATCTGTTGATGGCGCCATCTGATGTGTCTGGGTAAGAGAGTGTCAGTGTTGTTTGTATTGTGTAATTTAATTTTGGTTGTTGTTGTTGATGATGACGATGAAGTCTCAGTCTTCGATTGAAAGATCGCCTCACACTACTGCTGTTTAGTTAAGCACTGTAAAAGTGTGATGTGCATAGCTCGGGCACACTTTGAAGGTGGAAAGTGCTGGAAGTTTCATTCACTAGGTTTTCCAACCTATCCTCAATTATGTATGCAAGTATAGGGTAGGGTGCTATTGGTGATCCCATGGCAGCACCCTGAGTTTGTTTGTTTATTTTCCCCTGGAATTAAATTGATGTAGAGAAGTCAGGCATTGGTGGTGGAGTGTTGGTATGTGAAGTCTTCTAGTGTTACTTTGGTTGTAAGTGGAAGTTGTTGGTGAGAAATGAGTGGGTTTTTGAGCGCTTCTATAGGCCTATTGATGGGTATTTGTGTGTGTGTATATATATAGAGTGATGATGTGTAAACTATCCATTGGTCTCTTCGGTGTCCAGTTTCAAATTATTCAGTGTATATCTATGTTGATAAGAATTACTGAGTGTATATTTTGCGTGGTTTCCAGACAGAATTTAATACAATAGAGGTAGATATTTTTAGAATAGATAAGTAGGTGAATTTGTGAAATCAAGTATGAAGTTAATATGGGATATGGCGGTGAAATATAAACTGTAAGATTTTGATACATTGTACTGTGGTGAATAGCTTTGGACGCCGAACTGTACTCTCTCTCTCTCTAGAGAGAATAGTGACAGCGTTACACTAGTAGTTTGTGCTTAGATGAGATGTGCCATTTGTAAGTTGAATGTATTACAAGTTGTTCTCCCGATTATTTAGTTAGTTAGTTGGTTGGTTGGCTGGCTGGCTGGCTAGCTAGCTAGCTATGGAGACTTTCGATAGTTTCAAATGATTTGACTCCCTATGAGCTGAGTGAATACTAGGTACACCGATAATGAACTTAGATGCAGAAAACGAGAGAAATGGTTGTCCGTTGTGTATATTTAGATGGATCACCTTGGTCCAACAGGCTAGCTAGCTAGCTAGCTAGCTATCTAGGTAGCTGTCCAGCACTACTTATGTCGGCCGATGAATGAATCAGTAGTATATACAGCGTCATATGTAATGTTTTAATTTTTGTGCACACATATATTTCATAGTTGGGGCATATTCATCAAAGACGGTGCCGAGAAGAATGAGTTCATCTACGAATATTGTGGTGAGATTATTAGCCAGGATGAAGCAGATCGGCGTGGTAAGTTGTTAAACTCTGCGGTTATTATTATTATTATTATTTACTAACAAATCAATGAAAGTGATAATTTAAAGTAGGAAATGGTTATCTTTTTTTATGGTGATTGTCATGCCTTTGACCGCTGAGTGGGGAATGTGGTGCTTCAACCGGAGATCTTCGTTTTCTGGAGTCTTTCATTAGCTGACTACACAATTGATCTTGAGGTTTCATTATTTGCTTTGCCTCACGTGATCGCCTGCATATGTGTGTATGTGACCATGGAATGTGTCATGTCGTCTTTTCTCGTTCGGTTCCCACTTGAGAGATGGTGTGAGGGTTTGTCCGATCCATCTCCGTCTTCTTCGGCATATTTGTTCAGCGAGCAATAGCGAGTTGGTTTGTTCGTTGCCTTACCTCTCTAACTTCTTGACGACCGTAGTCAAGGTGGTGTAAATATTAGCTTCCTACATGGCTAGCTGAAACGAACAATCAGAGAGTTTGTGGGTTTATTGGGAGATTTTGATTTGATCACTCGTAATTCCTTTTGAATGTAATCGTATGTCAGTCAGCGTTCGTTGTACAAGGTGGAGGAGGAGGAGGAATACATTGACTCAGCATGTATCGTACATGTTGTAGCCATGTGAATCTCTTCAGCGTGTTGGATTGATTTTTTTGTCCTGAGCTGACAGTGTGTGTACCTCGTGTCAGTATTACTCATCATGTTCTGTAACTTTACATGGGAGATAGAACGGTGATACACATCTATGAGTAAAGATAGCTAAGTTGTAGAAATCTTCCATTTAAAGAATCATTCATGAAGTGGTGGTGGTACCCTTAGTGTCCTGTACCACGTCAGTGCTTATATAACAATAATAGTAATAATAATCTGTGAATTTGCGATATGAGGACACCACAACTGTCCGTGTTATTTGTTCTCTTTGAAGTGGGCGGTGTTAGTAGTAGTAGTAGTAGTATTCGTTGAAGACTGTTGATGTCCACGGTAACAATCGCTGGATGCTGCTTTCTCTACTTCACTCAGGCTTCGTTTGCTCTTGGAAGTGTGTGGACAGTTGTTACTTCCCGGCTGGCCACACCGTGGAAGTTGATTGATTCTTCGGGTACCTGGAACTGAGAGAGAGAGAGAGGGTTAGTATCGCGTGACTGCTGAGCGCAGGGGACAACTGCCTTAGGCCGATCACACACGGCCTGTATGAACTGGCTTCTGGGATTGGTTCCTTATTAGTAAACTTACCGCCGGTTACGGACCACCGTAGGTGGGGCAAGTCCGGATGTACAATTTTTGGGGTCGACCTTTTCTAATCCCCTCTCTCCGGAGTGGAGAGACAGCTTAGATGGCTGGCATGCTGGTCATCTGAGTGAGGGAAACCCTCACTGCTGTTACACACCCCTGTTCCCCATCAGTACGACTTCGCCCTCAGACCCCCAGCATTGTGTAAGAAAGATTCTTACAAGCTAATGTAGCTTGTTGGGTCATCGCGATGTGCAAGCCCGACCACCACGTCAAGATAGCAGCTATCGGTCGGTCCGTCATTCACTAGGTTAATATAGAAAGGTGACTGGAAGAACATGTTGCAGTAGTGTTCTTGAACAGCGGATGGATAATCGTCGCACCAACTTTTTCAACATTTTTTCATTGTGTTTTCATCTCATTCCCCTCCTTCTAATAGGAAAAATTTATGATAAAACAATGAGCAGTTTCTTGTTCAATCTTAATCGGGAGTTTGTTGTGGATGCTACTCGAAAGGGTAATAAAATTCGATTCGCCAATCATTCGGTTAATCCAAATTGTTATGCAAGGGTGAGTAAGTGTGTGTGTGGGTGTGTGTGTTGATGTGTAAGATACCCAAATAGTTTGATATTTTTTTAAACCTTTCCTGTGTGTTTCTTTATATATGCGAGTAGTAGTTTTGCGAAGATTTTTCTGTCGGATTCATTTAGAATGATGATGATGATGATGATGATGTGTTGAATCCTCACTGTCTCCCAGCTAGCTAGGTAGCTAGCTGAATGGCGGCGGCTGCGTATGGTGGATGTGTATACAAGGTGTGTGTGTGTGTCTGTTGCTGTGCGATGTTCCTTTCAGTCGTTGTCTGAATATGCATCTGATTCACTAAAAGAATGAGTGGAGTTGGGGGGGGGTTGAGGCTGGAAGAAGGAGAATCTGAGAATTTGGTGGAGACACTAGGTAGGTGTACACCCCCTCACACACACACACAGAACAAGTGAGAGATGAGATAGAGAGAAGACGACTTAGTTAACATAACGACGACTATTATCTTCTCTCACTAAATCTATTTTCACTGTCTGTCTCTGTGTGTAGTGATTTTAACGATAGGTAATAATGATGTGTGTTATGTTGTAAATGTTTTTACTTTATTATGTAAACGTTGGTAATCAAATGATGATAGGATGTGTTCGACAGTGAATGTGTGTGTGTGTGTGTGTGTAGCGAAAGATTCGTTTGGAACCTGTGCATCCGTGCACTGTGACACACATATATTCCCGTTACTGTCGATCTAGTTTTTGCACCGTGGATAAAGTATGCTGTCAACCATTGTATGTATATACCAGTGAGTAGTGTCGTGTCAAACACTTCACTGGACAGTCAGTCGTATTCGGGGCTTCTACGTGATGTATTTGCATGTTTCAGTGTTTGATACTCAATATGATGATTGAGTGAGTTTAGTGGAAATAATCTAGTGTGATATAGAAAATAATGGCTGTACACTGTTGACGTTGATGTTGTGTGATAGAAGTGTCCTTGAGGAGAATGTAATTATGCATATGGTATCTTCTAGTCTGTCCTAGTTGATTCGACAGTTTTGTTTGTCTCCGTCCAATTGGAGTGTATTCGAAGACACTGAGGTGTCATTGTAAAGCAGTTGTGCCTGAGAGAATAACCCTTTGGAAGCGAAGTCAAATTTGTAAGGCCACACGTCAGTGAATTCAGCATTTTCAATGAGCCTGCCTTTACCGATAACGGGTGTTTAGATAAATTAATGTGGAAATGTCTATTAGATTAGAGTGGGCTGGCTCTCCACAAACTCTGGTGCATAGTATATCCTCTCCTGTTGGTTTTTTTGTTTTTTAATCCAACAGGACAGGTAATTCTCCTTGTGGATTTTCTGACTCCATTCCAAGGTGAATTTAACTGCCTCTGCCCTAACGAATGTATATGTGTATGTGTATGTGTGAAGTAAGTAGGGATGATAAAATGAAAGGATAAGAAATGTGATGAAATTATTATCATATGAAGGAAGTAGCGAAGGGATTGCATGAGAGATTGCCTTGATATGATTCTGAGGAGTGATGAATTCTGCTTGAGATGACATCAGTAAACAAACCATCACTGTATCTGTGTGTCCTCTTATCCGATAACTTTATCTTCACAGTGATGGCATTATGCGCTGTACGACTAGAGTGTGTGTGGGGGGGAATTGTTTGTTATATGATCCATCAGTTGTGTTATTGTTTGTCTGTGTACAGGTGGTGATGGCGAACGGTGATCATCGGATCGGTATATTTGCCAAGCGTGCTATTCTCCCGGGGGAAGAACTATTCTTCGACTATCGTTATGGTCCAATGGAACAGTTGAAATATGTTGGGATTGAAAGAGGTGATAAGGACAATAGTCGGAAAACTGGTACTGCTAGCGGTAGTAATAGTGGTGGTGGTGGGAAGGTGAGAAATGCTTTACGCCCATTGAATGAATCTAGTGAGTTTCCTGCATTGCGATGAAATCAGTCGGCCAGTGGGAAGATCAAAGTGATCTGTTGTAATGCAGTAAGTGTACTTATTTTCGCTATTGATTCCTCTGTATATTATTTATTTATTCAAACGCAGAAGAAAAAACTTGGTACAATATGGCACCAAAAAGATGCGCCACACAACAACAATAATAAAACAACATCGATCAAAAGTGAAAAATATAAGTAGAGAACGGATAGAGAATTTCATCTTGAAGGAAAACAGTCATGTTTAACAAGTTCAAACAGTATTCGTTAACTATCATCAGGAAGGGAAGAAAGAAGCAAATTGCAACACGTTTGCCATTGATTACGATTCTTGGCCATATCCGATAACGTTTCGAGCCATCGATTCGAGCTATCTTACGGACCCCAACCAGGGAGTCGTGACGCACCAACCGATGCTAATCTAGCACAAATATCTTTCATCCGACGAAGCCACGTCATGGACTGACCAGCCGTCCGCCTTTTCCATCCTGTCCCAGGGCTAGCGAACAGAGACCACCGGTACGGAAGCCTCTGAGATGACATTCACAGCACATATTCAAGCCAAGGGAGTCTGTGTTTCCAGATGACGACACTCAATGAATGATGATATCCACTGTGTTCAAAGACTCGCCGCCGAACCTCGGAATTACTCACGCGATGATGCCATCGAACGCAAGTAATCCTGCGGAGACAGCGATGATGGAACACGCAGAACCGTGGAGAGGCCAGGTTTCACAGGCGTAGAGTAAGACAGCGCGCACCGAAGCATTGTATACCCGACCTTTGACAGCCAGGCTAACGTCGTGACGGTGCCAGAGGTGACTCAAGTTGATGTATGCCACCTTAGCCTTCATTATACGGTTGGAAATCTCATCCGTCACCCGTCCGCCAGCACTCACACAACTACCCAGATACACAAACTTATCAACAACTTCAAGTGGTTCACCCACAGGTACAGGCTCCTGCCAATCTTGTAACAGTACTTTGCACTTAGACGGCGCAAAGTACATACCATACTTACAGGCACTGATCACCAACTGATTAAGTGCGATTTGAGCAGCCTGCATGCTATCGCACAGTAAGACGATATGATCTGCATATTCGAGGTCGAAAAGTCTATCTCCAGGTAGCAGATGTACACCACCTTCACGCACATCCTTCAGAGCTGACTCCAGAATGTCATCGATGGCAAAGTTGAAGTTTAACTACCTGACCAAAATGGTCAACAGGTTGACGTCATAATTGAAAAATCCTCAGACATAGTTTAACTTTAGACAGACACTGAAGATGCTTAAACTGACGAATGATGTTGGGGAGAGCAATTAGGCCGAAAGTAAATTTCATCCTCTAACTATGTATGCTAGCATAGTAGTCTACTACCTATGGCCAAGCCTAATATGTCTGTAATTAGGTTGATACAAACCTTAACCTGTGAGCAGTCTAAAACTAACCGGATGTCTTACTAAATATGATTGAACTCTATGCAAAACTTTCATTCATACATGTGGTTTTTTTTGCGTAGCTTCACTGCTTCACTCTGTGTGAACAGAGGAAGGCCAGTGGTATGATTGACGTTGGCGCTTAATGAGTGTCTTAATTTTCACTTCATCAGTCCTATGTGAGTTTGCTGGTTGGCTTGCTGGCTGGATGGATGTGAAGCCAAGTTGTGTTAGATTTACACTTTAAGTCGATGGTTCAACTGTATTTAGTTAGGTAGTTAGAGGTGGGCAAGGAACTTCTATTCTATTCCTCCTTGTGATTCTCCACTTTCTTTGACTTGTGCCACCAGACTTCTTGCATGTTTTGTTTTTATTATGTGTGAGTGATGGGTGACTGCCCAGACTTTAAGAACTCTACGTTCTATATATTACTGATGAGTTTCGAGTCCACACGTGTACTTATTTTGGCTCAGGCTACTTAAGCAGTGTATCGTCAATGTGATATTTATCTCTCAATATATCTATGATGTAATAATGAGTTGAAAATATGGTGAGTATATGTCATGGATAATATGTTCGCTGAATGTATTCAAATACTACTAGGTTAGAAGTTCTCCATGCCAGAAAATGTAGGCATGACTGGTTGTGCATATTGTAGTGACTGGTGTATACGCTGAATAGAGAGAGAGAGAGAGTCATACTTGAGTAGTTGATGAAACACCTGAGTTCATTTCGAAATCGATCTGAGGAAAAAAGCACTGAATATAGTCATTGGGTGACGGTGTTGCACATGGGATTTGAGCCAACAAAACTCATCGTGCGTTCTGACGAAAGTACTAAGTATTGCTTGATTCTTTCTTTTGGTTTGCACGTTCTGTGAGGTCATCACCCTGTGCTGTGCATCTCTTTCTAATTAACCACTCGTCACAGCTAGTAGATTACACTGCACAGAATGTTAGTGATTATTTTTCTAGTCGACTCAGTTAAGTCAGTCAACTACTTATGAAAATATCGAACAGTTTTACCATAGAAGAAAATAACTAACGTTTGGAAAGGAAACATGAAACGATGGCACTGGTCAATAAACCGCAGTCATGGTCAAACCAACACCAATATTCAAAGTACACCGTGAGTGACGGGAAGTCACCTCACCAGACTTCATGATCACTTCACTGACAGAATTTAGTCACCACCAACACAAACGTCCTGCACGCATGACCATGTATACTCCATCAACAGACCTACAAGTCAGTCGTCAATAGATGCTATCTCAGTGGTAACATCTCTCACTCCACCCACCACTGATCAAGTCTCAATCTCCCAAGGGACAGCAGTCCGTCACTTCATGATTCACAACCACAGTAGTCCCAACAAACAACTACACAACCTACGTGTCCATACATGCCTACCATCTACTAATACAAATTCCAAGTAATTGTATGAAGCGAAAACAAACGGTTTAAAACAATTATGCAGGTGTTTTCAATGTAACCGCGATCGATGTCAGTAAACAATTGACAATAACGCTTCATGAGGAATCCCACGATCTGTAAGATGTTTAGCTTCGGTTGAACTGCAACTCAAATCTCATCGAGTCGATTCAGTGGTCTGTAACACCTCGGACATCGTTTTCTGCTTCCACATGAACCCAAAGTTCGGTCAACATGAGCCACACTCAACTTTATTTATAGTCAACGTTAGTACGTCTGTATCACCGCTAGAGTCATTTTCCGATTTCAGGCCTACTAATGCTGGACATTGGTGGCGATTTGGTGAAGTGTGGAAATTTCGCATACAGTGTGTCCTAGGGTGCCTCCCGCCACAAGGTCGTTATATGTAGGCGATGCTGGCCCAAATTGATGATGCTCTCCATCAAGTTATCGTTGGGGTTTTCTCACAGGCTAACGCACTTATAGACAACTAGCAGATCCTGAATGAATGTTTCGGTTCTGAAAAATGGTCTTTTACTAAAGCGAATGCCTTCCTGAGCAGTCGGCAGCAATCTGGTCTCCATCTTTTAAGATCAGAGATCTTGTATGGTAACTGTTCTCTCGGAGTTGGTGCCTGACGGGCTAACTGTGAGTTATCGCACATGCTAACCGGATGTGTTGTTTAAGAGAGGGAGAGATAGAGATAGACACATTATTCAACGAAACGTCGTGAGATGTTAGCTCTCGTCTATTTTCCAGGTAATTTATTGAGGCACAAATTTCAGGTCCTGGCGGATCATAGAATATCCATGGTTGCAGTGGCTATAGAAGTTCTTTGATGCAGGCGACCAACTTGCTGGTCGGCTTGAATGCTTGCAAGAATTTGACTTCAGGTGCGAATGCATAGAACAGGCGTCACACTGCAATGCTGATGCTTTATATCTTATTCTGGAGACCACCGGCACACGAAACGCCTTTCCTTCTCAGTGGCTTTGATAAAGGTGGTTACTGAGCTTCCCTTCAAGCAACCGATCCTGACTTATAGATTATGTATGACCGTGAAGCAAGTGAGAATGACAAACCTTCGAGTCGAGAAATGCAGCGTCTGTCTCTAGTGTCTGTCGCGTGATGTTTGTGTTAGGTGAGCTGAGCATAACTACGTTAGTTTGACAATATGCTTTACTTAGCAGGACCAGAAAAAACTACCTCGTCTAATATTACCCCCCTTGAAAGTGCAATGTCACGTGACAAAATGCATGATGAACATGGAACAGGGAGAAAGTTCG
Organism: Trichobilharzia szidati; assembly: GCA_944472155.2. Lineage (NCBI taxonomy): Eukaryota > Metazoa > Platyhelminthes > Trematoda > Strigeidida > Schistosomatidae > Trichobilharzia > Trichobilharzia szidati. The sequence continues at coordinate 78,392,121 of OX235276.1, read as the reverse complement.
CTTCAACAACGCTTAAGGTGGACTTTTTTGCATCGTGATGACGAGGAGGCTTGCAAAAGTTGCAAGACCTGTGCATATGTGAAATCTCCTCAGAATAGAGGCTGCGCTCCGATGATCCCGATGTTAACAAGAAGGCATCATCAATGTAATAGGACTGACTTTATGGGACAGTTACCACCAGCAAGAAGAAGTGGTAGTCTATATATTGTGGTCATGGTTGACGATGTTACCAAGTGTGAGGTGGTACCGATTCCAAAGGAAGGCGGAATTATTTTGGCGTAAGTCGTCTCCAACACATGTGTAGCACGGTATGGTGTCCCAGTGGGCTTATACTCTGAACAGTCTGAACTGTGAGCTCGGGTTTGTTCTATATTCGGAATCCGGGAGATACACACACACCACCCGGTATCATCCACAGGGTGATAGAGCGTAACTAACCGAACGATTAAAGCAATACTTTGTACTTTCGTCAGTCGGACGATGAGTTCTGGGTTCACGTTTCTGTTGAAACACAATCATTTGGTGTCTGACTGGTGACCGCAGGTACCTCTAGGTCACTGTTAATTGCTTATCTTGGATTCTTTCACTGCTGGTCATCACCCACCATATGTATGTATTCATCAGTTAGTCTATCTGCGCCATCTTTCTTGCATTTTGTAGTTTCCTATTATTCTTGGAGGGGGGGGGAAGTTCTTTAGTTTAACTGTTGTGTTGTAGTTATGTAGTTTTAATTGGCAGCTAATCAATCACACGAAATGCTGTTTCGCGAACTGCACTGTAGGGTTATTTTTGATATTTGTTGCATATGTATTTGTATTTATTTCTTTTCAAAAATTTTTCATCGTTCATACTTTTATTTACTACGTATTCTAGTTTTCATAGTTACACCTCTTTCCCTTGATTTGCTTATTTTCCAGGATGTGACTGGATTATCGAGGGATTCAAGTGTGTGTGTGTGTGTGTGTTATTTTCGTTTTGTGCATGTTCACGTATTTGTCTCTCCATTTGTTCGTGTAATTTCATTCATTTTGTTATTGTTATTCTAATTATCGTTGTTGTTGTTATTGTCATTTAATAATAAGATTGTTAATTTGTGTTTGTTGGTTTGTTCGAGTTGTTCAAATAATCCTATAAAACACAAAATAATTGAGCAAACAATATCCTTTTCGATAATTTCCTCCTCTTCTGGCTCTACAATTATATACGTATATGTTTGTATACATAGAGTATCCTACAATAGTAGTCAATAACAATATTAGTGGTTTTTTAAAATAATATCGATTTGTAAAGTAAGATCAATGGAATTACCACAGTTCATTAAAGATGCTCAAATAATAATAATAAAGTTATGATAGCAAATAGAATATCAACTAAAATTAGAAATATTCCACAAAATTCGAGGATCATTCAAACGTAGATGGCCAAGGTAAGGATAATGTCTGAACTAGCTTCTTTTGGACACATAAATTAGGCTTCTTAATGTGGATCCCAACAGCCAGTCTCAGCAACATTTAGTAAACGAAGTTAAGATTTGATGGTTGGTATGCGGCTATATGACTTTGAAAGCAACCTCGTTGACGTAAATCTTGTGTTCTGTATCCACAAGATGAGATAGAGTAGCGCTACGAATAGATTTTGTTTGTCCTTTACTTAACCAATTCAATTTCATCAATAACATCTTTCAAAGGTCCACCTTCTAGTTTCTCCAAGGGTTATGTCGGCTAGAATGGGTTTTAGCGGTGACCGCATTGCCACACTATCTATTTGTCTGTATAGTTTCTTATTAAATAAAAAGTGGACATTCTTTGTGCATTTCATGAGAAGCTCTTTCATAAAAGATATAGGAATGCCAACATCGATGCTTCGTCTTATGAGTTCTTCGCATACAAAGTTCACTGTTTCCATAAGTGGTACATTGGCGAATAAGGAAGATACGTCAATTTGTATCATGAATCTATTGTCGACATTTAAATCTTCTATCCTTTCAATAAATCCAAAAGTATCCTTTACACTGTGTTGCACAAACTCGGTATGAAGAGGTTGTAAGAGTTCGACCAACCATTTGGCTACGAGATGGTACGGTGAATTTAACATATCTAATACTGGTCGAAGCGGTTCACCATTTTTGTGCACTTTAGGCGAGCCATATAATCTTGGTGTGAACGTTCCAGTGGGTTTAAGTGTTGTATACTGACTGTGTGAGATAAAGCGAAGAACATCCTGGATAAATCTAACGATGTTCATCCTGCAATAAATTTTACTATTGAGAAAGAAAAAGACTAATAATTCATTTCTAGACGTCCTTATGACCAGAAAACAGGATGGCACAATAAGAAGAAGTGTTTATAGAAAACCTACATCAACGGGTCAGTATACTCATTTTTCAGCTTCGTAGCCTTAAAATACAAACGCAATCTGATAAAGTACTTGGTTCATGGAGCAAGAGCAATCTGCTCGGATGAATGTCTTGATGAGGAACTTAATAATAGTAAACGGTTGCTGAGTGAAAATGGTTATCCAGAAAAGTGTATTGATAAGAACATGAATCTAAAATCAAGGCACCAAAAGTTCCTAAAAAGGCTTTATTCTTACAAATTCAGTTCCTCGGAGATAACATCAGTGAGATACTAACACCGCCTTAGGAATGCGGTAAGATGAGCATTCCCTGCTGCTGAACTACGCTGCGTCTTCAAAACGATCCATCCCTATTTTGCGTTCGGGAGTAAAAGACAAACTGCTTGATTTCGCCTCTTTCATGTATATCTACCAGTTTAACTGCTCCTATGGAGCCAATTACATAGGCCGTACAATTAGGCGTGTTTCTCGTCGAATTTCCGAACATCACCCTGAAAAGTGGTTAAGTAAAGGACAAAACAAATCTATTCGCAGCGCTATTCTATCTTATCTTGTGCGTACAGAACACAAGATTGATGTTGACCACCAGACTTTCAGAGTCATTTAGCGCATACCAACAAATCTTAACTTCGTCTTAAGAGTTCGTTTACTAAATATTGCTGAGGCATTTGGGATCCACATTAAGGAGCCTAATGTATATGTCCAAAAGAAGCTAGTTCAAACATTATCCTTACCTTGGTCATCTAGGTTTGAATAATCCTCAATTTTTTGTAGAAATTTGTCTAATTTTAGTTGATATTCTATTTGCTATCATAATTTTATTATTATTATAATTTGAGCATCTTCAATGAACTGTGGTTATTCCATTGATCTTACTTAACAAATCGATAGTAATTAAAATCCACTAATATTGTTATTGACTACTATTCTAGAATATTCTGTATATATCAACATCTACGTATATAATTGTAGAGTCAGAAGAGTAAATTATCGAAAAGGATTTTCTTTGCTCAATTATTTTGTGTTAAATAATTCTGTAATATGTATTTGCAGATGAGGTTATGCTTTCATGTGTGGTATTTTAAGGACAAGACTTGCGTGGGTATGGGTTATAGGAGAATAGGAGAAATAGATACTTTTTCATTCTCGTTTGTTACTGTTCAGCATTGTGGATTTATGATCTTATGAAGTGTTGAACGCTCAGGATAGGTCCTTCAGGTTGGTAGGCATACTGTTATCAGAATTAAGTCCGGTGGCGTATCAATTATGAGCTCTGCCAATTTACGATGTACATATCGTGATCACTAGGCAATGGCATCGGTGAGTGTCTGTCGTCGCAGCTGAGGATTTAGTGAGCCGCCACTGAAACTGCTGTCAGCCAGCCAGCCAGTGGTAAGCAGCATCAAATTAATTTTCGATTGTTAGTGTCTAGTGATGTAAGTGGTTTCAATTGTGATGACGAAATGGCTGACATCAGTTTTTGCACCAACGTGGAGGAAATTTTAACCGCTGAAAAGTGAAGTGTGTGATATATTTGCGTGAAACAATCTGTTTGAACAATCTATTCCCAAATCCGGTCTACTCGAAAAGTCAATTTTCACGGTAATGAAAGCTTCGAGAAAATATATGAACATCATGCAGTGTAGGATTTAAGAGTGTGGAGGATAATAATTGACACTATTCTTGGTAATAAAACCTTTTTGGGGATTACCACCAATATAGGTGAAGTAAATGAATGAAATGTTTCTGTACATAAACTGGAGTAGGTTTAATTTTACAAATTGTTATGCGTTGTAAGCCGAAAATACCCATTGAGTCATGAAGAAAGGAATGTCATTTTAGCGAAGAGAACTGACTAAATCATCTTGCCAGGCTTTACAGTTGCATTCGTATTTGTCAAAAGACGTATGGCAGTCTGTTACTGGGGGTGGTGGGCGTTGGGGGTTGACGTAATTGTCACAGTTACTGAAAAGTGCTTTCTAAACATGGAACAAGTTGCATGATAGTCAATGATGGCAGAGTGCATATTAGGGTTTGTTAATCTAAAGGGAAGCAAGGTAGTTGAGTTCCCATGCACTTGACGATTGTGAAGAAGGTGAAATAGGGTTAGCAAAATGTTCAAAAGGAGCGTGTGAGTGTGTTTATCACTTACTGATATGTACTTTAATATTTGCCCCTGTTTTACATGATCTTGAAAGCTGTTTTTGACATCAATGGTATGATTCCTCTTGTGAGTTGTACACTTGCCTTTAGGCATGTCACACAAAAGTAATGAAACAGGAATATGTATGGAGAAAGTAGAGATAGAATGAATGAGGAATGCCATCTAGAAAAGGGAAGTGAGTGTACTTGTCAAGATCATCTAACATTTGTCACCTCATATTACTTTGAGTATTGGGAAGAGAGAAGAACTGCGATTCCTGACCATATCTGACAAGGTGCTACATCATGGGCTGACCACCTCTCCGCCTTTTCCATCCAGTCCCAGGTCTAATGATGTGTGCATACCACATTGCTTACTGATCGAGTGAAGTTGAAACAAATCAGATAAGTATTTGTTCTTCTGTCACAGTCAGTAGTAGTCATATGCGTGTATGTGCTTGCATTGCATTGTACAGCACGTTGTACTTCTTTGTTGTCATCATGTGGCAAAATACAGATTGTTAATAATTATACATATTTAGAAACAAATGACTGCTACTTGATAATCTCTGCTCAGTTATAATCTACAAGTTGATCTGTGTCAAATCTTTTCTCGGTATTCTAAGATGACTAGAAATTTATTTGCTAAAACACATTGCATTATGAGCACCAGGATATGCGCTACAGGTAGTTGTCTCATAATTTGCGCGAGGGCTGGTATACTCTGTCTAAGCAGATGGTGTCTGACTTCACGCGCTACACAACTCCTCGAGGCCATGACTTGAAGTGTTATCCACAAGGGAGTTAAATGATGTCAGGAGCCGTGTTCTCGTTGTGTAGAGTTATCAAAGTAGTTTCATACACCATCTCCAGTTTCCAGCTCTTCTAGGTAGGCTGATCAGCATGTCTGACACCAGTCCGATTGTAAACGTGATACGTGTTCCCACTCACTCTTGTGAAGAGCGCTGGAAGAAGGTAATATTGATCGGTTGGATTGGTTAAGGTGTAAATGCTGGTTTAGTGGTAGAATGCTCGTCAACCACACGAGTGGCTCTGAGCTTGATTCACGAATAATAATAATTTGCTTTATTCCAAAACAGTACTTGTGATACAGAATGGAATTCTCAGCATTTCACTATCGTTTACTTATTTATCGCTCATCAGTGTAACATTCCCTTTGACTATTTGTGACTTCCTCTTGTTGATACGTAGTCCAAACTCCGTAGTGTCAGTCATCATTGGGTGTATTGTGACGATTCCAATCATCTATTGTGTAGGTCAGTCAATCAACCTCATCTTCTAATCCCAGCAGATAATCGTTGAAAAAAATTGTTACCTGATTGGGTACACAGTGGTAACGTCTCTGATTGCAGTAGCTTTGCATGACACGGATTCACATCTTTGCAGATACACCTTGCTATCAAGGGTCAGCAAGTACGAAACTCAAGTCCAGGGTTTTCCACCGACCACCAACCATCTAACATCAAATCAGAGAGCACCGTAATGGAGAGTTATCTAGCCTGAAGAACTGACATGGCAAACTTGACTGGTGGAATTCAGTCCGCAGCAGACAAACGACTAGACACATGAAACTTGTTAATGTCCAATCAAAACACTGTCCAACCCAGGTTTCACAGTAGTTTTTTCTAAGTTTACACATCACCACAGTCTACTGACTGGGACCCCAGACTGATCCGAACATGTATTATTACAGATTGTACCTATCACAGTGTGCTCCCATAGTTCTCTGGTAGTATGCTCGCCAACCAGTCATGATTTCTGACCGATTCACTTCTAAAACTCTCTTAGCCGATATTAATTCCAGTAAATAGAGGTGCTTGAACTGGTTGGGAGGACAGTGATCTCATCCCGTAAGAATAGCACCATCACTGTCATTGGAACTTCAAAACGCAAAGCCTGAAGCCCCATGTTCCACTCAGTAAGCGAAAGGAATGAAAAGTCTATATTTCATATCTATTGTCTTCAAGATCCAGATATACGAGCTGGCTAACTATATGACCAGTTGACGTATTCACCTGAAAATCCACTCCGACTCTCGCTGTCTCTCCATCTGTATCCATTTGAACGAATTTCTCTGCTAATAATCTTCGTAACAGATACGATTTGCTTGAATTCACCTTTGATATTTGAAATATTCCGTTCTTTTCTCTATTCCATGGGAGAAATACATACATGCAAATACAGAGTGATAGTTCTGTTCCTCTACACGATTCGACTTTAATTCTTAAACCTACTGACGTCGTCAATCTAGCTGAGACCTTTCAAATACCTCGGAGAATAAGAGAAATTGGCTTTTACGGACTGTATGAATGAAAACTCAAGTCTGGGAGAAAGATGAAAATGCAAAAAATAATCACAACCTGGTTAGATAATTATTTTCCATTCCCCTAATTTCGAGTGGAGTATGTCATTTCAACATCTGAAGTTTCTGTGAGGATTCCATTGCTTTTCTTACGACAACACCTCGCCTATTCGGTCTTACTATTATCAGCTGAACTAGGCTTGGTTTACCCAGCTAGCATTTTCTTCCAGCGCACTGCCGAACGTGGACAGGGCCCCTAAGCCTTCCGCAAACATTCTGCGATGCGCCTATAGGCCTGCGTCCACAAGTAATCTAACCCTAACCATATGTGTGGTTGGTGAGTATCCTTCCGTTGAAGTACTGACCAGATGTCACTCATCCCCCTATACCATGTAACGTGCATGATATACCAGTGATGACGAAGGGGTTGATTTTTTAATAATAATAATAGAGCTTTAATTGATGGATGGTGACCAGCAGTGGAATCAAGGATAACGCGGATTTCGTCCTGTTTGGGACTCGTCCGCCAGCTGGATGTGCCTGCATTCCCCAGTGAGTGATGATGTTTTCACCGAGGCTCGAACCCAGTGCCCATAGTTTCAAATGCCAAAGCGTTATCCACTGCTAGTCAGCATCCACCAATTAACTTCTAATTATGTGCTCAGAAATCGTCGAATCATCTGCACAAGAAGCCAACAGACATGTCAACCTGAGACCGAGCACTTCGGTCCAATCAATCAATCGATGGGAAAATCTAAAATTCAATTAAGCTTTACTTCAGATAATATGCGAATATATATGGTACAAACATTTTTGGAGTATTCAGTTCCAAAATACGTTTTTCTTCATACAGGATTTACTCCTGTAAAGTAATAATCTAAATTATATCTTTATTTATTTGAAGAATTGCACAGCGTTTATTTGGAAGCAAGTTAAAGCAGCGTGTAATTTCATGTATAGGTCATTTCCAATATCCAAACCAATTTGATTTCTTTGTGCTCTCTTCTTCATCGTGAGGTAAAGTTTCCTGGTCTTCGGTAAACTTCTGCATAGTTAGTCCCGCCACTCGACTGTCGTAGTTTTGGTTGACTCGAAAAGGAGTAGTGCTGGGATTAATTATATGTGGTTTGTAGTATGCGGTGTGTTAAGATTTTGTTACTACCGTGAATGGAGTTGGTCCTTTCACCTGTTAGTCCTCCGGCATCGTCGTCAAAAGAAAATAATAATAATAGATATAATTATTGTAGGCTATTCAGAATAAAAGACAGAAAAAGAAATAAAGAAAACGTGAAAACAGACAGCTAATTAAATTTGGAGTTGATATATATATATATATGTATATATATAATATCAGTAATTATTATAATAATAATGTGTAAGCGTAGTAGTTGGAGTAGCCAGGAGGGTAAGACGCGAGAGAACATAAAGAAGTAAAACGACAAACTCAGTTGTCTACCCCCGAATTGTGTATGGGATTTTAATGGAACAGGCCATTTGGACACAGTCCTTGTGTCGCTGCATGATTGTCCAGCCTTCGCTTAAAGGTGTCCACAGACGGTGCCATAGCTACATCTGTCGGTAATGAGTTCCAGAGACGGCAAATCTGCGGTGAAAAAAAGTAGGAGCTCACCAGGGTCCTTGCCCTCTGGTGAGCTATCCTTCTGGGATTTCCACGACTTAGCCCATGTCTACTCAATGGTAGAACACGTTTGTTTGGGTGATTCTAGTCATTTTTTATCTCGTAGGCAGTAATCAAATCCCCCCTAGGCCGATGGTAACTAAGTGTGAATAGGCCTAATTTCTTCAGCTCATCATTATACGATTTGTTTCGGAGACCAACCACTTCCCTTGTTGCCCGTCTTTGGACTCTTTTCAAGTGTTTTGCGTCTCCTCGAAGAAATCGGGTGGGTGCAATGATGTTATGCACTTCGAGGTGTGGTCTGAAGCATGTTTTGTACAACCCTAGAAAGAGCTCAGGAGCGAGTGCACCTAACTGTCTATGTGTAAAGTGTATGACCACATATGCCCTCGCCACATCCCCCGTATAATTCACGCTTGTGTCTATTTTTCCGTTAGAATTATACCTAAGTCACACTCCGACGTTGTGCAGGACAAGCATTCGTTGCACAGAGGGTGTAACTTGCATTCTGCAGCCTGCAGGTACTTAATTTCACTAGTTTGCACTTTGTCAGGGTGAAAGTCATACCATTGGCCAGTGCCCAGTCTTCCGAAAGCTTCAGGTCTGCCCGCAGCCTATCTGAGTCTTCCTAACACTTTATTGCCCTCCATATCTTTACGTCGTCAGCGTGTAGAAATCAGTGGTCTCAGGATATAACTGAACGATCAAAACAATTATAAATCCGGATGTGAAAATAAGCATTTTGATGGAAAGCAATTTAGGTAACGCAATGATTTAAGCAGGCCGCCTCAGGTTGAGTGTTAAATATACATTACAATAGCAGCATAAAAACAGGGGGAAAGTTAAACTTTCAGCACCAACAACTACCAATCAACGAATGGCCTCGAACGCGCCAGTCACGTGAAGGAGGCATTTTTGTGTATGGAATACATGTATTTATGAGAAAAAAAGGCATAAGAACTGTATAAAAGTGTTACAGAGGATAATTTCTTCTCACATGTGTGATAAGAATAGCTCTCAGTTTTAGGTTGGAGTATCAACCGAGTATAGATTTCGTTATGGATAAAATTTATTTTGATAAAGTCTCACAGTGTTATACAGTAAGTAATATTTACTGATGACCACGTTTCGAGCACAATTTATTGCTCAGGAAATATTACTGTATTAATATAGAAAAATTCTCATTTAGACATTTAGAAAACAGAAAGATTTAGCGAAGAAATACTTACTTTTCAATTAGATCCTCATCTCTGGCTCTACTGTAATATACATGTAGAGTATTTATATTACAATACACAACAGTTTACCAAACAAGTGGCGATATATTTGTTAACAATAATTAGTAAGTGTCAAAATGTCAATGGGTTGATAATAAACGAAGAAAATCAATACACATTTAAAAGTGAAACAATTAGTCCCTTTGATAAATTTGAATAAGGCATTAAGAAGGTAGAAATTATTATTATTATTATTGTATCCTTTAATTCCTACAGGAACATAGGGCTTCAGCCGTGCGTCTCCATTGCGTTCTGTTCTCTGCTAGAGTCTTCACCTGGCTCCATGTAAAGGTAGAAATGGTAAGAATAAATAAATTTTACAAGGATAACACGTAATTAAAGATGAAGTGGTCAAAATAAATATAAATACAATAAAATAATTTGGACAATTATAATTTTTATAATTGAACATCGGGATTTCTGTATCCACCTTGAAGGAACTTATTTTAAGATGTACAATGAATGTTCATTTCTTGATGTTGTAGCTATGAGTTCCCATTAGGTCCAATCCTAGCTGATGTTTTCCTCGCCAAATTAGAGAATAGACCACTGAAAGGAGTAATTAATGACATGGATTTCTACTGTCGATATATGGATGACACATTTGTGGTTATGAAAGACGAAAATGATGCAATGAACATCCTTGACAAGTTTAGTGATGCACATTCAGCAATAAACTTTACCATAGAGAAAGAAAGTAATGATAGATAGTATCTCATTCCTAGACGTCTTCATGGCAAGGAAAGAAGATGACACACTGAGGAGGAGTGTACAGTAGTGAAGTAGTGTGTCGACTGGGGATCGAACTCTGGACCATATGCGTGGTCAGCGAGCATTCTACCGCTGTGCTAGCTGTGTACAGGTGGTGTGGTAGTCTATTATTGATTGATAGAACAGTTAAACATAATTGATGCAATTACTCAGAAGTGCTATTCGATGAGAAGGAAGATTATGAAGTGTCCAGTTGACAAATATGAACAGAGCGATTAAATAATTAGTGAAAGAAGAACATGTAAGAATTATAATTGTGTCAATTACTCATGAAAAATAGAAGCGAATGGGAAGTAGGAAGAAAAAGACCATGGTAGAATAAGCAATTGAACACAAACACACACACACACAGAGTTCCCAGTTATATTGGCGAATCATTAACGCCACCACTATACACAAGTGTCAACATCTAATATGCGTTTTGCCATTCATTAGGCCCTACCTTAAGGAAGACTGTGATGGATTAGCATGACCTGAGTCCATCAAATGCTTGAGAACTGAGCTGATAACCATCCTGCATTGACTTCTTGATAATTTTATGGAGGATAGTGTTTGAATATACGTCTGGAATTTATGTCCTTTGCTATCCCCACCTACTACTCAATAACACAGTACATGTTTTCGGTAAATACGAGTATCACTGCTCAGCCTTTGAGGATGAATTTTTCGATAAATAAAGTTTTGGAATACAATTATTGATGTTCTCGGTGATGCTTGACAGTGGAATGAGCATCCATGTAGCGCTAGGATATAAACCTATAATAATAATAATATTAATAAAATAGGTTTATTCCAAATTGCACTTTTGGCACAAATATGGAATTTCCAGCATGTAATACATTATAACATCTAATTTTCTCATTCAAGGGGCAATAATCAAAGTAGGCCATTAACACTGATAATACTGTTCAATAAGAAATCAATATAAAATTAAATCAAGTGAGAATATTAACGACAGTGTAACAAGGAGAATAAAGAAAATAGTACGGCTTACTGAGAGTTCCTCAGTAAGTTAGTTGGTAATTTCCTGTCTTACACATCTTTCTAATCACATAAAATGTGTGCCTACCAAATAAGGAATTGTAGAGCTTTTGTACTTAGTTGTCCGAGCATACAGTTTTCTGTAGCAACTTTTGGTTCTACCCGATGAGATGCAGCAAGGAGAAAGTTGTGTGTGTGGAGAGGATGTTCAGTGTATGATAGGATCCAAGAATCCAAGTATCTATCTTCAATAGTATTAAAGAGTTGGTTAAGCAACACCCTACTCACCCTATTCACACAGTATAACAAAGCCTTCCTTAATTAGCCCGGGGGAAAATTAAGTTGTGGGGGAACAGTAAAGAAGTATAGGCAGAACACAAGAATTAACAAACGGTAATAGTCGAGATGGAATGATACCAGATGTCATCTTAACTTCCTTACACGTAGAACACTAAACGAAATATCTTTCTGGAAACTAACATGATTGGGAGGAAGATCAGGAAAGGTGATCTGAGGAAATACACAGTTCAAGGTATTTAACATTCGATTTGGTTTCAACTTCAGTGCCATCTGTGATAGTGGAACTGTGCGAACTAACCAGTTTATGTAAGTCACGCTTGGATCTGAAAGTGAAATTAACCAAATGGCATTTGGAAGGATCAAGCCTAAAACCATTCGATGAGGACCACCGTCTAATTTCTGATAAAAAATTATTCATTTTGGAACAGTCTGACTAAGAATAAACCAGTGAAGAAGAATGCTAGGGAAGACAAAAGATAATTCTACGACACATTGGCCGGCAACTGAAGCAGAATAGACAGGCTGAAGGTAAGAGAGGTCGCAGAACATTATATCAGACAGTCATCAGGTCTCAATCTGGGAAAAGATCAACCCTGATGATGAAACCAATAAAAGATGCTCAAGGGAACCTGATTAACAAGGAGGAGAAACGAATAAAACAATGGACTGATCACTTTAATAGACTCTTGAATCGATCATTCTCACCTGCAACTCGCCCAGAAACACCACCACCAAAAGCACACAAAGAACTGCCTGTCAGTGGACACCAATCCTCCAACGAAAGCTGAAATACTAAATGCAATCAAGCTACTGAAGTCCTGGAAGGCAGCAAGACAAGACGGAATTTCCCCCCGAAGCAATGAAAACGGACCCAGAGACTGTGGCAGATGTTTTCACGCCATTATTGCAAAAGGTTTAGAGGGAAAGAAAGGTACCTATCGATTGGACGAAAGGCTGGCTACGTCATCAAGCTGCCAAAGAAGGGTGACTTAGGCCTGTGTTAGAACTGGCGTGGAATCATGCTCTTGTTTACGCCAAGTAAAGTGCTAAGTCGCATCATCCTGGAGAGAATAAAGGATGCAATGGATACAGAACTCCACCAGCCAGGAACAAGCTGGATTCAGGAAAGTCAAATCATGTGCCAATCAAATTACAACTCAACGCGTCGTCATCAAAGAACAAAGCGTAGAATGCCAGTCAAACCTCTACCGCAACTTCATCAACTTCGAAAAAGCCTTCGACGGACAGTGTTAACCGAGAAGTAATTTGGAAACTACTTCAATACTACGGCGAGCAGTGTCCAAGTCTGTATCAACCTCATTAAACAGCTGGCTATATGACAGTGACACGTGTCAGTTGATCAACTGCGGAAAAATCAGCGAGGCATTCGAAGTGACAGAAGTCGGAGTGAAATCTAAATGGGAAGCGACGAGTGGGTCGTCAGTGCGAGGGTGACATGGAGGAGATAGTTTGGGGAGGAGATGTGAGGTTATGGGCAATCGTTGACCCACTTGAAGAGGACAGCAGAAAATAGAAGAAAGTGGAGATGTGTCATTGAAATCCTTCGTTTCACTCGAAACCTAAGGGAAAGGTTTCAATATCGCCAGATGTTATATTTCCATGGGATGAGTTAACTAAAATGACTCTCTAATTTTCTTCTTTTCAAGGCTTACTATCAGCCAACAAATTAGGAGTGTGTTATTCAGGAAGTGAACTCCGAGCCACCTGTGCGGCTGATAAGCGTTCTACCACTCAACCAGCGTTTACACGCCAACCGATTCAACTGATCAATACTAACCGACCTCTTCCCCAGTATTCTTTACCAAAATGAAAAGGTGAATGTGAACTTGTGGCACTGACGATCAAACTAGTGTTGGACGCGCTGGTCTGCCTACCTAGGTGAGCAGGAAAATCCTGATTCCAGTGTGCAATGGTGTACATGAGCTGCAGAATCCAAAAGGATGACCGAGTTTTGTACGAACCTAATTTGTTCACTCAAAACGGCTCGTCACATAGTCCCACTACCTTTTGGATTAAACTTCCAGTCAATAACTCCATGGCGTTATGACCCATAAAGACAACCACCCACCTGCATCGACCGAGTATACTAACCAGCTCTCCCGTAAACTATGAGACAACTTTTTGTAGCGCATATCCTGGTGCCCATAATGGAATGCACTTTGCTCTTTATGTTTCAGTCAGTAAAAATAAAGTGTTAATCATCTTACAATATCGAGAAAAGATTATACACAGATCAACTTCTTGGTAGATTGTAACTGAACCCAGAGACTACCAAGTCGCATTCATTTTGTTTCTAAATAGGCCTGATTATTCCCATTCTGCATATTTTCACATGAAGACAACAAAGTAGTAGACAGTGTGCTGTAGAATGCAATGCAAATGCCTACATGTTAATGAGTACTACTCATAAAAGCACTAAACACTTCTGTTCAATTTTTTTCAATTTCACTCGATCAGTAAGCCATGTGGTAGACAAACTTTGTTACTCTTTCCTATGTGTTCAACTTCATACTACCTATAACTCGTAAGCAGCATGGAGTGTGCACTTCGTTACTCCAAAACCCCATAATTGCTGGACATTGTTTAATCAAATCCCTTTATTCTTTGTCTGGTATTTTTGTGCTATTTAATGCGATCTTGGAATACCCTTGACACAGCTTTTCTGTTTCTTCTTATCGACTCAGATCTCTTTTTGAGAAGAAATCTACAACCCTCTTCATCTTACGTCTTATCTTCATTAAAACACATAGTTTATTTACTGCCTTTACAATCTAGCATTACGTAACCGGTCCACGTGCTTTTTTTAGCCTTTATCGACTACTTCTTCCTGAACATTTGTCTGTTAAATCACACCGGTTTTTATTATCACAAATCGCTTCACATTTTCATCTCTGTTACTGATAGAATCATTAGTATTATTAGCAACAACACCAGAGGACCAGTGTAAAGAAATAAACGTCCTATTCAAAAAGGTTACTCGACAAAATATACCCAAAAGAATTTATCAAAGATAATATAAAAAGGAGGGAAAACCGGAGAATGACAAGATGGAGGAAGGCAAAAAACAAAACAAACAGTCACAATACCATACAAAAATGGTACATCAGAGGCAAATCGAAGAAACCTTAAAAAATATCGGTATTCGCACAACGTTTAAACCAACGAATCGAATTAAAAATAAAATAAAGTAAATCAGCTGAAAGATCCCATAAAAATGATGTTTAAAAACAATGTGATTTACAAAAATCTTGAACCGAATGTCCGACTAAATATGTGGGTCAAACGTCCATATCACTCAAAATAAGACTGAATGAACATAAACGACTAACTAAAGATCAACCAACAGGAACACAAGCTTACAACAATTTAGAAAAAAATTCATCAATAGCTGCATATGCATGGGACAAAAACCGCAATATCGATTGGAACAATGTTTGTATTCTAAAAACTAATATGAACAAATGGAAAGGGAGACTTATAACACAATCTATGTTCCTTAAAGTCACACCGGATACATGTAACAAGCGTGACTCAGTACAACTGTCAACAACTTGGAATATAATTCTGAATATAAAAAAATGAAGGAACAAAAAAATGAACTATATATATGAGTACAAATCATAAATGTATGATATCGTCAAGAAAATCAACCAATTCAAATGTATCTTTTAATACATACTTCCAGAATTGTATTTTGACTGGGTGCAATAATTCTACTAACCATTTAGCAAGTTTATGCGTTGGGGATTTGCACATTGACAATATAGAACGTAGAGGATTATTGGCTTTATGTATTTTCGGCAATCCATACATATGCGAGAATTTACAATCTGATGATCTTAAAGAGTCAAATTTATTTTACTCATAGGGTTTAGGCCATGAAGCTTCACTAGATTAGCTGTCACTGTGCCCTGCAACAACTGAATATCTTCTGTTGAATGATCACGGCTAAATTTGCTGAGTTCAAAAACTTATATGACCAACTCAAACTTCTTGCCGCAACATCCGATGAAGATCGGGGTTGGTTTAAGGCCAAGGTGGTGAATATAGCTCACTAGTTTTTATACAACAAACCAAAGGAGAAAAGTATTTTAAATTCCCAGTATTTCAAAGACTTGAAAGAGATACGGTAAAATTGTTATATAATTATTACGAAACCTGATAAAGGTTCTGGAGTCTCCCACCATATTGCGTGGGTGTGTTAATGCATGCAATGTAATTGCTGAGTTTTTTTCTAAATTACTTATCTTCTCTGGGTCAACCATTCTTACCTTAGCTAAATTCTTATGTTCTGACAATTTGATTACCCCCAATCTACTAGTTTGACCTATGTAGTTGACCTCACAGTCATTGCAGGGTATTTTGTAAATTATATTATTTTGTCTAATTGGGTCAACTGGGTCCTTTAACCTACAGAGCTTGTCCCTGAGTGAGTTTGTAGGTTTGAATGCCACTCTAATTCCTGCTTTATTAAGAATCCTACGTAGGGTCTCAGATGTCCCCTCCTTATATGGTATAACAGTAGATGACTTATATTCTTTCTTATTTATGCTATCACTACTAGTTTCCCCATTATTTTTATGTCGCTTTTGGCCTTTTTTGATTTTCTTAATGAATCTTATAGGACAGTTAATCATTTAACACCAATACCTCTTCTATCTGTTTTATTTCATCACTTAGGTCTTTTCTTGTACTACTTAGTGCTATGGCTCGGTTTGTTAGACACTTAACTAAGCCTGCCTTAACAGTTAACGGATGAGATGAATTAAAGTCTAAATGGAATGCGTTGGCTTTTTGTGAGCACTAGTGTACATACAGTTCACCTTCTTTCGTTCGTTTTATTTTACAACCTAACATCATAGCTAATTCTCTTTGTTCATTTTTTGATTCAAATGTGAATTTTATTCCTTCTACTAGTAAGTTTATATATGTCAAGAAGCTAGAGAGAGATATGTTCTGTTTTAAACACTGTGAAAGTGTCATCCACATAACTCCACCATATTTTTGCAGTGGGATTAAATATATTAAGAGCAATATTTTCCCAGCTGTCCATAGATATATCCGCTACAATTATTGTTATGATTAATTGCACAAGTTATATGCACAATCTTATCAACCGACTGACAAATCACCGTGACGACTGGTTTATACGTATTGTAATATTTATTTTGTAAGTCATGTATACTAGAGTTAAGCCTGATGAGATTTTATTTTATTTTATTTTGATTGCAGCTTGATTCCACACCGTATTTTCAGTACAAGTATGGAATTTTCAGCATGGATATCGGTAGCCCAAATTTACAGGCCGACCCTAGATATCGGGTGTGCGCTGGCAAGGGATCGAACCCCGGACCATGTGCATGGTTGGCGAGAGTCCTAACCACTGTGCCATCCACACACGATACTGTTGTGAATTTTTTCCTAAAGAAATTCGGGACAATAATCCCAACGCCTAATCAAGTCACACGTAGAGTGGTGCGTCGAATTCGAAACATACAGGATTTTTCTAAATTTACCATACTATGTTATAATACATAAAGTGTGAAATACAATACACACGCCTCAAAATTTGGGTTGTTTGAGTTTGAATCCCGCCAAATGTACAGTCAGTGTGCGTCGATAAGAAAAAAACCCAGCAAAGCTGTGTTAAAGACGATCCACGTGTAGATTTAAACAGCGCGCGAATGCCAGACACGGAATAAGGGGATAGGAGGACATAAATAAAGCATACACAGCAGATAATGTTCAACTATAAGAAAATAATTACTGTACGTCAAATAGATTAGTAATATACTCAGTTAGTTAAACTTCAATGTCAAACAAAGTTATGCTTTTTATTTCCTTTACTTTCCCAGTGGAACATAGGACTTCCAGTTAGAGGCTTGAAGTTTCGGTAGCAGTGGTATTTATTTTCACTGGATGGGGTTGATAGCCTCATGGCTCAGCGAGGTAAAGGAGTGCGTCCTTAGCCAGGGAACGAACCCCGGACCATCTGCGTGGTTGGCGAGCATTCTACCGCTATGCCACCGACACCGAGGGAGAAGGCTCTCGACTGATTGCACCACAGGATGATACTGCTTACCGGTCTCGTCTCGCAAGAGGCAGGGATAGGTGTGTTCGGTTCTCCTGAAAACCAATACCCAATCAGTGTGTGTACCATTATGTGAATTATGTGATTACTGTTAGTAAGTAGTATACACGAAATAAACGAAAGAATAAAGTACAGATAAGGAAACAGCTAACGATTATTCGCTTAAATGTGTTGTTTTAAAATAATTAATTATATCAACTTATTTCTGTTGAATGAAGTAATCAAGATTAGATAAAATTTTTAATAAGCATTGTGTCTTCCGAGAATTTGGTTTAGTATCAACTTCATCAAAGAAATGCACTGATCAATGTCCATTTTTAACGTATGATGGAGGCAAATTTCAACGCTATAAAATGACAAAATACGGAATACCTTTGTACACATGAGAACTAAAACAAAAATATCAAATGTAGCTGATAAATAAGAAAAAATGATGACGATTATAGTAGAAAAAAGAATTCAATGGATTACGAAGTTCAATTGAACAATGAACTGTGTTTGTTATTCTCCGCCACTTTGTTTTTAGTGTTGCCTTTTTGATTATTTATTGTTCATCATTTCAATATCCACTTATACAAATTCATACTGAGCACTTAAGATATCAAAGTTGATAATGATCTGATACAATAGAGATAATTGTGTTTTTTTTTTATTATAGTGATTATTTCAATGCACATTATTTTTTTTACCTTGTACTTGATTTATATTTTGAGACATATTTGTTTATTAAGAACACAATATTCAGCGAAGAAGAGACTCTTTTCAACAACGAATTTATTATCAAGCTGTACAGTCCTATATACACATATGGTTTTTAAGAAATTAAATCCGGTGAGGGAATTAGATCAAAGGTGTGAATATATGATATAATAATAATAGTAGTAGTATGAAATGCAAATAAAATATTTGCGATTATAATCATAGTTAAATGTCAAGCAGCAAAACAATTAATGTCATATACAGAATAATTCACAAGGTATATAGATGTTAGAAAGGGATGCATAATTATAAGATTAGTAGGCGAATATAAAATGTTACATAATATGGTTTGAAATTTGATAAGGTAGAATTCAATTTTGTAAAAAGAAATAATAATTTTAGATTTAGAATGACAAGTGGGACAAGCGGAAACAATTCAGAGTGAGAATAATAATGATAATAATCGTAGTAATAATGGAAAGGTACATAGAATAACTAAATAAACAAATAGATAAATGTCAGTCCCTCTATGGCCAATCAGAAGTAGGGATTGCACAAACTTCTTTTGTACACAAAGGTTTGGCTCTTAAATTCATGAATGACCAAGACCTCCGCTGTCTTTAGAAGTTTGTAAAGAAGAAAATGTGGCTGGCAAGTAAGCATGGATTCGGTAGATTATCTTAAAATCATAGTCAGGTTTGGCAGAGTGAGAGGAGAATAAAGCTTCGCACAGCTTCCCTTTCTCCCTTGTAAAACCATACTGGAATGTGTTCTTGTATATGTATGGAAACCGCCCTCTGGCTACAGCCAGTGTATGTTTGTTTATGATTCAGTTTTAGGTTTGTTGTTTTCTAAGTTTAGTTAGCTTGGTTTTGAGAACTGTCCATCTTTGTTCTCTGTGTCTTCTCATACCTGCTAAAACAATCAATAAAGGCAACACACAAGTTGGATGGAGTGCATAAACCTATGCCTAACAACGTACTTGCAATTCGACAGCCAAAAATATATGAACAAGTTAAAGGAACACCCATGGGATTGACAGTGTCAGATTTGATTGCAGAAGAAGTGATACAAAGGCTCGAAAACATAATCCTACCAAAGATCAAACTCAAAATTTGGATACGTTACGTAGGTGGCACATTTGTAAAAATCATAAGAAACAAGTTGGATAAAACTCATTCAAGTTAATAAACAACGTCCTCGACGACATCAAATTCACAAAAGAATAGGAATCCGAGAATAAAATCTCATTTTTTTGGACGTCTTAGTCAAGCGAACAACCACAGGAGAATTAGAAACTCAAGTTTGTAGAAAATCAACTCACACAGACCAAATACTGAATTACAACAGCAACAATCCAAGAACACATAAAAGGAATTGTATACAAACACTATTCAAGAGGGCCAGTCAGGACTCATTGCAACACTCCCACCTTAAGGAAAATTGAAGAAAGATATCTCATGGACGTCTCCCAAAATAAGGGATATCCACTGAATTTCATCAAAAGACATCTACCCGCAAGCCAACCTACTAAATCAAAGGCCCCCAAGGAAAGCATATAGAAAATCGCCCTACCATACATGAAGGACATATCAGAAATGACTGCAAGACTCTTCAAACGTTTAGGAGTTGATGTAGCACACAAATCAACCAAATCACTTCACCCAGCCAGCTTTTTGTCAGTGAAAAGGCTCAGTAACGAAAGAAGATAAAACCGACATCATCTACAAAATAAATTGTAACAACTGCGAAAAACACTACATTGGCCAAAGTGGACATCCCCTTCGTCTTCTTCGTATACATGAACATAAACTAGCCGTCAAAAGACATGATATCCACTCCTTCGCTCATATCACTGCATACTGACAACCACGGATATCAATTCTACTGGGACCACACTTTCAAATAACCTCGCCTAGATTGCTAGGTCACTAGTATTCTAGCCGGTCCCAAGCCCGGATAAAGAGGGAGGGTTGGGGCGTGGTGCTAGCAACTCCACCCCCAAAACTTAACCAAACTGCTACTAAAACTTCAACGCACAAATATATTCAAAATTCTAAAAATACAAACAATAACCTTACTTTTCGCTGGAATCGGGGAAGTGAAATGACGCGGGCTGGTGAAAGCCTTCGGGAAGCCAGTCAGCCGATGTGCCTTCTTTCGATAAAAGCGAAAATAAGGATGGGGACGTGGAATGTTCGTACAATGTACGAAACTGGAAAATCTGCTCAGGTAGCCGCAGAAATGAGGAGATATAAAATAGAGGTGTTGGGAATCTGCGAGAGCAGATGGAACGGATGCGGAAGGTGCCAACTATCAACTGGAGAGACAATAATCTACTCCGGTCACCCAGAGGACGATCACGAGCACACTGAGGGAGTAGCCATCATGATGTCACCAATAGCGGCTAAAGCTCTCATGCAGTGGGAACCAATCTCCTCCAGGATAATGACAGCCAGGTTCAACTCAAAAGGAAAAAAGGTTACAATCATTCAGTGCTACGCGCCTACAAACGCCTCAGAACATGAGAAGAAGGAGGATTTCTACAAACAACTACAAACAGTAATGGACAACGTCCCAAAGAGCGATATCAAAATCCTGATGGGTGACATGAATGCGAAACTGGGAGGAGACAATACAGGAAGAGAACTCACCATGGGTCGTGAGGCCCTCGGTGAAATGAACGAAAATGGTGAACTCTTCTCAGACTTCTGCGCCTTCAATGATTTGGTGATTGGTGGCAGTGTGTTCAAACACAGGGATATACACAAGGCAGCATGGATTTCACCAAATCCAGATAAACTTCATTTCAATCTCAAGGAAATGGAGACGGAGCCTACTGGACACAAGGTCGAGGAGAGGAGCAGATGTGGGTTCAGACCACTACCTAGTACAAAGGACTTTCAAGGTGAAGCTGAAAGCCTCGAGAATAGCTGGGGATAGTCCACAATGCAAGTTCAACACTCAAAAACTGAAGGACACAATCACACAGGATATTTTCACTGCAACTGTCAGAGCAAAGCAGGAAACACTACGTGGCACCACTGAGGAATCATCCGTGGAAGACCATTGGAACTCTCTGAAGGTAATTTTCAACGAAACGTGTTCAACGGTTTTAGGAAGAAAGAAGAGACAAGATAAGGAATGGCTCTCAACGGACACTTGGAAGCTAATAGAGGAGAGGAGAATGGTGAAAGAGAAAATGATTCAATGCAAAGATGGACAAGAGAAGGAGACGCTGAACTCAACTTACACAGCACTGGACAAAGAAGTGAAGAAGAGTGCCAGGAAGGACAAAAGACAATTCTACGACAACCTGGCTACTGAAGCTTAGAAGGCAGCAGGCAAAAGGGACCTGAGGACACTATATCAGATAACCAAGTCTCTATCCGGGAAGAGATCAACACAAGTGAAACCTATAAAGGACAGGCAAGGGAACCCGTCCAGTAATACCAACAACAGCACGTACACAACTGCAAGTTGACACCAATCCTCCAACGAAAACTGAAGTCATGAATGCAATCAAACTTCTGAAAGCTGGAAAAGCAGCTGGACCAGATGGAATACCCCCTGAAGCACTGAAAGCGGACCCAGAAACGACAGCAGATATGCTGACTCCATTATTGCAAAAGATCTGGAAAGAGGGAAAGGTGCCTACTGACTGGAGGAAAGGTTACCTAGTGAAACTACCAAAGAAGGGCGACCTAGGACTCTGCAAGAACTGGCGAGGAATCATGCTCCTGTCGACGCCAAGTAAAATCCTGAGTCACATCATCCTGGAGAGAATAAAGGACTCACTGGATACAGAACTCCGACCAGAACAAGCTGGATTCAGGAAAGGCAAATCATGTTCTGACCAAATTGCAACTCTACGCATTATCATCGAACAAAGCATGGAATGGCAATCAAACCTCTACCTCAACTTCATAGACTTTAAGAAGGCCTTCGACAGCGTTGACCGCGAAGTAATTTGGAAACTGCTCGAGTACAACGGCGTACCCCAAATATTCATCAACCTTATTCAACAACTGTACGACAATGGCACATGTCAAGTGATCCACAACGGAAAACTCAGCGAAGCGTTTGGAGTAAACACAGGAGTCAGACAAGGGTGCTTATTATCACCAATGATATTCCTAATTGTGGTGGACTGGATTATGCGCCAGACGGTGGGAAACGAGAAGACAGGGATATCCTGGACGGACGTGAAGAACCTAGAAGACCTGGATTTCGCGCGTGGATGATTTATGTTTGATTTCACACAAAATCGAAGACTTACAAGCGAAAACCGACAAACTGGTGGAAGAAGCAGCAAAGACAGGACTGCAGGTGAACATAGACAAGACGGAGG
The DNA here is from genome assembly GCA_944472155.2 of Trichobilharzia szidati. Lineage (NCBI taxonomy): Eukaryota > Metazoa > Platyhelminthes > Trematoda > Strigeidida > Schistosomatidae > Trichobilharzia > Trichobilharzia szidati. The sequence continues at coordinate 78,369,171 of OX235276.1, read as the reverse complement.
TTATGAAAATAACCAACCAACAACAACAACAACAGCAGCAACATCCAGCGTCAATCACCATCAACGGGGGGGATTTGAAAGAGGTTACTTCATTCACTTGTCTAGGGAGCATTGTCTCAACCACAGGAGGAACAGACGACGATGTCGAATAGAGAATCGGGAAGGCGAGAAACACATTCATCAACCTGAAACCAATCTGGAAATCTTCGTCACTCAGCCTGCATCAACAACAAAATTCGGATTTTCAATACAAACGTCAAGCCAGTCAGTTCTTCTATACGGATCAGAAACTTGGTGGCTCACAAAGAATGAATATTTCCAACACGTTGCAGACCTTTATCAACAACTGTCTTCGCTCTACACTGAAGATTAGATGGCCGGAAAGAATCACAAACAAGAAACTATGGGAACAAACAAAACAAGAACCAATCGCCCAACAAATATGCAGGAGAAAGTGGAGACGGATTGGACACTCGCTGAGGAGGCCACTGGGTGACATCGCGCGTCAGGCCAGTGCTCGAGTGGAATCCGAAAGGGAAGCGGCGAGTGGAACGTCCCAGGGTGACATGAAGATCGTGTGAAGAGGAGTTGAAACAGTATGGACTAACATGGATGCAGGTGAAACGTAGAAGTACCAGAAGACAGAAGCAAGTGGAGGCGTGCAGTTGAAGCCCCATGTTCCACTAGGAACCCAAGGGAACAATAATGATAATAATATACATTTTCAAATATTAAGAAGAAGAAACACCAAGAACACTAGAGAATTTTTAGAAGCCTGATAATCCAGCGAATCGTCAATCAATAGACACACTGACAATGACTAAATTTACCAATCGATAAGAAGGAAATCCCACACACACAAAGGGTCAAATTTCATGTCAGAGAAACGACCAGCTCCAATACAAGTAGCCTAGAGGATGTGAAAACACACAAAAACAACCAATCACGACGTTCAAGGTCACCCACCAGGAGAGATGAATAATAAACTCGTTAGGAAATCTAAAAGCTCACTTCATCAAAATGAAGTATGCGCCGAAGATGTTGCCTAGTGGTGGGGCAATGAAAGCTTCGCAAGCTCAGAGAACACAACTACATCAAGCCTCAGATTAACTTACAACGTCTCTTCAATCAGTTTTATTTGGACTACAGAATTTAAGCCAATAACTGGCCATAATTTGTAATAATTGTCTGTCGTAATATTGGACGAATTAAATTTTAGGGAACATTTCTTCCGTTTTTTTTTAAATTTGTCTATAAATATCCAAGGGTATCTTCAAGATATTTTGAGCTTTCAAACCGAATATCTTGATCAGACTGAATAATTGTTATCCTATTCAGGTTAAGGATCAATAGATTAAATGTGCCCAAATCCAGTTCCAACTATGCAGACAATTGTTTTTGTATCTAGTGCAAGGTTTTGCTTTCCTCCGGTAATTTTTATAATCGAAAGTAGGTTTATCATCTAAAATAACTTTAGGAAACTAATGAGAGAGAAAGGTGATCTCTACAAACAGCCTTCTACAGCTTTAGTCTTATTAGATTCATGAGCCATTCTGCAATGAAATTGTAGAGACTGAGGGTGTTGACGTTCATGGATAGTACGAAGTATGCTAACGCAAGATCTAATACCCACAACTTCTATAGTATTCGTTCCGCGTAGACCAAAGGCAAAGCAAAACAACAGAACTGATCTTCCAAATTACGGATTATATTTCGGGACAAAATCGGAGTGCGAGATGATTGCTTAACTGGCTAGGAATCGTGCACAAACGGATGAACGTAACACGACAGCGTGCCAAGTGGCGTGGATGCTTAACCGGAAGCCTTCAGCTAAACAAATCGAATAAAACAGTGAGGGTCAGAACTCAATGTTCATTGACATATGCTGTGGCTAATAATTCTGGGGAATCACCTACCACTACAAACTCTTACCAGTTGGTTTAGAGAGCTTATGGGTAAAGCGAAGTCTTTTAGGAAGAACTTTATACGTAGTCGATTCATTTGTTAACTAAATGACTCCTTGAGATATTGTCAACTATCAGGCAAGACAAGCTTATATTACTCTCAATTCTGTGGGGAGATCAACAGCACTTCTCAGCATGAAAAAAACGCTTCTCAAGGAGCTATCAGCCCACATAGCCGGCTCTTTAACTACTATCTTCAAGCTTTCTCTCCTAAATGGAGTGTTGCCACGTGAATGGAAAGACGCCATAGTAACCCTCATCCACGAAGGAGTATCAAGACAAAGTCCTTCAAATTACAGGCCTATCAATCTCACCAGCACTTTAATCAAGACACCGGAAAGAATCATCAAGAAAAGCATCATGGCATATCTAGAAAACAGAAGCTTATTATCAAGAGCACAGCATGGCTTCCGAAGGAACCTCTCATGCCTGTCAAATCTCCTTACTGCAAGAGAAAGCTGGGTCAAATCCAGGGACAACAGAAGACCCGTTGACGTCGTCTTCGTAGACTTCAGCAAAGCCTTTGATAAAGTACTTTACAAAAGACTACTCATGAAGTTGGAAAGTCTTGGCATCAAAGGCAGCTTACTAAACTGGCTCAGGGAATTCCTCATAGATAGGAGGCAGAGGGTTAGGATCAACTCGAAACTCTCCTCTTGGACAGCAGTACGCAGTGGAGTGCCTCAAGGCACGGTACTCCTATTTATTTTATACATCAATGAGTTATCTCTGCTCACTGACTCCCCTATGGTCCTATACGCAGATGACTTAAAAATTTGGAGAGAGCTGAAGGGCAACAGTGACACGTCCACGTTGCAAGAGGACCTCAACAAATTGTCAGAGTGGTCCATAGAATGGATGCTCCCGATAAACGTGACAAAATGTGCAACCATGCACGTTGGACAAGCAAGCACGAGCTCTTATGAACTAGAGGGAATTACACTTCCATCAGTTCAGACTAACCTGGACTTGGGTGTCATAGTTAGCCACGACTTAAAAACTACAGCACACTGTCGCGCGGTGGCTGCAAGTAGTTTCAGGTCATTATGGGCAATTCGTAGAGCCTTCACTAGAATCACCAGAGATATGTTCACCTCCTTATATACATCCCTGGTGAGGTCAAGACTGGAAAACTGCATCCAGGCCGCCAGTTCTTGTCTAAAAGGGGACTCACTTATTCTAGAAAGGGTTCAAAGGAAAGCAACACGTATGATTCATGGCATGACTAACTTATCATACGAGGAAAGACTAGACAGTTTAAATCTCTTCTCCTTGTCATACCGTAGGCAGAGAGGAGATTTAATCACAATGTTTAAAATTCTAAATAATGACTACGAACCTGACCTGTTCTCTCTTTTCCTTCCCACCAGGTCGGAACACCTTAGAGGACATAGCAGGAGAGTTCAAAAGCCAAGAAGAAATCATATTGCTGTTGAGTACTGGTTCTCACACCGAGTCATAAACTCTTGGAACCGACTCCCAGAAGAAGTGGTGTCTACAACCTCAACTGATTCGTTCAAGAAGGGTTTGGACAACCACAGAAATTTACTAGAAAAGGATTAACATAGGTTCCAAGCCTTCTATCCTCAGCCAATAAATCTGAATCTGAATCCGAATGAGAAATGAGATGCAGATTTTCAACTCCAATGCGAAGTCAGTGTTACTATACGGATTAGATAAGTGACGCCACATCACCAAGGGAATTTCGGACAAACAACACACCTTCATCAACAGCTGTCTTCACTCAATACTTCGCTGAAGAACAGATGGCCGGCCAGAAAAGATCAGCAACAGGAAGGTATCTTTGGCAATGAACGAACCAACCAACCCAGCAGGAACCTATTGTACAACAAATATGCAGGAAGAAATGGAGGTAGATTAGAGGCCATACTCTGAGGAAACAAACCATCGTCAAGTGACATCACACGCCAGACCATCGCTCGAGTGGAACCCGAATGGGAAGGGGTGACTTAGTTGGTCGTCAGCGTGAGGGTGACATGGAGGAGGAGGTGATGCGAAGAGGAGATGAAAGCATGTGGTTGGCAGACGTGGAGCCAGGTAGTGAAAACGTTGTTGCAGAACGGAATGCAATAGAGAAAAGGAAATACTGTCTGCACTTGTAGGGAAATGATGAGATTCGTCCATTCAGTTGAACCATTTCGCTTTCAACGATCAGTTTTTTTTATCTCTGCTGATTGGATCAGTTTACGGATAATTGGCTTTTCAAGGAACAAGATTGTTGTTGTGTGTGTGCATTGTAGTGTGTTATTGTATATCTCTGTAGTCTTTTTATACCATCTTTAATAAAGAATTCCTTGAATACCGGTAGATGGCTATATTCTCCCCTCTGTAGTTGTGGCGGTGTTAAGATGGCAGCCTAGCCATCATGTTAGGTTGGCCCAGCAGTTAGTGTGGTTAGAGCTGAAGTCTAGCAGGATAGATCTGTCTACACAACAACTGTGAGTGTTACATCTAGTTGTAGGCCACCTAAAATAAGCCCAAATTTCTCCAAGCAGCGTAACTGACTGGTTTCATAGACATGCTTCTCTCAGGTAACAAGTTCTCATGTGAGGAGATTCACCATAACGTATTTGTTGGTGTTTAGTAATGCAATTATAGTTCATCCTTTTGTCCCTCATGTTACAAACGGTTCCAATATGCTCTCATTTCGCACATCAGATGGTGGCAACGGACCAGATGATAAATATGTAGAAGAAAAAGGAGATGGAACCCAAGGAGATAATAATATTAGTGTGATAACGACGTAAAATTCATATCTGTTCCCGTTAAATCGGTCTAGTGAAGTTCAGTCTGCTCCTACAGTTCGATACAACTTGGATGAATTACCCCCTCCCGAAAGCTGCTACCTTGAAGTGGTGGTCGGGCTTGAACACCGCAACGACTCAACAAGCTAAACTGGCTGGAACTTATGTTCCTGTAGGTCCTACCATGCCAGAAAGGTTGTTTGGATAGCGGTTAGACAAAAAGCAGTTACCCAACCCAATCCTATGACTCAAAATAAATCACAAAATATCATGCCGGATCGGTCGGGGCCCGGATTAACAACGACCGCGCTTCCTGCTGCCGTGTCACAGGGCAGAAGTGATAAATGTGCTACTGAGATAAACCAAATGAAAAACAACAAACAAAAGCAGGCCGTGTGTGACCGGCCTCAAGTAGTTGTCCCCTGGGCTCTGCGGTCACGTAACCAACTTCCACGGTGTGGGCAGCCGGGAAGTAACAATCGCCCTCACAGTCCGAAGTGCACGCGAGACCTCTCTAATCCTCACTCATCTTTGTCTTCATCTTCATCTCTATTATCTTGCCTTCCTTCTACTAATGCAACTCCTCTACTTAATGGCTCTTCACTTCCTCTTCACTGTGTGCACTGATAACGACGGAAGCCAAAAAAACCACCATCGATAGTCTCCAGATAAATTACCCAGAGTGCAATTATGGATAATTTCAGCAATAGACAAATCATGAAGAAATTATCCAGAGTTTATATCACATATAGTAGATATCGCTGCCTAATAAACTGTAGAGTTTGTATAACCGTGTATAATTTGTTGAATATATTTACGCATATTTTTTTCAAGAGTTCTGTTTGTAAGGAATCAATTTGTTTCTCGAGTTTGACCGCGGATCTATATCAGTTAGAGAACCATTGAAAACCAGCACTGGAGTACTGGACAGCTGTTTCATCAGCCTAGTTTGGGAATCATTGGCAGTATGCACCCACTGCCAAGGTTCGAACCCAGGACTTTACGATTACAAGGCAAGCTAGCTGGCTGGTATACTATTCAACCACTGGGACCCAACCCGATCCAATGGCGAGTTCATGAATTCTACCTTCTACCAATTCGTGATGCATTTAGCACAACCACCAGTACAGAATTTCCTGGAGTTCTAGTGAGAAGTCGTGAGGGACCAGTGAGGTCCATTCAGTAATGTGTGAGGATGGAGTTCCCACCGATGACATTGGTTAGTGGTTAGAGGTGAAACATTGAGTCGTATCATCTATCCTAATCAAAAGAAACTTTAGTGATTCGTCCGGCAGTAGGATGTCCACCAGCAATGCTTCGATTCTCAACCGACAAACTTCTAAATCTCAACTATAGTTTACAGCCGATGGTAAGCGTCCTGGAAAAGAGAGAAGGCTGGGCATATAATGCTGTCAACTTCACCCCGTAAAACAATGACACCACTACTAATAAATCTTCCAAAATAGCTTAAATCCTCATAATCCTCTCAGAATGGAAAAGAGATTATCTCAGCAGTACACAAATAAGTTTGTTGACTTCAGCATTACGGCTTATTAGGCTTCATATTGGTAAAGATTTCAAAGCAACTACGCTTAAGTGGATCATTTTTATCTTAACTCTACTGAATGGACGTCCTTGACATTTGGAACGATGGATTCTGGGTCTCGATCTCAGTGGGAACATCATCACCTATACATTGATTAGATGATAACGGTACAGCCAGCTGACGAGTCGTGGGTTGGACTAAACGTATATTCCAGGATTCCACTGTTAACTAGCACTAACCGAATAACATTTTTATCCAAGAAGATATCGACAGCTGTCGTTGTAAACATTGTAACAACAGGTGCTCATGAGGCTTGCTTAGTTTCACTAGTATGACTACACAGTGTAATGTATATATACGCTGACATTGTTTACTTTTAAGTAGAAGTGCTGTTTAATTACAGAATCTTTTGAACGCCTTGGACGAAATTCGCATTACATTCTGTTTTATTTTGGGATCTACCATAGGCGGAGACTTTAATATTCTTATCAGCATTATTAGTACTCATTGCTTTCGTTCTGTGTGGAATATCAAAAGTCAACTGCACATTTCAATTGTACTTAGTCCAATTCCATCTCTTCTGCCTGGTTGTGTCACGACTGCCTACAAGACTTTATTTCTCCATCTCTTAAAGGATCTTCTCCGTGACACCCATGGTTGTCTAACTTGTCACTTCTTGTTCAGATTACGATTGAATTACCCACAAGGTGTGTAACACAGTCATATGAAGTAACAACATTAGGCTATTCTAATGATCACTAGCCGCAACTTACAAATTGATTCGTGAGCATAAGGTTGACGCTAATATAACATTTAAAATTATTTATCGCACTCCCACTAATCTTAATTTTGCCTTCTACATACAGCTGAATGAAGCCATCGGTATCCATTTGATGAATCCAAACCTGTCTGTTCAGAAAAAATTCATATAGCCACTTTCCTTGCCTTGGTCATCGTTATATGAATGTATAAACTGCAGTACTTTGCCCCTCTCCCTCTAAACCTTTTAAAATTATAATTATCCAAATTATTTTATTCTTATAACTACCTTTCATCTTTTATCATTGTCGAAATCGTTCTAATTTCCTTTGATAATCTGTTACGTAATCAACTTGAACAGCTGCTTACTCTTTAATTACTCATCTTCACTTTTTCCAATTGTTGTAACCATTTTTACCCTTTAATTGTGTATATTAAATTTCCCTGTTAATTATCACCCGCGCCTTGATATGTTCATACTGACTCATTGTTGTTAACAGACATATCGTCAATTGATTGGTGAAATGTTGTGTATTGTATTAAAAATATTATAAACAGTATAATAGAGTAGAGCCAGGCAGAGATGAGGATCTAATTGAAAAGGACTACTCACTATCCGTAAACAAGAAGCCTCTTTATATATACGACTGTAATTCAGGAGCGATATACCAAATGAAATAATTACGAAGAAATTAAGAAAATCAGTTCAAAGAACTTTTAATGCTGGCGAACTACACGTCTTATTCTCTACACGACCGATGGTGCTGTCTCAACTGAAAGATGAAGTACCTAGACTAGCCACTTCTAATTGTATTTACCAATTCAACTGCGCCTGGGGAGCGAGTTATATCGACCGTTGCTATAGAGAATTGATTTTTCCTGCTCGAGAACATTATGGCTAAGTAAAGGTGTAGTGAAAACCATCAACAGTTCGATGTTAGACCATCTGGTCCAAACCGGTGGGCCACAAAGCCAACACTGAAGAATCCTTCTCCACAATCATCTACCGGGTGCCAAATAAATTACCAAAAGCATCGAAGCACCGCTTGCTCCAAACAACAGAGGCTATCGCAATTCGCTTGAAACAAACAGTACAGAACAGAAGCAAGTTCAGCCACTACTACTGCCCTGGCCTTCAGCGGAGACTATAAATTCATGAATTTGTATTATTATCTTACCTAATTTGTCTGACATTCAGTTTATTTTTATGTTGATGCTATTGAACTGTGATCTATCAATATTATTGATTCGATGTTATTTAAACATGGAGATTTTGTTTTTCTGTGTATTTTATGGTTAGCGTTAAGGCAAGACTAGGATGAAGGGATCAAATTTACTTTTTCAACGAAATTACTTCTCCCAAAGCCATTGGTTCATCCATGCCAGTTGCATATTCACAGGTGAACTTTATCGATTAACGCTGGATATTTCTCGAAACTTTTCCCCTATTTCATTTCAAATATCTTTCTGCATCGCCTAAATAGATCTCGAATTCTCGCGTTTATCACAGCTCTTTCTTTCCCTCTCTTTCTCCCATGCACAAAATTGAACAAGAATTATTTTTGGAAATAAAAAACAATCACTGAATTATTTTATAGTAAAAAAATTATCTTTTATTCAAGAAAAAAAGAGGTTGAACGCGGGGGGAGGGGGAAACAAGATACCCGATATTAGCAAAAAATTAATAGAAGGTTTTTAATCGGCTTGAACAAAGATTGACATCATAGTATAAGCAGCAACTGGTTTATCTTGTGGAACCATATGTCCAGCTCCATGGATTGTTGTATAGACTAAAAGTGACTTGTTCAGTTTATAGCCTTTCCAATAACCACCAACTTGTTGTGTGCCATCAGCTTCTGTATAGTACCAAGATGTACGATTCATTTCCACCTGTTTATTGATTGATTTGTGGGGAAGTGAAAAGACAAAGAAAGAAATATGAAGGAAGAAAATATTTGTAAGTGAAACACGAGAAAACCAGGCAGGTTTTAGGCCAGGAAGAGGGTGCATTGATCATATCTTCACCCTTCGACAGATTCTAGAACATAGGCATTCTTACCGGCGTCCAACAACCGTTATATTTCTTGACCTAAAGGCGGAATTCGATTCTGTCGACCGAGAGGTTTTCTGGAGATGCTTGGCTGTAAAGGGAATGCCGAGAAAATACATTGCACTGATTAAGGAACTCTACTCGTACTCATGCCATCAGCCAGGTGAGGGCTTACGGCGAGTTGTCATCTGAAGTGGTGACAACTAGTGGCGTCCGCCAAGGATGCCCATTATCCCCATTCCTATTCAATTTCATCATAGATGTACTAATGGACTTAACCCTAACTCACTTCAGCGACTCAGGGATTGACTTGCTACCAGGGATAATCTCGTTGACTTAGAATATGCAAACGATATAGTCCTTCTAGGCGAGGACGCTGACAAAATGCAGAGTCTTCTGAAAACCTTGGGCAGCAATCTTCGTATGTTTGGCATGCGATTCGCCCCTGTAAAATGTAAGGTGATGTTGCAGGATTGGACTACACCGACTCTTAGTTTAGAAATAGGAAGTGAAGTGGTAGAGAACGTTGACCGCTTCACTTATTTGAGAAGTTGCATCAGCCAACGCCAACGGGTTGATTGCTGACGAAACCTCAGCACCGATAGAGAGGCCTAGTTTCGCATATGCCAGTTTACGCCGTCTCTGGCGTAGACGTGATATCCGACTATCGACCAAAGGGAGTGTGTACTGCTCATCAGTCCGCCCCTTCCTTCTTTATGCCTGTGATTGAGACCTGGCCATTGAGAGTGGAAGACATGAAAAAACTAGCCCACTGTCTTTGATCATAGGTGTCTGCATTCTATCTCCTGTGTGAAGTGGTATATTAAGGTGAGCAATATTGAGGTTAGGCATCAGGCGAGTGCTAGGTAAGGAGGGGAAATCAATCGATGAGACTGTGAAATTACATCGACTGAGATGGTTAGGACATGTGTTACGCGTGCATGCCTAGTCATCGCCTTCCTCGACAGTGGGCAATGTTAGCTGATATAGGGCCAGGCTGGGAAAGAGTTAGTGGCGGTCAAACCAAAACATGGCACCAGTCAATGAAATCTACAACAGTTAGTCTAAGCCACGTAGGAAGGTGTAGACTTCCTGACTGGTTGGGGTCCTCGGGACGGTAAAAACCAATGGTTGGAAACAGTTGGTGATATGGCTCAAAGTGACCGTTCTCAATGGCTGGCGCAGATGCATCCACTCTTTGTGACTTATGATTTCCAATGAAACTGTTTTGTTCTTCGTTATTACTATTCCTTTGTCTCACACCTCTGTTTACTGTCTATATTATGCCTTTCTCCTACTTTCTTCTCTTGCTTTGTGTGCTACATGGAGTGTGGCGACTTGAACTGACGCACATATGTGCAAAGTTCTATGTCGGAAACCGACCGACCGACCGAGTGAAAATATTTATCAGTCGAGTTAATTGAAATAATAGAGAACATTTTTAGCTCATGTGGATGATTTGCAATTAATAGTGTTCTCCGAGTTGGTTGGTTTGATTGTGGAGCTTTCATCGTCCCCCTGCTGGACAACATCCCCTTTCAGCGCAATATTTAGCATAAAGTGAAATGATTTAAATTTTCCATGAGTGATGGGATAGAATTGCGTCTCCCGGTAACCATCTTTACATAAGTATTGACCATTTTCTATTGAAATGGATTTTAAACTTTCTGGTCACCTGATTTACTTTGCTGTACTAGCAATAATCCAATTACTCACAAACGAAACTGTGTGCAGACATTGTTCACAAGAGAGTTCAAACACACTGTAGCACTCCAGAGTTGAAAAGAATGGAAGAAAAATACCTACAAACAGTCTTCAAAAAGAATGGTTATCCGCAAAATTTCATCAAAAAGTGTTTAAAGTCGAATGAAAACACCAACAAGAAACCATCATCAAAGACCACAAGAAAATTCATTCTACCATACATGAGAAATATCTCTGAAATAACAGCTAGAATACTGAAACCGTTTGATATAGATATAGCACACAAGCCAGTCAAATCGCTTAATTCGATATTATGCAAACCGAAAGATTCAACAGAAAAAGGAGATCAAATTAATACCATTCACAAAATAAATTGCATGCATGAACTGTAACAGACATTACATCGACCAAAGTGGGCGTCTCCTTCGAATCAGAATCCAAGAACATAAATCAACCGTGAAAAGACACGATATATATTCTTTAGTATCAATGCCTGTAGACAATTATGGACATCAATTTTATTGGGATAATGTCAAAATCTTAGACAGAGGAAACACCAAAAGTGCCAGGGAATTCCTAGAAGCCTGGTACTCAAATGAAAATGCAATTAACAAACACGTTAATATAGACCAAATATAGCAACTGATAAAAAGTAAATCAGGTGAACAGAAAGTTTAAAATCCAAGTCAATAGAAAATGGTCAATACATATGTAAAGATGGTTACCGGGAGACGCAATTCTATCCCATCACTCATGGAAAATTTAAATCATTTCACTTTATGCTAAATATAGCGCTGAAAGGGGATGTTGTCCAGAAGGAAGATGGAAGCTCCGCAACTAAACCAACTAGCTCAGAGAACACTATTAATTACAAGTCGAATTAATTAGAGTGCTCCAGTGTTTTAGGGGGTAGAATGTTCGTCAGCCATGCTGATGTTGGTCGTGGAGTACTCATTCCTGAACCTCGCCTAGTTTATTCACCAATAATAAGCCTGGGAAAGAGGAAATATTAGCTTTATGAGACTAGCGAAACCCATCGTGAACAAAGAACACCACCTCTACTGATATTTTAAAGCTCGGAGTCTTATCTTCCATTCAGAAAACAAAAATGACGATTGGCAGGAAAATCAGAATCCAGGTTGTGGTAAGATTTGAAAGAATAGTCTTTTACTTGCTAGTTCTAAGTGACACCAGACTACAAACCGAGTAATTTTTTCATTGAATCTCATCGCTCAAATGGTACAGTAACACATTCGTGGTTCAGAGGCTACTGGTTCGAATCCTAGGTACCTGAGTTCTGTCTATGACACTATATACTACTTATTGATTGTTGCGAGTAGTTGTATACCAGTCACATAAACCAATTTGAATGTACGTGTGGATACACATACATAGAAGGGAGGACTCATCGATCTCTGCATGTAAGGGCTAGCTTCAGAGCAAATTTCTAAATGGTGAGACCAGGAGACCTAGAGCTCCTCAGTTGAGAAACATATTGTACAGTATGGACATAAAATTGACATTAACAGATCTTTTAAACCTATCTATTTATAAAACGTGTTTGGTGCGAATCCTAAAGTTTGTGGAAGCCCTAGCTGGCAATTAGGAAGTTTAAACAACCTTTATACATTCAAAGCAACAATTTGTCAGCACACTAGACCGCCTTTCTTGGGAAACTTTGTTTTGATACCAGTCAGGGTAGATGTACTATTACTTCTGTTATTTGGTTTAGTGATTGACCTTAATTGTTATTTTGGCCTTTAACTTAACCTAAGTGTCTATTTTCTCACTTCTTAACTCTTTTATATATATTCCCATGACAGGCCCATTTGTGATCAGATTGTTCGAAATGTGTTGCGCAAATACACACAATACACGATTCAGACAAAATACCTCTTCTTATTGCTTTGTCTAAATTCATAAAGGGAACTAACTGTTTTAAACCAGCAATGTTTATGCTAGCCAACTCTAGATCAAAAAGATTGTAACAGAAGACGATCATTTCAGTGGTTTGAGGCCGAGTTTATCAACGCCTGGTAAGTTTAATCAATTCAAACCAACCGGACTGGATTAGTTAGCTACTTGGGCGAAATGATAATAGTACATGGAATCGACGACACAACTAAAAATCTGAATAGACTTTTCTCTGTTGAAAGACGACATTCTTGTACCTGCTTTCTCTTTATCTGTATCGATTTTCAACTCACTTTTATATGGTGTTTATGATAGGAAGCGGTTAGAATAGTAATCATCTACCGATCGGACAACCTTAGCTGACTGTGAAATTTTATCATCTTTTTTCCAGCCTTGGTCCTGGTCTAATCATCAGCCAATCAGATTATTTCATCATGAGATGATATCGGTTAGAGAATCATTGGAAAATCAATACTGGAGTACTGGAGAGTCAGCTGTTTTGTCAGCCTAGTTTGGAACTCTTCGGCAGTACACACCGGCCGCCAGGGTTTGAACCCAAGAACTTCCGGTTGTAAGGCAAGCTAGCTCGGAGATCATTAAGCAACTGGGACCCCCGATCAAGTGGCCAGTCCGTGAATTCCAACTTCTGCCAACTCCCAATATAGCAATGACCACTAGCCAACGAGCTCACAGTACCGGGCATAATAATAATAGTAACAATGCAGTCAATATAGTATTAATGAAATATTGTAGAAAAAATTATCATTCATACAATGGTGATCATCACTTGTTTTAAACTAACCGATAAATTTAAATTATCTACAAGTCATTTATTACCTAAATAATCTAGAAGATCCGAACTTTGAGGAGAATTTCTGTTTAGTGTCAAACAGACTTGAAGATCTACAGGTGAAAACTAATAAAGTTTTTAGAAGAGGCTAGCAACGAATATAGGACTTTAAGCAGGCATAGAGAAGATAAAATTTATGAAGTTACCCACTGACCACTAGTTACCATCAACAGGAGAAATTCGAAGGAACGTCACCTGTTTCACTTGACCAGGCAACATCATCTCAAAGAGAGGCGGCACAGTTAAAAATGTCTACGAAAAGATTGTAAAGCATGACAGACCTACATTACTCTGAAATCAGTGCGGCAATCTACTGTATCTCCTGATAACCATAAGGAACAAGATTTACGCTTTAATTAATGATGCCACACTAGTAAGTACATATATAGTTCAAAGACTTGGAGAGCATGTCACCAAAAGAATTTTCAACAGGATTTCATCAACATCTGCTTTCGCTGACGCAATACTGGAGGTCAGATGACAGGAAAGGATTCAGTATCAATTATGCAGAAGGTGTTGGACATTCTCTGTGAAGAATGTTGAGTGACATCAATCACTTGGTCTTTGAGTGGGATGCAAATAAGGAACGATAATTTGGAATTCTAAAGTTGACATTGAATCGAAAATGAAAGCTTACGGGCAGTTATTAAGCCATGTAAAGCGAAGGGGGGTGTGTTCTCAGAAAACAGAGTGAAGTGAAGATGTACACTGTTGAAGTTCTATGTTACAGTTGAAACAGAAGGAAATAGTACGATTAACAACATTATCGTTTTGATGGGATATCGTGAAAAAATATATATCTTTTATATTATTGTTATTATTATTACTGCACAAAACTTACCGGTAAATTCAAATTATCTACAAACCATTCATCACCTATATAATTACATGCCATATCAGTATCACCGTTGTAAATTAAAATATTGACCTATGGAATAAGAAAACAACACATAAACAGGCATATTTTCACATTGGTAAATAAAAATGCATCCAGTTGTTCAGAAAAAGATGACAGAGAGAGAGATAGAAAGTAGGACACGATAAGTAAATACCTACCTCGGAAAACTTCCCAACCAATAGGTACTAATTTAAAACAAGCAACAAAGTTAGCATAAAAGTCATTTTTGATACTATTATTATTGTTCCCTTGGGTTCGGAGTGGAACATAGCGCTGGCTTCAACAACACATCTCCAATTTCTCCTATTTTCTGCCATCCTCTTCAGCTGTCTGGGTCTACGAATGACCAAACTCTCTCATGTCCTCCTCCAACTCACACGATCTGCTCCATATTACCCTCACACTGACGACCCTCTCATTGTGTCCCATAGGGATTCCCCTCGAGAGATGGCCTTCATTGGGCACGATGTCATTTGACGGTTTCCTCAATGTATGCCCGATCCATCCATCTCCATATTCTCCTACATATTTGTTGAGCGATCGGTTCTTGGTTGGTTTGTTCCCATAGTTTCTTATTGCAAATTCTTTCTGGCCGGTTGACGATTTGATCTTCAGCATGAAGCCAGTGAAGGCAGTTGTTGATAAAAGTCTGCAGTAGCCTGTTGGAAATCCTTTTCGCGACATGGCGGCCAACTTTCTGACCCATATAGAGCGGCCGACTTGACATTTGTGTTGAAAATGTGAACCATGTTCCTTATGCTGAGGGAGGAAGATTTCCAAACTGGTTTCAAGTTGATGGAGGCGTGTTTTTTTTTTACGATTCTGACTGGCTTTGACATCTTCATCCGTTCCGCCTGTAGTTGAAGCGGTGCTTCCTAGTCGGATAAGTGAAGGAGGCAACCTCTGCTAAATCTCTCCCGTTGATGGTGATTGGTTATCTTCATCACATTCATGTTCTCTGTGTTCACCTGCAATCCTGTTTTCGCTGCCAGCCTCTTCAGCCAGTCTGTTGGTTTTCGCCTGCAATTCTTAGAGTTTGTGTGACATCAGACATACATCATCTGTGAAATCCAGATATTCTAGAGTCTTCTTATCTATCTATCCAACGTATTCCTGTCTTATCACTCCCATGCACAGTCTGATGTATAATCTAGTCCACCACAATTAATAATATCATTGGTGATAATGGACAGGCATCCTTGTCTTACTCCAATATGCACTTCCAACGCCTCGTTGAGTTTTCCTCTGTGGATCACCCGACACTTGCCACTGTCATATAACCGTTGAATGAGGTTGATAAAGACTTGAGCACTGCCCACCGTAGTGTTGAAGTAGCTTCCAAATTACTTCTCGGTCAGCGCCATCTGTCGAAGGCCTTTTTGAAGTCTATGAAGTTGAGGCAGAGAGAGGTTTGACTGCCATTCTATGCTTTGCGTAGAGTTGCAATTTGATCAGCGCAATTTTTGATATAAAACTGCTTAACATTCTTTCTTGTCGAGAGAGTGTTAGAATTGCTTTGAACTGTTTACATGGCATGTTAACCTGATGTGACTGTTCTACACTCTTTACAAGCAAGCGCTTATGTTTCAGCTGAACTGTGTTGCTATCGCATAAGAAGAAAAGAATAATAATTGGTGGCTGGGGGGTGATATTTTCCACTGATGAAATGGTTTATTCTTATTTTGTTAAATCTGTTTTTCATTTTGAGACTTAGGTTGATTCTTGATGAAGGCTTCATTAGTTTCGTTTTGGTTAGGAAAACTTTGCGAGGTCATTTAAGGGGAAGCGCCCTGATCACTTTAAGTTCATCAGTTAAAGAACCACTAAAAACCAGAGAATACTACTGGATAGCTGTTTGTTCCTCTTATGTTGGGACTCCTCAGTGGTACTCACCAATGAACCTCCAGTCACCAAGGTTGGAGCCAGGACATTCAGTTTCAACAAGACAATCTCGTTGATAATTGAGTCAATGGGGTGGAATCTAGTGGCCATCCCATGAATTCTAACTTCAGTCACTTTTTAGCAATTCTCCTCACCTCGGCCAGCCAATTTCACAGGGGATTATTTCTCCTCACACACAAAATTACAGAAGTTAGAATCTATGCGCCAATGAATTCCATTCCAGTAGCAGAATGACCACGAGGATCACCTGGTAGCCTGAAGGTTTTGGGTTCAAGTCCCACAAGGTGGGGGTCATATATGTGTAACGCTGAGGACTCCCTAATTAGGATGAAATTTGTGTCCAGTGTTCCAATACTGGTCTTGAATGGGGTAATTCTAAACTACAGCAGCCCAAAACGAAACTATCTAATGGTAGGACTGACGACCTTGAGTTCATAATATATGGGAGGAATTACGAAATCTGCACACGGATCACATGGCCAATTTCATCAAAATCCAGTTTTTATATACTCCTTAGACAACAGCCGCATTGGATAGGAAAGAAAACGTGTAGCTAACTGTCATCCTTGCTTGATTTTCACAACACGGTTAATCATACGGACTATTTCTTTAATCTTTTCGATGGAAGTCATACAAATTTCATCGAAAGTTTCTAAAATTACCTAAAACAGAGAATCAGAGCGGTGAATGAAAGTCAAGAAACTAGATGTCCAGGAATTGCTTTAACCTGATTCTAAGGACTCCAATGAGAACCACTTTTACATAAACGTTGTATTCAAACTACGCACTTCTGCTTTCGAAACATCTGATTGGTCGATAGAGATTTTTACGAGTTGATCACGGATTGATATCAGTTAGAGAACCATTGAAAACTAGCGGGAGGGAGTACTGGACAGCTGTTTCATCCTAGTTTGGGAATCATCGGCAGTACGCACCCACTGGGATTCGAATTCAGGACCTTCCGGTTACAAGGCAAGCTCGTATACCATTCAGCCACTGGGACCCGATTCAATGGATCATGAATTCTAACTCCTACCAATTCGTGATTTAGCGTAGTAGAGATTTGTGAACGTTTTTATTAGGTAGTTTCGTTGTGGGCCGCTATAATTTAGGGTCACCTTGAATGGTTCTCTCGAAAGGAGAAGGTTTGGAAAGATCTACCCTAAAAAACATTATGCATGCCAACTATTCACTGGCTCGAAAACAAGCTCATGAATGTTTATCTCACTTAACCCAATTACTGGCTAGCTATTTCAGCACACTAGTTTGACGCAGAGAGTGAAACCAAGTTTATGCAAAAGTATAACGGAGGCCATCGAATGACATCGTGCACAATGCAGGCCATCACACGAGTGGAATCCCGATGGGAAGCCACCAGTGGGTCGTCAGTGTAAGGGTGACATGGAGGAGATCGTGTGGCGAGGAGGCGATGAAAGATTATAGGTGATCGTGAACGCAGCTGAAGATGATGGTAGAGATTAGAACAAAGTAGAGACGTGTTGTTGAAACCCTATGTTTCACCCGAAACCCAAGGGAATAATAATAATAAATATAGTCTTACGTAAGATCCCATAGTAGAAATTAACAATTCCAGTCGGTAAAATGTGTCTGACATACATTCCTTTATATAATTGTATTCTAGATTGTCTCCACGATACTTGCAAAGCACTTACTACTGCAGTTAGTACCATCCAGTGCAGGCTAAACACCTGGTATCAGACCAAATACGCTGAAATCGATCTCCATTGAAATAACCCGAAGCGAACAATGAACAATTTACTTCAACAGGTTAAATATAAGTGGCTAAACTTCCATGATTTCTAATTTCGCCGACAAGATTTCCCTTTGAGAAAAGAAACTGTACCATTTCAACGTCTTTCGTATAATATGTACTGTGATTTGCTAAAGCAAATCAAAAGTCGTTCACTGTTAACACACCGTGTTCATCACACTGTCAAATAAGGCAATTGTAAAAGGTCTATTCAATATTTGCTAGTTTATATCACCTAACGATCAAATGAAGTGTGTACTGACTGCGCAACAGTTGGCATCATTGAAAACGACAGATATGATGAAGTCAATGGCCTTCAATTAGCCACAGGGGTAGTATAATAATATGGTCAGTTATGTTGAGGATAGGTCGATCTGTGCATTTGTGAAACTACAATGACTGCGATGGCTGAGTCATCGCCTTCCTCGACGAATCAGGTTGCGGAAAGAATTGGCACTGATCAAACCAAAGCTTGAAGTCAATCTACGAGGTATCTTTGGCTATTGGCTTTAGACAGCCAAATAGGAGGGTGTAAACTGTTTATTTTATTATGGTTTCTTAAGTACACACATATATAAATAGAAACAGATAGATAGATAGGCAGGCAGAGAGATAGACAGAAAGACATATATGCATTTTTATTAATTACACATTGTAAACTTACACCAGATTGTAAAAGTTGTGTATACTGTGATGACAAGTCAGTGTATTGACGTGTATAACCAAAATTCACTTCTTGACTGCATATATCCCATTCTACAGGTATATCTTCTCTGACATGTAAAGCTTTACGTACATCTGATGAATTGAAATATTCACGTATTGTTGAATCATTTAAACAAGGGATTGTCAGTCGAGTTTGAAGTTTACCACTCATTGTTTCCCTGATTATTATCATTATTATTATTATGGTGATGGTGATTATGTAATACAAGTGAGTAAAAAGGTGAACAAAACAAAGAAATAATTACTTTTTGAGATTAACCAGGGATTGATATCAGTTAGAGAAATACACACACTGGACAGTCATCTGTTTCACCCCAGTTTGGGACTCTTCAGCAATACGCCCTCGCTGCCTCAGGGTTCGAACCCAGGAACTCCCGGTTACAGGGTGAGCTAGTTCGTAGACCACTGAGCTACTGGGGCCCGACTCAATGGCCAGCTCATGAACTCCAACTTCTACCAATTCACGATATAGTGCGACCACTAGCTAATGTCATCGGCCAATATTTTTCTTCAAGACTGATCACGAAGGGATTAACATCATTCACAGAACTATTGCACATCCACAAGTCCACAAGTGCTGGATACTTGTCTCATTCATTTTTGGGAATTTTCAGCAGTTTAGTTCACCCATCACATCATCACTGAGCTTGACACCTAAACCGTCAGCTTACAGGCGAGTTCGTTGGCCAATTCAGTCATTGGTGCTCATTAGTAACTAACTGTCTGTAATTCTAGTGAGAAGTCGTGATCAGTGAGATCCACCAGGTCGGATGTAGGAACAAATACTCACCAATGAGAATGGTTTCCACTTGTAAGACATATCGCCAGAAGGTCCTGGTTACACGGGTGTGTAATCCTGAAGAGTCCCGGCAAGGATGAAGCAGCTGTTCACTATATTCCCTGATTTTCAATGGTTTTCCAATTGATGCCAGTTTTTGATCCAATTTATCAAAGATCAAATCCATGCAAACCAACACTTTTAAAGAAAAGATATATTCAACACATCATTACGTAAGTGGAGTCGGGGCATGAAACCTCAAAATGAAATCATCCTGGATCTGTTCCTCTGTAAGTATTTTGGTAAATCAAGAAATGATTTAAAACAAGCAACAAAAGGTGGTGTTAATAAAGCAGGATTTAATGAATTCATCGAATTTCAGTAGAACTCGTCAGCTGAATATCACTCTACATACACGGATATATATACTTTTGAAATTACATTGGCACTTTACCGAAATCTTCAACATCTTGTGAATTACGGACATGTTATCGACGCAGTCAAGTCATGCACTGCTATTGTCAGCAGACAAAGAAACAAGAAGATGCTTGCAATTGTGGAGGCTTGTGCAATTCGAGTTTATAAACCAGGTCTCTGTGTACAATAGGAGATGGTCGTGACTCTGAATCTACCATGGTAATACGTTCTACTTATTATTCTACCTCTTATTATTATAGTTATTCTTGATTCATTTAAGACTATCCTTTATCAGTAGGATTCTCTTAACTCACTTCAACACTATTATTATTATTGTTATTATAACTATTATTATTGATATTAATCTGTTTGCAATTCTTGTTATATTCTCTAATGTCTAATTGTTTATCTAAGTGATGTAATTGAAGCGTAATGCAATTTATCTTAATTTTGATCTCTCATACTCCCTTTACCCCCTTATCTATTTGAACATGACCTGTAAAACATTCGCACCTGTCTTCCTGCATGACTAATTCAATGTAGTTTATTTGCTTATCAGTCTTATATCTCCCAATGTAATTTCAACAGTATATACATCCGTGTACGTAGAGTATTCAGCAGCTGACGAGTTCTACCGAAATTTGATGAATTCATTAAATTCTGTTTTATTAACCCCTTTATTGCTTGTTTTAAATTCGTATCGGGAAATAAATGTTTTCAAGAAATGATTTAGTTTAACAAAGAATCTCGCCTTGACACAGAATTTGATATTAAGTCATTTGACGAATAGCGGCTCAATGAAATCTACAAGGGAGACATACAATATATATCCGTCCACTTCGACCTGTCAGCTTGACATACCTCCATTCGAATGAGTGATATTGTGTTCCCTAATGAAATTTAAAAACTCAACAACACCATTTTTGTTTCAAACACCAACAAAAACTTTAATTAGGTGTGAAAAAATGAGTTATTTCAACAACAAATTTTTATTGCATGGCAGATTTCATCATGAGCTGACATCAGTTAGAGAACCACTGGACAACCTGGGAGTACTCGACAGCTGTTTCGTCCTAGTTTTGGACCCTTCAGCAGTACGCACTCACCGGGATTCGAACCCAGGACCTTCTGGTTACAAGGCGAGCTCGTAGACCATTGAGCCACTGTGTGCGTACTGATGAAGAGTCCCAAACTAAGCTGACGAAACAGCTGTCCAGTACTCCCTGGCAGGTTTTCCAGTGGTTCTCTAACTGATGTCAGCTCATGATGAAATCCTCTATGCAATCAAACAAAATCCCTACAAAACCAATACTTGAAAACAAATTTTTTAAGGATAAATTTGATTTGTACTCACAACGATTGACGATGTTTTTGCATATATTTATTCTCACGGAATAAATTACCAAAATCACTGTGTTTATTCATAGAAGCTGGATGATGTGGAGTAATGCCACCTTCACATTCAGAATAAATATTGTAAATATTCATTTCAGTCATTACACTGCCGGCTATTTCACCAATCTAGGAAATGGAGAAAATCAGCACCAGATAAGATGTGTTAGTTTCTTGAAAAGGTGACAAGTTTAATTAATGCATTTATTGACGTTACCTCTTTCACTTATCTGTCTGCGCAACAGGGGTTCATCTATAGGAGGGAGGCGGATTGGGTACGGATAAGGATGTCAACCGCAGTCAGGATTGGGTCGGATCGGAAAAGCAACACAGACATGCATTATACTGAAACCAGTGTCTACTACAGTTAGCAGATTTACCACACCAATGTCAATAATGAAGATGATATGGCCGCCCGGAGTGGATAAGGAACAAGGAACTATGGCAACGCGGTGAATTAACCAAGATTCTATCGCACAACAAATGTGCATAAAAAAGTGATGATGGACTGCACACAAACTGAGTAGAACTCTGAGTGAAATCACGCCTCAGTTAAACCCTCAAGTTGTGATTGACTCAGGGAAGGTTGTATAAGGGGATGAACACTTATGTATAATCGTCCAGCTAAAGATGACTCTAGAGGACTGGGTGAAATGGGAGTGTGGTACTGAAACCCTATATTCCATTTGAAAAACAGTGGTAATAATAATCAAATATAGTTTGATTGGACACTAGTCAGTAACTAGTGTGATGTGTCTCGTCCTTTCTTTGGTGCAGATTGAATTCTATCAGTCAGTCAAGTTTGCAATGTGGCCACCATTCTACGTAGCTCGCCATCACGGTGCACATTGATTTGATGATATTAGATGGTTGGAGGCAATCAGCAGGAAGCCTCGGACTTAGGTTTCGTGCTAGTTGGCATTCATCAGTCGGCAAAGCGTATCTGCAACTACCTTGAAGGAACTGATGTCCCTTCTGAGAATCGAACCCGTGTCACACTGTGCCGCAGTCATAGACGTTAATAGTGTCCACTACAGTTCTACAGGAGGTCAATCGCGAGCCCGAATATCTTAGTGGTAACGTCTCTGACTGCAGCACTGGGTGACGTGGGTTCGAATCTCAGAAAGGACATGAGTTCCTTCAAACTAGTCGCAGATACGCCTTGCTGACGAGCGCCAACTAGCACGAAACCTATGTCAGGCAAGGCTTCCTGCAGCCGATTGTCTCCAACCATCTAATAATAAAATATAATTAATGTGTTATTGTACGAGGGGACTAGTTCTCGCTGCATAAGACCCTTCCATATTAATCGCGAAATCACGACAGACACTTCCTCAGTGTGTTCATGATTGTGGTCTGGGTGGCTGAAGCTGAGATTATAGACTCTCCAGTTACTTTCATTATATCCGTTCACACAGATTCCAGATACTTCTATCTCACATCTCATTTCTCTCGCAGTTTGATCAGCCTTTCTTCCAACTTCAAACATTCTATGGAGACATTCAATGTACTAGTAAAGTTCCACATTCCGCTCAGAACCCAAGGAAATTATCATAATATAATAATGTTTTATCTATTGCTGTTATTACCACTATTATTAGAAGTAGCTGGTGGAGACAGGATTTCAGGTGAACACACAGAAGACGGAGTTGATGAAGGTAACCAACTAACTAACCAATAACAACCATAACCGGCACCAGTCACCACCAACGGGAGAAATTTGGAAGAGGTCACTTCCTTTACTTTTCTAGAAAGGATTGTTTGGACTACAGGCAGTCGGCACGGATGAAGATGTCGGAACCAGAATCGGAAAGCCAAGGTATACCTAAATCACTCTAAAATCGGTTTAGAAGTCTTCCCCACTCCGCAGCATGAAGAACAAGATTCAAACTTTTAACACAAATATGAAGTCAGTCACTGCCTCTATAAGGGTCAGAAACTTGCACTACGTGTCACGAAAAGGATTTTCAAGAAGTTACAGATTTTTATTGCCAGCTACGTTCGCTCGATATTGAAGATCAAATTATTATTGTTTCCTTTAGTTCATAGAGGAACATAGGGCTTCAGTCGCACATCTCCATTGCGTTCCGTTCTCTACCAACGTTTTCACCTAGCTCCACGTCTGCCCACATGCCTCCATCTCCTCTTCACATGACCTCCTCCATGTCACTCTTAGAAGACCAACTTGCCATGTCCCGTTCGGGTTCCACTCGAGTGATGGCCTGGCGTGTGATGTCACTTGGTAGTTTTCTAAGAGTATGGCCAATTGGCCTGCATTTCTTCTTGCTTATTTGTTGCACAATCGGTGCCTGGTTGGTTCGTTCCCAGAGATCCCTGTTGCTGATCGTTTCTGGCCAGCCATCTGATCTTGAGTAGTATTGAGCGAAGACAGCTGTTGGTGAAGGTGTGTAGTTTGTTCGAAATGCTCCCTTCGTGACTCACTAAGTCTCTAATCCGTATGTATGGTAGGTAGCACTAAGTTCACATTGGATCTGAGAATCCGGATCTTATTTTTCATGCTGAGAAGTGCTGTTGATCTCCACACAGACTTCAGATTAATATAAGCTTGCCTTGCTTTCCTGATCCATGCTGTCATATCCTCAGTTCCGTCCGCCTGTAGATGAAACGATGCTTCCCAGGTAGGTAGGTAAGTGAAGGAGGTTGCTTCTTTCTGATTCCTCTCATTTATTCTTATCGTTGTCTGTTGTTGTTGCTGTTGCTGTTGGCCAGGAATCTTCATCACCTACTTCTGTTTTCTCTATCTTCACCTGAAGTCTTATCTTCTCTGGTCCATTTTATGCCTGTTTCCTCGCTGCCTGCCGCTGTCTGTCGCATTATCCAGTCTACCGAAATCAGGAAAATCATTGGAGATAGTAGGATTGAAGATCATGAAGCTATGAGAACAAACTGACCAAAAACCTATTGTTAAACTAATTTGCTGAAGAAAATAGAGTTTGATCCGACACAAGCTTAGTAGACAGTTGGGTGGTATCTCATACCAAGCCCTCGACTCGAACTCAGAGGGAAACGATGAGTGGGTCATTCGAGGGTGACATAGAGGAGATCGTGGTACCAACCGGCTGAAGAGAACAGCAGAAAACAGAACAAAGTGGAGCTCTATGTTCCACTCGGAACCCAAGGGAAGAAACAACACAAATAACAATTTCAGTGGATGAATACAAAATGAAATACTTACAATAGCATCACAAAAGTCTGTAGCGTTTCTAGTAAATAGACATTTAGTAGGATATCCAACTTGACAACATTGTGTCAATAGGGTATTCCATTGGCTAAAATATAGAATAATAATAATAATGGCAATAATAATATGAATTTAAGTTAGATAGTTAAATGACTTCAATTAGACAACCACTAAAAACCAGATACTATGACCACAGAAGACAAGGGCCAGGCAACAGATCGTTTATTGAGAAAATCAAGAGATATTTATAGATTTTTATGTACATTATTATTCGCGTTATTGTTAGCAGAGAAGCAACGTTTTCTGATTGGTTGTTTTCCTGTTTGAAGGTTATTCTGTCATCTCTTTATGACCGTTCCTTAGACAGTCCGGTCTTCGAATCGTATCTGCCCACGTTAAATCTGCTATGATTGGTTGTTGAGTTGTTCAAGGTTAGGCCTTGTTCTTATTTTCTTTCCTTACGTAAGCATTGATGTCAATCGTTGCTTACAATTTTGGCTTGCAGATAGCTCTCAACACAGTACTACTAGTTAGCTGGTTTCAGCATAGAACTTTGCATAGAAATGCAGCAGCAATTCAAGTTGCCACACTCTATTTATCACATACACATACACCGGAAGACAAAAAAAGAGCGAAAAGTGATTCAGAGGAACAGTACTAAGCATAATTGTGAGGGAGAAAGAATAGTAACATTGAAAAGCATGACAGTTCAGTAGATGAAAGCGAGCATAAAGAGTGAATGCATCTTTGCCAGCAGTTGAGAACGATTTTCAACCATAGTATCAGTTGCCTCCAGCCACTGGTTCTTAGAATCCTGGGAACATCAACCAGGTAACCTACATCTTCCTACGTGACTCAAACCATCAGAGATTCCATGAACTGATGCCAGGTTTTGGTTTGACCACCGACACCATTACTATCTCTTTTCCAACCTGTTCCTGTGTAAGCTAACGCCGCTCGTCAAGGAAAGTGACGGCTAGACGTGTGTGTGTAACACATGTCTCAGACATTCCAGTCAACGTAGCTTCACGCATGCATCTATTGACTTGTCATCCATACCTAACACTCGACGCCTAAGCTCAATATTACTCACCCTACTATATCACTTAACACGGGAGATAGAAGGCAGACACCTATGATCAAGAGATAACTAACTGGCTTTTTCATATCCTCCACTTTCAGTAGCCATGTCTCACAGCCCTGAAGGAGGATACTGAGAACTAATACACAGTGCACACTTCCTTTGATCAGTAGTCCGGTATCACATCTATACAGTAGAGATGAAATAAGCTGACAAATACCACCATCTGGATCTATAGTTGGTGAACAGGTATTCGAAAGCGTGATCAACAAAATAAGGATCACCTATCTATATCAGTCAATCACTTTTGACAACTCTATAGCACCACTAAATCAACTGAATCAAAATGAAATTTTCAATATAGAAGAGTGCACCAAAGTGCTACATCATTTCAAGTTGACAAACCTCATGAAAGCATGCATATAAAAGGTATAAAGAGGAAAAACAGAAATGCGTAGAAACTACAATAAATTAAAATTTACGAGGGAATAATGAAGATTTTATGCATTTGGGAGTTAATAAAGAGCAAATGCACAGCACTCTGCAGGTGAACACAGAGAAGATGGAGGTGATAAAGATAACCAATGAACCGCACCACCACCAACAATAACAACAACAGCCAGCACCAATCATCATCAAAGGGAGAGATTTAACAGAGGTTGCCTCCTACACTTATACGGCTAGGAAGCATTGTTTCAACCACAGACAGTCGGAACGGATAAAGATGTCAAAGCCAGTCAGAATCGGAAAGACAAGCAACATACACCTTCATCAACTTGAAACCAGTTTGGAAATATTCTGCTGCAATCCGCAGTATAAGGAACAACATTCGGATTTTCAACACCAATGTGAAGTCGGTCACTGCTTCTATACTGCTCAGAAACTTGACCGGCGTGTCGCAAAAAGGATTTCCAGCAGGTTGCAGACTTTCATGGACAGCTGCCACCTTCGCTGGCTGACTCCATACTGAAGATCAAGTGGCCGGCCGGCCAGAAAGAATAAGTAACAAGAAACTGTGGGAGCAAACCAACAGGCGAGAGCCGATCGCTCATCAAATATACAGCAGAAAGTGGAGATGGATGGAATATACATTGAGGAGACAGCCAAATGACATCGCGCTCAATGCAGGCCATCTCTCGAGTGAGATCCAAATCAGAAGCGACGAGTGGGTCGCCAGTGGGAGGGTGACATGGTGGAGATCGTGTGGCGAGAAGGAGATGAGGGACGGCAGAAAATAGAAGAAAGTGGAAGTGTGTTGCTGATGCCTTATGTATAAATATATATATATCACGAACCGGCAGAAGTTAGAATTCATGGGCCATTGAATAGGATCTAGGAGCCTGTCTTGTTACTGGAAAGTCCTAAATTCAAACTCTGGCGGTGGGTGCGTACTACTGAAGAGTCCCAAACTAGGCTGACGGAACAGCTTGCTTTCCAGTACTGCAATACCGGTTTCCCATTGTTTCTCTTACCAACACTCGACATTCTTCTAAATCCCTAATTCTTTTCTTTTATTTACCCGCTATTTGATTCGCCAACCTCATGAGTTATCACAAAATGGATGTCACTATGTCACTGTAGACATTCGCCAACAGTAGCCCTTTTTCAATACTGGAGATAATAAGGCCGAAAAAGATAATTAAAAATAAAAACGTAACTCTAGCGGTGAATCATTCAAATGCCTATTTATTATGCAACTTATATGCAGGACAGAATGGAGACAGATTGGAAATTCCTTTTTTTCTCCTAGGAAACCTTCAAGAATGATCTCACGCCAAGCCGCTGAAAGGATCATGAATAGGAAGGGACAGATCAGGCATCCGAAGATGACATTCGAAAGAGATTATGCTAAGAGGAAATCAGAAGCTGACGGGTAGTCATGGAGCTGATTAAAAGTGATGGTAGATAACTGAATGTAATGAAGATGTGCTGCTAATGGTCTATATTTTTCTGTTGGAACTGAGGAAATGAATAATAATAATAACACTGTAACGCATCGGTTATACACAGAAATTCAACTTACTCTTCATCTACAAGTCCATGATAATAAGCAAAGTATAAAGCAGAATTGTCCAAAAATTCATCATGAGTATATCCGTTACCTACTGCAATCCCCTATGGAAAAAAATGAAAGAAAACACAGGAAATGTTTTGTTTATATAATGTTTCATTTCTTTGTGTTACCAATAGGGCTTAGGGCTTCAATGGTTTGGACTCTAAAGTTTCAGTAGCAAGCCTGGATTTTCTGGCCTCAAGTTAAACCTCCCTCCTTTGTCAAGTGAAGTTTAGGTGTATATTATGCGGGAATCGAACCCAGACCACGAGGGTGGCTGGTTAACATTCTATCACTGAATCATTGATACTAAAGTACCATCTACTATTAGGGATAGAATTGAAGTACATTTTATTGAGCAACTATTGAACAGTATAAATCCACTTGGTTCCTGTAGTAATTGTCATTAAATATATAGAACGGGAATTACAGAGGTTCCTCATTCTGAAGAGGCTTAGTTACAAATTTCAAGGGATGATAATTTTTGTAAATAAAAGTTTTAGGTAGTTTTTGCTTTATTCAAAGTACTCGGTAAGATACAAATGAAAAAGGCAACTGGAAGGTATCTGTCTCTATCTTAGATCATAAATCGACTTCAGTTAGTGAACTATCAAAGACTACGAAATACTGGAGAAGTGTTTCGTCCTAGTTTGGGACTCTTCACAGTACACACGCATGACTCTATTGTTGGCGATCGAACCAAGAACCTTCAACTTACATTTAGATCCCTGAAAATCAACACTTGGAAATCAGTCTAGTGCTCAGTAGTGACTGACTTCTAGTATCAAGTTGCCTGAGAATGTATGATAAGTGAGGTTCATGTAGTTGGACCTGTGGACAAATCCTTGGCGATGAAATTGTCGTCTGGCGGTCGCACTGTAACGCGAACTGGCAGAAGTTTGAACTGATGGGTCATGAGATCTGCCTATTGTACCACCAAGTGAATGACATACAAGTTCACCTTTTAACCCGAAGGTCGTACAAACCGTTCGATTCCCGGCGGGGTCATAAGAACATGCTGCAGCAGAGTTCCTGACCACAACGAAACAGTTATCCAATATTCCTTGGTTTTAAGTGGTTCTCCAAATAAAGTCACTTTGTGATTGTAATTGGAATCAATCAAATCTCTGATAGCCAACACTTGAAAATATCTGTCTGTTGAGGTTAGATCCAAGAAATGCTCTACCTCTCCAATACAACTTTGGTTGCTTCAGACCGGGGCAGCTCATCCCTCCCTTCATTATTTGTTATATCCTTACTTTTCTTTATCTCGATCAGCAAGGAGTAACTTAGGCTGAACCAACATCACATTAAAAAGGCAGCAATTTCTAGAAAGAATCAG
Source organism: Trichobilharzia szidati (assembly GCA_944472155.2). NCBI lineage: Eukaryota > Metazoa > Platyhelminthes > Trematoda > Strigeidida > Schistosomatidae > Trichobilharzia > Trichobilharzia szidati. The sequence continues at coordinate 78,340,057 of OX235276.1, read as the reverse complement.
ATTTTATCGTTACACACGAATTTGAAATGCCGACTTCTGATTCAGTCAAACAAGCACTGTCATATAGCTCCTTACAAACACATCCGAAATGCTAACGAGCAATACAAATGTCTGCTATAAGCAATCATAAATGAAGATTTTCCATTAGTCACAAGTTGTTTGTTTCAACCTATCCTTTTATGAAGACACTTAGCTACAAGGTTTGAGCTATATACCTGGAAGACGCGACTGAAGGTGAAGTTATGACAGTATGTGACACCTTAATTGTGAATAGCTATCCACAGAAGTTTCGAAGGAAACATATGTCTAAATAAGAAAGACGAGCAGAAATTTTCTCTCTCTGTAAACATGAAGCTTCTCTATGTGCTATTACAATTCACAGGTGACATATTAAGTAAATTTAATAACAAAACAAAGAATGAGAATTCGAAAAACTTTTAAAACCAGTAAATTTCGACTCATCCTTTTTTGGCATAAGCCATCTTCTTGCATCTGTCAATCCAACTGCTGCTGTGGAGCCACTTTATTCTGTCGTTGCTCTAGGGACTTGGAATTTTCCTACTCGGGAAGAATTACCAGACTGGTTGAGAAAAGGTGTAGTAGAAACCATTTATTATTTCATTTTATTCCTTTACGTTCCGAAAGGGACATAGAGCTTTAAGATAAAACTTTGAAGTTTTCGTAACAGTGGTTTTTTTATTTTTACGGGGTTGAGTTGCTAGCTTCACGCTCAACCTTCTAACTTAACCTGCCCGACAGCCACCTTAGAGAGATTTAGGAGTGTGTTGGCCACATGCGGGGGCTGCAAGCGTTTTATCACTGAGCCACCGACACTAGTAAAAACCAATAACAGTTCGATATTAGCACATCTAGTCCAAGCAGGTTACAAACCAGAATAAACTGTCGAAGTTCTCTAGATACTGCATACTCCAAATAGCTGGGCCATTTCACTTCTCCTAAAACAATCAGGAGTTTGCATACAAAAGAAACAGGTCGCGTGACTGTCACTAACCTGGCGTACTGTGGAATCTATGTAAATTCATAAATCCAGTATTATTTCTCTTAATTAATCCGATATTTACAGATGCTTTTCAACTGTAATCAATTGAAATCCTTCATAACTCAGTGTTCTATAAAAAAAAATTCATTAATGCTGTCTGTCATGGATGTATAACTGTAGATTCTGATGAATAAGCTACTGAAAAGAATATTTTCTTTGTTCATTGTTTCGTCTTTCCTCAAATAATCACTAATTAGTGATTTGTTTTTTGTGAATATTTATGTAATTAATCCATGGAGCATTAGACTGTTAGCTGGAGCCCAGCCACATAAGAAAGTGTGAACTGTCTGGTTGGAGTTGTCAGGATGCTAAAAAAACCATTGGCTTCAAACAGTTGGTGATGTGACTGAAAATCTTTTCACTGGTGTAGATGCATTCACGCTTTGTCGTAATCTCCTAGATCTCTATTAAATCGTCATTGTTCTCCTATATTACTATTCTCTTTTTAGTGCACTTCCGTTCATTATATTTCATCTGAGATTTGGTTCAGTACCTTCATGGGCTAAGTGTAGTTTGGCAACTTGAACTACTACACTCCTGTGCACAGTCCTACGCTGAAAGTCACTCATTTAGTATACGCATGTATATATATATATATATCAAGTCAAACAACGGAGGGGGTTATGACTCAGTTAATACTGGATTTTGGTTTGTTCTACTGATACCTCCGCACATGAAAATGTAAGATTGATCACTCGGCTACTATTCACACACACTGAAAAATTACGCCGAGTAATATACATAATTAACATGACTAATAAATTATAACTGAACTGGTGGATGGTGACTAGCAGTGGAATCCAGGATAGTGCGCATTTCGTCCTATTTGGGACTCGTCAGCCAGTGGATGTACCTGCATTCCGCAGTGAGTGATGATGTTCCCACCGAAGCATCCTGGATTCCACACTGCTAGTCACCATCCACCAATTAAAAATTCTAATTAAATTCCCAGACATCGCCGAAGCATCTGCACAAGAAGCCGACAGACATGTCAACCTGAGACCGAGCACTTCGGTTCAATCAATCAATCGACGGGAAAATCTAAAATTCAATTAAATAATACATACAAAAGTAAAACACAGTCTTTTGACTTCAAGTGAGTGTCAAGTTGTGTGAACCCGGAGGAGGGGGTTGGGAGGGGAGATCCATCATTTGACATAAACAAGTTTGAAAGCATTTTTGATCGAATTACTTCTGTCTTTTAATGAAAATGTTAACTGATCAAACTGTTTATCAATGACTATGCAATCAATGCATCGGTGGCACAGCGGTAAAATGCTCGCCTACCACGCCTCATGTGGCCCTAACCGATTCACTCCTTTACCTCTCTAAGCTAGTAATAAGACTAGTAAAGAGGGAAGGTTGGGCATAAGGTGGCTAGCAACCCTACCCTGTAAAAGTAAACACCACTGCTACAGAAACTTCAAGCTGGCTCTAGCTTGAGGCCCCCTATGTTCCACTAGGAACGTAAAGAAATAAAAAAAGTTAAAAAAGTGACCATTATGCAATTAACAACCACATCCATAGTCTGGGTTTGATTCTCAATTAATGCACTCCTGAACCTCTCGGCTAGTATCCTAACTGATAGTAATCCTCAGAAACGCAAGGTAAGTTAGGCGTGTCGCCCGCTAACTACCTCACCCTATAACAACACAGCCATTGCTAATGCGAATTCAGGAAAAGCGTTTGAAGCTCTATGTTTCACTCTGAAGGTAAGGAAGGCAGAAGATTTAATTAGTGATGGTTTAAATCTAGTTTGCAGTATGATTCACAGAGGAATTCATTGTAACAGTCTCCAGATAACCAGTCTAGTGGCCTATTGATCCAATTACTCAAATCAACAGTTAATCAAGTTATCATTTCATTGAAAACTACACAAGATAATCAAGAAAAAAATAATAAATTTTATGAAAAAAGAGGACTCAGCTGACTTACTTTCAAGTTAAATTTATTTGAATTAATAACTCGGAGAGCCAGTGTAGGCACATAGACACCAGCATAACTTTCACCAGTTATGTAGAAATCACGTTTTTCATATTCTGGGAATTTGCTCAAAAAATTCAGTAGTGCATAGAAATTGTTTTCTGATGTCTACAGTTTTAATTTGATATTTTTTGGGAAAACAAAAAAACAAATTGTGTATGAGTGAGTGTGTGGGGGTGGAGATAAATCTCATCAATCAGCACTTCAAAGTAATATGAATATTGGTTGATTTATTTTCATAGATGATGGAAGCATTTTCACCTTAAGAAGATGGATTCCAGTGTATTGAGGAGATGGTGACTAGCAGTGGGATACAGGATAACGCGCATTTCATCTTATTTGGGACTTGTCTAGGCTGGATGTACCTGCATCCACCAGTGGGTGGGGCTCGAACCCAGTGCCCATAGTTTTAAACTCCAAAGGGTTATCCACTAAACCCCTTGGGAAAATAGAGCCACCTCTTGTGCAACGTTAATTGATTGGACCAAAGTGCTTGATCTCACCATCCACCAACTGACTTCACGTTACAACTACTCATGACACAAATCAATCAGTAGCCTACGGAATTAGATATTGTGACCTGAATAATTTCGGTTTCCAAGGAAACGTGTCGTGGAATTTCACCTCGAATAATGTAAATTTCAAAAATTCCCATCATAAACCTATAAGATTGATACTATCAGAATATCCGATTGCTTTTAAGCCATCTTTGGGATAAACTTACCACATATGACCAGTTCAACCTGCGTATATCGGTTCATCTGCTCCTATCGAGGTAGTCATAAAAGTTGTTCCATGAGTATCGTTTCAGAACACTACCCAGAGTGGTGACAAAGAGGTGGTACTGATTCAGTCAGAAACTCTGTAATTGAACATCTCGTCAGCGCCCGCCACAACATCTCAACTAACGCATCATTCTAAGTCATTTACAGAACAGAAACTTACCAAGAATAATATGTCTCCAACTTCTATGTATTGGAGAATCCCTCAGCATATACGCTGAGAAGTCGTTCGGCTTCTGTGCTTGTTCAGCTTCGGAGTCCACCATTAATCTAGTTTTGTTTGTGTGTCTAAAGACAGTCAGTATACTCCTACCTACATGGTTGGCTTAAACGAACAGTCAAAGACATCATGGATTGACGCCAGTTGTTGGTTTAACCAGCCTTAACTACTTTCCAACCCAATCTAATATCATCTAACATTATTCGACAAAGAAGGTTGCAGCTTGGCATGCCTCACCTGCGTCCCAACCATCTTAATTCACGCAGCTCCACAACCTCATCGATCCGCTTCCTCCTCTTTAATCGATGCTGTACGCCTAAGTTCAGCTACACACACCATATGATATCACAACAGGAGAAACAGAAAGTTAGCAGCTGTGGTCAAAAACAGCTAGTCTTTTCGAGTCTTCCACTTTCAACACAATAGAAAAGGACTGAGCTAACTGATGAACAGTACACACGTCTAGGCCAAAAATGACATAAGTTGACAAGTCCCACACGGGAATTTTGTATCCGTAATGAGATTTAGTCATCAATCAGTCCGTTATGACTGATACAGCTTCCCAAATAAGTCTGAAGTGGTCAAAACGCTAGACCAGTCAACTTGCTTTCTCGAAACTTATAGTCAATGCAGGCCAGTCTTGCAGAGGGTGAATCTGACTGACTCGTTTCAACATAGACCTTTGCACTGATGTACAGCAGTTCGAATCACCACACTTCACTTAGCACACAAAAGAAAAGAAGAAAGTAAAAAGAAATACAAAACAGAGACGCTAAACAGAGATATGAAACAAAAAGAATAGTAATACGGAGGAACCATATAGTTTAATTGGATATTATAAGTCACAAGAAGTGGATGCATCTGCCACATTAACAACAATTTTGAGCCATATCACCATCAATTGTCTCCAGCCTTCATTGGTTTTTATCATTTTCAGGACCTCAACCAGTTAGGTTGTCTACACCTCCCTATGTGGCTTAAACTAACTGTTGTGGATTTCATTGACTGATGAAACCATTTCTGATTTGACCAATACTGGCTCTTTCCCAACCTGACCCACCTTATGTCAGTCAACATTGCCCGTCGAGGAAGGCGGTGGATGGCTAGGCATACGTAACATATTTTCTCACCATCTCAATCGATGTAACTTCACAGCCTCGTCTCTTGATTTCCTCTCCTTACCTAGCATCGGCAATTTAGGCTTATCAGGGAAACAGGTGGTAAAAGACAAATGATAAGTTGAACAGTCTCTGAAGAAAATGATGTCCTAATTAGCTCCAAGGATAGACGACTGGAACGTTGGAAAGAACATTTTGAGGGACAATTTAATTGGCCTACAGCCAACTCGCTCAACTTACCGAGCATCCAACGCCTCTCTGAAAGGGATAGAGACACAGGTCCCGTCACTAGTTTGAAACGAGACAAAGCTGCTGAACCCGATGGAATGACTCCATAGGTTTTTAAGGGAGGCCGAGACAGTTTACTGTCTGCGTCAGCTAAGGTATTAGGCAGAGTTTGGGAATCAGAGGAAGTGTCGTCGGTTTGGTGTAAGTCATTGATTATCCCGATATACAAGAAGTAAGACAAGTCTTCCTGTGATAATCACAAGGGGATCAACTTTACTAATATGGTATCTAAAGTTCTAGACTGAATAATAATGCGTAGACTAAGCGGTTCTCTAGAGGAACAAACATTAGAGGGTGATTCACATGTCAAATATTGAAATATTGCTGTATAAGGTGTTCAAAAGACCTTCTTGCTCGTTAGTATATTCACCCTGGAGGACTATATCATCCACAAACTTTAGGTGAGCGAAACTACCCTCCCCCGACATGCGATGTAGATGTATTATAGTCAAGGGAAAATCCTTATTAGAGCATTTATATTTGTTTGAACGCTGAATGTATAACTTAGAGACTCGTCTTAACATAGCAAATAAATGTGTATTTACAGTCTGGCTTCATATTGTTTTGAGGATATCGACAGTCTCCTTTATACCTCTTTATTCTGGTTTTAAAAGTGCTTCCTTTTGCTGTGTACCAGTGATTATTTTTGCGAATCCCATAATGAATTAATTTTGCCAAAATGTCTTAGTTATCATGGTTAAGAAACTTTTGCAGAAAATTTATACAAAGTGTGTGTTGAACATAAATGATAGAAATAAATTTATTAGAGTCTAAACTTACTGTATCATCGTCTGTTTGAAAGCTACCGTTGACAGAATATGAGAAGCCGACACCAGCAGGTGCTTCTAAGTAGAGTACATTGGCAAACTTTAAAAAGAGAGAGAGCGAAACAGTTAGAAAAAGACGATATATATGACAATGCAAAACAAACAAAAAATATTTATTGAATCACTCCGATAAACATTTCAACAAATCTAAGGATAAAATTTAGAGATACATACTCCTTAATTAGTGGATGGTGACTAGCAGTGGAATCCAGGATAAAGCGCATTTCTTCCTACTTGGGACTCATCAGCTGGATATGCTTCCATTCCTCAGTGAGTGATGATGTCCCCACATCCAGCTGACAAGTCCCAAATATGACGAAATGCACTTTATCCTGGATTCCACTGCTAGTCACCATCCACCAATTAACTTCTACTTACATGCCCAGACATCATCGAAGCATCTGCACAAGAAGCCAACAGGTCAACCTGAGACCAAGCACTTCGGTCCAATCAGTCGACGGGAAAATTTAAAATCCAGTTAAATAATACATACTCCTAACCAACAATGACGAGCATCAATCACTTTCACTGGGAGAAATTTGAAGCACGTCACCTCTTTCACTGCCTTATCAAGGCACGGTTGAAGATATCGAAGCCAGAATTTGACACACCTTTATTAGTTTGAAATCAGAGTCGAAATCTCCTGCACTTAGCATAAGGAGGAAGATTCGAATTTTGCAACAGTAATGTCAGGTGGCACAGTGGTAGAGTGCCCGCCAACCACGCAGGTGGTACGGGGTACGATTCCCGGCCGACGAGACACTCCTTTACCTCGCTAATCCAACAATAGGATTGGTAAAGAGGGAAAGGTGAGCATTAGGCTAGCAACCTCATCCCGTAAAAATAAACATCACTGCTACCGGAACTTCAGAGCTACATCTTGAAGCCCTACGTTCCACTGAGAACGTGAAGGAATTTTTTTAATGTCAGGTAATTCAGTGGTTCTGCATGGTTCAGATACTTGACATTTGCGTCAGTTTAAAACATTTCTAACATATTACTGCAGTCTTGTTCCATTAGCTGACTTCTCTGGCTGCATACTGAAGACCAATCAGATAAACGGCCGGTCAGAAAAGATAAGAAACAATGAAACTCATGTATCCAGTGAACCAACCAACAATCTATTTCCCAGAGAATTTGCAGAAGGAAATAGAAGTGGTCTGAATATATAATGCTGAGGATACCACTGAGTGACATCACGCGCCAACCAGGTCCACGAATGGAACAAGAGTGGGAAACAACCAGTTGGACGTGGGTTCGAGGGTCACATGCAGGAGGTCTTGTGAGGAGGACAAGAAAGCTTATGGGAAAGGGATGAAACGGAGATGTGCTGTGGAAGCCCTGTATTCCACTTGGAACCTAAGGAAATAATCATAAATAATTAAGGATAAAATCCATCGTTCCTGCTTCAAAAATTGTGATTCTCCTAATCAAATATATACAGAGTCATTAACACTATAGTGAAATTTCAAGCTTTTATACTTTCTGGATTGCCATCACCGGATAACCTAGCGTTAGCAGCAACAAATTCTGACCTGTGGAGAAGGTAACTATGGTTTTGTACACCTTGTTTGCCTGCTTGTCATCAAAAATAATTGGTCACTATTTTTGGGAACTTACACGTAACCCTCATCTTCATCTTGCACCAGTGACAAGATCAGCGAACTGGCCGTGAAGAAGCATCACCAAAATATACGTTATGTGGTTGTGGTATCAAGTAGACAAAACCACACTCTGAAGTAACTAAGTATTCTGATTATTTCCAATTCTTAATTATTACAGTCTGCTGTTTGATTACCTCTTATCATTTTACTTTAAATT